>CM053587.1:296476651-296537726 GCA_028646515.1 Pseudochirops corinnae
ACAAGCCTGGCGCCACAGGCTCCACGTGACCACATTGAGCCTATTAGGGAACAGAGTATACTTTCAAATCTGGGAAGGTTCTCAGAGTCATGTAGCCACTTTAGCAAAGGGCCTAGGGGCAGGGAAGATCTTCAGATTCCTGTAACAACTCCTTAGACCAATCAGAGCCTGGGACAAAAATAAACTCCAAACTTAAGGTACAATAGAATTATTGCTATTGTTATTGCAATAGAATTATGAGCTATTATTATTCAACACCTATGTGACCTTGGGCAAGTCACTGTCCCTTTCTGGGTCTCAGTATCCTCATCTGTAACCTCCTCACCAACTCCAGCAGTCCCACCTTCACCCCATTTCTTTTTTTTGAATTTTTTTATTTTTATTTTTCAATATTCATTTCCACAAGATTTTGAGTTACAATTTTTTCTCCCAGTCTTTCCCCTACCCCCCACCCCAACCTCACCCCATTTCTTTCATTCATTCATTCATTCTAGATATGATGTGCTAGTTATTGAGGATTTGAATCTAAAAGACTGGAGCCCTGCCCTTCAGGGTCTCTCATCTCTGGCTAAGGAGAAGAGGCATACGCAGAAGACTAGATTATTAACCAAATCAGGCACTGTGGGATCCCTGTAAGGTAAAGGAAAGAGGACTTGATTTGGTCAGAGTATCCAAGTTTAAACCCTGACTCCTTTCTTATTACCTGTGTGACCTTGAGAAGGTCACTTCTTTTGTCTGGGCTTAAGTTTGCAGTAATCTGTGGTAATGGGATGACTGGACTAGATCATATCTGAGGTCCTCCAAATTTGGATCTCCAAATTTATGACCCCAAATTTTCAAATGGTCAGCAGACAGTCCAGGCTACAGTAACTCAGAGAAAAGAGATATCTCTGGGTAGAGGTGAGAGTAATTGGGGAAGGCTGTTTGGAGGTTCTAGTGGTAGTGGGGGAGGGGCTGAGTAGCACTGGCACTTAGCAGAGTGCCTGGAACATAGTTATTGTTCATCTTTCATTTTTTGAAGAGGACCAATGACATCACAATGTTGTGGTAAAGTGGTAAATGCAGGGAGATGTTTTGACTTGCACATGAATAGGATTTAAGTGAGGCAGAGTTGCATAAAGTTATCAGCCTCACTCTTTGTTCCAGAGCCATCAAAGTCAAGTAGCAAGACCAAAGTTAAGAGGACTGGTGATGGCTTGGGATGCAAGGGATGACCTTGATGTCTTCAACAGCTGACCAAGTTCTAAGCACTCCATAGCAGTTGCTTCAGCTGCCTTCATGGACATTCAAACAAGTTCTATCTATGGGGGAAGTCTTCACATGGAATAGGCATCCCTTTAACTCACCAATGGATGAGTTAAGTGAGAACTTTAGGTTACCCTCAACCTGGTTTAGCCATTGGCCAAGGCAGTTTACCAGAGTGTAGCTGCTATGCATGTTACATCTTCTTGGAGCCACAGATGAGAGCTGGGTGAATCAGTTGGACACCAGAGGTGGATGAGCAACCCCAAAAAGGGCTTAGCAAGCCTTATACCAGAGATACTTCCTCAAATACCCTATTCCTGGCTCATAGTAGATACTTAATAAATGCTTGTTGGCTGACTGACAGACACTGAGGAGGACCGGAAGCTGTTAAATAGAAGAGAGGGAGGAGGAAGAGCATCAACTTTGAGAAAACGCAGGAATTTAATTTGTTCTTTCCATGCAATGGTGTGCTGGTAAAAGTTTCACTATCAGCTCTCTGAGGGAAAGAAGCATACATGACACTTTTAAATTTAATCTGCATTATTAACATTTTAAAAATTAATTTCTTAAGTCTAGAGAATTAACAAAGCAACATATAAAGTCCCAATTTGTAGATGTTGCTGATTTCAGAGGTGTAAAAGCTCACACTCCACTGTATCCAATCCCTGTAGGTTCCACACACCACCATCTCCCCTCTCCCACTCCCACTTTTTGTATAAGACTGCGATTCCTCTCCATCTCATTTGGGTTTGAGTTTTGGTAATGTGTCCAGAGTGAGCATAGTCTAAAAGCATGAACCCTTTAAGGCAGGTTCCAGTGGGGTATTGTTTCTGGAGTATTTTGCTTATTTCTGGGCTCCCTATTTTAGGAAGGAAAAGGGACAAACTGGGGATGCCCAGAAGGTTAGGATAACCATCTTGTAAAGGGATCAGTTGAAAGAACTGGGGATGTTTAGCCTGGAGGACAGACAATCTAGAAGAAACATGAGAGCTGACTTGAAGTATTTGAAGGGCTGTTGTGAGAAAGGAATGGGATTTATAGATATAGGATTTGGCACTAGAAGAGATCTTGAGATCATCTAGTCGAATGTTGCCATTTTACATATGAGGAAAATGATTCACAGAGAGAGTTAAGTGACCTGCTGAATGTCACACAGGTGATCACATCCATTTCTAGAACACTTTCTTCACAAAAATACTGAGACATATTTTGAGGAATTATTATATTCATTTTACAAAGGAGAGGATGAGACTCAGGAAGAAAGTGAGTCACTTAAGTTATAAAGCTTTTAAATGGCAAAGCTGGGACTGAAGCCAAGTCCTCTGGCTTCAAATTGGGTCCCAATCTCTTTTGCAAAACTAAATACAGGCAAGGAAGTAGCAGCTCGTAGGAAGGATCTAAGGTGGAAGGATGCTGGGAGAAGAGTGAGTCTGGGGAGGGGAACAGAAGAAGGATCCTGGGGAGAAGAGACAACAAAAGTTTATTGGATGAAAGGGCTAATGAAAAGACAGTTCTTGGGGCTCAGGGAGAAAAAGTCTGTTACCACTGAACAAGGAGAAAAGAGGAGCTGCAGTTACTTTAGGTTGCCACTTGGGGTGCTAGATAGTGGTTGAAGGCTATTGAGAATCTGTGTAGAAGAAAGGGAGCGGGGCACAGAGATGTAGATACCCTCTAGGGGCCTCAGAAGACTCCCTAAATATAGGGTCCTAGGACCCCTATGGTGCCATCCTCATCCCCAGGGATCTCCATTTGGGAATATCTGTCATCTAACTATATATTAAAATATCTGCCTTCTGCCTGTTCATAAAAATAAAAAAGAAAGATGGTTCTACGACCTCTAGGTTCTGAAGGATAAGGACTGCAGGACCAAAGAATTTTGGTGTGAGGAGAATAGGAGACAGACACTTAACTGAAGAAGAAAATAAATCAAACAAAGATTCGCATATAGGGCAGACAGATAGGCAGACAAGAAAGATAGAAACACAGAGCTAGACAGAGAACAGAGAACGACAGAGAGAGGAGAACAGAGATAAAGATAGAAACAGAGACAATAGAGGTAGGAAAAAAAAAACAACAGGAAAGAGACCAAGACATAAACAGAAACAAACTGAGAGTCAAAGAAGGACAAAGGGAGATTGCTGACGCTCATTCATGTCCAATTTTTCATGACTCCATGGATGGACCATAGCAGTCTGGTTTTTCTCCACTAGCTCTCAAGCTCCACTAGCTCTCAAGCTCACGTTCATTGCTTCCATGACACTATCTGTCCATCTTCTCCTCTGTTGTCCCCCTTTCCTTTGGCCTTCCATATTTCCTAACCTTAGCATCTTTTCCAATGAGTCCCATCTTCTCGTTATGTGGCCAAAGTATTTAAGCTTCAGCTTCAGTATTTGGCCTTCAGTATTCTGTATTCAGTGAATAGCCTGAATTAATTGCTTTAAGTATTGACTGATTCGATCTCCTTGCTGTCCAAGAGACTCTCAGAAGTCTTCTCCAGCACTGCAACTTGAAAGCCTCAATTCTGTGGCACTCAACTTTCCTTATAGTGCAGCTCTCACAGTCATACATTGCTACCGGAAAAACCAAAGCCTTGACTATATAGACCTTTGTTGGCAAGGTGATGTCTCTGCTTTTTAGTATGCTGTCCAGATTTGCCATAGCTTTCCTTCAGAGGCAGATAGACAGAGATGAAAAGATATGAGAAATATAGAAAAAAGACAGTCAGAGACCCTGAAAATCAGTAATAAAGACAGATCATAAGAGATACAGGAGATAGAGTTGAAACAGAAGCAGAGACAGATAGACATGAAGTGGCAGGTTGAGAGGGAGGGTTGCATAAGACAGAGACACAGAGACAGAAAGAGAGACACACAGAGACAAAGAACTGAAATTGGAGATAGAGAAAAGCAGAAAGAAACACAGAGGTACCCGTATAGGTATTGAATCACCTAAATAGAAGGGCGGAGAGATAAGACTGAGGAGAAAGAAACAAAAATGCAAATAGAGAAAGAGAAAGTGATGGGCTAAGAGACAGAGGTGGTCAGAGGTGCAGGTAGAGAACTAGGCAGAGAAAAGCAAAACAGTAGACGTCACTCCAGTCTCCTTTTTCCTTGGGAGGCTCCCGATTTTGTGCAAACAGCCTGGGGCAGGCCCACTTTCTCCCTCTTTCAATACTTGGATCTCAATTGGCCCAACCCCCTGCTCAGGCTGCAGTATATGGCCTTCCACAGCCAACCTGCCCCGGGACTGATTCTAAGTGAGAGAAGGAGACTGTTTCATTTTCTAGCGATTCCACTATGGTGGAGGAGGTTCTACAGAACTTGAAAATCTTAACGCCAGTTGCCAGAGGCTACGTTGGTCTCCAGTAGGAGGTAGCAGAGGCTGCTAGGTCTATAGAGGAACCAGGAGGCGTTGGCTTAGATATGGGTCTCCACGCTATAGTAGATGCCCGGGAATTCTCCCCAAGGGAGGACCAAACTAGCCTGAGGGTAATTGTTCCTCCGCGGGGTGGGGGTAAGGAGTGCCAGCAAACTGCGGGGCTGTGGGATGGGGGATGGGGTAGGGTGGGGTGGTACCTTGGTGTAAAGTAGTGTTCAGTTTGTGAGCAGGGAATCCAGCAGCGACTGGAGGGGAGGGTGAGAAGGGGAACAGCGATTTAAGTGCCCCTGGGCTGAGGTTGGCTTCCTAGGGGTGGCACATTCCTCGGGAGGAGGAGGTTTTGAAACAAGGAGGCATATTAAAGGAGAGTGAGATGAGATAGAGGCAGATCCCATCCCATTGCTGAGCTAGGGTCCATGGACTGTGGGATAGGTTACGATTGACCCTATACCGGCGACATCGAGCCAAATGCCCCCCGGAGGCACAGTCTGGACAGTGGCAAGAATGTGGGAACAAAGCCAAGAAGCAGCATATATATCTTTCAGGGTAGTATGGAGGAGGTGGGCAGGCGTCAAGTGCTAACTCAGGGGGCATCAGCCACGATGTTTCCTGGGGAGAGCTCTCTCAAGGCTCCTTTCATTCTAAAATACTCGTCCCAGAATGTCGTCCTAGAAAGTCCCTCAGCTAGCCCATGGCCACAAGAATCAAGGAACCTAGTCTGGGTGGTGTCCATCGGATTGACGCCTGGCTCAACCTCACTGACCAAGACAATATTCGGATGCGGGTGCAGGGGCAGAAGACCATGGCCCAGCCCAGGTCAAAGAACTAAGCTCCGGACCCGGGGCCCCTGGGACAGCCTCGAGGGTTACACTCGGCAGCTGTGGCTGCACCAGGGGCCGCACGGGGCGGGGCCGAGGTCCAGGCAGGTGCAGGGGGCGGGACCGGGCCTGCCCCCGGGGCGAGGAGGGGCAGTTCCCGGAGGCCAGGGGCGGGAGGGAGAGGAGAGTCGGGCGGGGCCGGCGGTCAGTATCCCTCAATGCCTCAGAGTCCGCGACTGGCCACTGACACAGGCGCAAAGCTGGGCATGGAGCCCCCGGGGGCGGCCGCCACAACTGCCACCGAGACCCCAATTGAGCGAGAGATCCGTCAGAGCCAGGAGCGCGAGGCGAGCCTGCGACGGAGTCGGGGCTTGAGCCCTAGCTTCTCCGGTGGGGAGCTGGTGGAGTTGCGCCTCCGGCCCATCCTTAGCCTGTTGCCGGGCCCGGGGCCTGGACTGCCCCGGGACGTGGAGCGTGCCCGGGCAGGAGCCCAGATGCAGCGCGAAATCGCGCGGGAGGCAAACCGGGAGGAGGCGCTGGTGCGCCTGGGCTCGGGGCCCGGAGGTGGCGGGGAGCGCGGCCAGGGGCCGCAGCCGCTGAGCGAGCGCAAGCTGGTTTTTGAGGCTGGGGGCGCGCATCTTCGGGCAGAATCCGTGGGCCGGGGCCCTTCGTTCACCGAAGCCAGTGGCGCCGCCCACGTGGTGGTTCTGGAGCATCGCAGTCGGCTCCGGGCACCATTTCTAACTCAGGCTCCTACTCCTGCTCCCGTTCCAGCAACGGCTCCGGCCCGAAATCCAGCTCTAGCTGTCGCCCGGACGCCAGACCTAGCTCTAGCTCCGGCTCCGGCCCCATGTGTCCCGGTCCCGCCTTCAGCCGCTGCCTTGAGGTCTCCGAGACCGGCTCTTGCCTCGGCATCGGCCCCAATTGCTCGGGCCCGGGTCCCGGTCCCAACTCTGGCCTCGGCCCCTGATCTAGCTTTGGCCCCGGCCTGCTCTACCACTCCAGCCACGACCCGTCGAGTCCAATTGTCGCTGCTGGAGCAGGAGGTCCGAGAAGTTCGCCAGAGGGAGCGGGAGCTGCAGCGCCAGAGGCGCAGCATCTATGGGACCTCAGAGTTCAAGGAGCCGACCCCGAGTCTCACTGGTAAGATGCCGGGTCTTTCCCCTGCCCAGGTTCTTGGGCTCCCCTGGCCAGGTCTCAGACTGAGGCTTCTGCTTTCGGAGCCCCAATTCTTGCATCCCATCCCGTCCCTCTTTATGGGTCTGAGAGAATCTCTAAGCACTGGGAATCCGTGCCTAGGGAGTGGGGTTGGGGTGGACCAGACCAGGCCTCCAGCTTCTATGTACATTTAGCAGGGCGTGGACTGCTATGGCCCCGGGCGCCAGGCTTCGAGTGGGGTGGGGTGGAAGAGGAGGAACTTTTCCGGGCCATAAAACAGGAAAATCACAGACGTGGGACGCAAGAGATGCTGCTCCCCATGACTTTATTTTCCCCCTTCCTTGCAGAGAGCACACCTTCTGGAAAGCTTTCAGTGGTGTGGCCCCCTCGACGAGATTCTGAGAATGGTCTAGAACAGGTGAGAAATGTCTTCAACATTCAGGAATTTACCTGTGTTCCAAGTACTGGGCACTCACATAAGCAGATTCTCCCCCTCCACAATAACCCTAGGCTCCACTCTAAGAGACTCCACTCCAGGAAGGAGAAGAAATTCATGAGACCTCAGGCCCAGCTCTTTGCTCTCCTAGGCTTTGTATGCCATTTGGACACCCTCTGTGCAGGATGGAAAGGACAGCCTGGAGCCCCTTGATCCAGTACTGGCTTTGCTACTCATCCCATTATGTCTGAGGCCAATCCCTTCTCTTTGACACTTCTCTGGGCTTCTGTTTTCCCTTCTAAAAAAAGGGGGGTGGATAAGATCATAGATATAGGCTTGGAAGGGACTTCAGAGGCCATTTAGTACAGTCCTCTCATTTTACAGAGAAGAAAACTGAAGCCTAGTTGGGGTGGGTGTGGGAGGGAAAGGAGGGTTAAATGATTTGTCCAAGGTCATCCAGCTAATAGGTGTCAAATATGGGAAGAGAAACCAGTTTCTTCCAATACTGGAACAAATGCTGTTCCTACTGTACCCCACACACGAGATTAAAAAAAAAATTAGAAGGAACTTCAGAGGTTTTCAAGTCTACCCTTCCCCTGCCTGTCATCTTCCCTCCCCCACTCCCCCTTTTAGAGATGATCATCTGAAGTCTAGATACTGAAATGCTCTCCAAAAGGCACTGGGTTTGGAGTCAAAGGTCCTGGATGCTAATTGTGCTCTCTACTCACTATCTGTGTGACCCTGGACAAGTCACTTCATGTCTGGGGCTTGTTTCATGCTCTGTGAAATGGAGTTGTACTACTGAATGACCTCTAAGGCCTCTTCCAGCTCTGGAATGGAAACCCAGCCCTTTTTGCCCAGTTCTGTTTCTCCTCCTCCCTGACTTGCTCACCCTCTATTGTTTCCCCTTCTTCACAGGATTACCGTGGTAGTGCCTGTTCCTTTGATCGAGGGAAGAAGATCTTGACCAACACCGGGGAGCCTCTCAGCCAGGAAGAGTAATTGTTCACCTGTCCCTTCCCCCTCATTAAGCTGGACTGGGGAGCCTTCATTGATTACCATCCCCCCCTCCCCACTTCCTCCACTAACTCAGACTAAGAGTTTTGATTGGTCACTCACACACACACACACACACACACACACACACACACACACACTCACACTAACCCGGGCTGGGGGCTGATTGGTTATACCACCCCCCCACTTCCACTAACTCCAGCGGGGGGCTCCTGATTGGGCACCTGTCCCCAATGCTGTTGTGACTCCCTGACCCATCCAGGAGGAAGACAGAATGCCTACCTCCCCTATCCTCTCTGGGAAGCTGACCAGCCCATACCAGGCCTCTGACTGTTACATGTCTGGCGGAGAGGGAACCCTCCTCAACTTTCTCTGCTCACTGTGCCATCAATAAACACCCCTTCTTCCTAGGGTTGTTTGTCTGTGGCTCTTTCTTCCCCAGGGACACCGTGGTACCCTGCCTAGGGAGAGAGAGAGAAGAAAAGCAAGGACCTGTTAGGGAACCAAAACATTTCTGGTGGGTCAAATTCTGGCCAAACCTGAGGAGGGGGTGGGGTGCGGGGTGTGGGGAGAGATCTGGGGTCTGGGAAAGCAACGGGAGGAGCCCTCCGGAATCTGGCTCTTGTTACTTAGGAGGTGGCTGGTAGCTCCTTATCTCTTGTCCTTGCTCAGCTTGTTCCCTGGGACCACAGCCGTGGGAGGAGCAGGAAGGCACTGATAATTCACATCCTTCTTTCTTGGGCTGCCTCCCCCGCCGCGTATTCTAGGATGCTCAGGGCGCGGCGTAACCCCATCCCTTGCTGCTGGAGCCTTTAGGTCTTGTCTTGTGCTGCCTCCGTGTGTCCTAAAGTAGGAAGTGCGATCTCAAGTGGATTTTCCCTTCCCTCCTCCCCTTGGAAAACTGGGACTGAAAGGCAGTGGGTGGGAGAGGAGACTGCACCCTTCCGACAGACACATACACCTATTAACGTAGAATCATAGGATTTAGAGCTGATTGGGGGACCTTTTTACAGGAGAAGTTCCAGACAGGTTAAGTGATTTGCCATAAGTAGTTAGCTCAGAGATTCAAAACCAGCTCTTGCAGATCTCTGCACTGTGCACACCACCTCTGAATTGGTCTTCACGTTTTCAACTTCTCTCCTATCCGATCCATTATTGAAAAAGAAATCTTCCTCATATCCAGAAAGGAGCATGCCAGGCCCTTGACCAAAAAACTGTGTTAGTTCCTCACTTCATACAGGATAAAATACAAACTCCTTATCATGGCACTCAGGGCTTTTCGGTTCTTTCCCATCCCCACCTCCATCCCAATTTTATCCACACCAGACTTGTGAACCTGCTCTCCCAACTTGGGATCCCCTGCCTTCCCATATTAACTCTGTGGGGTAAAGCGTCCAACCCTTTAATGTGCTTCCCTCATCTCTGTTCAGAGAAATTCTCTTCCTTGAAGACCCCATTCAGATGCCACCTTCTCCTGGAAGTTTTCTAGGATTTGATCCTTCGGCTGGATATTATCTTGATCCCATTAAATGCCTTAGAGTACATTCCATGGATATCTCTTTTGTCCTTGTCACAGTCTATTTCATAACAATTATTTGTGTATATGTCATACTAACTCCCTCCCACATCATACTCATTAGGTTGTAAGCTTTATGAAGAGAGGGATGTGATTTTTCAGCCTTGTACCTCTCCAGTGCCTGAGTGTTGCTTCAGTGAAGATCCTGAACACAAACAGCACTTTTCTGTCTCTGAATCTTTGCTCAGACTTTCTTCTGTCTGCCCTCTTCCCTTAGTTATACCTGTTGAATCCTACCTGTGCTTCCAGACCTAGCTCAAATGTCATATCCATTCACCCATTTGACCAGAAACACATACTAAGCACTTAAGGCCAGTACCTTAAGTAGTGGAGATACAAAGACAAGAGCTATAAGTAATCCCTGCCTTATTATAGATATAGAGGGAGAAGAATACAATAGCTAGGAATAAATTTAGAGGATTCCCCCTCCCCATTTTACAGATGAGGAAACAGAGACCAAGAAAGGTTAACGGCATTGCCTAGAGTGAGGAAGTATATGAAGCTAGAAAGCATGTGAGGCTGGATTTAAACTGAGGTCTTTCTGGCTAAAAGCCCATTGTGTCACCTTGGAAATAAGTTTAAATAAATGTGATAATGGAATAACTGAGGGGGATCCAGAAAGGAGTTTCTTAGGAGTAGCTCCTATGCTAAGCCTTGAAACAAGGGAGGGCTTATAAAAGGAATGGGTAAGAAGAGAGCATTCCAGGCGTGGGAGACAGGGTGTGCCACAGCACAGGGGGAGTGCTGGCATTCATGTAGTACTTTAAAGTTTGCAGAGTGCTTTACAAATAGTCTTGTTTTGTCCTCACACCAACCAAGATACTATCATCACTCCCATTTTACAACTGAGAAAACTGAGGCAGACTGAAGATAAAGTGACTTGCCCTGTGCCACATTGTCAGTGTCTGATGCCAGATCTGAACTCTCTCTATTATAGCCCATTGTTGTTGTTTAGTCATGTATGACTTGGGACCACATTTGGGGTTGTCTTGGCAAGGATATTAGAGAGGTTTGTCAGTTCTGTCTTCTCCAATTCATTTTAGAGATGAAGAAACTGAAGCAAACAAAGGTTAAGTAACTTGCCCAGGGTCACACAGCTGGGAAGTACCTGAGGCCAGATTTGAACTCAGGTCTTCCTGACTCCAGGCCTGGCACTCTATGCACTGTGCCACATAGCTGCTTCATTATACAACTTAGCTGGTTCCAAAGCACGGTGTGGAAGGCTGAGGTCAGAGAAGGAATAGCTAGTAAGCCAGTCTAACTGGAACATAAAACATTCTAAAGGGGATGTGAAAGTGGAACAGAATGTCTGGAAACACCAGGTAGAGCTCAGTCCTTCTCAAATCATTCCAGATAGGTGTGCTTTCTCTCCTTTTAGGACACTTATCAAGAATGATAACAGCTAACATTTGTAGAATGATGTAAGGTCTATAAAATGCTTTATGTCACTTGTCTCTTTTGATCTCCATAACTACCCGGTGAGGCAGATGTATTATTACCCACATTCTACAGTTAGGAAAGTGAAACATACATGAAATGACTGCTCAGTTACATAGCTAGGAAATCTCCTCTATTCAAATTATCTAAATTCAGGTTCTTTACTACCAGGGATTCTTAACCTGTGGTTTGTGAACTTAATAAATTTTTTGGTGAGGTGCATGTCAATTAACTTCCCTTGTAATCCTATGTATTTTATTTTATGTTTAAAAATGCTATTCTAAGAAGGAATGTATAGGCTTCACTAGATTGCCAAAGGAATTTATGACATAAATGAAGCCGAACCCTTGTATTAAACTGATCTCCAAGAAGGTAGAGACCCTATCATTCTTCTTGCTGTCTCCTTCCCCTTAGAATGCCCTCCTTTTCAATCCCATATGCCATCCTCATTTCAGCCTGGACCGAACATCCATCAGTTAGCAACATATATTCATTAAACATCTGCTGTTTTCAGCCTATTGTAAGACACTGTGGGGGATCCACAGAAGCTCTCAAGGGACTTGGTCTAGCTGGCAAGACAAGACAAAAAGTTAAATGGTAACAGAAGAGGCGAGGAACAGCACAAGAGATGTTACAAAATCCAAAAATCTTAACTAGCAAGATGTACCATTTGTACATTTGAGGAAGGACTTTGAAAAACCGTCAGAAGAACTTCTACCCAGATGGTGACCTGGCATACTTGGTCACCAGAGACTCTGCCGAAACATTTTAGCCCGTAAAAGTGAAAACTTAGGGGAGAGAGGGTGTCTTCAGGTATCTGAAGGGCTGTTCTTGGGAAGAGAGACTAGATTTATCTAAACTAGAGGGAAGAGGGGATGGTGGGGAGAAGTTATAGAGAGGCAGATTTATTGACCCTGTGCAAGTCACTGAACATCAGAGCATCTTAGAGAACTCTTTGGATTGACTAAGTCATTCTAGTAAAAGAGAAGCACAATTGATTCTGGAGTCAGAGGATCTGGGTTCGAATCTCATCTCTGATGCTTACTGCCTCGGTAATCGCGGACAAGTTCTTGTCTCTTTAATTTTCAGTTTCTAAAGCTGTAAAATACAGGGTTTGGACTAAAAATGGCTTGTGAGGTCACTTCCAGCTCTGAATCTTGGAGATAAAAGGCTTAGCACAGTGACAGGCACATAGCAGGGACTTGTTTCCTCTCCTGCCCCACTCAAGATTTTATAAATCATAGACTGGTTGAAGTCTGCATTGGTGGAGGGGTTCCCACAATGGAAGTTCCTCATACTGATGAAATCAGCTATCGTTTGCCTATATAGAACACTATCCTAACCATAAGAACTGTCCAAAAAGTGAAGGGACTGCCTTTAAATGTAATGAATTTTTCACCACTGGAAAGCTCTTAGCAGAGGATGGATGACCATTTTTAGAGAGCAGGATACATGCCCGGCTTCGGATTGGAACCGTTAGGGTTAGATCTCTTGCAGCTCTGTGACCCTTGACTTTCTAAACCTCAGGACTCCTAAACCAAACGAGACGCGAATGGAAAGGGGGATGGGAGGCGGGGAGCGGGGAGCGAAAGAAGAACTACGATTCAGAGCGCTGCCGAGGGGCGGCGGAATAGAGCAGGCGCTGAGCTGCGATTTTCACCGATTTTCACCGTGGCCACAGGGCGGCGTCCGGGAGCGGCTCGACTCCTTCCAGTCCCGGGGCCAGGGTAGGTTTCCGGGGATAGTAACTCTGGTCCCAGCCCATGCGGAGTTAACCGGAAGATATAACCTCGACCTTTAGCGGAGAAGGGCGGGTGCCAAGGAGTCCGTTCGTCCCTCCGCAAAAAGGGAGGGGTCAATTGCCATCCGTGCCCAGGCTGGAATCTGAGGTAGGGGCTGCTAACAGCCAGTTCTCAGCCGTCTCCTGGGGCTGAAACCAGACCAGACCAGACCAGACCAGAACACGTGATAGGTCTGATTCCCGCAGGGCACGATGGGAATCGTAGTCTTTTCGAGGCCAGCTCTGGAAGGTCATTAAGTGCAACATTAGCTGGATTGGTTAAAGGCTATTTAATTCCTGTTTTTGCAGTGGAAGAAACCGAGGCCGAAAGAGGTGAAGACTCGGAATTAACTAGTCCAATTCCATTATTTCCCAGTAGGGTAAAGGGGTCCCGGAGGGAGTAATGGGACTTTCAAAGGGTGACGCAGCAACTCTGTAGCAGAATTAAAATTCGAACCCAGGTCCTGTCCCTCTCAATCCAGGGATCTTTCTATTACATCTGGCGACGGCCTTTTTTCGAAAGAGATCGTTTCATGGCTAAAATGTGCTCCCTTCCCCTGTATCCCTTTCAGAAGCTCTGTTTTGTGATCTCGCAGCTGGCCACACTGGCCAGGTTAAGGAAAAGACCGAGAGCCGATCAATCAACTTTGTGGCTAGTTCTCCCGCTTCCGGAAGTGTACGGTCGTGGTGCTTCCGTTTGGCTTCCAGTGAGCGATTGAGCATGCGCTATGTCCCGCTCTTCCCCCCCCCCCTCCCCTTTCCCGGCCCGGGGATGTGTATCACTCTTCTTCTATCCCTAGGTAGCTCCCCCGCCTCCATCCCCACCCTTTCCCCCTCGCCCGAGTTGCGGAGCTTCCTCGACGGAAAGGACGCAGTACTTAAAACCAAAGCTCCTCTGACCGAGGCACTTCTGAATTCTTTCTCTCTTTATTAAATCCAAACCGAGCCATCTGTCCGCTCTCGGGGGAGTCGCCACGTCTCAGTATTCACTGCCTAAGCTGTCTGCGGCTTAGGGGCTGGAGAAGGATCCCGTCTGTCTCCCACCCCTACTCCATTTCCACGTAGCCCAAACCGAGGGCGACCGAAGGCTCAGGGCCCGGGAGCCCCAGGCCAGCCAGGGGGACCCGGGACTGTACTTGGGGCTCGCCCTGCGCTCCCTGCCTGGCCGGTGAGAATTTGTACCAGCAGATCGGTGGCCAGGGTGTGCGACGGCTCCTCAAAGCCTATAGTCAGCAGCTGCTGATATTCCCCCAGGGGCTGAGGACACAGGATCCTGGCGGGAGGGGGAGGGGCACATTACCAGTTTGTTTGAGGCAGCCCAGGGAAATCGTGGGAATAACGGGGATGGAGCTCTGATCCTTCCCCTGCACCACCTGCCTCCCTTGATTGTATTTGGGGCCCAAGAATTGCGGATGGACATGCTGGGAGGAAAAAAGAAACCTTGCTTCACCAATGTTTTGAAGGGGGTAGAAACTACAAAGTATTTAAGAAAGCTAATAGCCCCCCTCCCCCTTCTTTTTTCTTGGGGAGAAAGCTCTGGAGATTAGGTGTTTGGAGGCTGGGCCAGATCTCCAAGCCAACCCCACACCCTTACCAGGAATAGATATCCGAGGAGCCATCTTGGCCTGGGCCCAGGGGCACCCAGCGCCCAATGGACCAGAGCTTTTGAATCTGGGCACAAGATTTGGCGGGACTTTTGCCCGTGTCCTCCCAAGTATCTCGATAGCACAGGAAGTAGCTGCGGAAAAGGGAAGGAGGGGATAGGATGGTAGATGCTGACACTTATTTGCAGTCTGGTGCCTGGGTGTTTCTTTTGGTTCAGGGAGGAGGGAAGTGGTGGGGAGTTCATCAGGTTGAAGTATTTGTGAAGAGAGACTTTAGCAAATAATTACAGCTTCTCTAGCAGTTTTAAGATTTACAAAAGGCTTTCCCCACCAGGATTCCGAGCAAGCCAGTGCAAGTATTATTATCCACATTTTATAGGTTAGGAAACCTGATCTTGGAAGGCTGATTGGCTCACAGTTATACAACTTCTAAGTCCTGGGTAGTATAAATAGTATTGCCCCCATTTTAAAGATTGTGAAACTGAGTTCCAGAGAACTGAAGTGATTCCTCTACATGGCGTCAGAGCTGGAAATTGAAGCCAGGTCTCCTTGACTCCAAATCCAGGGCTCAGGTCACCTTTGGGTGGTAATACCTGCTTTGCTTAGGGTTTTCTCTATGTGTAGCCTTGACCAGGGAGACTGATTGGGCTTTCATTAGGAGTGAATAGTACTTTGGGGCTTTGATTTGGAGGTCTTTTTCTGATGGTAAAAATTTGTAAATGGTAATGATGTGTGTCATTGAGTCAGGGAGACTCACTAATCTACATGAGGCCCATGTCCCCTGTTGCTGGTCTCAGGACTAGCTTCAAGATTCCAGCGCATCTTCTTGTATAGGTATCTGGGAAGTCGGCCAGCTGTGTAAGGGGCTGGAGAGCAGTATCGGAAGACCGAAACGTGATGGAAGGGGCCCAGTGAGAATTTTCCGCAGAAAAAACAGGAGACACTGGGAGGTGAGAAAGGAGAGTTAGGATTATAGGTCTTTAGAGGTGATCTAGTCCAAAACCCACCAGCCACCCCTCAAGACCAAGAGAGGTTAAATAATGTATAAGACCATACACTGGAATTGGAAGAGCCCTTAGATGTCATATAGTATGACCTCATTTTACAGATGCGGAAACTGAGACCCACAAATTAAATGATTTGCCCTGGGGTCTAACATTGTGTCTGAAAAGGGATTTGGATTCAGTTCTTCCTAACTCCCATTCCATCACTTTATCCACTATATGTAGGAAAGGTAATGAGAGGGAGGGCTAGAACTTGAACTTAGTTTCTGTTTCTCAGTCCAGAGTTTTTCTGTTTTTGTTTTTGTTTTGTGATGGAGCAGAACTCATAAAAAGTGCTTTCCCTTAAACAACCCTGGAAAGAAAATAATAGTACAAGTATCTCCATTTTACACAAAAAACATGTGTAGTGACTTGACCAGCTAGCAAGTGTGAGGGCCTATATTCCTGTGGGCTGATAGTGAGCTCCCAGTCACCTGAAGTGTCCAAGCAGAGGACAGATGATTCAGAGGCTGGGTTGGTTGCAAGTGACCTCCAGGGATCTTAGTTTAGAGATTTATGAGGTGGGAGAGTCAAAGGCAGGGGGAGAGGGAAGTACCTAGGACCATATTCTAGGACCTAGACCCAGACTTCCTTGTTTCTGTCCCCCACCCCCACCCCCAACCCAGTTACCTGAGGGGATCAGTCTCTTCCAGTACCACAAACCCGAAGGAGGCGTACATAAGCACCAGTTGCTCCAGCCGAAGGGCCAGCTGTTGGGAGATTTCTAGTAGCTGGAAGGAGGGGACAGTACATATCAACCCAGATGTGGCTCCTTCCAACTGCAGAGGGAGGCAGTTCCCCACCCCATGCTCAAGCTCTTGATCCTCACTTTTGTCCAGGAGCTAAGGTAAGGGCCCGGATCCAGCTCCCCCTCTGCTGACTTACCCTTTTCCGAACCAGCTCTTGCAGGGCCCCGTGAATAGGGGGCATGCCCCTGGCAGCAGACTCCAGGTACAGGAAGTAAGGCTGGCACATCTGCAGGAAAGTTGGCATCGCCTTGGCCAACTGCTCCTTCTGGACCCGGTCCCTGCTGGTGAGGGGCACAGCCCCACTTGGTCATGGGAGGGGAGCTCCAGCTTGAGCTTCCACTTTACCTGTTTCGCCCACAGCACTCGTCCCCTCCTCCCCTCCCCCTGTCCCCCCCCCCCTCCCCCGCTCTCCAGGGATAGGCAGGCAGCCTGGTCCCATCACCTGTAGAGCAGGTAGCTCTGGAAATCCTCTGCTTTCTTGAGGAGGTAGCGGAGTTGCTCCGTGATGGGGCTGAACATATTCTCTAGGGGTAGGAGAGCGGGGCCGGAGGCCGGGGGCGGGGGCGGGCCAGGCAAGGGGGCTGGAGCTAGAGGCTGCCCTAGGACAGGCCCCCCAGGATCAGCATCAGCGGTAGCCCCAGCTCGGCCAGGGACTACAGGCCAAGGGGACTCGGTACCGCTGTGCGGGATAGGGGCCGGTCCGGAGACCGAGTCTCCTGCTGGGAGGGGGTCTCGAACCCCGGTAGGCAGAGGTCCCCCGAACCAGGACTCGCTGGCCATGGGGGAGATGACGGGGGGGGGCCACACTGGGCCCTCCTCGTCCGGTGGGAAGGCACCCCCAGCTTTGCCGGACAGCAGCCTCCTGGGCTTTCTGTTCGCCTACTCCCACCACCACAGAAAGGAGGCCGGGGCGGGGGGCTGGGCCTCATTTGAATGTCAACACACGCCAGGTCAGGGTTGAGCTTCTCTCCCAGCGGCCACGCGCCTCGGGCTAGCGCGTTCCAAGCTCCAAGTTCGGGTTCGCAATATATACCCATTCTGCCTCACTCTCCTAACCCAGAACCATAGTGCCCCCTCCGTCCTACTCTTTCAAAAGAGCTACCTCGGTCCTCAGAATTTCCCTAGGGTTTGGGAGTATGTACTCTCCTGTTAGCGTAGGAAACAAACCCAGGGAGGTGAGGCAATTTAGAAACATACAAAAAATGTCCTTGCTGGAAGGGACCCTTAGCCATAACCGAGGCAGATGGACCTTCATTTTCAGTGGCAAAACTGAGGCCCAGAGGCGTAATGACATCATAGACAGGTCCAAAGCTGGAGGGAGGGCTTAGATCATTGAATTCAACCTCCTTTATTTTAGAGATGACTGACATCTTGGACTGCAAACAGCCTTCCCCAGAGAAACCGTTAGGGAAAAGGACTAGGTGGTCTCCAAGGCCGCTTTCTGCTCTATATCCTAGTAAAGATATGGCAGGAACACTGGATTTGGAGGCAGAAGTGATAAGAGCTAGAATTTATTGAGCACTTTTAAAAGGCTGGCAAAGTGTTTTACATATGTTAACTCATTCGATCTTGGTCAGGACCTCACCTCTACTCCTTTTTGGCTCTCAGTTTCTTTTCTAAATTAGAAAGCTGGACCAGATATTTTAAAGTATCTTCTAGGGCTATAGCCTATGATCTTGATAATGATCTTCCACTTTTTCCCTAAGGACAGAATCCATTAAGGATGGGAATCTCCCTGCTCAACTCACCTCACCCTGCCACCCCCCATATCAGGCAGGTGCATGAACACATGAACACATGAGCACGCACGCTCGAGTGCACACACACACACACACACACACAGGATCAGAGAGATGTTTCTTTTAATTTTATTTAAAAAACCTCAGGTGCAATATTAAAAAGCAACTTAGACAGCCAGAGCAACAACCAGAGAGAGAGAAAGAGAGAGGAAGGAAACAGGACAACCCACCATTTCAACCCTGGGGATCTCCAAACTGACCAAGGCTGGAAGGAAAAGCATTGGGATGAGGGAACAGGTGGGGAGAGAGGGAAAGGTCAGTCCAGTCCTGTCCTTACTTCCTCAGGGTGAAACATTTACAAAGGTGAAGTCTGGCTGAATTGAGAGAAGGGCTAGGGGAAAAGAAGGGAATTCCTTCCCCTGATAGGAGTCTAATGGGGGGGGGCATTGGGGTCCCTTCCTGGTATGATGCAGGACCCTTTGTCTGCCCCAGCCATCACCCCCAGCTTGGAATGCAGGATGTGGATAGAAGAAAGATACCTACAGTTAAGGGAGAGGGGATTGGGAAGGGGTGACAATGAGGCGCCAGCCTCCCTGGAATCTCTTTGGGGAGTGTGTTGGGAAGAGGGTTTTCTCCCCCTTAGGGAGTTCCTGGATGCTAGGGACTCTTAGGCAGATGGAGCACAAGGGAACTGGGGGAAAGGAGAGAGGCAGGGGAAGCTCAGGGATCACAGAGGCAGGGGAGGGGGGCCTCAGCCAAGAAACCCATCAGGGTCATCATCTTCAAAGTGGCCCTGCTGAAGGACCTTGATGTGATGCTCATAGATTTTGAGGGCCGGCCCCAAGCGAATTGAGAGGCCAGTGAGCACATCCGTGCGCTGCATCAGCAGAAGGGACTTCCCGTCAATTTCCTGGGCAGGGGCAAGAAGCAGGGCTCACTTGGGTCATGCCTGGGACTCCCTCCAATGCCCCTTCACATGGAATCCTTCCAGTTCATACTGGGGTCCCATATGGGTAGTTTGAGTGTGTTGAGTGTGTGTATGTGTGTGTTAGGGACACTCAAGACGGAGGGGCAAGGGATCCAGTGAAGGAAGCAAGAAGCCCCAGGGGTGGGTGGGTGCTGACTAGAGGTCTCACCTGTTCCTGGAAGGCAGAAGCCTGTTCAGGGAAGCCAGCCTCAGTGAAATACTCTACCACATCCATCACTGTCCACTCCACAGGATCAGATGGTTTTTCCTTCCTGCCAGAGCTATGGATGTCCAAACACACCAGAACATTATCATTGTCCAATCTAACACTTGCCAAACATTTAACAAGTGAAAATGCTTTGCAAATCATCATCTTATTTGATCCTTACACCAGTACCTCTTTCAGCAGATAAGGGTGGAATGGGAAAGGGTTACAACCCCTATTTCAGAGGAAACTGAGGCCCAGAGGGGAAAAGTTGGATACTCATAAGATCAAGGTTTGATGTCAGTTAAATTAAACAAATGGTGACTGTGCTCAGCCCTAGGGATAAACAGGTGATATGTCACTTTCCTTTAGGAATATCACCACTGCTTACAACCTTGTAATTATGCCCATTTTATAGATGAGGAAACTCAGGCCCAGAGAAATTGTGACATGTCCATGTTCACATAGCTTCTAAGCGCTAAGAAACTAGCATGACCAAATCTAAAATTTTACCTACAAAGCCCCAATGTTGCCTCTCATTTGATTCCCAGGGACCAGCCCTGGCCCCAACCCAACATCAGGCCCAGCCTCAAAGACAAAAATATTTAGACTTACGAGCAACTGAAAGGAGTTCCATCAGCACTGGGCAAGGCTGGCTTTCCAGGGGGCAAAGGCACAGGCGAAGGGGAATCTGGACCTGTGGCAGCTGAGGCTAAGGGCACAAAAGGCATACCTGTCAGCTTCTCTATCCCTCTACTTATCCTCCCACCCAGATACAGCACAGTACTAAGGATAGCCCCTCTGAATGCTTCTTCCTCCAAATCTATCTTGTTTCCCAGGTGACCCCACCCACTTTTTGAAAGTGAGGTGGCTTGCCTGCTGCTCCCTCACAAAAAAGGGAACCCCAGCTTCTGGAACCTTTCTTACCTGAACCCCCTTCCATCTTCACCACTCCCATTGGGAAAGCCTCCCGGGTTCCATCTGCTAGGGCTGAACGGTGACCCTCATCCTGCCGCCCTGGTGCTATGGAGGAGCTCCACTCCCTGGGCCGATCTTTCCCACTTTCCCGTTGGCCAGTCTCTCCATTGTACTGGTTCTGCCCACCATGGGCACCCTCTCCCTCTGGCACCTCAGAACCCTCTGACAGAGCAGACACCTCTTCTTCATCCTCTTCTTCCTCCTCCTCTCTCAGGGACTCTTCCCCAGACTTCTATGGGGAATGAGGAGAGTTAGAATGTTTTTCCCTATCTTTTCCTATCCATCTCTATTCCCTAGGTGTCCTCATTCTAGCTGATAGACTTGAATGATGGGGGCTGTCCAGCCTTCTGGATCCAAAGTTGACTTCCATCCTTAGAATCTTTATCATGTTCCAGGGAATTAATTCCTGGGAACTCTGATGTGACACCCTTCTCCAGGTCCCAAATCAGACTGTCCCCAGGGTTTCTGGCCTGTTTCCGAAGGGGGTAGCTCACTTTCTCACCCTCCTCTGCAAGACTCACTGACCTCATGACCTGCCCTTCTGGGTCCTTAGCCCCAACCCTCTCCTTTCCACCCTTGGCTGAGGAGGAGCTTAGAGATTCTAAGTTCTTACTGGCCCTGGACCTCTAGTCCTTATAAACACCCTCGCTCTCTCCATGGGGGCTGATCTCATCCATCCTTTGCCTCTTCCCTGATCCCTCCTCTCCTGTGCAGTTTCTCCTCCAGTCCTGCTTCCAACCTCAGCCACCTGGGAATCCTATGCCGATCTCCCCCTCCCTATGCAGGACTTTTATCCTCAGTCCTAGTCTTACCTTGGTTCGGGCTGCTCTGGAGCTGGTGGCAGGAGGCGCCCTTCCCGAACGATCGTTGCGGGGCAGAGCAAGACCGGCGATGCGGGTGCGCTCGAGGCGGCCTCGGGCGGCCGCCGCCGCCTCCTCCTCCAGCAGCAGCCCCTGCACGCGCCCGCGGGTCAGCCGGCCTCCGCCACTGCCACTACCCCCGAGGTAGCGCACCACTTCCCGCAGGCTTACGGGCCGGGCTGGTCCGCTCCGAGACGCGCCCCCCTCCGGCGGCAGCGGCAGCGGCGACGGCGGCGCCGGCTCCCGGGCGGCGGCCCCGGAGGGCGGGGGGGCACGACGCGGGCCGGGTGAGGGCGCCCCAGCCGGAGTCGGCGGCGGGGGCAGGGGCGCGGCCCGCTGCGCGCGGGGGGGCGGCGACGGGGCCGGGGCGCCGGGAGAGGGGGGCGCTGTGGCCGCCGCTGCCCGGGGCGCTCGGGGCGGGGAGGCGACGGGCGCAGGCGGAGCGGGCGGGGGCGGAGGCGGCGCGGCGGCGGCGGCAGCCCCCCGGGGGCCGCGCGGAGGAACGGGCGGGGTGGCGCCCCGACGCGGCGGCTGCACGCGCGCCGCGTTGCGGTACGAGATGCTCCCCTTGTAGCTGACCCGAAGCACGGCGCGCTGCTGGATCAGCTTCTCCAGCTCGGCGCGCGTGCGCTCCGGCTCCGGCCCGTGCCGCCGCCTCACCATCCGGCAGATGCGCTCCAGGTCCGGCCGCGCCTTGCGCGAGCGCAGCGAGTCGATGGTGTCCAGGATCCACTCCTGGTAGCGGGGGGACGAAGCGGACGACGAGGCGGCGGCCGCCGCCGCCGTGTCCGGCGGGGGCAGGGCCGGGGGCCCCGCCATGCCTCCCGCCCGGCCCGGCTGCACCGTGCGCGCCGCCTCCCTCCCAGCGCGGCGCCCCCCCTTCCCTTCGCTCTCCCCTCCCCTCTCAACCCCCGGCTCCCCTCCCTCTCTCCCTCAGCCGCCCGCCTCCTTCTCCTCCTCCTGCTGCTGCTGCTGCCGCCGCCGCCGCTGCCGCCGCCGCTGCTCTTTCCCCTCCCCCCGGGGGGCGCAGCGCCTCGGTGGAGCGGCGGAGGCGCTGCTGTTTCTTTGCAAAAAGAAAAAAAAAAAGAAAGAAAAGAAAGAAAAGAAAAAATGCACAGACAGAGACACACGCACACTCACACAAAAACCCCGCTCCTCCTGGGCGCGCGCGGGTCCCGAGGATGGGAGGAGGGGGAAGCGCGAGCCGAGCCCCTCCCCGCCGCCACCGCCACAGCCGCCGCCGCACGCGCCGCCCGCCCCGCGGCCGGGACACTCCGGCCCCCCTTCTCAGCTATCCACCCACCCACCCCTACGCGCTCGCTTTTAAGGTGGAGCCGGGGCCCCGCTTAGCGCGCGCGACTCTACCCCCCCCTCTCCGGCGCCTCTCTTGCTCAGTCTCTCCCTAGCTTCAACCCGCCCCCCCACCCCCCCCAGCCCTTTACAACTCCCGCGCGCTTTTTAAGGAGGCGCCGCGGAGTTGGCGCCGGGGCGGAGGCGGGGATGGGGGGGGGGAGAGGGAGAGAGGGAGAGGGAGAGGGAGAGGGAGAGGGAGAAAAAGAGAGAGAAGGAGAAAGAGAGAGAAGGAGAGGGAGCGCGCAGGGGGGAGGGGGGAGGGGAGTGGGCGGGCTGGGCGGTGGCGCTCTCCCTCCAGCCATTGGGCGCGGAACCCAGACGTCCCCGCCGCCCAGCCCCCTCCCCCTTTCTGTTCCCCCCCCCCGTCCTCCCTCCTTCCCCATCTCCCTCCCCCCCCCGCCATTGCCGCCCAGCGCTCCAGGCTCAGGACCGCACTTACCACCAACTCGGGGACCGGCTGAGCCAGGCGTCCCGCTTTCTCCGCCGCTCTGCTTGGGCTGCGCTGAAAAATCGGGGGCGCGACGTCCGAACCTCTCTCTCGCCGGTTTGCCCCTGTCCCCGGCGCCAGCCGGTGCCCCCAACTCTGGACACCGAGGGAGGGAGGATTCAGTCCCCTTTCCCCGCCCAGTCTGCCTTGGCCTCGCTCCTCCGGCGGCTCTGGAGCCGCCTCTCCGACAGCCGCACCGTGGATCGCGGAGCGAAGGAGGCGGCGGCGTGGCGTAGCGCTTAGAGCTCAGGACGTGCACTCGGAGGGACCCCGGGTTCGCGTCCCCGCTGTGCCACGTACGAGCTGGGTGTGTGCCCTTTGGCATGTCACCTTTGGGGGCCGTCTCCTTCCCCTCACGGCCCCCCCCCCCCAAAGGGAGGTTGGATGAAGAGGTAGCGTCTTGTCATGGAAAAAACACCGAATCAGGACTTCCAGCTCTGCCCCTCTCACTGGAAGACCTTGGGCAAGTCATTTCTGCTCTAGAGACCTTGTTTACTGGCCTGTCCACAAGAAGGGGTTAGATTACAGAAGCTCTTTAAGCCCCTTCCATCTGGAGAAGCTATGATCTAGTTCTGGACCCAACAGACTATTCGGAGAGGCTTAAGCTTGCTTCCGCCACTGGGGGGAGAAACCACACCGGGAGCAGGTTTTAAAGGTCATTCTCCGCTCCCCCCCCCCCCCCCAAGTTTTCTGCTCAGTGAAGGATTTTCAAGGCAAAACCACCTTGCAGCACAGAAAGGCCCTATCCCCAGGATAGAACGAGGGCCAGGCAGGCCCATTCTATGTCCCCACCTTGACCTGGAATTCAAAGGCAGTTTTTCCTTCACTCTATTTCTGGGGTGCGAGAAGGTATGCAAGTAGGGAAGGGGTCAGCAATGACAGGTTTTTTTTTAAACAAAACTTTATTGGTAATAGTTTTCAAATATGTTTACAACAAAGCACACCGTTAAAGAGGAAGTCATTTCCGTGAAACAAATTTCTTCGAATCACACAGGTTTAAACTCCCAGGTACCCCACCCCCACCCCTACCCTAGGCCTATGAATCCTTCAGGGATGGAGGAAAATTGAGAGAGGGACAAAAAAAAGGGGGGATGGAGAGAAGTGGGCTACTCTACCCCCAGCTACTTCCTAGAGAGAAGGGGGGGGATTATGATAATTCAGATGCCTCACAAGGGGTAAGTGGGAGGAGTGATAAGTAGCTGGAGGGTGCTTCTAGGGATGGGGGATGGGTGAGGCTATCAGGTGAATAAAAATTGGCATTCCCATGGCAAAAGGAAGCTCTCTAGCTTGAAGCTGTGGCACTTCCTGTTTCCTTTCTCCCAGTTCCCCCCACCCCCCACCTCTTTTCCCCTCCTGGGGTGGGCTACATCCTCCAACTAGCTTTTAGGGAGTGACACTCCCAGATAGAATGGGAAGTTAGTGGCTGTGCATTAAAGTTCTCTAGGTAAGAATGGCTAAAATGAAGGAAATGTGCCCTAGGGATATCTGGGAGGCCTCTTTGGCAGGGATCACAAGCCAGGCTGCCTGGGTGGGTTGGGAAATGTTTTTTTTCTGGTGCCCTAATATCCCAAGAGAGCAAAAACTGGGGAGTAGGGAAGATGTGGGGGTTAAGAGAGCTGATCATGATGAAGGGAGACCACTGGGAGTAGGGGTGTGTGTGCTGAAAGAGGTCAGGGCTCTTTCAAACTTGGCAGGATGCCACTCAAGGGGATCTCACAGTTGTTCCCACAACTCCTTGGTTGAGATCAGCAGCAAAAAAATCCCCATCCCCAAGTCGCAGACCCAGCTCAAAACCATCAGCTAAGATCCCAGAGGTTAAAAGCTCCATAGTCTTTGACCTAGGCAGATCCAGACACATTAAAATGTATTTGGGACAGCTAGGGAAGGTGGGAAGGAGTTAGGACAGAAGGCAAATATAACTTAAATAATATTTTAAAAAATTTTTAAATATAAAGGAGCCACGAAAATTTTACTAAAACATCTTCCCAGGCAGGATCTCTCCTTGTGGGGAACTGGTTTGTCTGTCCTTTCATCCCTAGATAAGGTTCTGAAGCTCCAGGAAGAGGCCAGGAAAAGGACAAATAATGGGCAATTGTGGTAGTCTTGGGAATTGGAGGTTTTCCAATTTGGGGTCCCCTGGCTCTCCTGCCCCAACTTCCCAGCACCAGGGGGATCAATAAGGAGCTATAAAAACAATAGCCTGTCTCTAGGCACTACTATCCCACTCTGGGTGGGGGGCTGGGGTGGAAAGAAACTGGATCTCTGGTGGTGTTAGAAGGGGAAGTTCAGGTCTGTTTGGGCTGGAAAACTAATATAAAACTTGCATGGAGTTAGGCAAAGAGCAGAGGGAACCCAGCCATGGGGTCTACCAGCTGGAGTGAGACAGTGAAGAAAAAGCCAGTGGGGGTTGGGGATGGGAGGGAAGGGGAGGGGGGCCATCTGATATTTGAATCTCCCTTTCCCCACCCTGCAAACATCTCTGCATTTGATCTCCCTACGGAAAAATTAATATGCAAGGAACTTTGGGGCCCTCAGGCTGTTCAATCCACCCCTCCCACCCCCCACCCCCAAAAGAAAACCACCAGGACCCAGGGACCCATTAGAACTCGGCAAACTCCTTGACACACTTCTCGTTGACGGAGATCCGGAGATCCTCCTCCTCGTAATCATCAAAATTACTTGTGTCGCCCGGGCCTTTGCACTTTGGGATAAAGGGGGCTTCCACCTGCCAAGGAGTGAGAGGCTCTTAGAGGGGAAGGGGCCCAGCCACCCTCTACTTCCATTTCACACAGAAAGAAACTAAAGCCCTAAGAAGGAAGTGACTTGGTCAGTGACCTAGATCTAGGCCACATATAGCTCTTAGAGAGGGATCCCTCTGGGTCTTCAAGTGTGGTCCTTGGACTGAATCCAAACTTCTTAGAACAAAACCCTTTAATAAAAGGATTTGTTCTGTACAACTGGGACTCAGTCAAATGGCCAAGAAATGGCTCCAGAGGTAAGTGACAGAACTAGGTGCTGAAGTCATACTCTCAGATATCAGACCCCTCCTCACCCTTCCCCCCCCAACCCCTCAGCCTCTTCCCAGGTCCAGCTGAGGGACCCCACCTTCCTCTGGTAGATGGCGATCCAGTCAGTGGTGGTGAACCATTTGTGGTTCTTGATGTCATTGACACCATTCTTGAGGTTCCCGTAGCGCTTGGTGAGGTCCACTTGGAGCAGATTCCGAAGCAGGTCCTTTAAATCGGAGCTGAAGTGAGAAGGGAATCGAACCTGGAAGGATGAGGAAGGAGTGCCAACAACACAAAGATAATGGGTTCTCTCTCCACAGGGGTACATGGCCTCAGATCATGTTAGTGTTTCTGGTTTGATCACTTCCGTCTCTGTGCATATCCAAATCCTACTCATCCATCAAGTCCCATTATTTCAATCTTCCCTTCCCTTCATTTATTAAGTAAAATAAATTGATTAAAGTTCCTTATATATGTGAGGCATTGTGCTAGGCCCTGAGAAATCTAAAGACAAAAATGGCTGAGTTTCTGCCCTTAAAGAATTTGTATCCTTTGGAATGTGTGTTCCTGGAGGTTGGGGCCTTTGTTTGTGTCCTCAGGGTTCAGCACAGAGCATAGTGCATAGAGAAGCATCAATAAATACTTGTTAATGATTCGGATGCTACTTAGGGGATACAATGTTTAAACAATGACTACAAAGTTTATACATAGTAATAAAAACAATTTCAAAAAGGAAAGAGTGTTATTAACTGGGAAGGAATCAGAAATGGCCTCCTATAGCAGTGGTTCAGTAAGGAGTTTAGGAGATCGAGGTAAGGAGCCAGTTCCTTCTAGACGTTGGGTGCAGGCTATGCAAAGACAGAGTCAGGAAATGGGTCGGTTTCAGTGGAGAGTGTGTCAAGAGGAGTAAAATGAAATACAACTGGAAAGATAGGTAAGTGGGGTGCAAATTCTGAATGGTTTTAAATGCCAGGCCAAGGGAGTTTGTCTCTGATCAGGGAGTAAATAGGGGAGCCATTCAAAGTTTCTGAGTGGGGGGAGACAATCAGATCTGTGTTTAAGGAAAATCAATTTGGTTCCTGTGGAAAGACAAGGCTCGAGGCAGGAGATCAATTAGGAAGCAAGTGCAGAGGCTATCAGACTATGTAAAAGGGGGACAGATGTGAGTGAGAGGGGCCAAGGGAAGACTGAGGAGGCTTGGTAATGGATTAGACATAGATAGGGGAGGGCTTTGGGGGAGACATAAGTCAGTAGCGACTCCAAGATTCTGAACCAGAGTGATTAGAAGAATGGGGCTGCATCAATAGAAACGGAGAAATTGGTTGTTTTTTAATGTTTATTTTCAGCTCCAAATTCTCTTTCTCTCTCTGCCCCCAACCCCCACTGAGAAAGAGGGAAGGATGGTTTGGTTTCTTTGTGGGGGGGAGGGATGGAGTGGAAAACAAAAATTTCCATTTTTCCCATGATAAGCTTGAAAGAGAATCGGGAAATGGCAGAACAAGGATTCCAACCTGAATCTTCTGGTTTGGGTACAATGCTCTAGTCTTCATCTCGTCTTTACTTTCCACACAATCATTTGGTGCATGTTACCTAATGACACTTCTCATACTGCTGTACTGAACTATGATCAATCGAAAAGAGCTGGACTGACCAAGCACATATGGTGACTCTCCCAACTATGCTGTGACCCTTATTCATCATTGTTCCTTCACAGGGCTTAGTGAAGAGCCTTAGACATTGCAGGAAGCCGTAAATGCTTTTGGGTACCTTTTTGATTAATAAAAATTCTCTACCAGGCATTCAATAAATTACCCTTTGATGACTCAATAATTGTTCTACAATATTTAAGCAGGACAAAGCATCACCTTACTGAGTTACTCTATGTGATAGGAAGGCTAGGTAGTCCACAGGAGTATCTTTCCTGAAAGTAATACTTTAAGCTGTCAGCCCACACCCTGAGGCCTCACCTTCCCAGAGACAATCTTTTCATATATCTGGATAGGCTGGTCAGCAAAGAAGGGGGGGTAGCCCGCTGCCATCTCATAGATCAGGACACCTAGGGCCCACCAGTCCACAGCTTTGTTATAGCCCTGGAGAAAGAAAGCAAAGGTCAGGATGGAGGAGAAAAAGGTCAGAGAAGTAGAGGGAGATGGGGTCGGGAGAAAAGGGCTTTGGTTAGGGTGAGGATGGAGGGAGTAAAAGAGAAGCCCCATACTGGTCCTGTGAAAGAAGGGGCAGTCAGCTGTTTCAGAGGAGCTCACCTTGCTAAGGATGATCTCAGGAGCCAGGTATTCGGGAGTCCCACATAAGGTCCAGGTTCGGCCTTTAACACGCTTGGCAAAACCAAAATCTGTCACCTACGGCCATAAGAAGTGTATGGAGTCACACCCTGGCTAAGAAAGCACAGGAAGGGCCAAGCAAGAGAAGGGCATGTGTGCGTGCGTGTGTGCATGCGCATGTGCAAATCCCTGGCATTCTACTCTGCAGTGTTTTACCATCTCTGTCCCGGGGAGTACCTGGATATAGCCCTGTTGGTCAATGAGAAGGTTCTCAGGCTTCAGGTCTCGGTAGATCAGGTCCAGTGAGTGAAGGTATTCAAAGGTCAGGACAATCTGAGCTGCATAAAAGCGAGCATGGGGCTCACTGGTGGAAGGGAAGGGAAGGAAAGGAAAGATGAGCTAGTGGAGGCTCATGGAGAGAGGAAAGCTTATAAAGCTACCAACCCATCTCCCCAAACCCAGGTTGTCCTCCAACCTATATAGCTCCAGAAGTCCTTCCCTAGGTCCTAGTAGACATCCGGCTCCATGCTGCTCACTCATTATCTGCAACACCCCCTCGCTCCAGGATGCTACATGCTGGTCTGGAAGATGCCTTTGGGAGCTACTCACCTGAACCTTCCAATCCGCCGGAGGTGGGAGAACATTTCCCCACCTGGGACATACTCCATCACCATGTACAGGTTTGTGTTGTCCTGTGAAGAAAAGACATCCTTTTCCATCCTCCTCCATAGCACTACTTCCACCTCCACCAGAAGCCTGGTGATCTCCTTTCTCCCTGAAAGTCTGGGAGGCTGAGCTCAGCCCTAGCTTCTCCTGCCTCTTCTTCAACATGCTACTTCCTGCCACTGCATCCCATCCCATTGGCAGTGGCATATATGATGTTAAATGTTCACATGTGGCCCCAAAGCACAGGCTTCAGAGAAAACTGTTGGTGAATGTAGCTGGATATCAATCGGCCCAACTCATTTCAATTGCAAAAGTATAAAATGGAGCAGTATCCTACTGTCCAGGGGAGAGGCTGACCTCCCTACTGCTAGCACCCTTGCTCACTGGCTGGCCAAGGCCAGAGCTGTCTGGGATACCTTGAAGGAATATTCTAATCGGACGAGGAATGGGAAGTTGATGGCCTGCAGGATGCGCTTCTCATTCATGGTGTGCTCGATTTGTTTCAGCTTCACCACCTGTGAAGGGGGAGTAGAGAAATGAGATGAAGGAAGTTAAAGGGAAAGGAGATGGGTCAGCTTCCAGCTGGGATCCATCCCTGGATTTAGAGGGGAAAAGGATGGGGGGAATCGAGTCCAATTCCTTCATTATTAGACATGAGGAAATGGAGGTTCAGAGATGATACATGATTTGCCCAGTGTAACCCAGGGAAGGTCAGGGCCCCAGGCCCCACTGACTCCAAAGATTTTTCCATTACACCAAGTTGCTCTTTCACACCTCTGTTTTCCTGGCCCATTTAGGCACATCCTCTGCTCCCCTCTCCCCTACCCTCCCTCTTCCCCTCTAGATCCAAGGCCTGTCTCCCAGTTTTCTTCTTAGCTCATCACTTGGGAGATGCCGGGAATCTGGGCCAAGAGCAGCTCTTTCCCCATATCCCTAGGGTAAGGAAGAGACAGAGAGAGAAAGGCACAGACAGAGACAAAGGCAGAGAGGGAGCATCAGAGACAGAGTATAAGTGTGCATTTATGTGCAGAATGATGAATGGGTCTATGAAGTACACAGCACTAAAGTGCTAGATTTGGAGGGCAATGCTCACCTTCTGTTTATCAAGGACTTTCATGGCCAAGTAGTTCCCAGATTCCTTGTCCTTCACAAGTATCACTCGACCAAAGGAACCAGTGCCTAGAGTCTTGATTCTTTCAAACTTATCCAGCTCGACTGTACTTTGCTGAATAAAGAGAATGGAAAATCTGTCTCTCCTTTAGCCTCCAGAGGCACCCACCACTGCCCATTTTCCTCTTCCCCTATCCAGTCTGGGGTGAGCAAGTGTCAGGGCTGAAGGTGCTGGAATCTCTTTTTGTACCACAAGAGGGGAGCTGACCAGGACAGAAGGAAGGGGGCAGGGAAGATGGCAGGTAAAAATATATTGCTGAGGTTTATGGTAGGGGGTGGGTATAACCCTGGCATGGGGCCCTGGAGCTCCTGGCAGCTGCTAGGGTGGGGATGAACCCTATGGCTCAGAGATGGGGTGGGGGGAAAGCAAAGGATGGTGGGGAAGACAGACAGGTCTCCTTGGGGTGATAGCATGGCAGCCAATGAAAGAACCTGTATGGAGGCTTTGGGGTTAGATGGATATAGGAAGGGAAGGGAAGGGTGGGATAGATATAGGGCCCCTTATAACACTTTGGGAAGAGGTCCCAGTGCCCCCAGCACCTGCCTCCCCCTGGCCCAGGTCCAAAACTTGAGGTACCTGAGGTGGACTTTCCCATTTCTTGAGGAATTCTTCTTTGGCTTTAGCTAGAAACTCTTTCACTGAAAGGTAGGGAGAGCACAAATTAGGCGCTTTATGAAACAGAGAAGGGAGCAGAGGGGTTCAGAGAGACTCTGGGAAGAGCCCCTAAGACACTGGCAAAGAAATGTAACGAGTCACCAAGAGCTGACTAAACACCTCTAACGTACAAGGCCCTGTGTCAGTTACTAAGGATCCAGGCAGAGGCAGAAAACAGCACTTGCTCTCACAGAATTTATTTCACACATAATCTCTTATTTGATCATCTTAACAACACTGCAGATGTTATAGCTTTGAAGGGACACTGGGCCTCCGGGAAGGTGGAGAAAGGTAACTCTGGGTTGTGACCCTCTGTGCTAACACCTGCAGAGTGGGTGTGTATGTGGGTGAGGAAGAGTTAGTTAGGGATAACCCAAAGGTTTTGAACATAAGACTGGATGAAGGTGATGCCACAGATTACTATTATTAATAATATTAAGTATTACTATATACTGTTATTGACAATGCATTATTCATTATACAGTTGTTCACAATCCTGGGGTTATCCTTAACTCTTCTTCCTCCTTCACTTCTCATGTGTGGTCAATTATTGGGCCCTCCAGACTCTGCTTCCCCATCCTCTCTGATTTGTCATTGCTTCCTCTTTCCTCGAACTGTGGCTGTCCTCACCCAGGCTCTCATTACCACCTACCTGGGCTATTGTAACAGCTTCCTAACAGGCCTTCCTGCCTCCATCCCATCCTTCGTACATCTGCCAAAGTCACCTTGCTTATGTACAGAGCTGGTCATGTCAGTCCTCTGCTCAGAATCCCTTACTGGTTCCTTGCTGTCTACTAAGCTCAAGGCCTCCTCCACAGCAATCTAGGCCCTAGCAGGCCTATTTACAGGCCTTCTATACTTCTGTCAAGCCAGAGTTTCTGTATCCCTGTGTATACATATCAGACAGAATCTCTGCTCAGGCATATCCTCCTTCCAGGCATCTGGTGGATTCAAATACATTCTTTAAAGACCAACTCAAAAGTTATATCCTCTATGAACACTTCTAGTTTCTGCCAGGTGAGAAAGACCTCCCTCAGCTTTGGGCTTTTGGATTGCTCTAATGCATTTCTCATACATTATTATGCAGTAGAGTTATCTGTGTTTTTGTTAGTCCCCATATGACTGTAAGGTTCATATGGGCAAAGGTCTGTCTTACCCACACTTTTTTTTAATCACTCCTAGCACTTAGAACAAGGCTTTGTATACAGTAGGCACTTAATATTTTGTTGTTACTGTAGAGTTCAGCTTGATCCACTTGAGGTGGGCCCTGGGTAGGCTCCAACTCAACTGAACCAATCTAGGCTACATGCTAGGCTCTTTCCACAGGGTTCCAACCTTCCAACACCCTTCCTCCCCACCCCCATCCCTCAGTAGGGGGCCTATTACTTTCTAGGATGTGGCCAAGTAGAGAAAACCTAATTTCTGGTCTGTGCTTCCTAACTCTCACAACTAAAGAGTATGCTCTGGCACCATCACCAAATGTCCAGGGATGGGGGGCTTTCTTTAGGGGGAGGGGATAAGGATCTGAGCTACAGGCCAGGGTTCCACTCCCTCCCTCCCCCCAAGCTATGACCTACATTCCATGGACGCCAATGTGGGCTGAAGTATTTATAGCCCTGGGATTTGGCTGCTTGCTCTGCTCCCTTTCTCTTGAGAGCACTGGGACCTAGGGTGGAGAAGTTCTCCACCATGGAAGGGGGCCTCAAACCTGCTCAGCAGCCTTGACCCCCCAGACTGCCTCTACATGAACCTTTCGATACACTTGAAGATCTTCCCCTTGACCTCTCCCAGGGACCTCAGGCTGGCCTCCTCTAGAAGCATCTCAATGCCATCATCACCTCTTTCTAATAATAGCAGCTGACGTTGCTGGAGTGCTCTAGAGCTTCTTGGCAACATCCCTATGGGGTGGCAGTACCAGTACTATTACCTCCTTTTTATATATGGAGAACTGAGGCTCAGAGACTTTCAGGCCCCTCCACAGTCAAGGTTCCAGTCAAACCTAGTCTGGATACTACATCCCCTGTCCCTCCCTCTTCTCCACCTCTCAGAATTCCTTGCCTTCCTTCCAGGCTACTTCCTCCCTGCAGCTTCTCCTGATCCCCCATCCCTACTCTAGTGCTCTCTCTTCCCTCAGTCCTCTGGGCTATACTCACTTATGTATATACTACATCCCCCTCAATAGACAGTAAACTCCTTGAGGGCAGGGCCTGCTTTTTTTTTTTTTTTTATCTTTGCAACTAGGGACAGTGCCTAGCAGGGTTTTTTTTTTTTTATCTAAATCTGTGATTTCATCCAGGTAGGGAAAGTCATGCAGATCCAACTTATCTGTACCTTCACGGCTTCAGAGAACTGCCTGGGGCCCTAAGACACTTGCCCATTGTCACATAGTTATGAGTCAGAGGCTGGTCCTCTATCTGCTGCTCATTGTCTCAGGCCAAGGGTCTCACTTGGACTCTTGAAACATTGTAGGGGTTTAGTACCTGCTTTGTGAATTACAATAAGTGATTATGCCAGGGTCACTGGGCTAGGACTTTAATGAGGCTTCCTGCTCTTCCCATTAATCATCTAGCCTCTTACAACAGCTTACATTTCTCTGACACTCTAAGGTTCACAAAGTGCTTGCTTCACAACAGATCTGTGAAGTAGGTACTGTAAGTACCTTGTTCTGTCAGATGAGGAACCAAGGCTCAGCAGAATTAAGTAATTTTTCCAGGGACACTTAACCCCTGTCATAAGACCTTTCCCCTTACTATCCAAACCTGGTTCCATGGCCCCAGGAATCTCTTATTCACACAGCATGGGAGACCTAGCACTTCTATCTTTACCCAAATAGGGAGGGCCCGTTTTGCGGCGAGTCTGAAGGTGGCAAGAAATAGGTATAGATGAGGGTGGAAGATGCCTGCCATCAGGATGGAGACAGAGGATGGTTTGGAAAACATCCTGGCCTCAGTTTCAGGAGCTCAGGGTTCTCATCTGGGCTAGGCACTTCCTGCTTTGGTGATTCTGGCTTCCATCCTGCCATACTCTGGCCCTTAGTTTCCTTGTCTAGAAAATGATTGGGTTTAGCTTACTTGGAAAGTAACTAGGGAGCTGAGGAGTCACAGCTAAATGGACTCTCCTATCCTCCTCCTCCAATTAGAAGGGAGACAAGAATTGTTTCCAGGAAGAAAAGAAGGTGAACCCTGGGCCCAGCCACCTATCTCCTTACCAGGTCTGAGACCCACTCCACCAAGGTACAAAGGCAAAGCCCTCAGAGGTGTGATGTCAGGAGTCAGCAGCCATTCAGCCTCCTGCTGACGTTGTGGAGGAACAACATAATACAGCTGAGCAATTCTACTAGTCTTCCTAAATCAGCTGCCAATTCCCCCAGAAGAGATTCTTTTGCCTTGGGACTTTCAGGCTTCAGGATGTAACACAGCAGGCTGAAACCAAGAATCTAGAAGATTCTGTGCCTTCCAGCTGCTTCTCACCCTTCTCCTCATTCAATCATCCCACTCCCCAATCTGAGGATGCCAGGAAGTCAACTGGGAAGGTCCTCAAGTCCTTCCTCCTCAGACTAGCTCACTCTACAAGGAACAGCAGCAGCCCCCCTCCAATCTCTCTTTCCTGCTCCCCCCAAGGAGAATCACTGGGAACATAACATCTGAAAGATGGGCTGGGCATTGTTTCTGCTGCCCCCTTTCTAGTGTCCTGGGGAGGCAAGTTCCAGCATGTAGTACTAGCTCTTGGAGAAACAGGGCCTCCTTCAGGGGAAAATGTGAAGCAGAGCTCCTCCTCATTGGGGAAAATATGAATTCTCAACTGTTCCAAGGAGGCGCCAGGGAGCTGAGACTAGGCAGGCCAAAGTGATGCCACACAGCTTAGGGCTTTAAATAGATCACTGAGGGAGCTTTGAGTCTCTTTAGATCCCACCCATTGTCCCAGAATTAGGCTAAGGGTGGGGCAAATGAAGTGAGACTTGAGGGGGAGGGAGTGGGGAGAGTGGGGAAAGGGACCCGACCAGGTGGTCCTACACCAACCTCTACTTCCTGTCTCTTTGAAGGTTGATACCCCGGTGTGTATGGGGGGATCCAGGATGGATGCCAAGCAGCAGTTATGAGCCAACGAAGGTCAGGAGATGGGGTGGCCGGCTACAGCTTGGGTCCCCAGAGAGCATGGCGAAGGTAGCTGACAAAGCGCACAGCCAGGTGGGCCCAGAGAAATAGCTGTAGCCACAGTTGGAAGGTCATCTCTGAGGTGCTCTCAGGCTCCATGCCCTCTCCCCTTATCCCTAGAGATCTTTCTTGGATCCCTTCCTGGGAGCAGGCAGATGATGAAGAAGCCCCAGAGCAACAATGTCAGCTCGAGCCTTCTTCAAAGAGAGAGCCGATGGATGGAGGAGGAGGAGGAGGAGGAGCTAGTTGCCAGGGAAGCACTTAAAGGTACCTGCTCTCAGAGTCTCTCAAATGTTCTTGGAGTCACAGGAGCCCTAGAGCTGAGACTTCAGAAATCTAGTCCGACTCCCTAATTTTACAAGAAAGTGAGGTACAGAGCGAGGAAATTACTTGCCCAAGGTCACAAAGGTGCTTCAAGGGGTTCTGTAAGAGTTCAGGATAGCCCTGTTTTCTTTCTTCTTCAACCAAGTTGGACTGTATTTCTACTCCAAAGAAGTCAGAGCTTGTCTTGTTCTTCTTAATGGGTAGCACTGGGGTCAGGATTGCTCCTGGGAACATGTCCAGTGAGCAGGCTTCCCCTGACTGTCCTTACTTCAGGGCTTGAGGACTTGAAGGAGTTAATATCAAGGAAGAAGCTACTGGGAGTCCCCATGGGGGCAGAATCATTTCTAGGTCTCCCTTACCTGATATAAGAAAACTGAGGAGAAAACCTCACTCAAGTCTCCTGTAGGCTGGAGTAGAAGAAAGGGAAGGGCTAGAATTTATCTTCACCTTGTGCCATGGCCTAAAACAGAAGGCTTCAAAGCTGATTAACTGCTCACTTCATTTGCCCTAAGGTGCTTCTCTCTCTGACACCAGAGCTTCAATTAGAAAAGGAACCACAGACTCAGAGATGGAAGTTACCCTAACCAACACTGAGCTTAGCCTTTGTTTGAAGACCTTAAGTAATGAAGAACTCACCACTTCTTCAAGACAGCTCACTCCTGAACAGCTTTTAAGTGTTAGGAAATTTTTTCTATAGAGCTGAAATCTGCCTCTGTACCTCGTACCCATAGTTCCAAGTTCTATTCTCTGAAGCCCAATAGGGCAGCTTTTGCCAACCGCCTTCCTATCAGGGAATGAAGATCATAACAACAAAAAGGCAGCTAGTATTTCCTGAGATTTTCAAGTACTCTGCAGCCTTTTGAAAGAGACATGACTGAGAAACCACTAGCATACATGTTTCTCTACCTCCAGATAACAAAAAGGAGGCTAACATCTGCTCCTAAGGAAAGCATCTTGCTAGAGAAGCTAGAGTCCTACAAGGTGATCAATTTCTCCACATGTAAGCAACCCCCTAACTCCAAGCATTTTTTATCACTGATAACTACTATACACGACATTTTCAATCTGATTTTAAACCTGGGGAAAATGCATTACCTCCCCCCCCCCAAAAAAAAACAAAACAACAACCCTTCAATACTGCTCCTTTCATACATAAGAGAGGTCAAAACAGCAAAGCCAAAGCAGGAGGTGGTATAATCTAATCTCAGGGATTTTTCTTAGAAGAGGAAGCTCTAGTCACAAAATTCTAGAACAGTGGTTCTCAACCATTGGGTTATGTTCAATATAAATACATCTGAATATCAGCTATTTACATTACGATTCATAACAGTAGCAAAATTACAGTTATGAAGTAGCAACGAAAATAATTTTATGGTTGGGGGTCACCACAACATAAGGAACTGTATTAAAGGGTCACGGCATTAGGAAGGTTGAGAACCACTGTTCTAGAACATCAATTTACTCAAGAGACAGTGAACTCCCTCCAAGGCCCCTGATACTGGAAAATTAAAACCCACCCCAGAAGAAGAGCAGCAAACATCACTCTAGTAATTCCAGGGGTAATTTTCTTTTCAATTTTCAAAACCCAGGGGTCAACCATACCAGTAACCATAAGCCATGTGTTAAAACAGTCCCACTACCTCCAGAATCAAAACTGGGATCACAGATTTAGACTCAGAAGGAACCAAAGCACATTTTGAGGTAAACAAAATTCTCTCCTCCAAACATCTTTAAGGGGTGGGAAGTACAAATGTTAATATGCTACTTTACAGATGAGCAAGTTTGTCAGGGGGTATGTGACTTGCCCAAGGTCTGACGGCTGTTAAATGGCAGAGTCAGCATTCAAACCTTGGGGTCTTCACCTCAGGCCCAAAGCTTCTATTACGTGGCATGGTCTCTCCATACAAAGCATGCCAGGGCAGTTCACCCTACCCTTACCTGTCTCCTGTGGGGAGCATGTGAGCATGTTGGGGGGGAATCCCCAAGGAAAGGGCTGACAAGGTCATAAAACTTTAGAGCTGCAGAGACCTTGGAGGTCATCTGGACCAATTCATTAGTGTTACAGACAGGACAACTGAGGCCCAGAGAGATGCCGAGCCTGAGGTCTCACCAGTTCTAAGTGGCAGTCAGGAGTCAAGCCCAGGCCCAGGCTCTTTGCAGAGCATTTACCCTATTGGGGGAGAGAGGAAAAGAAGAGAACAGAAATGTGGGAGGGGGTGGGTAACCCCTCCTTCTAGAGGATTCCTTTACAAGGCCACGGCACCCCCAAGCTCTGTGCTTTGCCACAACTGTCTCTTGCCCACCCACTCACTCCTCTCCCAAACTGTGATTGCCAGGGGCAGGGGACGTGGCATAGCTTGCCCACAGGTTACTATGGCAACAGGGGTCCTGGGGGGCTCACCTGAAACAGCCATCATGCTGTCTCTTACAGGACAGCTCCTGCTATGGTGGCTGCCAAGGGCCAAACCTTGTCCGGGGCTCCGCAGGGGGCTTTTCCCTACCCCGGCCCAACAGGGGGCGCAAGGGGGAGGAAGAACAGCTCAACCCAGGAGCCCGAAGAAGGATGCAGATTAACCCCTCCGACTCCCCGTAGAAGTGGACTGGGCTCAACAGGTGGAAATTCCTTCGGACCGCCCAGGGACCCATACAACCGCCAAAGCCAAGGGCAGGCTGACCCTCTAGGGCTTCTGTAGGGCGGCACCCAGCTCAAGGAGGTGATGGAATGCATGCCCTCGGGGATTCCCAGCTCTGATGCTGCAGGAGCCCGCAGAAGCCCTAGAGTCCACCCATCCCTTGTTCTGCAGACAGGGAGTCTTGGGCTATGGGACTGCTTCTCCCTCACGTGTCCATTCAGTGGCCAAACCTGGCCTAGAAGCCCCGCTGCTAGCCCCAGGCTCTCTGCGCCACACTTCCATCCTTGGTCACCGGGGCTCCCTTCCCAGACCAAGGGCAAACACCCAAAGGGATGTTCCTGTGTGTGTGTGTGTGTGTGTGGTGGGGTTTGGGCCTCCTCCACCTCAGTGCCCCTGTCCTCAGCCTGCTTTGTGCCTTTTCTAGGGAAAGGGGAACATCTGCCAATAGCCGCCCAGAATGCCTGGTGAAGTTCAGGACTTGACTTTCTTTCCCCTAATCTTCCCTCGGTACCTAGACCTTCTCTACCTCCACGACATCACTACTCCTGTCTTACTTAATTCTGAAAACATCTGCTTCTGGTTCTCAATGCTCCTTTCTCCCCAGATTGGGAGCCTACTCTCCCGAGTTTTATCTGAGCCCCTGCCAGGGTACAACATCCCTCCCTGTCCCCCCAAACAACTGACACTGTAGTTTGTCCTTGAATCTGGCTCTTTTGAAGCATCCATACCTTCCTCTCTGTCCAGAACCTATTCCCCTGCCTGTAAAGAGAATAGCCGCGTCGGGACAAAGTTGGAGAATTAGAAAGCACTTCAATGCTTTCATTAAACAAATTTCAAAAATGATTTGCAACAAATCATCAGATGATAGGATTTAGAGTTGAAAGGGCCCTTTGAGATCATCTAGTCCAATGATGTCAAATTCAAAGGGAAAAAGGGGTCACTAAACTAAGAAAGAATCCCTGCAGGCCAAATAGAAAACCACACACTAACATTATCTATGGTCTGTATTTTTCAGTCTGGTTCAGTCAGTGCAAACTTTGGACACTTCCGAAGTCCAATCTCCTTATTTAGGCAACAAGGATTTACAATATGCCAGGTACTATTCTAAGCACTGGGGACAGGCCATTTAGGTGGAGCAGGAGATAGCGTTGGACTTAGAGTCAGGAAGACAGGAGTTCAAATTCTGCCTCAGACACTTACTAGATGTGTGACCTTGGGCAAGTCTTAACTTCTTTCAGCCTCAGTTTCCTCATCTGTAAAGTGGGGATAAGAATGGCACCTACCTCCCAAGGCTGTTGTGAGGATCAAATGTGGTAATATTTGTTAAATGACTGTGTGCTACATAAATGTGAGCCATTACTGTTTTAGAGGTGAATTTTAGAACAGAATATATGCACCATGAGGACAGGGACTTTCATTTTTAATCTGCGTTTTCAAATGTGTCTGGGACATTTTTTAAAAAATATGTGATTTCACATAGGGAACTTCTGATTTGAGGGTATTTTGTTAATGCAAATTAGCACAGAAACTGATAATCTTAAGTTTCCTGGGACACTGAGAAGTTAAGTGATTTATCCAAGGCTACACAACCAATATGTCAGAGGTCAAGATCCTCAAAGTATACTTTTTCTTTGGGGTGCTAGCATTCAGCGGGCTTGTCCTCCTTAGGAAGACTGTTATAAGATCATAGGACTCAAAGGTCATCTGGTCCAATCTATTCATTTCACAGATGGGGAAACTGAGGCCCTGCTTGAACCCAAGTTATCCTGATTGAGAAGACAGCTATACCATACTCCTTGGTGCTTAATAAATGCTTGCTCAATTGGATTATAAAAACTGAGCTCCAGAGAAGGGAAGTGATTTAGGACCAAAGGATTTAGATCTGGCAGGAAACTTAATGCTCATCTAGTCCAAGCTCCTCATTTTATTCAGAAGAATACTGAGACCTAGAGAAGGAACTGGCTTTGCCTAAGATGACAGAGCTAAAACGTAGCAGAGCCAGGATTCAAAACAAGGTCCTCTAACTCTAAACTCACTGCTCTTTCTACTACACTGCCCTACCACCAGGATGGCCTTGCTCTTTTTACAAGGAACCTTGTGTAGGTCTCCTGCTGATGGAAGTCAGTGTTAATCCAGTTGAATTTGTGGGTCTGTCACAAAGCAAATGGTTTTACCCCATAGCCAAACAACTCAGATGACCTCTGCATGACTACAGCTTGGACCAGAGAGTGCAACAGGTTTCTACCTAGCCAGATATGAGAGGGTAGATCAAGGAAAGTGCTTTCCCAGGGCCCCTAGAAGGGCTCCCTCTGGTTCTTCAAGACCAACAATAGGCAATTTCCTATCTATCTTCATGCCCCTCCCAAAGTGTCTCTCCCAATCTTCTGCTCCAGGGGGGCTCTATTTAAAGGTAATTTCTTCCAACTTAGGCAAGCATCGAAAGCTTCTAGTTCTTCCTCAGCCTTCCACACTTCTGGAGGTGGCTGAGTCCTCATGGAGCTCTCACTCCAGTTATTCTTCTATTCTAGGGCTGGCTCTACCTGCCTCATTCCTAGCAAGCCCTTGGCCCTGGTCACACTTTGATATCCTTTGCCCAGTGCCTGGCAGGGCATTCCCTGACCAAGCTGCTGCCACCTCTTTCTTCCCTGAGTTCTGTGGTATGGGACACCCCAAGAAGTGGCAGAGAACAAGGTTCCCTGGTTTTTATGCCTGGGCCCTGTAGGGAAGGGGTAGAGCATGGAGAATATCCAGCACAGTTCAGACTACTGAGTTGGACATTTACCAGTCCCCTGCTCTGATGGCCCAAGTGTGTGGGACTGGGATGCAAAGGATTAGGGTTGGAGGAGTTTTAGTAGAATAGATGACTCTAGTTCTTTACCCTGTCATCCTGATTTAGCAGAGGTAAACTACCGCACCCTGACAGCTGAGTCTGCTTGTAACCAGAAAATCATAAAGTCATTTTTTCTCTTCACCATTTCTTTCCTACTGAAGAACCCCAGACTATCCTATCCTAGTTCAATTTGAGCTAGAGTAGCCCTTGATTGCTAAAACTGGAAGAGCACCAATTCTCCCACCTTTCCAGAACTACAGACCAGACCTATCATGAGAAACTGGTCTCTAATGGGAAATTGCCAAAGAGGGAACAGAGAAGCCAGGGGCATCTGGCAGACTGAGGGAGCCAATTACTGGCCATTGCAAGACAGAGCCTCAGTTGTGAAATATCTGTTTATTGAGGGATCTGGAGGTGCTCAGATCCTGGGGGGGAGGGTGAGGAGCAGGGCAGAGAGGTAATGTCTAAGAGATGGGGCCTAGTGGGGAAAAACCTTAACCTCCCTCTTCCTAATCTTCAGACACCGCCCTTAAGGGGTATAAGGGTAGGGGGCAATGATTAATCCCTGAAAGGAAAAAGTCTGGCCTTGGAGGAGATGAGAAAGACCCAGAGCCCACAAACAAGGTCTGCTTGCCTAGGATGTACACAGGATAATAAGAAAGAGACAGAAAAGATGGGAAATGACAGAAATATGGATAAGGAGCTACAGAGAAGGTTTGACTAACTTGGAGACAGGGAACCCCAACCCTTTCCCTGACCAAATGCTCTAATAACTAGTGTGTGTGTGTGTGATCACAGCTATGGGTATTCTGGGGAAACATAACTGGATATAGACATTTAGACAGGAAGGAAAGGGTGTGACAAAGATGGGGGGGTTCCATTTGAAAATATAAGGTGATATGGAGGGTAATTATATTAAAAACCTCAAAAGTACTTGGCGTTCCACGGTAGATAAGTGTTCAAAGGATATTGATGGTTTTCAAAAGAACTGCAAACTATAAATGACCAAATAAAAACATACCCCAAATCACTAATAAAATAAATGAAATTAAAACACTTAGGTTTTATCTCACATTCAGAAAGTTGGCAAAGATGACAAAAAATGGAAAGTCATTGCTGGAAAGTCTGTGGCATGCCGGATACCCTAATGCTGAGTTGGTAGTGCTATCCTTTGGATCAACTGCTCCAAGCATCCCAGAAAACAATTTGGAAAGATTAAGAAAAGGGAGTATACTGTACACAGTCTTCAACCAATCCATCCCACTCTAAGGAACTCAAAGAGGTCAAGGACAGAAAGAAAAGTCCAATATAAAACTATTCATAGGGGCATTGTTTGTGCTCGAAAAGACCAGGAATCAAAGTCAGTTACCACTGATTGGGAAAAGGCTGTAACCACTGTGAAACACGAATGTAATGGAATACTATGCAGTTATGATATATATGTACATATATATGGATGATCTAAATGAAGAATTAAGGATTTATATTAATTGATGCATAATGAAATAAATTTAACCAGAAGAACGACACACACAACTAAAAGAATGTAAATCAAAAGAACACTAAGAGGAAGCTAACTCTTTCTTTAAGTGTAATAACCAATCTGTTCTGTAGAACAGATAATCAAATGCACTTCCCTCCTCTTGTCAGAGAGACAGGGAACTAAAGGGGCAGAATGTTGTGTGCGTAGCCAAAGAAATCACTGTATCTGTTGCTTTTGCTTAACTGTTTTTCTTTGTTACAAAAAAAGGGTTCAAAGAGGACCTATGTGCAAAAATGACTGATGAAAATCAAAAGTTATCAATAAAACATTTAAAACAAAACGATCCTTCGGAAAAGGGTTAACAGACCGGAACCTTCGAGGATGCTTTTTAAAAAAGGGTGTGGTGGGGCTTCAAGAACTCCTGGTCATGGGGTGACTGTGCCAGAAACTATGAGAAGGGGCAGGGTGGAGATCTGGCCGAACTTCTGGGGGCCTTGCAAGAAAAAGGGTGGGCCAGGAGGCTGGGCCCCAGCTCTGGGGTTGACAGCTGGCCGTGGCTTTGGCAGCGGTGGGGAGGAGGGGTGTGGGAAGGTGAGGCCAGAAGGAGGGGGGAAGAGACAGGGACCACACACTGGATTTTCGGTAGTGACGGGGAATGAAAACAACAATAACAACAAAAGGGGTCGTAATTTACAAATCAGAGAAAAGTAGGGGGGGGAGGGAGGCGGGCAGGGACCAGGGAAGATGACCGGAAGGGGGGGGAGCGGTGGAGGTCATACGTTTCAGACTGCTGGAAGGAACCTGATAAATGTAGTTAGACTTCTTCATCTTTTTACAGACGAGAAAACTGAGACCCAGAAAAGTTCAGAGTCGGATGGGGAGGGCAGGAGCTCATTCAGGGCCGAGGTGGGTGTTCGAAGGGTCGTACCGAGAGGCTCAGCGGCCTGGGGGAGTGGGGGGTGGAACGGACGATGCCAGAGGGCAGGGGCCGTTTTGTTTCGCCTTTGTGCCCGCGGCAGGAGCTGGGCGGCGGGGTGGGATCGGATTGGGTCGGGGCCCGAACACTCACCGCTCTCCAGCTCGCTGCCCTTCTTGGCGGTGGCCGCGTTCCCCATCTCCGCGGCGCTGGCTCCGGCTCCGGCCGGGTCCCCCCCACCCCCCGCCCCGGGCTGCGGCGCTGGCACGGGCGCTGGCGACCGGGTCCCCCCCCCACCCCCCGCCCCAGGCGGCGGTGGCGCCGGCGGCAGCGGTCGCAGGCTCAGCTGGCTCCCGTAGCCCCGTTCCCCCCCACCCCCCAGCCGGCTCCCAGCTCCCGGCTCCCGCGTCTCCCTTGAGCTCGGTAGGGGAACCAGAACCCGAGTCCGTGGCTGCCCGTGACGCCCCACGGTCCCCGCACCCCACTACTCATTGGCCCCCAACACCTTGATTGACGGCCCCGCGCCGGCCATTCATTGGTTGGAGACCATCCTCCCGCCCTCTCATTTGCCCCCGACACAATGACGCCAAACGCGGCCCGCCCACCGCCTATTGGCCCGCAAACCATCAGCTAGGCGGGCCGTATCCCATCATTGGAGACAACCTTGATAGCATCACAGGCTCCACCCTTCGAACCTTTGGATTGGTAGTGGTGGGGTCGGTGGCGTTTTATTTATAGAAGGTTGGGACGGGCTCTCCCGGGAATGTTCGGTGTCAATCCTAGGAGAAGGGGGTGGGGCAAAGCGAAATCTTGCAGGCCCCAAAGAATGGATAGAGGCCGTCCTTATAGAGGCCTGGCCTAGGCAGAGAAACTGAGGATCCCGAAAACCAGCCGCCTCAACACTCCTTTTCCCGTCATATAAGAGCCATACTGCATGTGTTGGGCAGCCAGCGCCCAACTGACAAGCATTAGGGGCCCCTACTACAGGTCAGAGCTCATCTGGATCTTTCCCAGCTGGATAGATCCCCGACCTCAGCACTCATTCTCTAATATTCCCAGGCGATTAGGACTCTGAGGTGAGATAGCTGCCACCCCTAGACAATGTTAACACCCTTCAAGAGCTATCATCCTCCAGTTTAGAAATCGATAAAGTGGAAGGGATAATGAATTAACAACTGCAAGACAGAATTGTATCACTAGAAAGGCAGTAGTCAAATGAAAAGAGCAAGGAAGAGTCAAGAGACCTCTTAGAGGGGGCCTGCCTCTGATATTTCCTATCAGAGGGTAGGGTGATTAAAGTAAAACATTTTGCAAATAGCAAAGTGCTATAACAACAGCAAAAGGGGCATCTCACCTTTTTTAGGTTTTAAAAACTTACATAAGTTGCTTATCTATGCTTGTAAAAAGCAAAAAGTCCTGCACCCATTCCCACTTACCTCTGCCTTCCAGCCCTTCACAGAAAAAATCACAAGTACTATCATGTTTCTAAGATCAGTTACAGTACCACCTGTGAACCTACTACATTACTCTAGCATCCTCTATTCAAAGCTCCAAAACTGTGTCAATGTAAATTGACAGACCACACCCCCGTCTTAAAGGCACTCTGCCTGGAAGCAGATTTTAAATAGTTCTTGAATAAGGAGCTGTTATTTCTGTTAAAATAAACCCACACACAGACTACTCAAACCCCAAAACCAGTTTCTGTGTAGAAAATCAACTGACGTTAGAGACAAAAGAGGCTTTTATTTAAAGAGGGGTGGGAAGTAAATCCTTTATTTCGCTCTACAACATTCTTTCTCATCTCCAAAAATTCAGCACCAGTTTTTCCAAAGGATTGGTTGATGTTTTGAGGCTAAAATGAGGGGAAAAAAATCTACTATAGTCCAGCCTAAGTGCTTTTTATTTCTCCAGTAACCATAACTTTTAATATAAAACTTTCAATATACAAAATTTCATATGCAACAATAGCCACAGGGACAAAGGACAGATGAGAGAAAAAGAACTGAGGGCTAGAGGATGCACACAGGTCCTTTTTTCCTTAGTCTCCAAAACACAAATACCATCCTGCCCTCCCATAGCCTGAGGAATCATATGGCCCCAGAAGAGGTTAAGTGCAGCCTTTTGGCATTAACTCCTAGTTAAGGGGTGTGGTTTACAGTGAGTATGTTTCAATTACTCTTGTCCAGAGAAAATCAGTTGGTTAGTTCTTGATCAAATCCTCTGATCTGGCTAAGAGCTGTGAGGAATGAGTCTTGTTAGTTGGGATTCTATAAGAATAATAGGAAGAGGATGGCCTTATCTTTAAATAGTCCCTCAAAACCCCATTCTTGGCACCTAAGAGAACAGGCCTTTCCAGGAGTTGGCAAGATAGAAGCAGGAATAAAAATCCAGCTAGGTTAAGAGTGGCAATCAGCATGCCATCAAAACTTTGGAAGCCCAATTCCTACCAAGATTATTAAAGAGTAAGTCCAGAAAGTCAGGGCAAATCACTGATTGAAGGTGGTTAGGAACGTGAAGAAACTAATAAGAAACAACATAAGGGGGGTTGGGGAAAGAGAAGATCTCCAGTTATACGTCAGGAAGCCCATAAGCAACCCAAAACAAGAAAAACCCACCCACTGACTGAATTATCTCTGCAGAGCCATAGTACCCCAAAAGGTCAGGAGAGAAGGCAACATTCACAATGAGTAAGAGTTAACATACCATTTGCTCTGCAGGCCTGTAAGAAGACAAGTAAATAGTCTCTCTGTGTTGAACTAATGGACAGACCAATGACAGGTTTTTCTTCCCATAAGGACCAGTTTAACTGGCTTATAGCTATAGCTTAGAGCCCCAACCCAAGTCCTTCAGGCTTGCCCCAGAAATTTTCCAAAAGGCCAAACAAAACCATTCATTTGGCAGAAATCCAGGTCCATCATACTGCTTAGGTCTCATTTTTAGTTAGATGCAATCCATGGAGTTTTCAGGAATGATGCTGGGGGCACAGTCTTGAAGATCTAATCCTTTGGCTGGGGGACAACTCAGAGGTAGCCCCATGTTTAAGACAGGGTCTTGGTTTTCAATGTCCTCCAATTTGTCTGTGGTACTGTCCCAGTTGATATGGAATCGAGTTACTCGGGGATTAGAAGCCAAGATGTTTCGCTGAAGCTAGGACAGAAAAAGAGAGCCTTATCAAAGATTCTACAGCAGAGACCTGCCTTTGTGGCTATTTTCTCCATGTCTCATCTCACCCTTCCCTCAAAAGACAAACCCAGGGACAGTGAAATTGAAAATAGCACAGTGACAGGCTCAGGCCAAACTCTACCTCATGTCAGCTCAACTCTACCACACCTTCTGTTCAATGCTAGGGGGTCTAGAAAGGGGAATTCTTGTTAGTAATAATTCTGCACAGTAAGCTAAGATTGTACTGGGATATTCCTTCCCTTGCTCTGGGCAAAGGTTAGGCATGTGGCTAGGACCTGAATAACTGATGTGCTATGGCAAGAAACTCATACTTTTAAGCCACTTAATTGACAGGTTTGGATAATATGATCTTTAAAATACCTTTCAGGATGGACATTGGTTGATGATTCTATTATTCTGCTGTCCTGAACTGCTGGTACAGAAGGAACCAGGCCCCTCTTGAGTTAGAAAACCAACTTACCTGAGCGAAGTCTGGTTTCAGGGGTGGGTTCTCCCGAAGCTCAGGGTTGGTATATTCGTTGTTAACATAGTAGCCAACTCGGATGAACTCCTGCCCATGGTAGGTGCAGGTTATAAGGACCACCGTTACACCTACTGCATCAGTTTCTGGGATTAGGGAGGCATTAGGAGCATCTGCCTGAGAGAGCAAAACAGATTCTATGCTTCAGCATGCTTTGGGGGCAAAAAGGGGAAGTTTCCTCGGAGTTTAGTGCTACTAATTGCTAACCTCTTACCTGAAAGACAAACATGTGGCGCCCTGCTGGGACTGGCCCAACCAGTACTGAGTCTAGTATCTGGTCAAACTCCTCACTCTCTGCTGAACCCACATAAATGATTTTCCATTCTAGGTCTGAAAAGGAACAAAGAAATGTCAAAATGGCTTATGAAAGTAGAAAGGCAGGGAGATGTCTTCTGACATTAATCAATCAATCAAATGTTTATCCAGTGCCCACACATGTCAGGTATTGGGACAAATGAAGACATATACAAAAAACACATAGAAAATAACTGTGAAAGGGAAGGTACTAGGTGCTGAGGGAATATCAGGAAAAACCCTATGCAAAAGGTAGCACTTGGATTTCCCAGAGGCAGAGGTGGAAAGAGACAACAATGTAGGCCAGCAAAGGTGGATGGTAGAGTTTGATCACGCGTGTGTGTTAAAAATAAGATCTAGCATTTATACGTTGCTTTAAGGTTTGCACAGCACTTTACAAACATTGTATCATTTGATTCTCACAACAATTTTGGGATACCATTATCCCACATTAGTAAGGAAACTGAGGCTAAGGGACATTAAATGACCTGTCCAGGGTCACAGCTACTAAGCATCTGAGGCAGTACTCAAACTCAGGTCTTCCTAACTCCAGATCCAAAACTTTACCTACTGTGCTGCCTTGCTGCCTCTAAGATAATCCGTATATGAAGACTGTAAAGACAGGAAGGGGCAAGGTTGTGAAAAGCTTTAGATGCTTAACAAAGGAGTTCACATTTGATCCTAAAAATAATAAGGAACTCCTGGAGTTTACAGTAGAGGGTTAAATAGTTAGACTTAATCTTCAAAGAATATCACTTTGGTAACTGTGTCTAGGATGGACCATAGTAGAGAGAGACTAGAGGCAAAGATAGCAATTAGAAGGTTATTTTGATTTTTTAAAAAAGATAACTGGGGTTAAGTGACTTGCCTAGGGTTACACTGATACTAAGTGAGACCTGTTTTGAACTCTTGACTCCAGGGGCAGCACTGCATCCATCTGGACACCTAGCTGGCCCTAGAAGGCTATTTCAATGGTCCAGGCAAAAAGTGAGGAAGATTTGAAAGAGGGTGGTAGCTATTCAAGTGGAGACAGGAAATGGATGTAAGAGATGTTAACATAAATACCACTTTTCACTCCAAGTATAGAGATATATAGTCTAAATATTAGCAAGTGACCCCAGAATTTAACAGATTAAATACCTCCCACAATACATCGGAAAGTGAGCTGGATTTGGGATCAGGAGACCTGGGATTGAAACCTGGTTCTTTTACTTATTCTATGGCCTTGGGCAAGTTACAACCTCTCTAGGCTTCCTTTTCATTGTGTAAAATAAAGGGGGGGAGGGGGAACAGAGGCGGACTAGCTGGCTTTCCCTTCCAGCTCCAAGTCTATGATCCAATCTATTAAATCCCAGCTTTCTGAGTAACCTTGAGAAAATGTTTTAGGTTCTTCTCTATAAAGTATCTACCTTTCAAGAGCTTATAAGAATGAATGGGATGATCAAGGCTGAATTAAAACCCACACCAAGGCTGGTAAGCAAATAACAGGAACCTGGGGTCATTTAGGGACCTGCCAGCTACATCAAAGAGCAGCAGGGAAGGTAACATCCTCTTCTGAACAAAGGATCAGTGCCACAGAGCAGATCCTTTGACAAATGGGCCAGGATTACTGGCTCAGGACTAGCATAAGATTTTATCAGAAAAAGGAGGAAGATAAGCTGCTCCAAGTTTTAGCAAGTTCCCAAATCATTCAAATCTAGGCAATAAGAATTTTATCATATTCACTTATGGAAAATCAAGCAGAACTTGAAGCCAACATGGGTTAAGAAGCAGGGCTCACAGGCTTTACACTTAAAACCCCAGTTCTCTAATATACACTAATAGTGCCTCCTTTCACCCAATGAAACAAGTACATTCAAGAGAAATGAACCACAACTGTTGGAAAGGTCAGTTATCTCCTGTGAATGACAATGCCAACCAAAGCAACTATCTTAAGTTCCAAGTATATCCAGGGCAAAGTTATAGAAATGCAGAGGGATTTGGCAGCTAAACCTGAAATCATTTTAGATGCCTTAAAGCTACAACCCTAGGCTCAAGATGCCTGGGAAAATTTTCAGAAGCCATGATTTCACAGAATGTGATTACTCTGGGACAACATCCTCATCCTTGGTGGAGTATCCTTTTAAGAAAAAAGCTTCTGACCTTAGGTAAACGCATCCTGGAGAATTTCTTTTTTTTTTTTTTTTTGGAGAATTTCTTGCTAAGGTTCTTCTACAACACCAAGTCCTTTGTTTCTACAGCAACTACTTGCTTTTCTACCATTTCAATTTAACTGGAGTCTAGAGCAGAGGTTCTTAATTTTTTTTGTCATGGACACCTCAGAATAATGTTCGAAAATACATAAAACCATAGTATCATAAAGGAAACTGGTTTTATTGAAATAGTCATCAAAATTAAAAACAAAAACCCAATTCATGGACCCAGGTTGAGAACCTGTCGCTGGATTCAATTTGTGAATCCAGTTAGATCCAGTAAAACACCTAAACTAGGAGTGAGTATCAGATATATTTCAGAACACCTGGGTTCTACAACTTGCTGAACTATAATTACTGCCTTTTCAGAAGAATCTTGGACCAAAAAATAAAGTAAACTACTCAATTTCTAAAATGAGCTGCTTTAGTTATTTTAAGTTGCTTTATGGAATGTCGAAGAGGTTGAGTGGGGGGTGAAAAATGGTTTGTGTTGGGAAAAAGAGGATCAGCTAACAGAGGGAGTTTGTTACATGGTTTCTTGGATCTTAGAACTGGAAAGCTGTAACTTCTTTATCACCTTTAAAGAATAGCATGCCCTCTCTTTAGCCTCAAGAATTCTTTGCAAAAGGCAAGAAAAAGGTGTTTTTCAAAAGGAGAATGTGAATTTCCTAGGTGATCAAGTCACTAACAGATTCAGGTATGGAATTATTGACTTCCAATTCTCAAGCTAGAAATCAGGCTTCCTTAACCATAAGTTTTATGCCATACCTTTAAAAAAGAAGGATAGTAATATTGTTCCTTTTTCAGGAATATGACAAGAATGAAGAACACTGAGTCAGGAGCTGGGAGACTCAAATTCTAGCAATTACTCTTCTACTTAACCATGTGACTTTCTGCAAGTTAACTAAGAATTTAGTCTCTTCAAACTATTGATTCCAAACAGCATCTTTTAAGGTCTTCAATATAATAAAAGCTAAGGCCTATATGAATAGCATATGGCCCTTGAAGTGGCAAAGATGATGTTGCTAATGGCTAAAACAGTTGGATTTAAAATTCTCTATCTTTTTATATCCTGCCTTATTAAAGTCTTTTCTACTATCCCCAAAGGGAAAGGGATAGTTTAGTAAGAGTACAATGGAAGTTGAGTGTTTCAGTCTGTTTCTAGTTCATTGAGATTCACTGAGTAACTGACCATTTTGTTAGTATCTCAAAGGAGAGAACTTTACTCTTTTTGTCTCAGCCTTCTCAACTGGGAAATGAAAAAGGTGTTGCCTTTTATGTTCTTTAGTTGAATGAGACCATCTTTAAAAGTACTTTCATGAGGGGGATACAAGGTTACAACCTACCAAATACTTGTTTAAATGATACCTAACCTACCAAATACTTGTTTAAATGATACTTCCTCAAACCACATAGCCCCCTCTTCTAAAAGCACATTTTTGGAGATATGTATGTAATGTTCTTTGTATACTTTTAAAGTACTATATAAATGAAATGTTTAAATAGTATTGCTATTCTCAAATAATAGACACCCCTCCCCCCCAACTCATGGAACCATCTACTCCTTTAGTAGCAGAGCAGTAGGAATGGTCCTTTAGGAACAAGCCAGGTAACAACTAAACCCCCGGATATAGGGCAGGGCTCCATGCTAATTCAGGAAGCTCTGGAAAAGTAGAGGGCAGGAAAGATTAAAGAATTGTCCAGCACTGGGGCATTTAGGAACCACAATCTAGAAGAAAATGAAAGGTAAGGCACTGCTGAGGGTAGATTGGAGACATCCAGGAGGAAGCCATCTCGGGTTTTAGTATACCCATTCTTCTAAGACGTGTAAAAAGGCAACAGAAATGAATGAGGGAGAGTAACAGGGATAACCTCCTGGAGGCTGGAAGATAGAAAAGGTATATGAAGCAGTAACAAGCTGAAGGGTAGACATCCGGCTCACTTCAGAGGGCTGATACAAAATCCTTTGTAAAAGTAATACTAACTCCTGGACCTCAGTGGCACCGAGGACTCACTTTTCTATTGCTCACTTTAAAGTTTGCAAAGAGTTTGGTATTAGAGGAGAAATCTAGGGCTCAGAAGGCTTAAAATGCCTTGCTTAGGATTACATAGGCTAAGGATCTGCCAACAAACATTGAACTAAGCGCTGACCACCCAGGTCTGGTGTCGGGGGCCCAAATATCAAAGTGAGACAGTCCCCCTGCCCTCACCGCGTTTGTGTTCTACTAGATTAAGAGAACAGAGCAGTTTATTAATGTGCGCATTGGTATTATGCGGAAGCTTTAGGATCCCACAGGGGCGGGGAGGGAGCCCTATCGTGGGAGTCAGCATAAAGGAGTACCCTCCGTCAGGAACGCGCGGGGAGGAGACTAGGAGATCCCATGGGGGGGGGGAAGGAGAGGGCCAGGGCTCACCGTCGGCCAAGGCCTCGCTGCACTCGAAGCTGATCTCGAACTGGAAGGGGCTGTGGAAAGGGCTCGGATTCTCCAGCACCGACACGTTCAGAACCGAAACTTTGGCCATGGCCTCGCGGAAGCAGGAATGAATGACACCTTCCAAGCAGCAGCCGCTGCCGCTGTCGCTGCCGCCGCCGCCGCCGCCGCCGCTGCTCTCCCTCTCGCGTCCCCTCCGCGCGGTTTCCACACCAGACTGAGGCGGCATTCCCCCTCCCCTCCCCCACTCCACCCGCCCCGCGCCCCCTTCAAATAGCCGGCTCCGCCCTCCGGCCAATCCGCTCTAACGCTTTCCTCGGCGCGAGCTTCTAGGGGCCAATACATGGTCGCCCGTCGAAGCGCGTTAAATTTCTTTCCAGCCAATCGGCTGTGCTCCCTCTCCAGCACGCGCGCGCCCGATTCTGTGCGGACAGGGGCGGGGGGGGGAGGGGTGCATTAAGGCAAAGTATCATCCCTCTTTTGGCGCCCCAGCATGACCGCTCTCTCTTCTAGTTGCCAGCCAATCCCCGACGCCTCCGCCTGAGCAGTAAACTCCTTGTGGCAGAGCGCAGAGTGAGCGCCGGGATTCTTGGGACCAATTGGCGTTGGGGGGATGGCCTTCGGGACGGGCGCTCGGCCCCGCCTCTTTTTTCCTTCCGTTTGCGCTACTTTTTACCTTCGGGGTATGGAGGGGGCTGGGGAGAGGAAGCAGAGCAGCTAACTGCCGAGTGGGGGCGTGAGGCGCTAGAGGAACTCTGCGGCACGGGCTCTGCGAGCTCCCGTAGTGATTGACAGAGGGGGGAGGAGAAAGAGTTGTGCCCGAAGGGGATTGGTCCAGCCGATTTTTGGGGGGCGGGAGCAGGAGGAAAGTGAACCCGTAGTAAGCTGAAGCGGCGGTTACACTCAGACCCCGCCTTCGGTTGCGGCTGACGTTTTCCGCCCCTAGTGAGCGTCCTGGGCGTTTGGGCGGAGCGGCCGAGTAATCCCGGCCCTTTTCCTGGAGAACCTCCGGTTCTTTGCTCCACTTCCAGCTCACTCGGGATCGCAGCCGGGATCAGTTCACGGAAGCCTCGCAGGGCCGCGGTTTCTAGAGCCTCAAAGACGTTAGAGGTCGTTTAGTCCCGCCCCTTTGTTTACAGCCGAGGCCCCAAGAGTGTGACTGGCCCAAGGTCACAGAGGCAGTCAGGTATGGAGCTTGGATCCCAGTCCGGGCCCCCGGTCTCCCAATACGACCTTATTGCCTATCGCATCACGCAGGAAGCAAATGGCAGTAGCAGCCGCTGGAGCCCAGCAGTGACGGCAGTACTCTTTCTGCCACATCCCAGGAGAGATTTCACCGAATTCTGGGGCCTATTGCCCATTTAACATATGCAACCGATGCCTTGTAGGTATCTCCGCCTCAGCATGTGCAAAACATCTCTTCTAACTTTCTCTTGGAATCACGTGTGGACGGCACTGCCATTTTCGCAGCCACTCAGGCGAGAAACCGTGGAATCTCCCATGAGTGGGTCTCGCTTCCCTTCCCTGGCGGCCACGTCTCCGTTCTGGAATCTGCTTCTGTAGCACCTCTCTCATCATCTTGGCAAGGCCACCACCCTAGTAGGGAAGCTCCTCACCTATGTTGCCTGGACTCCTACTACAGTAGGATTAGCTTCCTAACTGGTCTCCCAGGCTCCATCCAGTCTCTCCCCTCTCCAATGCATCCACCACACAGATTAAAATGGGATTTTCTCCCCTCAATATGACTTTACACATGTTGCCCCCTAAACTTGGAATGCTTTCCCCCCTCACTTCCATCTCTTAAGATCGTTAGCTTCCTTGGAGGCTCAGCTCAGGTGCCATCTCCTGGAAGAGGCCAACGTATATGTGTTTTGTATATATTTTGTATTTATTTGTGTATGAATTGTCTCTCCCCAAAAGAATGAAAATTTAGTACAGGATCTGACACATAGTAGGCACCTTAGTAGATACTTGTTGAATGGATGGAATAGTATAGACTGAGTCAGTAAGAATTCAGTTCTAATCCTATCTGTGACACAAGTTGTGAGACAGTGGGCATAGATCATTTAACACCTTAGATGCTCATTTTCCTCATCTGTAAAATGCAGTAATAATACTTATAGTACTTACTTCACTGTCTCACATGACAGTTGTGCTTAATAAATTATTGCATCAAGGAATGTTTCAAGTGATAGTTTGTAAAGTACTTTTCTGACTTTAAAGCAATATACAGGTATCAGCTAACTTGACCTAGCATATGAAAGGTACCTGAAAGGAATTCGAAGATGAAAAATATTTTAAGTACTGAAGGACGTGTAAGCACTATAGTGGGAGACTTTAAAAATGTCAGTCTCTCTCATGATGGAAAATGCTATTCACATCCAGAGAAAGAACTATGGAATCTGAATGGAGATTGAAGCATACTCTTCTCTCTCTCTCTCTCTCTCTCTCTCTCTCTCTCTCTCTCTCTCTCTCTCTCATTTCTTTCTCGTGGTTTTTCCCTTTGGTTCTGATTCTTTACACTGTGACTAATATGGGAATGTATTTAATATGATTGTACATGTTTAGCCTATATCAAATTGCATGCTGTCTTGGGGAAGGGGGAGGAGGAGAGGGAGAAAATGTAAAACCCAAATCTTATAAAAGTATAAGAGGGAGAAAATGTAAAACTCAAAATCTTATAAAAGTGAATCTATATAAAAACAAATTTAAATATATATATTTAAAAAAATCTGTCTCTGCCTTCAAAGAACTTATGGTCTATTTGGAAGTGAGGATGGGATAGAATAGAAAGTATGATGCAAAATAGAATGTAATAGGGCAAAGGAAGGTTTAGAGTACTCTAGAAATATTTGAAAGGGAGGAGATAACTCAATTGGAAAGATCTGATGTTTCAAACCCCTCATTTTATAGATATGGATATTGGGAGCCTGAGAGGGGATATATCTTGACACATAAATAAGTGGTAGAATTGGGATAATAATTGCTTGCAATTTTAAAGAAATTTAAACTTTATAAATCACTAAGTTATGTAATTACTCAATATTGTCTACTACAAATTCCTGTTATACAACCTCAACTGGGCCCTCACTGCTGCTAGGTAATCTTTCTGTACCTCCCTTATCAAGTCATTATCCCACTCTCCACAGTGTCTCTTCCAAAGCTTTTCATTCCTCCTCAAACATTCCATGGCTCCTCCTTCCCCTCCCTTCTCAATTGAGATCCTTGCCTTAAATTTTACAGAAAACATTGAGGCCATTTTTCCTGAGTTTCTTCTACCCTTTTCCTCACCTCCCATCATTTGGATACTTCTACCATTATCTCCTTCACCTGTCAGATTCTAAGAGGTGGCCATACTCCTTGCCAAGGCCAGCCCGTCTACCTGAACAAGTGCTCCTATTCTATCCCTTCTTCTTCCAGCAGATAACCACCTCTGTGGTCCCCACTCAATCATTTATCTTTTTTTTATTAAAAATTTTTATATTGCAAAATCTATTTCCATATTAACCATATTTTTTTAAAAGCAAGAAAAAGAGAAAATTGCACTTTAATTATACTTCCTTATTTCTCCCTCTGGAGATATGGATAGCATTTTAAAATCATGAATCCTTTATAATTGTCTTAGATCATTTTATTGATCAGAGTAGCCAAGTCTTTCACAGATGATCATCATTACAACATTGCTGTTACATTGCACAATGATTTCCCTGTTCTCACTTCACTTTGCATCAGTTCATACAGGTCTTGCCATATTTTTCTGAAACCACCCCCTTCATTATTTCCTATAGCACAGTAGTATTCCATTACAATCTTATACTACAGCTTGTTCAGCCATTCCCCAATTGATGCACATCACCTCAATTTCTAATTCTTTGCTGCCACAAAAAACTGCTATAAATATTTTTGTGCACATAGGTCCTTTTTCTTTTCCTTTAATCTCATTGGGATACAAACCTACTAGTGTTATTGCTGGGTCAAAGGGTTTGCACTGTTTTATAGCCCTTTGAGTCTAATTCTCCAGAATGATTGGACCAGCTCAATACTCCACCAACAGTTCATTAGTGTACCTATTTTTCCCTCATCTCCTCCAGCATTTGTTATTTCTGATAGGTGTGAGGTGGTACTGCAGAACTGTTTTATCAATCACTTATCTTCAGTCTCTCCCTATTGGCTACTTCTTTTCTGCCTAAAAACATGCCCATGTCTCTCCCATCCTCAAAAAAACTCTTACCTTGATCCTTCCATCCCTACTTTCATTCTATAAAAAGACTGCCTGGGCTAGGTGGTGCAGTGAGTAGAGCACTGGCCCTGGAGTCAGGAGGACCTGAGTTGAAATTCAGCCTCAGACACTTGACATACTTACTAGCCGTGGGATCTCCGTGTTCTCTCCTCTCACTCTCTTCTTAACCCCTTATAATCCGGATTCCAACCCTATAATTACTCTGTCTGATTAGCACCAATCTTCTGATTACCATATTTAATGACTTTTTTTCAATCCTGATTCTTCTTGACTTCTCTGCAGATTTTGGCACTATTGTTCACTCTCTTTTTCTTGATATTCTCTTCTTTCTAGGTTTTTAGGACAACATTGTCTCTTGGTTCTCCTACCTATCAGACCACTCCTCAGTCACCTTTGCTGGATCCTTATCCAGATCATGTCTTCTACCTGTAAGTGTCCCAGAGGTTTCTATCCTGGTCCCTCTTCTCCCTGTATATTCTTCACTTGGTAATTTCATCAATTCCCATAGATTTAATTAGCATCTGTATGCTGATAATTCTCAAATCTGCCTATCCTGCCCAACCTCTCTGCTGACCTCCAATCTTGTACTTAACATCTGTCTTTTAAATATCTCAAAACTGACTGTCTAGTAGACATCTTAAATATAATATATTGAAAACTGACCTCATTTTCTTCTCCCCTCAATCTTGCCCCCCCCCCCCATATTTCCTATTACTGTTGAGGGCACCACCAGTCTCCCAAGCTAACAACCTGGGAGTCATCCTGGATTCCTCACTATCTCCACACCCCCAGCCCCATATCCAATCTGGCAAGGTGTGTCGATTTTGCCTTCCTAACATCTCTCTTATATGCCTCATTCTCTCCTCTCACACTGTCATCATCCTGGTGCAGGCCTCATACCTAGACTATTGAAGTAGCCCACCTTAAGTCTCTCCTCACTCCAATCTATTCTTTATTTAGCCACCGCAATGAATTTCCTAGAGTGCTGGTCCGACCATGTCATACCCTATTCAACAAACTCCAGTGACTCCTTATTACCCTCAGGACCAAATACAGAATCCTCTGGCATTCAAAGCCCTTAATAACCCACCTCTTCCCTCCTACCTTTCCAGTCTTCTTAATCTTAATTACCATCCTGCATATTTTGTTCCAGTGATACCAGCCTCCTGAGTATTCCACAAACAACACTCCATTTCTTACCTCTAGGCATTTTGTCAGGCTCTGCCTCATGCCTGTAATGCTCTCCCTCCTCATTTCTGCTTATTGACTTCCTTGGCTTCCTTTAAGTTCCTACTAACATCTCATTTTCTCAAAAACCCTTTCAGAACCCTTCTTAGTTCTTGTGACTTCCCTCTTTAAATTGTTTCCTAGTTATAAATATTTAAAAACCTTTAAGTTATTTCTTTTATCCATGTATATAGCTTGTTCGTACATATTTACTTGCATGTTGTCTCCCCCTTTAGATTGTAAGTTTCTTGAGAGGAGAGACTACCTTTTTGCCTCTTTTTGTATCCCCAGTGCTTAACAAAGTGCCTGGCACATAGTAGATGTTAAGAAATGTTTATTGACTGATTTTTTTTGCAACTCTTGTGAGGTGGGTAGTACAAATATTGTTACCTCTGTTTTTCAGATAAGAAACAAGTCCAGAAAAGGGGGACCGACTTGCCCACAATGACATAGCTAGGAAGCATCAGAGCCATGAATAGAACTGACATTTTCTGACTCCAGTGGCCAGGGCTTTTCCCATTACATCTTACTGCTTTCTTTTGTCTAATTTGCTAACTGAATGTATGACCTGAGGCAGGTCTCTTGACTTCTCTGGTCCTCATTTTCCCTATCCATAAAATGTATTAAGAGTTGATGTTCTTGATCCTCTTTGTGTCATGGAAGTCTTTGGAAGCCTGGTTGTGGTACATACAATATCTTAAACCCTGTCCTAATGCAAATTAGACTAGTTTTCCTAAAAAGATATTGAGACTATTCTCACAACTTGGTTGGTTCAAAGAATTATAAAGGTTTCAGTTGTTGACATCAATTCCTTGTCATGTAGGTACAAAACAGCAGGGGGAGGAGATTAGGTAGCTCCAGGTGCAATCTATGATGCTTGACTGGTGAATCATGGGCATGAGCATGGGCAACTCAGATAAGGGAGCTTTGCTCATCTGAATAACTTGAGGTGTTCTCAATGCCCGTCTTTGTTGAATCTCCTGCTATGTATTACTAAATAATGACCTATTGTTGAATGACCTACAAGTGTCTCATTTTGATCCAAGATCAACAACAACCTATACTATCAGGGGCCTGGCCTTAGTCAGGTCTATTCCAGAATCCTGGTGTGATCCATGGACCCTATCTCAGAATAATGTTTGTAAATATAATGTATAAAAGTATAAAGCAAACTAATTATGTTGAAATATACTTACCAAAACGTTAAAAACAAAACAAAACCAGACCCTGGTTAAGAACTCTTGGACTAGAAAGTTTCTTTTTCTTAATTTTAAAGTTACATATGTATTTTTTTAAATCTGCAAAAATCTGCCTGCTTTATCCCACTCCCCAATTGACAACAACAACAAAATAACAAGAACAATAAACAAAATCCCTGTTACAAACATGTGTAATCAAGCAAAACAAATCTTTACACTGACAATACCTGAAAAAATATCTCATTCTGCACTCTGAGTCCTTCATCTGTCAGGTGGGTAAGCATGTTTCATCATTAGTACTTTGCAATCATGGTCGATCATTAATAAGTGTACTTAATTCAAATTCTTTACAATATTATTGACCTTGTACAAAGTGTTCTTTTTATTTCATTCTGTATCAGTTCATGCAACTCTTCCCAGGTTGCTCTGAAGCCACCTCATTATAAATTTCTTACAGAAAAATAGTATTCTATCACATTTTTTTACTGTAACTTAACCAGCCATACCCCAATTTATAGATACACATATTCCCATTCATTGTCACCTCAAAATGAGTTGTAAGTATTTTTTAAGCTAAAAGTATTTTTGTACATCTTTAAGTTAGAGTTTATTTTTATTTAGGATTGCTCTCTTAATCTAACCTCTAATCTCCCCTTTTTCTCTTCTATTTCTTTGTTGAGTGAAATGTATTTCTGTATTCAATTTTCAGTGTGCGTGTGTGTGTGTGTGTGTGTGTGTGTGTTTTCTTCTTTAGCCAGTTCAGATGAAAGGGAGCTTCAAATATTAGCCATTGCCTCTCCTTCCCTTCTTTTTGTTTGAATATCTATCTACTGCCACACTCTAATTACGTAAGATAATTTCCCCTAACCATCTTTTCCCTCTCCCCTACTTCCCTCTCCTCTTTCTATTCTTTTCTTAAGATCATCACAATGTAACTGAACCACTCCCAGGACTTTTGCTAATTAGACTCCTATGCCCTTTGATGAAGATAGGGTTGATAAGGGAGACCTATATATCATCTCCCCATATTTGAATTAAGCGGTTTATCCTTTTGTAGACTCTTCTGGTTGTTTATTCGTGTTTATCTTTCTGTGTTTCTCTTTACTCCTGTGTTTGAACTTCAGATTTTCTACACAGCTTTGGGCTTTTCATCAGGAATACTTTGAAGTCTTTTATTCCATTAAAGATTTAATTTTTTTCCCATGCAGGATTATACTAAGTTTTTCTGGACAAGTTATACCTATATCTTTTGTTTTCTAGAATGTTATATTCCAATTTCTCTGCTCTTTTATAGTTGCAGTTGCAGTCACATGTTATTCTTGAGCTCTTTCTGGCTGCTTGAAAAGGTTTTTTCTTTGACCTGGAAGCTCTGGAGTTTGGTTATAATGTTACTGGTAATTTTCAGTTGGAAGTTTCTTTAGAAGGTAACCAATAAATTCTTTGTTTCCATTTTGCCCTCTAATTCTAAGAGAGTTGGGCAGTTGTAAGATTTCTTGACACTTTATGTCTAGGCTCTTTTTTTCTTGTCTATGGCATTCAGATAGTCCAGTGACTTTTCTCTTTAATCTATTTTCTACCTCAGTGGTTTCTGCTATGAAATATGTTAGATTTTCTTCTTTGTTTTCAGTTATTTAATTTGTTATCTAATAGAGTCATTTGTTTCTGTTTTGACCCATTCTTATTTTCAAAAACATTGCTTAGGCATGGTTTTGTACTTCTTATACCAAGCTGTTAATTACCTTTCTGATTCTTTCTTTGTTGTTCTCATTTTTGTTCCATTTTTTCCCTTCTAATGCTCTTATTTATAAATAAAATTTTTAAAACTCTTTTTAAAAACTCTTGCTTCATCTCTTCTAGGAATTCTAATTGAATCTGTGCCCACACTGTGGTTTTGTGTTTTTTTTTTTTTTTTGAGGCTCTGCTTTTAGATGTTTTAGAGTAAGTATCTTCTAGGTTTGTGTCTGGGGTATCCCTATTACCATGATAGCTTTTTATGGTGGAATTCTGTTTTTGTTTGCTAATTCTTCCAGGTAGCTTTCTGACTTTAGACGCTTGGGCTCTTCATCCTTCTGGAGCGAAGTTCTGAGCTGGTCCTATTGCTGCTTTTTTGGAGGTATTAAGTGTTGTGTTATTCTATCAGGGACAGTCCAGGCTGGGAACTGTCAAAGTTTCAGTGCTCCCAAAGTAGTCTTGTCCAAAGCAAAATCTGTTTGATAGCCCTCTTCTTCCCCCCGCCAACCTCTGCAAATTCTTGACCTGCTCTTGGGTTATAATGCCAAGCAAAGGCAACTTCCAAGGTTAGGATTATCAGCATAGCAAACCCCATTTATTCAGCAAACATTCACAGAACAGAGAAAGTCAAAATACAATGCAACTTGTTCCTTTAGCAAGTAAGTTCTCAATTCAATCCAGGTACTACTCCATCCTTAGATAGTACATTCATTTAGTCAGTCAAAGTCTCTTCTCAAATGGAGATTAGTCTCCAAATCATAAACAAAGTACATTCATTTGGTCAATCACAGAGCACAAAAAAAAAACCTCAAAGGCTTCCCACCCCTGAATCTCAAAAGGGGCAGGAGAGCACAAAAGGCCATCCACCCTTGAGTTACAACAAAGTTAAGATATCATCTCAGCATTGAATACCTAAGGAAAGGGCCTTCTTTCATCTTCACTCAAGGCAAGCCCTCAACAATCTCAGTTCCTGAGGAGACAAGGCTCAACAAAGCCATAGCCAGTGTCCTCATCAAGTCACTCTCTGCCTGTAGAACAGTCCCAGAACCCCTGAAAACATCAGCAAGGCCCTCTTCCAGGATTTCTGTAAACAAACCCCAGGAAAATCC
>CM053587.1:296538226-296624316 GCA_028646515.1 Pseudochirops corinnae
AAGAATCTAGAATTTAAAGTTCTAAAATCAAATGTTAAAAATATGTATGTATATATGTAATTATTATTATTATTATTATTATTATTATTATTTACATGCAACTGGGAAATAAGATATACAGGCACTGGGATAGGGAGATCCATCTTGCCCTATCGGAAAGTCAATGGAGTGGTAGGGGAGGTTATAGGAGAGAGCAGATTGGGGGAGGGGGTATACAGTAGGTGCTATTTTGGGGTGGTGGATAGGGGAAAGATGGGGAGAAAATTTGTAACTCAAAATCTTGTGGAAATCAATGATGTAAACTAAAAAATAAACAAAAGTTAATTTAAAAAATTTTTCCATGCTATATAAATGCCCTTCCCTTTACACCTCCCCCCCCCCCCCAACTCAAATGGATATGTCTCCTTCCTTAGTCCTTGATCCTGCTTAGCTTTCTGGATTCAGAGATCTGTCACACCCAATCCCTAACAACCTTTTCTCAAAAATCCTTAGACAGCATTCTCAAAGAACCAGTCATTTGGCCTTCACTGGAAGACTTCAGGGGAAGCGATAAGAAGAGTATAGTAGTAGATTAAGTGGTACTTAAATTTCTAAACTGTTCCATCTATCTAGAATCCCTTAGACCAGTGGTTCTCAACCTTCCTAATGCTGTGACCCTTTAATACTCATATGTGGGCGTATCTGCATGTGGGCGGACTGCCTGGAGACAGAGGAGCGGTGTCTTGGTTCCTAAGACCATCAGAAATATGTGTTTCCTGATGGTCTTAGGCGACCCCTGTGAAAGGGTCATTCGACCCCCAAAGGGGTTGCAACCCACAGGTTGAGAAATGCTGCCTTAGACTTAGACTATTGATCTTCTCCATATTGGGACCTCCATGGTGACCTTTGTCACTCTCCTCTCAAGCCCTAGAAAAGAATTATTTCTCTGAACTTAAAATACCAGTAGGGGATTGATACTAGACTACCTAGCTATTGTGGTGTAAGGTCATTGGTTCCAATACAATCCCAAGCTCACTCTTAACCAGTTAGGAATCTTCTTGATTTTGTGGTAGGTTTCTGTTGTGTAACCTGAATTACACTTAAAATGGGAAGTCAGAGTAAGAACCCAAATACTTAGATATTGAAATGGATTGGTGATTGCATCCATCTGGACATTCCTCTCATACGTGTATGTGACAATCAGTCCGTGCCTGCCAATTCTGTATCATCCTTGTCCGTGTCCTATACATTTACCAAAAAAATTCCCACTCGCCCACCCCAATGCGCTGGAGTTCTTTCTTGTTTTCTCCTGACATCATAAAGATCCTAGTGGATTAGTTTCTATGCATCTGGTTCTCAGATCTATTTATACAGCCCTAACCTCTCTTCTGACTTCGAGTCTCACATCTTCCAACTATCTATTGGATATCTAGAACTGTTCATCATAGAGACACTGAAATTCAACATGTCCAAAAATGATCTCATTCTCATCCACCCCCCATCCTGCCTTCTTCAGAACTTTCCTATTACTATTGAGGGTATTACTATCCTCTGTCACCCAGGCTTACGTTCGAGTGTCATCCTTGATTCCTCATTCTCATTCACCCTCTCCTCTTTCCCTACATATACAATCTATTGATAAGTCCCTGTTGATTCTGCCCTCACAACATTTTTCATTTATATATGTGTGTATGTGTATGTGCATATATGTGTGTATGTACAAAATAAAATAGTCCACATCTTTACTATAATACAAATACCTAGAAGCTATAGAAGATACAAGAACCCAAACTGTGCTCATTGCTTACTGATTATTAATTTAAAAAAAAACAACATTTGACTCATTAGAACAAAATGCTTCCTTAAAGTCTCTCTTCCTATAAGGAAGGTCTCTCATTCCTGTATAAAAGTGGACTTTATTGTGGACTCTCTCTCCTGTCAGATAAATTCCAGTAACTGTTTTCTATACCTTCAATGCATTTCTTCCTTATTTCTACAGATTAGCTTCCTTCAAGTCTCAGTTCAAATCCTACCATCTTCAAGAGGCCTTTTCTGGTTCCCTTTAATGCTAGTGCCTTTCCTCTGAGATTACGTCCAGTTTTATATATATATATGTATATGTACGTATGTGTGTGTATTATATATGCACATTTTCATGTTCTCCCCTGCCCCCCTGAATATGATGCTCCTTAAGGGCAGGAACTGATTTTACCTTTCTTTGTTTCCTCAGCATTTAGCATAGTGCCAGGCACGTAGGAAGTGCTTAATAAATATTTGCTGACTGGTTGATTCAGGATATCCACCTTGTCCTGACCATGTGATTAGCTCATTTTCTGCACACACTCCCCCCCGCCCCCCATCATACATTTCACCGATGACATCTTTTACTCCTGTTCTTCATTTGTTAAATGTTGCAGACTCCTCATACCTACCATGTGCCTCTTTGTTGCCCTCTGGTTGTAAATGCAATCATTTGTAAATGTTTGGCAGCTGTTGTGTTCCATTTCTGCAAGCCATATAACACTGTCAGTAGAATATTGATATTTAAAAAATGAGCCTTCATTTCTGTGAGAAGTTTGGGAGTCATACCATTTCCTGAAGGCAATCTTGCCTTTTCTTCCCTTACTCAATTCTGGCTCCAACTTATTCCATCTGTTCTGTCTTTCCCAGATAAGCACACTGATAAGCATGTTCCATAGGTTATCTATCCAAATGGACGACAGTTATTCTTCATCCACTTAATCCCTCCTGGGTGAATAGTCAGGCCAAATTCTTTTGGTTGGTTATAAATCTCTTTCAGAAACCTCTGCAGTTGTCCAGGGCTTGATGGTACTATCATGATGTAACATATGAAGAGGACCTTACTTTTTGATTCTTCACTGTTTTCCCAGCATTGTAGTAGCAAACATCTTTGGCAAATGTTTATCTTTCTATTTTTTGTCTCATCTGATATTTATGATCAGAGGGTTTTTCAACAAGGTTATCTATGTTATTAAATCCTTCAAGGAATTTTGAAGAATTTTTGTATATGAATGAGAGACTCTTCTCATAGGAAGAGACTTTAAGGTAGCATTTTGTTCTTATGAGTCAAATGTATTTGTTAATAATCAGTGAACAATGGAAAGTTTGGGTTCTTATATGTTCTCTAACTTCTAGATATTTGTGTGATGGTAAAGATGTGGACTATTCAGGAATATGGCTTGTGAAAGCCTAATCCATGGTTCTTTCCTAATACACTCACTCAGCATGCCCTCCAAGTATATATAAGTGGAAAGGCAGGAATGTAGGTTAGTAGCTGATGTTCTCTCAGTTGCCTTTTTGGGTATTAATAGGGTCAGATTTTTTATCCCACACTTTGGTATCTCTTTCTCCTTCATTTACCTTGTGAATCAATCTTTTAACACCCTTGTAATTGTGCCACCTCCAGCATAGGTCTGTGTGCTTGATCCAATCCAACTGTTGTAAAAAAAAATTCTCTTTAGTGCCATTTTTGCCTTCTCTAGAAGTACATCTGGGACTGTACTGTTAAAGAGCCCAAGTGTGGTGTTTATGCTATCCTGATAGGAAAAAGAGTCTAATAAATATCTTTGTAGATATTTTCAATTTTTTTTATGTTATCCGTCCACTTTCATCCTTAAATGCCCTTTGGATCAGTCAGTTAATCAATAATATTTGTTAAATAACTATTAAGTTCTTAATATATTAGACATTGTGCTAAGCACTGGGGATACAAAAAGAGGCAAATGACAGTCCCTTCCCTCAATGAGCTTATAATCTAATGAAAGCACACATATATTTGTTATACATATATATATACACAAGGCAGACTATATACAGGATAAATAGGAAATAATTAACAGGCAGAAGACACTAGAATTAATAGAGGTTGGGAAAGGTTTCCTGTAAAGGATGGTATTTTAATTGGGCTTCAAAGGAAGATAAGGAAGACAAGAGGCAGAATTGAGGAAAAGCATTGTAGGCATGGGAAACAGCCAGAGAAAAATGTCTGGAACTGAAGACAAGGGTCTAGTTTGTGGAACAGTCAGGAGACCAGTGTCACTAGATTGAAGAGTACATACCAGGGAATAACATGCAAGAATACTGGAAAGGTAGGATGGGGTTACATTATGAAGGATGTTGAATGCCAAATGGAGCATTTTGTATTTGATCCTGGAGGCAATGGGGAGCCACTGGAGTTTGTGGAGTATGGGAGTGATATGATTGGACCTGTGCTTCAGGAAAATCCTTTTGGTAACTGAATGGAGGATGGAATGGAATGAGAAGAGACTCGAGGCAGGCAGACCCACCATCAGCCTATTACAGTAGTCCAGGTGTGTGGTGATGAGGGCCTGCACCAGTATGGGGCAGTGTCAAGGGAGAAGATGATGCGTATTTGAGAGATGCTTCAAAGGTGAGGTTGACGGGCCTTGGCAACAGAATGGATATGGGGAATGAGAGATAGTGAGGAATCCAGGGTGACTCCTAGGTTATGAGCTTGAGAGACAGGGAGGCTGGTGTTGCCCTCTATCATAATAGGGAAGACAGGAGGTAGGGGGGTTGATTAGGAAGGAAGATAATGAGTTCATATTTTGACATTTGTGTTTAAGGCATGTATTGGACCAGTTTGAGATATCTGAAAGGCAGTTGGAGATGTGAGATCAGCAGAGAGGTTGGTGTAGGATAGGTAGATTTGAGAATCATCAGATGGTAATTGAATCTGTGGGAGCTGATGAGATCAGCAAGTGAAGTAGTATAAAGGGAGGCAAGATGAGGGCCCAGGATAGAAGTCTGAGGGACACCTACAGTTAGAGGGTCTGATCTGGATGGAGGTCCTGCAAGGGAGACTGAGAAGGAGTAGTCAGAAAGATAGGAGGCAAAACAGGAAAGAAATCCAGAGAGGGAAGAGTATCAAGGAGGAGACAATGTTTGTCAGTGTCAAAGACTGCAGAGAGGCTCAGGAGAATGCCATTGTATTTGGCAACTTTGGAGAGAGCAGTTTCAGTGAAATAATATCAGAAGCCAGATTGGAAAGGATTAAGAAGAGAGAGGAAAGAAAGTGGAGGCATCTATTGTAGACTGCCTTTTTGAAGAGTTTAGCTACAGAGGCAGAAGATATGGTATGGAAGGATCAAGTGAGGGTTTTATGAGAATGGAGGAAATGTGGGAATATCTTAGGCAGTGGGGAAGGGGCCAGTAGGCAAGGAGAAATTGAAAATAAATGATAGAATGGAAAAATGATAGAGGGAGAGGAAATGGGAAGGAATGGGATCACTTGAACAGGTATTCCAGTTAGCCCTGGTAAGGAATAAGGCTACTTCATTATGTGAGAAAGGTGAAGGAGGAGAAAGTGGCAGAAGACATGTGAGTGATAGGAGATGAGGAAGAGAAGAAAAGGAAAGGAAGGGAAGAAAAGAGAAGAGAAGAGGAAGATCACAGCACATGGCCTCAATTTTTTTTTCTGTAAAATATGGGACAAGGATCTCAATTTAGAGTATTAGGATAAAGGGAGCCATGAGAGCCTTGAGGAGCCATGAAAAGGCTTGGCAGAGGCATTGTAGAAGGGAATATTGATAAAATAGGTACAGAAGGATTGCCTTGCAGGAGTGAGGGCCTAGTTGATGTTGTTTAATATAAACTTGAAGTGGACCCATTCAAAATGGTTGTGTGATTTTCTCCACCTTTGTTCTGCAGCATGTATGTAGGGGTGAAAATAGTGAATAGTGAAAGTGATCTGGGGCTGGGGCTTGGCAGGATTTAATTAGAGGTAAAAGAGAGTTAGAGATTCAAGAGAGGAGGACAGTATAGAGTTCAATTGGTTCACCAAGGGGTCAAGATGGGGAAAAGAGGAGAGAGAGGCTGGTGCAGTAAGATAGCCTGGGAGAGAATTGAGGGGTCAAGGGATTAGAAGTCACAGCAGAGAGAAAAAGCAGGGTTTTGTAAGGGAAGGCAGAGGGAAAGGTGAAAAGCCAATAGGTTATGGTCCAATAAGGAGATTTTGGAATTCTTGAATTTGGAGGTGGTACATCTGTGTGTGATGACAAGATCAAGAGTAGGACCGTCTTTGTGTGTGACTCAGGTAGGTTGAAGGAGTAGGTCATGGGAAGTAAGGAGGTTGAAGAACTGAGTAATTAGGGTGTTTGAGGCAGGGTCAGTATATATATTGCCCCCTATTATGAGGGTAGGAATTGGGGAGGAGAGAAAGACTCATTGAAGAAGGAAGGAGAATGACCTGGGAATGTGTAGACGATAGCTATCAGGATGACTTACCTAAGTTAGTTCTCTTGACAAGCTTTTTTTTTTTTTTTTATTAAATTGGTTTACTTACTTTTAGTTTACAACAGTCAGTTCCACAGTTCCTTGAGTTGCAGATTATCTCCCCCTCCTTCTACTCCTCCCCCCATCATGGTGGCATGCACATGGATATAGGATCTACAGATATCTTCCCATTAATCATTAGTCAGGTTGTAAAGAAGGATTGTAACTGATGGGATGATCAGTGGGAAAGAGAAACAGAACAAAACAAGAAAAAGAAACAGAGCAAGTAGTTTGTTTCAATCTGCACTCATACTCTGCCTCTCCTTCTCTGAATGTGAATATCTCCTTCAATCATGAGTCTTTTGGAGTTGTACTGTAACCTTGTATTGCTGAAAGGAGCCCAGTCTATTGAAGTTAGTCATCACACATAAGTTGTATCTGTGATTGTGTACAAATTTCTCCTGGTTCTGCTTTTGTCGCTCAGCATCAGTTTATATAAGTCTCTCCAGGTTATTATGAAGTCCGTCTGCTCCTCATTTCTTATAGCACAGTAGTATTCCATTACATTCATATACCACAACTTGTTCAGCCATTCCCCAATTGATGGGCATACCCTTGTTTTCCAATTTTTTGCCACCACAAAAAGAGTTTCTATAAATATTTTTGTACATATGAGTCCTCTTCCCACTTCTCTGATCTCTTTGGGATATAACTCTAGAAGTGGTATTGATGGGTCAAAGGGTATGCACTTATTTATAGCCCTTTGGGCATAGTTCCAGATTGCTCTCCAGAATGGCTGGATCAGTTCACAGCTCCACCAACAATATATTAGTGTTCCAATTTTTCCACATCCTCTCCAGCATTTATCATTTTGCTGTTTTGTCATCTTAGCGAGTCTGACTGGTGAGATGTGATACCTCAGAGTTGTTTTGATTTGCATTTCTCTAATCACTAGTGACTTGGAACATTTTTTCATATGCTTATAGATGTCTTTAATTTCATCATTTGAAAACTGCCTGTTCGTATCCTTTGACCATTTATCAACTGGGGAGTGGGACAAGCTTTCCTTACACTGATTTTGCCCATATGAGGTGATACACCTTGGAATCACCCATCACTCTTTCTTATTTGTAAGATTTTACAAATGAGTTTATATCCTCATCTAGTGTTGACTTTGGTTGCTATCTCTCTCTACAAGGCACTTATGTATTGACTAATGTTCTCTATAAACTTTTTTGCACTTTTCTCATTATTGATTTTTATCAATTAAGCTTCTGTATGAAATTATTATATAATTGCTTTCTTTTGTTTGTTACCCGTTTTCTGTTATCAATAATTTATTTAAATAGGAGAGGATTGAGTTGCTTTAGTTGTATGCCATCTCTTTTTCTCTTTTTTATTTCATCTAGCTATTTATATTCCAATGTCTCTGATGTCTTTCAGTCCTCTGAAGGTCACGGAGAGGCATCATGGCCGGAGAAAACTGTCCTGGGAACCAAAAAGACTTGAGTTCAAGTTCTGGTCATGTGATTCACTTAACCTCTCAGTGCTCTAGCAACTTACTTCTAACACTATAAACTGCAAAGAAGCCACTGATTTCCAACAGTAGGGGGGATTTTTTTCATTCTGTCCAAGTTCTTTATTCCAGTGAAATCACAGGTCCAGTCACTATGCCCAGCTTTGTACTAATTCTCTTCTTTGCTTTAACAAGGCAAGGTCTGATTGTATACAGACTCCCACATTAATGATGAGTCTTTTGTTGTCCATTAAAATATAGCAATTTCATTTTCTCTAAGTTTACTCAGTGCTTACTACATCTAGCATTGATTGGCTCCCTTCTTGAGGAACGTATTCATGATGGAAAGGCATGAAGTTTCTGTGTAGTAAGCATGTGTCTGACCTCTCTCATTGCTTCTTCCTGAGCTGTGTTTTCTGTGTTTCATCGTGCTCACCTTTCCTACCCTTGCATTGAAGTCAGAGTATAAAACAGTACGTTGGTATAAGTTGGATTGTCTCATCAAATTCTTTGTAGAATTTCTCTTCTTCAATTCCCACACAACCATGTTAATTCATGAGCTGTACTATTTGCTTTCATGGTAGCCTTTTTGCAAATACCATTATCACTGGGTTTTTAGATAACCAAATGTCTCACAAAATGATGTTCGTTGATGCCTTTGGGCATGTGATAAAACCAACTCCATCACCTTATTTTTTAATTTCTCCAAGGGATTGGTTGCCTGTGACTCATCTTGCTGTTTAGATGCAAAACATTCTTATTTCTTCTAGCTTCATTTATATCAAGAATGGCAAGATTGATATGATTCAATTCCTCCTGTAATATACCTGGTCGTTGGTCATTGAACAAGGATCTCACATTTATCTCATTAACAGTCAAGGTGAGTAGACCAAGGTGAATTTTATAGACAGTCTAAAAACTCTGCTTCAACTCTGCTGCCATCACTGCAGAAGCAGAAATGGGCAGAACTGAGTGATATTTTGTATTTTTCTTTGTTTCATGGGTTGCCATGACCAAGGAATTCATTGACAAGTGGCCAGTCTACCGGTGGTTAGCTTCTCCTTATGTGGCTAGGCTGAATTTTGGAAAGCAGACTTGGTCTGTTGTCAGAACCATCCTTGGAACCTGACAGAGCTTAGGCTGTGATGACAGAGCCGTCAAGAACCCAGGATCCCCTCTACGCCATGGCTAAATATAACTACTACATATGATTAAGGCTTGTCTAATTGCCTCAAAAAAGAAGACAACACTCCTTGGAAAGTACACAAAGACAAGTTTTGTACTATTATTATTTTTGATATGGGTACCATAGAGGAGGTTAAGCTTACAGTGGTAAAGAGAGAATGAAAGATAAAGAGATTGGACAGGGAAATTGTCAGGGAAGTTAAAAAAATGCTCTTCCGTGTGTGTGTGTGTGTGTGTGTGTGTGTGTGTGTGTGTGTGTGTGTGTGTGAGAGAGAGAGAGAGAGAGAGAGAGAGAGAGAGAGAGAGAGAATTTGGGTCTCCCTAAAAGGGAATTGGAAGTTTTATACATCATGCTTTCTCAACAGCCCTGGTTTTTGTAACAAGGAAAGATACACATTTTAATCCTGGCTCTGACACTTGGACTATTAAATCTGGCTACATTTCATTTAAATCTCATTGAGCCTCAGTTTCTTCATCCATAACATGGCATAATAATATCCTGTATGACCTACCTCTCAAGGTTGTTGGAAGAAAAATGCTTCATACCTCAAAGTTTTATATAGATACTATTAATACATCCTGGGGATGCCTTGGGCAGAAAATACTGTTTTACCCATGGGACTGTTTTATCCTAAGACATAATCACTCCAAAGAATTTGTCACTGCCCATTGCTGAGACTGTCATTGAGATCCTTCTTAACCTTTGGTCTCCCTCCTGTTTCCCCATTTTGCACCCCGAAATAAATCACTCGGCTCTAAATGTTCCAAGAAATCTTATTTTCTTTTATTGTTTGATTTTTTTTTTTGACTCGACAATGGTTTCTTTTTTTTTTGGAAGTTTTTTCTTTTTTTTTTGAAACGTACTCGTTGTCTTTATGAGTCTTTTGTTTTGTTCTCGTTAAATGCACTCGACCCAAAATTGGTTTGGCATATCGAAAAGGAGGAGACCAAGGTGGGGCAGGTGGGTGGCAGGAGGACAGGAGGAGGGAAGCCCAAACGGACAAAGAGAAAGCAAGGGTGAAAAGAAGGGTAAGAGGGAGACAAGACAGATGGGAGAGACACAGAGGAGAAAGACAGAGGGAAAGAGAGGCAGAGACAGAAAAAAGGGAAAGAAGGCAAGGGAACCAAGAGAAATGAAATCCAGAAACTGCCTCCCACAAAATTTTAAGAGGGAAGGAACTCATGAGCCCAGGGAAAGGAGAGTAGGGGGAGGAAACCAAGAACCTTCTCTATACAGTGGGTCCTGTCCCAGCTGGGGTGGGGGTGTCAAGGCACCAGGGCTAGTTGGGGTGGGGGAACAGTTGGGTTCTCTAGGGTGGCTTGGAGCTGGGCTGCGATGGTCTCTGTATCCCCACCAGGGGGCCCTGCCATGCAGCCGTGAGGCCTAGGAACCCTTCCTGTTGCTATCCCTGTTCTTGCTAGATGGGAACCTACTGACTCACTTCACGTTACCCCCATGATTGTCCATGTCTGGGGAGATAAGGGGAGGGTGGGGGGGGGGGAAGCAGGACTCCTTACATTCCTTCAGGTTCCACAGAAACCCAGGAGTTCCCAATCCCCAGCTGGTGTCATATGACTGCCCCAAGTTTGAGGCAGGAAGGGTAGGGGGCCCTGGAGGCCTTCCACCCGCCAACTTCCTCATCAGTCACTTCCCTTCTCTGTCTCTCCTTCCCCCCTCCCAAACTGAGCTTTTCACAGCCCTCCCTCACCCGGGTGGCCCTCCGTCACAACCAGGGAATGGAGACAGAGGCCACAGGGGATAGTTCCTGCCCTAAGTCTCTCCCAAGCACAGAAAGAGGGGAATGTTGTGTGGGGGAAATGGTGATGCAGGGCCTTTGGATGGTCCTTGCCTTCCCCAACCTGACATCACTGCCATTCAACCCAGGGGCTCCTGGCGAAGTGAATTTAGCACTTCCAAAACAGGGTCACTCTTAGTCTTATCTAGGAGAGCAAGAGATGAAGACCAACCAGGTTCTCCTTCTTGCTGTCCTCCCCACCCCTACCCCCAATGTGGGACAAAGCCACCATTCTTTGGTTTGACCCCTTCTCCCCCACATGATGGGGACAAGCCAGCCCCAGCTCCCCAGGAGGAGGGAGGGGGTTTCTAGCAGCAAAAAGGATTCCCCCAAGACCCCTTATCTCTCCTCCTACCACACATACTTATTCCCCAATTACTCCCTGGAGCTCCTGTCCCCCAAACCAAGAAGTTAATGGCAGCAGCAGGCTGAGACCCAAAGATGTTAGAAAACTCATGGCACTTGTGAGAAAAGTGGTAGGGGGAGGGTGTGAGGTGGAGGGAGCAGGAATGGGGAGGGGCCACCCTTCGGGGAAATGGCCACAAGGGACTCCAGGGACCAGGGCATTGTAGCAACACTGCACAGCTGGGCTGTCCCATTCCCACTCCAAGAGGCATGGAGAGGAGCCCTTAGGTGAGGATGGTGGAAAAAAAGGGCAGAGAAGAAAAGACAGTATAGCAGGGAGAGGCACACATGAGAGATTTCCCCCCCCACCCCAAACCAGTTTCTAAGAAGTGGAGGTTTGGAGAAACAGCCCGGCTGAAGTGTCCTTCAATGCCTTCCCCTCTGGGGACCTCTCACACTTTCCAGACGGGGCGAACTCCAGCATTCCACATCCTGACCCCAAATTCATGGACACGAAACTCCCATCTTACCCTTCCCTATTCCAGCACCTGGGGAGTGGGGGTATTTGCCTTTTTTTTTCTTTTAAACTCTTCCATTAACCCCTCTAGACAGAAAAATGACGCCTTTATCCCTTTGCTGGTCCTGAGGCCCAGAAGCAATTTGCAGTTAACAGAACTTAAAGAGACGGTATGGCCACCTCAGGAAAGCATCTTTGGATTGGAGGGATCTCCCCTTGGCAGGGAGGGAGGGGCGAGAAAAGGGAAACGGGTCCCTATTCCTGGAGCAGGTGGCAGGTGGCGGGATGCGTGCCCCAGGAGAGACGATGCTAGGGACTGGATTCGGAGGGAAATGACAGGAACATGGTGCCAGGAAGGAAAAAGGTTGTCTCTTTTGCTTCTTGTTTTTGTTTTGTTTTCTGTCTTTTGATTGTAAAAAGCTGCCATGGAGGCCCCCACTCCAACCTGGCCAGGATGCACACACAAGCAGAGAGAAGTCTTGGCTGCTGGGTGGGTAGGTGGGTGGGTGGGCAGGTAGGTGGCTAGTGCTCTGGTTGGTGGAGAGCCAGAGCTGGCCTGGGCTGTGGGCTCCCAGTGGCTTCAAGTGATGAGATTTTTTTTTTTGTAATTTTTTTCTTTTCCATTTCGTTGAAATATTTACAGCAATGGGGGAGGAGGGTAAGGGTAAAGAGGCCCCCCGCCCCAGGGAGAGTTCCAGACCCAGGATCTACTCCCCAGAGATCTGAGCCCACAGAGGTGGGAACTGCCCCCCCTGAGGGGTCACCCCCATGGGCAAGGGGCCCCATGGGGGGTTGTGCTTAGTCAGGAGTCACCCTGGGGGGGTCAGTGGGTACAGTCTTGAGGGGGAGCTCAGAGCAGGCTTGCTTCCAGGGAGGGAATGAGGGGTAGTTGGCTCAGAAGAAAGTTCAACATTTAAACCTCCAGCCGCACCCCTCAATTTCCCTCCTGGGGTTTTCCCTTGGGCTAGAACCTCCAGTTTCAGGGGAGTAGGAGGATACACAGAAGGCTGTCCATCTGTCCTTTGCCCTGAAATTCTTCCTCGGGTTGGGGCCTGCAAGGTTTCTGGCTGTAGAGAGGAGCCACTGAAAGGTTTGGCAAAGTGGAGTTTTGGCAACCGCTTTACCCCTGGGCAGGGAATCTAGGAGGGACTGTGCTCCTCCAACTTCTTGCCCATCTGCCCCCCAGGGGGCCCTCAGCTTATCCCCACAATACTCCCCCAAAACAGCTGGTGCATGTGGCTGTCGGGAACTCCTGTGTACCCTGTACATCAGAGACCCTGCCCCTTCAGAGTCTCCTAAAAGGGGAGTGGTAGGGCCCATAGGTGAGGGGTACATATGGAGAGGACAGCCTGTCTCACACCCTGTTTAGTTCACCCTCTATCCCCCAAAGTCCTCCCCTATCCAGGGTCCCCCTCCCCTGGCATTGGGCCACCCAGCCCTCTGAGTCCATGGGGCCCCTCAGAGGCTGGTGACCAGCTGCATCTGGCCATCACCATCAGGCCCTGGCCCCTCCAGGCCCGGGGCAGCCAAATAGCCTTCATGGCTAGGCCGCCGCACCTGGTAGTAGCCCTGCAGGGGGTTCCGGGCCACCAGGGCCGGGCGGGAGGTGTAGTAGATTTCAGGAGGACCAGGTGGGGCTGGAGGGGGTGGAGGAAGGGCCTCACTAGGCCCCTCTGGGCTACTGTCCGGGTAGGAGGGCGAGTCCCGAAGGTTGGCCCCACTGGCATAGAGCGAGTCCCGGCCAGGAGGGGAGGAGAGGGGTCGGCTGACTGCCCCATCCTCAGCCGCACAGCTCTCCGATTCGTCCAGGTCGCTCTGATACAGCACCGACTGGGCCCGGGGCAGCAGTAGGGGCTCTTCCAGGGCTTTGTAGAGCAGTTCGATCTCGGCCCGGTCAGCCCCTCCAGGCGCCCCTACCTCTTCATCCCCACCACTACCTGGCACTGGTGGCACTGTGGGCTCAGGAGGTGGGGGGCCCTTGGCTGCCCCACTGCTACCCCTGAGATTGTTGTGCACCAGCTCTGAGATGATCATCTTCTCAAAGGCAGCAGCATCAGCCAAGTTTCGTCCTCGGGGTGGTTCTGGACCCCCATCCCCAGGGGGAAAGTCACCACTTCGTAAGGAGTAGCTGTTGTTAAAGTTACCATTAAGTGGAAGGGTGTCCATACCACATGCATCACGGCCTCCTAGAGGGTGTTCTGTAAGATAGAGAGGCACTGGTCAGGAGGAAGGGGGCAGCATGGATGGGTACATGGCTGGAAGGAAGCCATGGGGGGCTGATGAGGAAGGGAGCATGTGAGGGAGAGGGGCCAGGCTGTCTTCTCAGTCGCTCTCTAGGACTCATCCCATCACCCTGGGGAGCTGAGCCCTTCCCACTCCTTACCTCCACCTGCAGCTGGGGATACTATTCCCTGCTCCAGCTACTTCCACCAGAAAACTAGCCTTCCCACGGCCATTCTATCACTCTTCAGGAATTCTCCAGGGGATCCTGAGGAGTCATAGCTAGGGGGTTTGGACACTTAGGGATATGAGGGGCCAAGCTTGACCCTGCCTAGAGAGGAGGGCAATCCTGTATGTTCTGACCCACACTTGAGGCCATCCCCGTCTGGCAGCAGCTACTGCCTTAGACTGTCTCCCACCTCCTGAAATATTACTGGAAAAGGGTAGGACGTACTGGGCTCCCGGTAGCTCCCTGTAGGTTTGCATGAGGAGAGAAAAGAGAGAGGGTTAGAATGAGATTGGTCCAGAGATACTATCTCCCAACTTCAAACACCCAGCCCCCAATCTAGAGGGTCCAGTTTCTTTTTTTATAGCAACTCAATTTTCTTTAGTGGCTTAAGGTTCACAAATACTTTCCTCAGAACAACTCTGAGGCAAGTATTATTATATCCATTTTATAGATGAGGAAACTGAGGCTCAGAGACATGAAGGAAATTGTCCATGGTCACACAGTAAGCAAAAGAGCTGCATTTTGAGCCCAGTCCTCCTGATTCCCAAGTCCCACATTCTTTCTGCTACAACCAACCATGCTGCCTCTCTTCAGCTCTGTCCCCATAAGTAATCCTTTTACCTGGGGAGTTGAAGACAGGGGGTGAGGAGGGGTTGAAGCCCACAGACTCAGCAATGAGAGTATTGTAGGGGCTGGTCCCACCTCGAGGCTGCAGGACAGGGTTGGTTAGCAGGTGGTTCCCCATGGTGCCTAGCAGAGGAGAGCCCGGTGTCAGAGATCACCAAACAGTTCAGAGTCTGACAGAATTTCAGGGTCAAGGAAAGGAAACTGAGTGCAGAGTCGGGAAGGGCAATGGTGTTGGTATCTCACCTCGGTTCAGGGTCGGGGTACTGTTGATGTCTCCAGCCATGAAGGATGACTCTGTCTGCTTCCTCACGGTGTCATTCCACATCCTTCGAATTCGGCTCTGGGAACACAACATGGGGTGTGAGATGTGGCTCAAACACCCTCAGTGTCTAGGCTGGCTGACCCTTCCATGACAAAATTAACCTGACCTTTCCTTCCTTAGTGGATAGCCTCATCATCACCAGCCCTGTCCCTGGGCAGCTTTCCCAGCCCCTAGGTACCTGGGTCCCCGTATAGTAGCGGTTGTTGCTGCGCATAGCAGAGGTCTTGAGGGAGCCATGAGCACCTCCGGGGGGTGGTCGGATGCAGCAGTAGGAGTGGCGCAGGCACTTGCTGTACTCCTTGTGCACCTGAGGATGAGTAGAGGAGGAACGGGCAGGTCAGGCAGAGTAGAAGGAGTAGGGCTCACTCATTCACTCTGCCCCCAAAGCTGGGCCACAGGAGAGAAGGAAAAGGCCCTTGGGGAGTAGAATCCAGAGGATAGAGAGTGGGGGTAACACCCTTCTTACCTTCTTTTGCAGAGCGCAGTGAAAGACAAAGATGAAGACCCCCTGGAAGGCATTGAAGGTGGTAAAGAGATAGGCCATGACCACCGACTCCTTGTTGATGAAGAGGAGGCCAAAAGCCCAGGTGAGACCCAGCAGGAAGAGGAGGGCAATGGCCCCCAGGGCCCAAGACCTGTAAGGTGGTGGTGGAGGGGTGGCAAGAGGAAAGAAAAAGCATCTCAACAGAAGCTTCTTGGAAGAGCAGAGTAGCAGCTTAGGTTAAGCTAGAGAGTGTAGATGAAAGGTGGGAAGCAGGGGTTATAGGTAGGGGAGCCTCCCTCAGTCCATCCGATGCCAGCACAGTCACCCTAGGCTTCTGCCTCCTTCAGATTATCATTTCAGCTGGCAGTAGGACAACAGGGTCCTCAGCCAGGCTGAGCCCATGGTCTGGGACAAGCAGTCAGTCTCTGGGGCTGCAGCTAGACCTGAGGGCTCCTGGAAGGGGGGCTGAGTTGTCTGCAAGTGCCCACTTACTTGATGTTGTCCAGGCGACTAGAGTCAGGCTTGAGCACGGAGGAGCTACGGATCATCTTGTGAAGTGTCACCATGAGGAACACCAGGTTCACCTGAGAAACAAGGAAAGGGACAAGGACATGGTGGAGGGTGGGTTAAGCTACTTGGCTTGGCATGACTTTTCCTCACCAGAATGCTCTTAGGACTTTGGCTAGGTCTGGTCTAAGACTATTGAATGCTGAAGGGAGAGAACTTTGTTACCTGACCCTGGAAATGTACTCTCACTCCTTTATGGGTGCCCAGAAGGTAGCCTGGGGCTGTTCTGTTTTTCCATTCCAATTGGAGGGACACACGCACACACACACACACACACACACACACACACACACACACACACACACATGGGCATGCACACACACAGACACACACGGGCGCTCACACACACAGACACAGACAGACACACAGACACAGACACAGACACACACATGGGCACGCATGTACACAGACACAGACAGACACACACACACACGGACACAGACACAGACAGACACACATGGACACGCACACACACAGACACAGAGAGACAGAAAGACAGACACAGACAGAGAGACAGACACACAGACAGACACACACACATGGGCACACACACACAGACACACACAGACACACACAAGGGTGTGCACACACACAGACACAGACAGACAGTCAGACACAGACACACACACGCGCGCGCGTGCGCGCGCACACACACACACACACACACACCCCTAGATTTGGGAGTCAGACAATCCGTGTTTGAATTCTGGCTCTGTTACTGCCTGTATGCCTTTGGGGAAGTATGTAATCTTTCTGAGCCTCATTTTCTCTGTCTGTAAAATGAGGGGCTTGGTCTACAGAATCTCTAAATTCTTGTCTAGCTCTGTAGGAGTGTGAGATTAGAAACTACCCACTGTATGAGGAAGATTAGAAATCATCGTTTTTTTGGGGAGACCGGACATCATAATTAGGCAAGAGAAGATTGAACACCACCATTATGTTGTGGAGAGAGGATTTGTTCCATTTCTTGCGTCTTGGGAAAGGGCAGGGCAGAACAGGGTACAGAAATGTTCCTCCTTTTCAGATTCTGGGACAAGCCCCTTAGGAATGATTAGAAGAGTTAGGAGGTGAAGACTACTACGATTCAAGGGAGCCTGGTGAGTTGGGGCCCTCTCCTCTGACTCACCACAATGACGAATGAGACAGGACCAATGAAACTCCAGATGAAGTAATTGTCCACTCGGAGCCAGCAGCTGTCAGACAGGAAGAGGATAAGGCAGAGATGGGAAGGGGGAAGGCAGGAGAATATTTACATAGAACCTACTATGTTCTAGGTACTGTGCTAGCACTTTACAAATATCTCCTTTGAGAGAGGGACCCAGGGCACCAAATAGCTCTACCTCCACCACCAACAGGATTCCCTATTTTGTTCCTGAGGGGCTGATTCTGCCTAGTGGGGTTTCTATGGAGTCAAGAAGGAGGGCAATGGCCCCCAGGGCCCAAGACCTGTAAGTGTGGGGGGGTGGCAAGAGGAGAAGGGGATGGTCCCTGAATGGCCCCATCCTAAAGGTTAGTGCTATCTGGGGGCTTAGGAGAACAGATGCCAGAGAGACAAAGGGAAGAGCAAACACTCACGCCTTCTCGGTGCCGTAGCTGCGATAGTCGATGGCGGCAGCGATGCCCACAACCAGGGCTGGGAAGCAGTAGCCTCCCAGGTAGTAGTATTTGGTGCGTGAGTACTCACTCTCAAACACTTCCACCAACAGCAAGTAGAGATGCACGCCCTCCAGGCACAGCCAAGAGAAGGCTGCCAGGAAGAAGTAATGCAGCAGCCCCGCAAAGATGGGGCAGGCGATCTAGGGGCACAGGCACCAGGCATGAGGGGGAATGGCCCTGCCCAGGCCAGCCCTCCTACCAGGCTCCCAACCCAGCTGGGCCCTGCAGCCCTGTCGCCCAACCCCCTTGAGAATGGAGAAGCCCGATGTTGGCACGTGCTGGACATGGCAAGCTGAATGCTGCCTCTGCTCAGAGAAAGAAATAAGCCAGCCCTACCCCCCTGGCATCAGGCTCCCTGCACCTTGACTAACCTCATACTGGGTCTTATCGATGCCAACAAGGAAGAGCAGCTCAGCCAGAAAGAGGTTGATGCAAAGATTCTTGTGGATGGTGTTTCGGTCAGTCTGTAGCCCCCGAAGGAAGCAGAAGGTGGAGATACAGATAGCCAGGCAGACAAGGGAGATCACAATGCCCACCCAAGTGATGACAGACAGCAGTAGCTCATTGATCCGACCTTGGTACTGGGGAGAAATTAGGAAGGGCAATTTTAGGATTTGCAACCCTGACCTTGACTTAACCAGGGCACCATTTGTAGGCAATTACTAAGGACACCATGAGCCTCACTGGACCACCCATCAGGACCTTCTGCCCCTTCACCAGCTAACTGGTTCCCGCCCCCTTCCCCCATGCTCTGGAATACCCATGGAGAAGTAATGAAACTAGTGCTTCCCCCTCAATGTCTGGGGAGAAGGAGGCAATTGAGACAGAGCCAGGAAAAGTAGCCCTTTCCCCTTGTCATTTCTACTTGTTCCAGCCCCATGCCCTGAGCAAGGGAGATACTGATGGCTCCCTATGCCCAGGAAGTTGGGATTCCCTTGGCATGCCTCATGTTGTAATGCCATGCAAAGCCAGGCTAACAAGCAGGCCTTGGCCCAGTGGAGCTGATGGAGCCACTGGCTTACGATCTCACGGTGAGCCATGAGCACGGCAAAGTTAGTGAGGTGGCTGCAGGCACAGGTGGTATGGGTCTTGTTGGAATCCACCAGACGACAGCCCTGGGTCGACCAGTAGCCCAGCATGGAACGCTCTGAGTAGTTCCAGAAGGAGCAGTTGGCATTGAAGTGGTTCTTGGCCTGTTGTGTGGTGGTAGTTGGGGGGTGTCAGAGTATTCCAGTGAGAGGCATCAGATCTGTGGAGTCCTCTCCAACCCCTCAACCCCACCAGGCTGCAGCACAGCCTCAGACACAGACACAACACTGGATAAGTGCCATGGGGTGGGGGTGAACCCTATGGGGCCTGGGACTTTTAAAATAAGAGTAAAGATAAGGACTTAGCACTCCATGCAAAGTGGGAGGCAGTATAGTGAAAAACCCACTCACTAAACTAAGAAAGAGTCTCTAGAGTCTTGGGTTCAAAGTCCCAGATCTAGCTCTAAAAAGCTCTGTGGCCTTGAGCAAGTCACAATGTCATTGAGCTTCAATTTCCTCATAGGTCAAAATGAGGAAACTACAGCAAGGAACGAGGAAGATTTCCTTCAAGTTCAAAAATCCAACAATCTAGTTTAAAATGACCCTACCTCAGAGGTTCTCAACCTGTGGGTCGTGACCCCTTTGGAGTCAAACAACCCTTTCACAGGGGTCACAGGTGTTGCCTAAGACCATTGGAAAACGCGTATTTCCAATGGTCTTAGGAACCTCCTCTATCTGTCTCCAGGTGTGTCTGCCCACATGCATACACGCCCACATACAACTATTAAAGGGTCGCGGCATTAGGAAGGTTGAAAACCACTGCCCTACCTGGAGAAGGGGGTACCAAGCACTAGGAGTTATGGACTGGATATAGCAGCCCTGACAGCTTTCCTGAAGTGGTCTCAATGCTGAGGAACATGAAAGCTCCTAACGGAATATGGTCCAATGGGTTCTGCCCTGCCCATCCTCCCCTCCCCCAGACAGAGGACAAAATGGGACGCTTGGGAGGACGATGCTCTCCATAGGCAAGGATCGTCAGAATCATCCCGAGGAAATAAGCATTGTGAGAGCAGGGCCAGGTCGATTTCCGGGGCTTACCTCTAGGTGGGCCACAGTGAAGATGACTGGGTCCATGAGGAACACACGGCTAGATTCTTTGTTGATGGAGGCTGCAATGACTTGAGAGTTCACCACTAACGCAGCTCCCCCAGGGCCCCCGGAGCCTGCCTCACCTGCCAGCTTCACTGTGGCATTCTCCGTGGACAGAAAGAGGCCCAGGTTGTTATACAGAATGAAGACAACTTTCACCACCCCTGGAACGGAGAGTGTGGTGAGAACCATCAGCACCAGTTCAAATAACTGCTCCAATGTTTTCTACTTTCCTACTTGTGTGACCTTGGGAAAATCTCTTCTTAGTCCTTCGTATCCTCAATTGTGAACTGAGAGGGTTAGACCAGGCCAGAACTTTTTGTATGTGTGTATGTTTGGTTTTTTTTTTTAACTTTTATTGTACCATGGGTTCCTCTGGCATTGAAGCCCTCTGGTGAAGCCTATGGACCACTTATCAGAATAATGTATTTAAATGCTTAAAATAAAATACTTCAGATTACAAAAGAAGCCAATTATATGGAAACATAGTTTTCAGAATTAGGAAAAAAAAAAAAAAGGTCACAGATACCCCCCTTATCCCTGGCCTAGATGACTTCTAAAATCTTTTCCACTTCCAAGTCACTGACTCACAGCATTAGAGAACTGGAAGAGACATTGGGAGCCCTCTGGTCCAACCCATACATGAAAAGAATCCCTCACTGTACCCTGTCCAAGAAGTGCTTGGGAAGCCTCTGCTGGAAGATGCAGAATGAAGGAAAACCCATTATGTCCCAGTATAGCCTATTCCACTCTGGGACAGCTCTGGTTTTCAACACATTTTTCTTGACATCAAACCTGAATTTGTTTTTTTGCAACTTTTTCCATCCACTGCTCCTATCTCTGCTCTTGGGGGCCAAACAAGGCATATTTAATCCCTCTTCCACTTAACAGAGAGCTTTAGGTGCCTGAAAAGAGTCATTGTGCCCCTGATTTTATTCTCTAGGCTAAATGTCCCCAGTACTTAGATGGTTTAAATTCAAGGCCCTTGACCATTCTGGTTAGCTTCCTCTGGATGTTCTCCAGCTTATCCACATCCTCTCTACATGGACCACAGGACCACACTACTCCAGAAGTGAGCAACCTGGATAGGGTGCAGAAGGGTGCACAAACACCTCCTAATTCTTGGAATCTATTGAATGACTTCTGGAGCCCCTCCCTAGAGGAGACCTCGTTCACTTTGTCCCTGTTGGTTTTTGAGATACCCCTCAGCTCCCACGACGAAGCTGAGGCTTGGGGTGTTACTAGAGCTCAGCAATATATTTCCAAGTTGATTCCCTTCCTTTTCCCCTCCCTCCCATGGTACTGACCATTACGGCTGTTCTGCTTGATGGTATTGGCAGAAAGCTGGATGGAGTTTTCACTTGGGTACTCCTGGGGGAACACCAGTTCTTGTACCTGACCCTCGGTGTTCAGCACGGTAACCTCAAGCACTGTGGAGAGACATGAGAAGTACCTGAATGCATTTGCCTCTGGTCTTTGCCATCCAAGGGCCTGAAGAAGGAACCCTATGGCAGGAGGCTGGTTGAAGGAGCTAGGCAGGGAGCTGTCCCTCCCTTATGGCCTAAAGTCTTCTTATCCATGCACAAGTCCCTGTATTCTATATAGGGTAGGTTCACAAGTTGGATGTTTTCAGGTGGGATATTGGGTTCTAGTCATGTTTTGGGGGCATGTCTGCCTAATCTTGTCAGATCTTCATGTCCTGGATAGCCCTGTCTCCTGGTGTGGCCTCGGGATGCTTACTCACCTACATTCTGCTTTGCAGTGAGGAATCGAGCTGGTTCTTTGACATTGTCAGCTAGCAGGAAGGCCCCCTCCTCCAGAATGTCTAACAGCATGGTGGCCGTGTGCACTTGTTCTGTGGCATTCATGTCTTTCCATGACTCCAGGGCCTCTGGGCGAAGCAGGTTATCCACGGTCTCCACTACTGCCTGTGGGGGTGGGATAAGTAAGACTGAGAGTGTCTGTTCTAGCCTGACTATCCCAGCTCCACTTTCCCTCCAAAGTCTCCAAGGCCCTTTTCCAGCCCTCCATTCTTAGCCTTGCCCACCCTAGTCCCTGACGCCCCCTGGTGCCCACATCCCTCAGCCCTAATTGGGCCACTGTCATCATCTCACCTTGATATAATCCTTGCAGGTTCTCTCTCTCTTGTGCATCTGGGGCAGGAGAGAGAATATGTTGGACTCAAACCCCTAATACTCATGCCTGGCTTCCCAGTCCCATTCTGTCTCAGCTAGAATCCCAAGGGTCCCATTCTCATCCTTGTCACCAGCTCACCCTGACTGCTAGTCAAATAGCCCTGCACAAGTGGCTTCCAAGGTGAGCCCAGCATCTGATTTCAGTTCTTCCTGACCTCACAAGATGGTTCAGATGTTAAAGCTGCTAAGCCACAGCCTGTATTGTTCTTGTTTCCTTTTCCAACCAGGGGAGTTGTGAAGGTGTGCCTCAGAAGGGGGATACAGAACTGGGAGGCACAGACAGCACAGAGGCTCCAGAATGGGTGATGACCACGCCCCACTAGAGTATCTTTTTTCTTCTCCAGACACAGGCATAGGGGATACTTTCAGTTTCCCGAATTCCCCCAGGATGCCCATGAGCAGGCCCACCTTGTTGTAGTTCTTGCCAGCTGACTCACGCTCGATGGGCCGTAGAGCTTGCAGCTGGGCGTCCAGGATGTCCAGCAGCTGCTCCATGAGCTTCACTGAAGATGAGACATCGCCCGCGTAGATAGAGCCCCGGGTATGGCGGGCCAGCTCACTGGCAATGTTGGCTGCATTCTCACCACTCTTGATCTGGAGGCAGGAATCCCATGCCATGACTATTTCCTTCTATACTTGCCCAGTCACTCCTGGCTTATTGAACTTCTCCCTGGCCAGATGCTGTCCTTGTAACCCCAGTTTTTCTACTCCACTTCTTCACTCACTCTCCTGCCCAGCCCCTCTTTCCACCTCTCCCCATTAACCTAGGATCTCCCTCTCACATTCATCTCCCATTAGACTCTTCCATCTCCGTGACCCAGCCCCTCAATGGGCAAGTGCTGGTACCTTCTGGGCCACCTGGTTGACCCAGGGGGAAGTACAGTTGCTGAGATCCGGGCCTCGGGGGTTCCAGAGCCCCAGGGCTGGTAGACACTGGAAGGAAGCGATTCCTACAAAGATGGACAAAGACAGGAGACAAATGGGAGAAAAGAATGAGTAGAAGAGAAAAGAAATAGATGAGAGAGAGGCAGACAAATGAGAGTGAGGTAGTAATAAGAAAGAAAATGGGAGAGGAATAAACGATGAAATAGCAGGATAGACCATGATAAGGTTTGGGCACAAATGGATGGGAAGAGACAGGAGGGAGGAAAATGGAAGGACAGAGATGAGAAAGGGCCAGAGGGACAAAGTGGTGGGAAGCAGATGGACAGGCAGGGGGACTGTCATCGTGTGTTGATATTTTCTGTCCACCCTTTCCATTTCCCCTAATCCCTACTGTTCCTTGCCCCTCCCCCATGAGACCCATAGTCTGTTCTTTTTAAGCCTAGGGAGAGCACTTTCTACTCTTCCAAGGAGAGAATTAACAATCACCACCCACCTATCCGCCCTGGAAGGGGAAGAAGTCCCTCTAGCATCTAGAATTCACTCACCTCGTGTGCCCTTGGGGCAAGGCCTTTCTACCAACATGCCTTGCTGGGTGGCTGGCCACTGGACCCTCCGAACCTCCCGGGGCTCACAGAATAGCTCAGGTGACACGTGCAGGTTGGGGGCTGGGGGTCTTCGAGTGCTAGGAGCTGGTGCTGTGGCAGGTGGTACATCAGGCCCCAGCTGATTGATGGCACCCACAGGGTGAGTAGTGAGGGGTGCCCGGCGGAGAGGTGTGGTAGCAGCAGGTGAGGCTGTGCTTGTCAATGGGGTGGGTCGTGCTGTGGTTGTTGTGCTGAGGGGGGGTGAAGTGGCTGGGCCTGTATTGTAGTGGGATGATAGAGACAACGTTAGAGGAGGACCTTTCTAAGCCCTCTCCCCCATCCTCAGTCACATCATACCCTGGTATTCCAAACCACCCCACACTTGACCATCTTGTTACTGTGTCTCCTGAGAAGGGCAAGGAATGTTCTGGCCCCCTGAGGATCCCTACTTCCCTTCAGGTCTAGTATGGCCAGCCTTTTCACAACCTCACCACAACAGTTAGGACAAGTCTTACCCATATATATGGCATAGATTTGAGGCCCTTCGCTATTCTGGTTACCCTCCTCGGGGTGCTCCAGCTTATCCACATCCTCCCTGAATAGAGTGCCCAGGACCACAATACTCCAGATGTGGTCTGACCAACCAGCATAGAATAGGTTGGCACAGTCACCTCATTATTCCTGGAATCTAATGAATGACTTCTGGACTCTCTACCCTGGAGATGGGACCCCAAGGTTGTTGTCAGGCCGTGTGGAAAAAGCACCTTTTTAAGAGTCAGGAGACAAGTTCCAATTCTGACTCTTCTACTTAACATGATTTTAGGCAAGTCATTCAAACTGAATCTGTTTTTTTTATCTATGAAATGAGGGAGTTGAATTAGATGATTTCTAAGGTCCCTTCTATAGAAATCTATCCTACACTTAAGATGGGGGTGGTATGAAGAATGAAGTCAAAGATCATCATTCCTGAGTCAGACCAAATGGGTATCAAGGGCCATCTCTGGGTCAGGGGTTGCCCTTACCAGCACTGGGGTCTGGGGGTCCAAACTCAAGACCGTAGCGCACCACAAAGTAGTTGTTCCACACATAAAGCTGATTGTCACGAGGATTGTAATCAACTGAGGAGACAAACTGGTAAGGGTTGGGAAATGCCAAGCTGACGGGCTCCTCTCGGTTGGCATTGGTGTTGAAGGCATAGTCGACTCGGTTTCCAGCAGCCTCGCTGTCATCATCCACATACACTGAGCGTAGCACATAGAGGACCCCACAAACCATGAAGGCGTTGGAGGCTGATCGTTTGTCATAGCCTGTCTCCCAAGTACCCTCAAAGCGCAGGGTGTAGGGATTGAGCTGGCTTACCACCAACCGCCCATTGTTGCTTTCTGTGGCATAAATGACCCACAGCCCATTCTCGTCCACTGCAAGGTCAATATCTGTCTTGCCCCCCCAACGGTAGGGTGAGGTATCATGGTAGTTAGCAGTGTTGATCACCGTCTCCCCACTCTTGATACGCGTCCGTAGGTCATACTTGACAATGTTTCGAGTTCGTTCCTTATTGTAGAAGACAGCACCATCATAGACCACAAAGCCTGTGCCGTCCACACGGTTTGGTAGGCGATAGGTGGTGGTGTGGCGGGCAGCCACATAATCCTCCCATGATGCATATTCAGTCAGTGTGTCTGTTCGGTAGGGGATCCAGGGCATCACATAGATGCGGTCCCCAGCTTGTAGAGGATCCTTGCACCATGCCCCTGATTGGTGCTCTGACTCATGTGTAGATGTGGCCTCCAGTACCTTCTGAAGAGTCCCAGGGCAAACGAAGACTGGGCCAGGGGCAGGCAGGATAGGGGAGGTAAGGGGGTAGAGAGAAGGCACAGGGAGAGAGAAAGAGAGAGAGAGAGAAAGAGAGAAAGAGAGAGAGAGAAAGGAGAAAGGAGGAATCGATCATAGGAGGCCAGGTTAAAAAGCAGGTCTCCCCTCCTGCAGCTGCAGTCACGGTTGCTTGGTGGGACTGGTGATGGGAAAGGAGTATCTGGGGTGGGGATGGGGCACCTTCCTTGCTGTTCCCTGCCCTGGAGAGGTTACCTCTGGAAGCTGAGAGTGGTAAGTCAAGACCTGGTTAGTATGTGGGAACAGAACCCTTGTTTTTCCTATGTGGCAGATAAGAGACTGCACTGGCCAGGGATAAAGGGTTTGCTTTGACACCTCCCCTAAGTGTTCATATAGAAGAACTTAATTGGGGGCATAGCAGTATCCCCTTGGCTTTTTTTTTACCCACTCCCCACTCTGTGCCTCTATTTTCTCCTTCAGGAAGTCAATCGATATTCCTCCATTCTCATGGATGTGTTTTGGAAGACCCACACACTCTCCTCCACTGGGAGACAGACTGTGCCCCACTTTCTCTGCCTGGGGAACTTGAAGGTGTTTTGGGCTCCCACACCAGTGGTGTTGCTGAGAGGCTCCCCCAGACCACTGGCACTGTCTAGGATCCTCCCCAACCAGAAGTGGGTGTTAAGGGGTCCCCCACACCACTGGAGGTGTTGAGGATTCCTTCTCACCAGCAGTACTGTCAAGGCCTCGCCCCCCCAAGGGGAGGGGAAGGGGTATCAGCTCTTCCAGTGATGGTTATAATGACATTGATGGTGGTGATGATGACGAAGCCCAGTCTTCCCCCACACAATAAAGAGCAAGGAAGAGGTTTCCCAGGGGCAAGTTCCAGCCTAGGCTGGGGATGGGGGGGTGGGGTGGAAGGGGCAGCTCCCCTCGCCCTCTCGCTGGTAGGGTTTCTCTAGGGGGTCACTACACGATCATTTCAGCAACAGACACTGGCACTCGTGCACATGGGGGGAGGACTGGTGTGGAGACGGAGGGAGGAGGCAGGGAGAGGAGGGGGAAGGGCAAAGGACAGCTATGCGGCGGAGAAGAGAGACAAGGAAGGGGAGGAGGCGGCGGCGCCAATCCTGGGTCCGAGGCGAGCCCGAGCGAGCCTGGGGAGAAAAGGTTAATAATGCTGGCGGAAAGAGAGAGAAAGAAAGAGAGAGAGAGAGGCTGTATAGGGGCGAGCAGAGAATTCACTCCAGAATCCAGGCCCGCCCAGGATTACTCGGGTGCAATCCCAGGTCCGGCCAGGAGGGGACGAGGGAGGGAACGAGAATCTAGGATGAAGACAGGGCCCCCCCCAACCACCGGCCTCCCTCTCCCTCCCCCGCCCCCCGATTTACCTGCGGCCGTCCCGGGCTCGGGAAGAGGGATCAAGGCAGCGTTGGTGTCAGAAAGGTGGGGGCCCCGCCCCACCCCCCCCATTCCCTGAAAAGGAGGAAAACCTCGACTGCATCTCTGTGTCCAGCTCTGCCCTGCCCCTCCCTTCTCACCACCCGAGGACACACCGCGGTGGCACAGCCTCCTATTAATGATGGGGATCAATCCCCCCTCCTCCACCCCAGCCCGACACGGGCGGCACGGGCGGCTTCTCATCCTTCCCGCAACGTCTAGAATCACCCCCATTCAAAAAGGCTCAGTCACAAGATCACAGCCATTGTAATTGCAAGATTGTGGAATTCAGAGTCGGAAGAGATCCGCTAGCCGGGCGTTCTTAACCTGGGGTCCGCAGACCCTCCAGGGGCAGGGCCAGGGATAGATTTCAGGAGGGGTGTGGATTTGCATAGGGGGGAAATGACCTTTATTTTCACTAATGCCTGACTGAAGGAAAGCTTCAGTTACTATTCTAGAAGAAAAAAACGAACATTCTGAGAAGGGCTTCGTAGGTTTGGCCAGACTGCCAAAGGGGTCCAAATACACAGCTCCTCTTGCTCTAGTTCAAATATTTGACAAAGGAAGAGAATGAGATCCAGCAAGGTTAAGGCACTTGCCCAAGGTCACACCAATAGGCAGTAGTAGATCACAAATTCAAATTCAAGTGTTCTGACCCCAGTTTCTGTACTCTTTCCACTACCCCCACAATACTTCCCCCCAAAACTCTTAGTTTTTCTTCTATGCAGGATAGTTCTCATTCTCCCCCTCACAGAATAGCAGGTTTTAATTTGTCCCTGAACCACGATATATTTCTAGTATTCCCCACCATACCACTGAAGCTGATCTGTATTATCATCTCCCTCATTTCAGGGACTATAGGCATTGAGTACGAAATGGTTATGTGGTTCTGTAAGACTCATCCCTCCAGAGTCTCTGCCCAGCCTAAAACCTAGGCCATGAGGGACAGGGAGAGGCACAGGGACCTGGGGTCCTGGGGTCTGAAGTGAATTCTCTGCTTTCACTCAGCTCCTTTCTGAAGGTGCTGGCCTAGTGGACACAGGGGAGGGAAGGGAGTAGCTCAGAGCCCCTCTTGGACATTGACCTGAAGGGACAGCAGCAGGTAGCCATTGTCTCTCAAGCGTCCTAGTTAATTCTGGGAGTTCAGGCTGAGACACACAGAATTTGCCCAGGGTCCATGTGGGGGGGGAGGCTTCCCCCATGTCCCCAGCTTCTTGGAGATCCTCAGAGGGCCCCAAAGCATGAAGCAGGCAGAAGCTTCTCCCACGTAACAGGGTGAGGGGAAACTGAGGCACAAAGATAGTAAAGGAACCTAGGAAACTTACCATCCAATAGGTCCTGCTTCCCTTCCGAGCGGGGATTCCCTGGAACCCTGGAGGGTTCTGAGTGAGGGTGGGTGACACCATAGGCATTCCCTCAAGGGGATTCTGGCTCAGTTTAAGAGACTGACTTTGGAAAGGGAAAGTAAGTCCGTACCAAGGGTCCCAGGGCCCTTCATTCATCCATATGTTCATTTATACCTATATCCTTCTGTCCCTGCCACCCAGGGCTTCTGTCAGTCAGCTATGGCATACATACTTTAGGTTCTTTGCCCATCCTATCCTGGTATTAGCTCTGTTGACTCAGGCCGAGGGTGATGACTCCTTCCCCTACCCCCTTGTGCCTCAGTTTCCCCCTTTTTCCATGCTGGGTTTTCTCTGCCAGGTGAGTGGGGGTTGGTGTGTATGTGGTATGGTGGTGGTGGTGGTGGTGGTGGTGGTGGAGGTGGTGGGGACAACACAGGGTCTTGGAGCCTGACCTGGCAGAGGGGGAAGGAAGAATAAATTGTTAGCAATAATACTGGAGGGGGGGGTGGAAAGGGGAGGGAAGGGCAGGGTATGTGCTCATGGGTTTGGCCCTTAACCACAACCAGCAAGTGGTAGTCCCTATGATTGTGTCCACCTAGCAATATGTCACCCTTCCCCAAAACCAGGAGAGAGAATAATCCAGAGCCGGTGTATCCAAGCTGTGCCTGCAAGGAGAGCGTCGGGGGTATCAGAAGGAAGAGAGACTCAAGGAAAGAGAAAGGGGTGAGAGAGGAGGGATGGGCTGGGGGGCAGGGACCCAGGAGGGCTGACTGCCCAGGTCTCCTACAGGAAGGGGAGGGGTAGGGAGGGAGAACAGCTCAGCAATATCCCCCTTCCTCATAACAGGGATACTCCACGTACCGTAATTTCAGGGCCAAAAGGGATACTAATAATACCCAACTTCTTGCCTCTTGTAGGTGGCACCTTAATGCATTCACGATTTGCCATTTGTAAAACTTTGATGGAAGAGAGTCACTGTCTGCCCGCCCCAACCCAAAGTCTTTAAAAGCAACCTGAGGTCAGGACTCTGGCCTGCCCACAATGAGCACTCCACCAATCTCTTTTCTCTAGTGGAGGATAGTCTATATAGGCTTGAAATTACGGTACTCCTGGAAGCGCCCCTCCCCCCAACCCCCACTCTCCTCTGGCCCACTAACCACAACAGCCCAGAAGAAACCCTGACTGCAGCTTCGCAAATATGGAAAAAAAAAAAACTGAACCAAAGAAACAAAAACCAGAGAAAGCCCCACCCCACTCCCAAACCGTACACACACACCTCCAAGTCCCTCCTCCTTCCCCACCTTCCCTCTACGGCAGGACACAGTCCCAGGTCTCTCGGTTCCTGACTTGGAAGGGCAGAGCAGGGCAAGGGGGTGAGGGGTGGGGGTAGGGAGGACTGGTACTCCATTCTCCAAAACACCTCTTTGCCTTGGAAACTCCAAAGTGAGAAGAGAGCTTCAGTAGCTGTCAGAAGCCAGTGGAATAATCAGCTCCCCCAAAGGAAAGTGAACCGTGCCCCTTTTTCCTTCCCTCCCTTCCCTGCCCCCCTCCAAACTCAAACCCAATTCCAGAGAAGGCAGAGGAAACAAGGAGATAAATGACCCCCAGTGGGGGGAGAGAGGGAAGGAAGTCTTAGGGGCAAAGTTGCGGTGGGCAGTTTGGGGAGAGAGAGGTGCGTGCCCCCTACTCCCCAAACCAACTAGCCCTGGTTGCTTACATATTTCCCCTGAAGGAGGCAAAAGGAGGCATGAGAGGCTGTCAGGTCCCTGACAGGGGTCAAGGACTAGGTGAGAGAAAGAGAAAGAAAGCGAGAGAGAAAGAGAGAGAGAAAGAGAAAGACACACAGAGACAGAGAGAGAGACAGACAGAGAGAAGAGTCCGGACCTCAGAGAGAAGCCCCTCCGCGGGGTTGTCGGGAGGGCAGAAGAGCCCGTGGCTGGCACAGGGGGGGCTGCTCCCAACCTGGCAGGGGGCACCAAGGTCGGAGAGCATCCACTTGATTTGGAGGGGGAGGGGAGGAAGGAGAAAGTGGGGAGTAGGGCGGGGCGGGGCGGGCCAGAGGAGGGAGTAGGGAGAAAGGGGCAGGGAGGAGGGGGGGGTCACATTAAGTATAGGCACGGGGAGAACAAAATGTGAGTTAGGGGTTAGCATTGGTAACAGTGCGTTTACCTTTCTGCTCCACTTCTACTTTAAGCATCGGAAGAGAGAGAGAAAAACAATTGAAAAAGGGTGCAAGAAAAAAAGAGAAAAAAAAAGAGATTAAATTGCTTTTTGTTTCTTTTCTGGCAATGCATCCCCTTCTCCTTTTCCTTCCTCACACCTGCTTCCCCAACCCCTCAGCACCGCTTGGCCGCCCCCTCCTCCCCCTAAATCCCTTCCATTGGGGCCAGTGCAGTGGGCTGGGGGAGTGTCTAGAGAGACAGACACAGAGAGACTTGGCGAGAGGGAGACAGAGGGCCCGATGACAGGGACAGGCACAGAAAAGGGGGGAGACAGAGGGAGAAGGAGAAACACCGAGGTAATTCAGAGCAAAGGGAGCAGAGACAAAGAGACAGAAGGAAGCAAGGAAGAGAGACACGGAGAGAGGGACAGAGGGGAGACTGGGAGCTGGGAGCGCCAGCTGCAAGGAGGCTGCTTCGCATTGAACCCTAAGCTCAAGTGTCTGGGCTGCCTTCCTGAAAGAGAAGCTGGACAACCGAGCCTGGCTGGGGCTAGCTGAGAGGGGTGTCGTGAGGAAGAGCTGTGGGCCAAGGCTCCTTGGCCTGCTATTGGCACCCTCTCCTTTCTCTGGGGGCCCAGGGAGGAATAGAGCCCTGTTCCCATGGCTCAGGTCCCCTACTCAAGGTGATCAAGTTCTACGCCCCTTCACTCAATTCTCTACAGAGTTTAAGTACCCCACTCTAATCCAGGCAGAATAAACACAAGAAAAGAAAATCAAACAGAGACACAGACAGCAGAAATAGCACAGTAATAATAATAACTCACATTTATATAAGTGTCTGAAAGTTTGCAAAGTGCTCATACGTACACACACACACACACACACACACACACAAAGAGAGATGGGCAAAGATGGAGAGGAAAAGAGACACGGAGATCGAGTGGGTCAGTCATACACAGAGAGGGACAGAGATGGAAGGAGAGACGGATGGAGAGAAACAAAGTGCCAGAGATAAGGCGACAGACTGATGGAGAGACACAGTGGGGTCTGTGGGAAGAGGAGGGAGGGGCCAGGGGTGGTAACAGACACTCTCCCTGCCAGGGTGCCTGAAACTCGGATTTCCCTAGCCAAGCTGCCCTAACCAAGGAGCTGGGTGCTCCACACGCACACACTTGCCCGTGGCCCAGCAGGCACCTGGGGGAGGAAGGGGGTGAGGGGGTTAGACTGCACTCAGCTGCAAAGCAAAGTGGCTGTTAGTTGGGCGTGTTCCACAGGGTCCCTCCCCCTTCCCCCAGCCTCCACCCACAGCCCACCCCAGACCTCCTTGAGAGGCCTCCACAGCAGCACTGGGGTCCCCCATCTCTGCTACCAGGGGAAGGCCTGCCTCACCTCTCTGGCCTCCTCCCCAGCTATTCTCTCCCCTTTGGACAATTCTTTGAGCATCCCCTAGGCTGGCTCTCTAAGGAAGTTCCAAATAGGACTTGAACAGGCCTCCTTGGTTCCTTGTTCCAGAGCCTCCTGCTTCCTCCCAGCCCATCTGTCCTTCCTTAGGTCTAATGTCGTCCTTCCTACCAGTCTAACTCCAGTCCATGTCTTATTCCAGCTCCCTGTACAGAAAGAGCTTACGTCCTTCCTGGCCCTGCTTTGAGCCGAGGCTGCTCACCATCAGCACCTATGGGGCTCACTTGCACCTACTCTGTCTTTTGTGGTCACTTCCTGTAGCTCTGTGGGTGCAATCTGTTTTTCTCATTGGACCTTAGAACATTCGAGGATGGATCAGACCAGGGACTCTTAGTGAGTGAGATTATGCCCCACCCATCTTCTGTGTGTTCCCCATGCATAGGACAGGACTCTGCCCACAACAATCCATTTCTTATTCCATCTCTTACTTGGTCTGTTTCCAAGCTCTTCCCTCATTCCTTTCAATTTGTGGAACTCAGGACCAGACCTAGAGGTCCATTAGTCTAACTATACAGAATTTAACATGGGCTAATATGACTCCAGGACCCCTTAACTTTATTCTCATCTTTTCATATTGCCTCACAGAATCCACTCTGACCCCAGGATCTTTGTCAGCCAGGTAACAGAGGTGCAACAATATTGGCATTGTCTTTTCAGTGATTTTTACACCGGTTTCTATCTATATTCCCTGCTATCCCAACATCAGTGGGTGAGTTGGAGGTGGGAGCAGGGATGGGGAGAGATTGTCCCCAGTGCTGTGGGGGGGGGCTTCAATGAGGAGAGAGGGACTTTCCCCTTAGGTGGCAGCTGGATGGAGGCCTTGGGTGCTGAAAGGAAAGGACGAGGAGTCAAAGGAGAAAGTTAAGGAAGCGTATTAGCGATTTCCCCCAGCATGGACGGCCACCTGTGAGAAGAAATTAAAGTGGGTGGGGGTGGGGGTGGGGAGGGAATTACCAGGGCCTCCTGTTCCCCCTGCCCTTCCCTAGCCCCCAAAACATACATACTGGGGGCCCTCACTTCTCCCTTTCCACCTCCCCCCAAGTCCTTGCTTCCAAATTGGCTATAAGAAGCTGGGGGTGGGGATAAGGGTGAGGAGGGAAGGAAAGAAGGGAAATGGTGGGGGGGGGGAGGGGAGAGTAACCGAGGAGGAGAAGAAACCCTTTCCCCAGCTCTGGGGCTGTTCCCCTTGGCAGGGTGTATTACAGCTGAGCTCCGGGCTCCTTAAATCCTCTCCTTGTGGCCTCCAAGTGTTCTCCAATAGCCATTCCCAGCTGAAAATAGTGGAACTTCCTAAGTGAACAGGAAGGAGTGTGGTGGAGATGAGAGGCAGACTGAAAGGAGCAGTGCATCTCCTGGAAGATGGATTGGCCTCACTCACCCCCTGGGGTTTGGTATCAGTCATCCCCTCTGGCCCAAGAGCCTACAGGCCTTGGCGGGCACATCCTATAATGGGGGAGATCCAAAGGAATAAGGGCTCAAAGATCAAATTGTGGGGCCACAAGTGTGACTGTGTGAGAGAGATGAATGTGAGGGTGCCAGGAAGAGCAGATGAAGGTGTAATGGGGGGACAGGAGAGTGAGAGAAAGAAGAGGAAAAGGTACGAGGGAAAGACCAGGAGATGGTGACGGGGTGCAAGTGTTCGAGGGAGAGGGGACCGAGGGTGAGGGGAAAGCATGAAGATGTGAGGAATAGGTCACGAGTGACAGAGGGAGTGTGACAATATGTGAGGGTCCCCAGGGCAAGAAAGTAGGAAGAGACAAAGTCTGTCCCATAGTGCCTTGTGCCTTCTTCCTTGCTCCCACCCAGGCTCCCTGGGGACACAGGTGTCTCCTCCTCACTCGGTGTGGGGGGAGAGGATGGGGCCCGTGTCCGTGCGAGGAACAAGGTGACTCACTGTAGGGGACACAGTCGTACTGCACCTCCAGGTACTTGTAGGTCCCAGGACAGGGGTCTGGGAAGGCATCAGAACCGGCCACCACCACGCACTGAGTTCTATTGTTACACCTGTGGAGAGACATAAGGCCGTGATAGGGATAAGGCAGGGTAGAGAAGGGGAATCTCCCCACTGTCTTTTGACCTTAGGTGGCCCCTCCCTCTTTCCCTTTACCAATGAAGGAAGCAGGAGAACATTCCAGGGAGAGGGCTAGGACCTAAGTGGTGGGTGAAGCCTGGATGGCGGTGGGGGTGGGGGAGTGAACCTTGAGGAGGACACACTCACTGCCTCTGCTCCAAATGGACCACTGAATGTGTAAATCTCATTTCTCCTACTAGTGTGTGTGATTTTGAGGTGGCCACATTCATTAGATTATTTCTATATTTTCAGGGGTGTCTGTTTACCTTTAGCTAACAACAAGAAAGAGATTCTTAGCCTTCTTCACAAAGGGCTAGCCTTGCATAGCTAATCACTGGGGCTTCAGGGTGCCCAAGGCCCAGGTGGATCTTTACATAGTGAAAACAGCATTGCTGCTCCCAGGCTTGGTGGAAGGTGGCTCCTTGGTCCCTTTTATCAGCTTCCCAAAGAGATGACTGGAATTCACTCCTCAGGCAGAGGCTTGGGGGCAATTTCACTGAATAATGGGGTCTGTAGCATCCCACAGAGCCAGGAGAGGGGAGCAGTGTGGAGCCATGGACCATCTGTCCTGGCTAAGACCTGTGCTCAGCATTTGGGTTTCGGAAGAAGTTTGTTGAACTTTCTGGTTTGTTTAATGATGTAAATTATTTTAAAAATTTTTTTTTAAACTTTAAAAATAAAATAAAAAGTTTCAGAACATCTACAAAAACAAACAAACAAAAAAGCCTACCAGTTTCCTGCAATTTGGAGCATAGTATGCTGGGGGGAAAATACTGAACTTGGAATAAAGACAGACTTGAGTTTGAATCCTGGATCTGACACTTACTGATGAGCTATGTGACCACGGAACGGTCAGTTAACCACTTTGAGCTTCTTTCTCATCTACAAAATGAGAAAAAGTAACTTGCAGCGCTAGTCTCTAAGAGCTGTTGTGAGAAAAGTGATCTGTAAACTTGAAAGTACTATAGAAATGTGAGAGGTTATTAACACTTAGGCATCACGGTGGTTAGAGCCCTGGGCCTGGAGCCATGACAACCTGGTTCAAATCTGGCATCAGATACATACTAGCTGTGTGATCCTGGGCAAGTCACTTAACCTGCGTTTGCCTCAGTTTTCTCCTCTGTAAAAATCAAGGTAATAATAGTACCTACTTCCCAGGGTTATCAGAAGGCTCAATAAGATGAGATAATAATTATAATGCATTTAACACAGTGCCTGGCATATGGTAAGCACTAGAGAAAGTTATTTGTATAGAATTATATATTTTATTATAATATATTTTTATTTGTATTATTTTTATTTTATTATTATATTACTAGATTATTTATATGGAATTACATATTATATCATTATATATTATAGAAGTTGTAGAATTATATTCTATATATATATTTATAGAAATTATAGTTATATATTATAGAAAGTCATATGTTATTCTATTATAATGTGTATTTCTATATTACAGAAAGTTACATCTTTTATAGGAAGCTAGTTATTATTATGATTATTGAATAATACTAATCACGTTGAGTTCATCTATTCCCATCCCCCTCTTGGCCCAGCATAGCCAAGCCCAGGCCTGATTACAGAATAGGTGTCAGCAAAGGTCTGCTTGCTTGATTACGTTCAGCATTCATGTATTCGTTTGTTTCCAGAACAAGAGAATGACATTCATATATTCATTCATTTGACAAGCTGTCTTTGAATACTTGCCCTGTGGAACATACACTCTGACCTCAAGGAGCTTGCTGTTTACTAAGGGGATGATGCATACCTACTAGGACACTGAGGCAGGGAGCTAAGCCATTTCTACACCGCTTATACTGTTGTACTTAGAGGTCTCATGCTGGGCTGATAACCCAGTGAGGTCAAGGACCTCCTCGAAGGGAAAAGAAGGGAAGGGAATAGGCATAGAGCACCTACTATGTGCCAGTCACTGTGCTAAGCTCTTTTCACAAACATTATCTCACTTGATCCTTACAACAACCCTTTGAGGGAGGTGCTATGATTATCCCCATTTCACAGTTGAGGAAACTGAGTGAACAAAGGTGAAATGACTTTCCCAGGGCCACACAGCTGAGTGTCTGCGGCCAGATTTCTTAACTTAGGCCTTCCAGTCCCTTTATAATAGATGTAGCAGTCTTTGTTGGAATGAATGATTGAGTAAAGACATTTATTAAGTACTTACTGTGTACAAAGCATTGTCATGGCAAAAATTAGGAAACAAAGTAGATGCATAATGGGGATTTGACTGGAAAAAGCCGTCATGTGTGAATGGCATTATCAGAAACAATAACTATGATTGAGGGAATTCAGAGAAACATGGGAAGACTTGCATGAACTGATGCAGAGTGAAGTAAGCAGAATCAGGAGAATAGCTCAAGACTGAAATAAGTGTAAAGGAAGAAGAATGGTCAAGTGAAACTGAACCCTGAATAATTGTCATGACCATTGTCCACACCAAGAAAAGGTGAAAGGTGGCATCTCTTTCGGTAGAGTGGTGGGAGACTAAAGAGATGGGACATTGCCTGTGCTATCAGGCATGATCACCATGTCAGCTGGTTTTGCTTTGATGCTTTTCTTTACTACGTGGCTTCCCTGGGGAGATAGAGGTGATATAAGCAGAAAAAAAACCCAAAAGGTGCCAATAAGACTTTTATTTTAAAATTTTATTTTATTTTAGCACCTGATGGAAAGCAAATGAGAAAATGTTATAGGAGAGGACCAAGAGACAGATTCTAACCTGAAAGATTGCAATTGGCAGCAGGGATGTATCAGCAAGGTCTTACACAGGGGCAGCTAGGCAGCACAGTGGATAGGTCACTGGCCCTGGAATCAGGAGGACTTAAATTCAAATCTAGCTTTACACACTTATTAGCTGTGTGACCCTGGGCAAGTCACTTAACCTTGATTGCCTCTTTAAAGAAAAAAAAGGAAGTTCTCACATATGAGTCAGTACCTGAGTGGGGCCTTGAAAGGGAAAGTTTTCAACAGAAGAGAGATATGGAAAGTCCACTGAAGTCTGTACAAGTTCATGGAGGTGGGAGATCAGGACAAGGTTAGGGAATAGTTAGATGTCTGCTCCCACCAGAACAAAGATGAAGTAAAGGGGCTGGCAGGTAATGAGAAATAAAGCTGGAAAGATAGGTTGGAGCTAGACAGGTGTCTTCAAGTTACTTATGGACAGGGGTGTGCTGGTACATATTTAACAACCATCTTTCTGTAAAAAAAAGTATGTAGGACACACTTTTAGGTTTAATCTGCATTAATCACACTTTCTTAAGTCTAGATAATCACTGAAACAATAAATCAAGGCCTGATTTGTAGCATTTGCTGATTTTTGAGGTATAGTGAAAATTGAACAATGCTATTCTCCAGTTTGAGCTGGCTCCAGCACCCCCTGCTTGTGGGTTAGCTATGGAGAAGTGACTTGTGCACAAAGTTATTAGAGAATAATGTCAATCAGACTATGGAGCTCAATCCCATAGTGCAATGGGGCAGCTGTCCATCACTGGCAGAAGGTGCGGAGGGGTGTCTTTTAGCAGAAATGTGACTATTCTTCTGAGATGTTGTAGAGGGGCTTCTGTCCTGACCTGGTAGGTACTCGCCTGATGGCTCAAGCACTTCTCAGACAGTTTTGCTGGGTCTTCTTCCATAATGCATCTCCTAACTGTGGATGGCACCCAAGCTTCTATCCTGAGCCTCTTTCTCTCTGTTCACCCTCTTGCTGAGGGACCTCATCAGCTCCCGTAGGTTTAATTATCATCTCTATGAGGATGATTCCCAGATCTAGATATCCAACCCTGGTCTCTCTCCTGAGCTCCAATATCAACTCACCAACTGCTTATTAAGCCTTTTGAATTGAATGTCCCATAGGCATGCCAAACTCAAGAGGCTCGGAGCAGAGCTTACTATCCCTTCCCCCCAAACCCCACTTGAACGAAGACATTTGATCAAATGAGATAATATCTGTAAAGTGCTTAGCCCAGTGCCTGTATACAGTAGGTGCTTAGTAGATGTTTGTTCTCTTCCCCCATTTACACTCATTCTGAATTCCCTATTTCTGTCAAGGGTACAACCATTCTTCACCCTGGCTCACACCCTCCTCTCTCTCAGTAGCTACATAGCAGGTAGAGTGCCAGGCCTGGAGTTGGGAAGACCTGAGTTCAGATCTGACCCCAGATGCTTATTAACTGTATGACCCTGGGCAAGTCACTTGACCTCTGTTTGCCAAGAGGTGAGTAGGCAGCTCAGTAGATAGAGTACTATGAGAGGAGTCAGGAAGATCTGAGTTCAAATGTGGCCCTAGACCAGGGGTGGGGAACCTGCAGCCTCTGGGCCATATGTGGTCCTCTAGGTCCCTAAATGTGGCCCTTTGACTGAATCCAAACTTCACAGAACAAATTTCAAATCAAAGGGCCACACTTGAGGACCTAGAGGGCCACATGTGGCCTCTATGTTCCTCACCCCTGCTCTAGATACTTACTAGCTGTGTGATTCTGGGCAAGTCACTTAACCCTGTTTGCCTCAATGTCTCCATCTGTAAAATGAGCTGGAGAAGGAAATGGCAAACACTCTCCTGTATCTTCGCCAAGAAAACCCCAAATAGGGCCACGAAGAGTTGGACAGGACCGGACAACATATTTTATCCTGTATGTAGCCTGTTCATATATACATTTGTTTACATGCTATTTCTCCCATTAGATTGTGAGCTCCTTGAGGGCAAGGACCATCTTTTGCCTGTCCTTGTATTTGCAGGATTTAGCTCAATGTCTGACACACAATAGGTACTTAATAAATACTCACTGACTGACTTCTCACTGACCACTGCAGTAGCTTTCCATGTAGCCTCCTTGCCTCAGGACCCTCCCTGCTCAAATCCAGCCTCCACGGAGCCACCCAAGTGGTTTTTCTGATGCACAGTAGGTCTAACCATGTCACTCCCCTGCTCAAGAAGCATTGGTGACTCCCTATTACCTCCAGGATCAGCTATAAACTCTTCTGTTTGGCACTGGCACTTAAGCCCTTCACCACCATGCTTCAGCCTTATTCTGCTTTATACATCATACAGTCCAACCAACACAGACTTCTCAGTGTTCCTGGTGAATGACAAGCCCTCTGCTGTCTCTGTGCCAATGCAGTGGCTGGAGCCGTATATGACATACATGGCTCTCCTCATCGCCACTTCTCAGATTCCCCTGTCTTCATCCAGATCCAGTTCAAGCACCACCTTCTGCATCCTCGACTCCCACTTAATTACCTTGCATCTATTTCGTTTGCAGTCACATATTTCACTTTAGTTTTTGTATTCTCGATGTTTAGTACAGTGCCCGACACATAGTAGTGGGTTTATTGAACTGTCAATCAATCCATTGGTTGGTGGGGCTAGACAGTCTTTGAGGGTCCCTACAGATGTGAGATTCTTTAATTCTCTGCTTCAGTAGGAGTCAGTCAGCTAAACAATCCATCACTCAGAAAGCACTAAGCACTACTATGTACCAGCTAAGCCCTGAGAATACAGAAGGAGGCAAAAGACAGTGCCTACCCTCAAGGTCAGGCAACTGGGCAGCAAGGTAGATAGAGTGCCTGGGCCTGGAGCCAGGAAGATAAGTCTTCCTGAGTTCAAATCTGAACACTTACTAGCTGTGTAACCCTGGGCAAGTCACTTAACCCTATCTGCCTCAGTTTCCTCATCTGTAAAATGAGCTGGAGAAGGTACCAGTCTCTTTGCCATGCTTAGTCATTTTTCAGTTGTGTTGGACTCTTTGTGACCCCATTTGGGGTTTTCTTGGGGTCTTGAAGAGTTGGAAAGGGCTGAAACAACTGAACAACTATTACCACAATGTAGTAGAGAGTCAGTATGCAAACAAATCTATACAAACAAGCTATGTTCATGATAAATAGAAAACAATCAAGCAATGGAAGGCAATAGGATTAAGAGGGATTGAGAAAGGCTTCCTGTCCATGGCGGGATTTTAGTTGGGGCTTGAAGGAAGCCAGGAAAGCCAGGATGATTTTCAAAAGAGGGAAAGAACAATCAAAGCTCCTTCACTGGAAGCTTTCTTAGAAGTGGGAACTAAGGTAGGTGAGTAGGACTGGGTGAGCTAAAAAGAGGGTAAGCTATGCTTGGCAAGGGAATCCAGTAGGCAAAGGTGCTGAGGTGGGAGATGGCCCTGGCATGTGCTTGTGAGAAGAATCCAGCGAGATATGGAGTTGGCTGGAGAAGTAGATGCACATGGAGAGTGAGTGGGATTAAAACTGTGGAGGGTCTTGAAGGCCAGGCAGAGTGTGGATTAGATTCAATTCGATTCAGATCAATTTAATTCAATACTTATTAAGGGCCTACTCCATGCAAGACACTGTGTTATGTTCTGGGGATACAAAGATACAAGGTTTTCTCCACTTTCCTCACCCCCAAGGAACTTACGTCCAAAAGGTGATACAAGGCATACACAAAAATGTAAATGTCAAGTATCCAGAGTATTTATAAAGTTATACAATGTAATTTCAAGGGAGAGAGAGGGAAGGAAAAGGGAGATGGAGAGAGAGAGGAAGGGGGAGAGAAAGACAGAGAGACAGAGAGAAAGAGGAGAGGAGAGAGAGAGAGAGAGAGAGAAGCATAAAAACAGGAGAGTGTGAGGGACAGAGAAAGACAGGAGTAATGGTGGGGGGAGGGCAGGATTGGGATTCAATCACAAAAGCCTCAGGTAACACCAGACTTCTGCTTTCAAGGAACCCAGAGCTATTTTAAAAAGTGAAAGTGAGGAAGGCTGGCCTTCCAAGTATGGGGAAGAGCCAGTATAAAAGAAGAGATGGAATGTCTCATATGGGGAGCTACTAGCAAGTCCATCTGCCTAGAATGATAAGTGAATTAAGGGAAATAATATAAAATAAAACTGGAAAGATGAGTGGTTTGCCAATTTTGGAGAGCTTTAGATGCCAGCTTGATAATTTTTTAATGTGATCCTTGAGGCAATGGGGAGTCATTGAAGCTTCTTGAGCATCAGAGTACCACCCATCAAACTTGTGATTTTGGAATATTGCTCCAATCACTGGAAGTAAGACCAATTAGGAGGGCATTGCAATAGTCTAGGTGAGACTGAGAAGGGCCTGGAGAAAGCTAGAAGTTATATTAGTGGAGAAAAAGAGGATGGATGGGGGAGCAATGGCAGAATTGATCACTGATGGCATTGGATTGGATATGGGAGGGTGAGAGAGAGGACAGAGTCAAGAATGAGTCCAAGACTGAAAATCTGGGTGACTAGGAAGATGGTGGCACTCTTAGCAAAAACAGGGAGGTGTGGGATAGAAATGGAATGAGTTCTGATTAGAGCATGAGTGTGAGATATGCACACTCACGTGAATTTTTCCAGTAGCCAATTGCTGGTGCAAGACTAACATTTGGGATAAAGATTAGGGCTGGATATATAGATTTGTGAGTCATCTGCACAGAGATGCTAATTAACCCCCCCCCCCCCCCCCCGCCGGAGCCCATGAGATCACTGAGAGTACAAAGAGGGAAGCCTAGGGGTACAGGTGCATCTTGTGATATTCCCACAATGCACTTGGCCACTTCTGAACTGGCAGGAGGTATGGTCAAAATGGTGGCTTAGGAACATTAGTACCTAATGCATTGTATGCATTGCACCTGGGTTTATGAATGAATAAAGGAAAGAAGGAAGATTAGCCCAGTAGTATTTTTTTTTTTTTTTGCTTTTTGCAGGGCAGTTAGGGTTAAGTGACTTGCCCAAAGTCACACAGCTAGTAAGTGCTAAGTATCTGAGGCTGGATTTGAACTCAGGTCCTCCTGACTCCAGGGCCGATGTTCTATTCACTGCACCACCTAGCTGCCCCCAACCCAGTAGGATTTTCAAGGCTGGATTTTACTGGGGAGGCCCCAGCATCTGAAGGAAATTCTGGAACCTTAGTGTCCTCACAGGACCTCTGCAGTACTAGTCTCCTAAAAAGTCTTTTCAGCTTCACTCTCTGACCTCTGTGGCACGTTCTCTGCCTCAGTGATGGAATAATCTTTATGAACAGATCTGGAAAATCGCTCCTCAGCTTACAAATCTTCAATGGCTCTCTATTGCCTCCCCAATAAAATCAGAACTCTTCTGCCAATTGGTCAGTCCTCTCCACAATCTGGCTCACTTTGCCCTCTCTAGCCTTCTCTCCCCTCCATGCTCTCTTACCAAACTCGACTCTTCTCTCTCTTCTGAATGTTCCTGTGCTTTTAATTCTGTTGTTCCCCATTCAAGAAGTTTCCTTCCTCATCCAACCTATTAACTTTCTTTCCATTCTATAAAGTCCAGCTCAAATATCACCTCCTTTAGCAAGACTTTCCCAGTAAAAAAACAAAAACAAAAACCCCCAACAAAACCTTCCCTCTCATGCATCTTCATGTTACTGTTCAGTTGTTTTTCAGTCATTTCAGACTCTGTGTGACCCCATTTGGGGTTTGCTTAGCAGAGATACTGGAATGAGTTTGCCATTTTCTTCTCCAGTTCCTTTTACAGATAAGGAAACTGAGGCAAACAGAGTTAAGTGACTTGCCCAGGGTCACAGAGCTAGGATGCATCTAGAGCAGTGGTTCTCAACCTTTCTAATGCTGTGACCCTTTAATACGGTTCCCCATGTTGTGGTGACCTCCAACCATAAAATTGTTTTCATTGCTACTTCCTAACTGTAATTTTGCTACTGTTATGAATCGTAATGTAGATATCTGATACGCAGGATGTATTTTCATTGTTACAAATTGAACACAACCCACAGGTTGAGAACCGCTGGTCTAGAGTCACATTTGAACTCAGGTCCTCCTGACTCCAGACCTGGTGCTCTCTCCACTGAGCCACCTAGTGGCCAATGCATCCCCATAGAAAGTACTCATAATCTCCTTAATGTACTCCTCATTAGCAGTGTTTGGGTCTTAGGTCCCATGGTGGCGGGGACCCCATATTATCTAAACACAGTATGTTCCCTCGGTGGCAAACACAGTACTTTGGGCACTGTAGACACTTCATGTTTTTTTGTTGAATGCATAACTACATGAATGAGTTTTGAATGAATGAATTTCCCCCACCACACCTCACCCCCAAACCCCAGTAGGGTCCTCACCTCTGGGACATGATCTTGAAGGCATCGGGCAGGTAGCATTGCACATTCTCCATCTGGAAGGGGTCAGCATCACAAATCTTGTCATCTGTGCGCCCATAGTTGGCATTCTCCACCATGATGACATCGCTTCCTGGGCATCGGAGTTCGATGGGGTAGCCCTCACATGCCAGCTCCCGGCGCATCAGGCCAAAGGGGAGCCCAGCTCGGCTCAGGCCTGCCAGTGTTGGGGCAAAGGAAAGAAACACTCAGATCCAGGGGGCCCTCCCCTCCCCTATTACCAACCCATAGGGTAGGAGTTCCTTCTGCTCCCCCTCCCAGAGCTTCCCTGAGACTTCACAGGAGTAAGGAATCTGGCTCTCTTTCCATCTAGACCAGACTGGGTTGCAATGGGCTGAGACTGGTGGTGGTGGTGGTGGTGGTATTTAATAGAGCCACCTGGTCTACAGGAGAGCAAGGGAGGCATAGGGATGGGAGAGAAGATTTAGTATGACTGTCACCAGGCATAAGGTTCTCTCTGAAGGCTCTCAGTGATTGACCTTGAGCCATAACTCACAGGCTTATCATTGGATTTAGAACTGAAAGGGCCCAGAAGGGGCATCTAGATCAAATCTCATGTCCTTTCTGTGAGTCAGGAAGGGCACAGTCAAAGCCCAAGAGTGAGGAATTCCCAGCCTCAACACCTTCCTTGCTGTGTGACTCTGGGCATATCAATATATATATATATATATATATATATATATATATATATATATATATATATATACACACACACACACACACACACACACACACACACATATATATGTGTATTGCACTCAGTAGTACTCAACAGTCCCACTCTCAGGATGTCACCAGGGTGTTGAGAGACAGATGAGGTAATGGATGGGAAATTGCTTTGAAAAGCATATAGCACCAGGCTGATACAAGATGTCACTCCTAGTGTTTGGAAGAACTGGAATGTTAAGCAAGAAACTTTATAAGCCCTTGATTTTACAGATAAGGAAACTGAGGCCAGGGGAAGGGGCTCGAGCGCCGTTTGTTTCTGCAGGCCCAGCACTTAGTATAACAAATTGGGTGGGAGGGCCTAGCTGAAACAGCAGCATGTGGAATTCAGGTGAGACAGAAAAAGCAGTGGGGAGACCAAAAGGAGGTGGGGGTGGCGCAAAATCACAGAATGTTAGAATTGGCAAGGACCTTAGACTTCCATCTGGTCCAACCCCCTCGTTTTACAGAGGAGGAAGCTAAGACCCAAAGAAGTGATTTGCATGTAGTCACATTGGCACATGGCACAATCGGTACTCACTCCCAAGACTTTTGACTCAAGGGCCAGCACTTTGCGCTCTACTAGAAGCTGCAGAAGCTGCTTTAGGGGGTTGACTTATTAAATACAGAGGCAGGAAGATGAATGATGGGAAAGTGGTAGGAGTCTTCTAAGGGAGCAGAGATGGAAAGGAAGGAGAGAGGGAGGGTCAGGCTAGGGATGGATAGGGGTATGTGTGTGTGTGTGTGTGTGTGTGTGTGTGTGTGTGTGTGTGTATGTGTGTGTGTACAAACAAGCCAGAGGAAGTGGTGTAGGGTCCAAGGGAGATATGGCTCAAGGCACACCCAGTCAATCACTGATAGCCTGCCTCATGCCTGGTGGCAGTCATACTAGATCTTATCTCCCATCCCTATGCCTCCCCTCTCTCCTGTAGACCAGGTGGCTCTATCTTAAATACCTCGGAGTGAGTTGCAATGAGGGGAGAAAAGGGCAGGGCTCCAAGGGGCTGTGTGTGCTCAGCTCTAGACATGGGGGGCAAAAAGGGAAGGATGTTCTGGGGCTAGGCTGAGAGAGGATTTTTTAATCTGCTTCACTTGATGCCATCTGCTTCCTCATCTAATTTTAGCACCAGCTCGGCCTGGGGAGGAGTCGGGGAGGGCTCAGCTAAGCCGGAAGGCGGGGCCAGGCTGGGACTGCTAGGCAGTGGACCTTGATGGCCTGGGGTGGTTGGGGATCTTGACAGAATGGAGTCCTCATGGCACTGGGCCATGAGGTGGCATTGAGAATGGTCAAGAGGACAAGGGGGTAGTATGAGGAATATCTTAGGATGAGGCAGGGAGTTAGAGTCCATTGGGGAAGTCACCCTGAAGAAGGGTTGATGAAAGGCTAGATTGTGAGAGGGGAGGTCTTGGGGGAAAGACAAATGGAGTCAGGGAGTATAGAAGATTGGGGGTAGGTAGAATGTGGGAAATGGTCCAAAGGTGGAAATGGGAGGGTTCCTACTCCCCATCTCATGGCCTGGCCCCTGACCCCATTGCCTTTGGGAGAGTAATTGGATAATCGGAGTGGGTGGGCAGGCACAGGGTACTAATTGCTATGTACTTGGGATCCTGGGGCCAGTGCTGGCCTAGCTGGGTAATTAGTTGTTTTTAAATAAATGTCAGTGGGCATGCTTTAATTAAGCCTTCTTCCCAGTGAGAGCTGCTGATATGTAATCACAGAGAGAGGAAGAGCAAGACAAAATTGGGGAGACCCAAGGGCCAGGGTGTGGTGTGGTGGGCATGAGAGGGCACAGGAGATTCCTGCCTTGGCTAAAGGATCAGATTCAGAGCCAGCACACAGCCCTCAGTGGGACAGGCAGAAAGAACCAGCTACTGGACAGGGGGCTCATCTTCCTCTGCACCCTCTCCTCTGTGGTCTGGGTATTAGGGAAGTGGGATCCCTGGGCCACCCCCTTACAGCAGCCCTCCCCAGCCCTGTTCCCTACCTTGCGTGGCTGAGGTAACCAGGACAGCAGTGACACAGAGACTCCAGAGGGCAGGGGCCAGGCGGGCCATGGCTGAGAACAGGTGGGCACAGGGGGCCTTGCCCCACATCACCAGGTGAATAGGATGACCCAGACAGACAGCCTAGGAGAAGGGGAGGGGACAAAGTGAGGAGGAAAGATTCCCTCTAGCCACCCAACCAGGGTGCCTGGGTGGGGAAGAATGAGAGATGGTACAGAAACACACACTCACCAGAGGCACAGTCAGACAGGGACACACACACACACACACACATCATCATCATCACCACCACTACCACCATCATCACAGAGAGGCATAGGCACACACAGACACTCAGGCACCCAAGCACACACCTACAAACCTAGATACAGTCATACACAGGCACCCAGGAATAGACACATACAGATACAGGCAGGGCCACACAGACACAATGAGATGGTACATTGGGACACACACACACACACACACACACAAGGTTATCACCTGGGCATAGGCACAGGTCACACACATACAGCGAGGCAATAGACAGAGATGTACCCAGAAACCAATATGGGTACACACACAGACATATATATGCAGAAACAGATACACAGAAATAGGCCCAGTCACAATCACAAAGGTGCATTCACAGGCTCATACAGACAGATGCGGAGAAACAGGCACACACAGGCAGAGACATACATCCCAGTGCACAATCATATATGCAAACACATGGACACAAGGATGGCCACACACCCACACACACATCAACACCCACACACCCGAGATACAGTGAGTCATACAAAGAGCACAGACAGACACACAGAAGCAAAGTCACATAAAGACAAAGACACACAGAAAGGAACACTGGCACAATCAACTCCTCATTGTCTCTCTCCCTCTCTCTCTCCTCTCTCTCTGTCTCTCTCTCTCCCTCTCTCTCCTTCTCTCTCTCTCTGTCTCTCTTTCTCTCCCTCTCTCTCCTTCTCTCTCTTTCCTTTTCTCTCTCCCTCCCTCTTCCTCCCTCTTCCTACCACCCCTTACACACACACACACACACACACACACACACATGCACGCACGCACGCACACACACACACACGCACGCACGCACACACAAACACAATCTTAACTCCCTCCAAGGGTTCCTACCCTTCCTGACACCCTCTCTCCACAGCCCCCACCTACTCTCCCCTTCCCCTTTTTTAGGTTGATGAACTCGTCTCTGGCCTTGCAGCTTTCCCCACGTCCATGATCTCTTAACTGCACAGAATTCTCAGCAATGCTTCCGGTCCCACCCCTTGGAATCTTTCCTTCCCATCCCCACCCGTGAGCTGGGTCATGCCAGCCAGGCTCAGCACCTTCTTAGAACCAGCTGCATCAAGGGAGGAGGGAGACATGCCTTCTGGTCACAGAGTCCAGGATTTGACTCCCTCTAACAGGGGTGGCACACACCCCAGAAGAACCAGGCACACATTCATCTCAGTGTCCCCAAACAAGAGAAGCCCAAATCGTCCCTGAACTGAAGCCCTCTGGGGATTTCTCCCCTAGTGCGGCAGCAACATACTGGGACACTGGGCTGACTGCCCACAGTGACATCAGAGCTTCAGCTCATGGCCTGACTTCAGGTTTTAATGTCTGGGTAACCCATGTTTTCACCTCCACCCCAATACCACTGTGAAGCTTGGTACTCTTCCCTCAGTTAGCATGTGGAGGGGGAGAATCATAGAACTGTGGAATTGGACAGGAAATCAGAGTCATTTGGCCTAATCCATCTCAAGCAGAATGCCCTGAACCATGTACCTGACAAGTGGCCGTCTAACCTCTGCCTTTGGATCTGAAAAGATCCAATTGATGGAAAACGTATAACTCTTACTTACATCACAAAGTTATAATTATTAGGAAACATACAGTAAGGGACAGCTAGCTGAGTGGTGCCATGGACAGAGTGCTGGACCTGAAGGCAGGAAGACCTGAGTTCAAATCTAGACTCAAACATTTCTAAGCTATGTCTTTTTCAGCCTTAGTCTTCATATCTCTAAAATGGAGATGATGATAGCACCTAACTTCCAGGGCTATTTTGAGGATCAAATGAAACTTTATACATGGATGGATGTATATGCTTTGCCATATAAATTTCTAGCTTTTATTAAATGCTTGTTGATAGACTCGATTGGGAGACGGTGGCCTCCCCAATCCCTGGGAACAAGCCCCTCTCCCTTCCCTTCCGCTCTCCTCCCCTCATCTCCTGTCTCTCTCATTTCCCCATTCTGTCGTCTCCATTCCGGTCAAACGGGCCTGCTAGCTTGTCCTTGTCCAAGCCATCCATCATGCTTCCATCTTGCTGCCTGAGATGCCTTCCCTCCTCACCTCTGCCTCCCAGAATCCTGAGCTCTCTTTACCAGCCATCTTAGGCGCCACCACTACACAAGCCCTTTTCTCCTCTCCCCTCCCCTCCCCCATCAAGTTATTTGTTTTCCTCCCTCTTAGATTTATCTTCTGGTCTTTTGTATATATGTCATATTCACTTACTTGTGTACATGTTGTATCCCCCTATAAAAAGCCAGCACTTTGAGGGCAAGGCTCGGTCCAGTTTTGTCTTTGTACACTCAGCTCCTAGAACGTGTCCCTGTTCGTTGCATTGGAATGAACCTTCTCTTCCCCTTCAGACCCCCTGCACACTCCTCTGCCTGTCTCCTCACTTAGACTCTTCCCCCAGCAAGGAAAAGATCGCCTGTGGGAGGGGACCCAGGTATCTTAGCCCCAGTTAAGAATGAGGACTAAATTCCAGAGTGAGGGTCATAAGGCTCTGAGCACTGATCCTCCATCCCTCCAAGCCCCAGGCATGAGCCCCCAGCCCCCTTGCTTCCTGCTCCCTAGGTCCCGTGGCTAATTAGAACCCGGCTGGCTGGCAGAGCAGTGGCGCCACAGGTGTGGGACCAGGGAGGCCCAAGTCCCCTCTTTCCCCTTGTGTGGACCCCCCGGGGCAGCCAGGAGCCTAGCTGTCGGGGATGGGGCACTTGCCTCTCCAGGGCCTCTGGGAGGAAGCCATAGATGTGGGAATAGAGAGTAAAGAGTTATTGTCTTTGGGCTCCCCCAATTCTCTTGTTCTCTGGGGCGGGAGGCACTTCTAGGCCCAGGCTGAAGTTGGGGCTATCCATGAAACCCCTCTATGAAAATATAGAAGGGAGATAAAGACAGGATGGGGGGAAAGGAAAGTGGAGTTGCTGTCTGTGTGGGCCAGGTGAAAACTGGACTCCTGGGGTCCCTACTCCTCCCCAAAGGAGCTTAATCAGGGGCCAGGAAGGGGGCAGATACATCCTTCACACTGTGATTGTTCTAATCTTTCTAGAATGTCCCTTTTGCTTGTTTTATCAATTTCCTCTCCCCACAATCCAACACATAACAGTCTTTCCATGCCCCCTCCCCATTTCCCCATAAGGGCAAATCATAGCTTCATGGGACATAGGGCAGAAGAGGTCTTAGACACTGAGAAGGTCATAGATCTAGAATGGGAGACCTCGGAGGCCATCTAATCTAACCCTCTCATTTTACAGGTAAGGAAACTGAGTCCCAGGACGACTATGAATAAATGTTAGCTATCTATTATTATTGTTGCCTAACAAGGGGCAACAGAACATTTCCAACCCTGGTCTCTCAAATTCTGTGCACTTTCCCCTCCACCATGCAGCTCAAAGGCTGATGTTTGGCATTCTAGGCCCTCCTGAGCTCCAGCACCCTACAGTCCCAGAACCCTAGAGTTTCAGAGCTAGGATGGACCTCAGAGTTCACATAATATAGCCTGTGCCAGAGCAGAAATCTTAGCTTGGCAAGAGTTCTTTTTCTTCCTGTCCCAATCCCACCCCAAAGCATAGGCATTCCCACTAATACTTTTATCCACATTGTATCACAAGTTCAGAATGTTCAAAGGCCAGGTAGGTAGCTGACAGAGCAGTGGATAGAGTGTTGGGCCTGAAATGAGAGAGACCCGAGTTCAAATGTGACCTCAGATACTAACTAGCTGTGTGTCCCTGGAGAAATCACTTAATCTCAAGTTAAACCTCAATTTTTTCAACTGTAAATCGGGGCTAATTGTTCTTAACCCACAGGGTTGTTGTGAAAAGCAAGGGAGATAATATTTGTAAAAAGACTTAGCCCAGAGCCTTGCACTTAGGCTATATAAATGTTAATTTGGTCCCTCCCTTCTCTCTACCACCCCTACCTCACTTAGGAAGTTCTCTCTGACCTTGTCTGACCAGTCTACAGTGACTTTGGGCCTGAATCCATACAACCCAACTTATAGCATACTATCTTGTACTGATCTCATTATCATGTCTGTCTGTCTTGTCTAACGAGATGTGTGCAGAGCTTCTCCAGGACACACACTGGATCTTCTCTTAGCACAATGGAAAGTGACCAGCTCTAGTCCTAGTACTGGCACAAACGAACTGGATGTGAAACCTGGTACAGACTGTTTTTTCTTCTCTAGACCCAAGTTTCTATCCACAAAGAACAAAATGGTTGGACCAGGCAGATCGCGGGTTCTTAACCTGGTGTCTGTGAACTTAAAAAAAAATATTTTGGTAACTATTATTTCAATATAATTGGATTCCTTTGTAATCCTGTGGAGTTTATTTAAAAAACATTCATCTGAGAAGGGGTCTGCCAGCCAAAGGGGTCCATGTCTACACAGAGAGGTAAAGGGAGTCTCTAAGGGCTTCTGGCTCTGGCATTCGATGCTCTACAACAGCACCTGCCATTTACTCAGTTTCTTAACGTTTACAAAGCGCTTTGCATACATTATCTCACCGGATCTTCCCCCAAAGCCCCAGGAGAGGAGGACTACTGGCATTATTATCTTTCACCTTACCGAGATGTTAAGTGACTTGCCCATGGCCACACGGTTGGTCAGTATCAGTGGCAGAATTGAAACCCAGGTGTCTCCTTATACCATCACTTTTTCTACTCTAGGCCACTGTTTCCGTGCTAATAGAATGACAAGACCAGAGTTAGAAGGGAATCGCGAGACCTCTTCTAGTCCAACCTGTACCCATGTGGTGTTGGCTACCGGATCATCCAGCCTTGGGTCAGAGATTTCTAGTAGGAGGTTGCCTGTTCCATTTTTTAATAACTCTCATTTGGGCCACTAGATGGTGCACTGGAGAGAGTGCCAGGCTTGCAGTCAGAAAGACGCCGGCCTCAGAGTGGTACTAGCTGTGTGACCCAGGACAAGTCACTTAACCCTGTTTGCCTCAGTTTCCTCATCTGTCAAATGAGCTGGAGAAGGAAATGGCAAACCCATCCAGTATCTCTGCCAAGGAAACCTGTCACCCAGAGTCAGATATGACTGGAAAACAACTTAACAACAACAACATTGCAGGGAGTGGGGGGAGCCTTTTCCTTTCATGAGCAGAAATTTGCAGCTTCCTCCCTTTTGCTTCCAGGTCTGCCCTTTAGGCCAGGCACAAAGAGTTTAAGTCTTCTTCCCCAAGTCAACCCTTCCAGTACTTGGAGACAGTCATGACATCCCCTCTAAGGCTTCTCAATGTAGTCTTATATGACATGACTTTGAAGACCCTTCTCCATCCTGGCTGTTCTCCTCTGGACACTCCCGATTCTCAACGTGCTTTCCTAAAATGTATTTGCTCAGAAATCAGCAATAGCTTCTCTAGATGTGGTGTGACCTGGGCAGAGTGCAGCAGGACTATCACCTCCTTTTCTTTTGTAAAATGTATTTTGTTTAAATTTTTTGCAATGAATGAAAATACATCTTTGCTCCCTCCTCTTTCTCCCTCCCTCCCCCCCACTCACCTCTCCCTACCTTGAACCTATGCTTCTCTGGATGCAGCCCAAGAGTGAATTCATTTTGGGAGGGCATCATATATAGCACTATTGGTCCCTAGTGATCTTGCTAATCATGAAGAGCCTCAGATCTTTTTCAGATTTCTCCTAAGTCATGGTTCCTTCTTCTGAAGGCAGCTAGGTGGCGCCACACCACACAGAGTGCTGGGTTTGGAGTCAGCAAGACCTAGATTCAAATTCCGCCTCAGACACTTACTAGCTGTGTGACTCTGGGTAAGTCACCTAACCTCCATCTGTCTCAGTTTCCCATCTGTAAATGGGGATAATAATAGCTCCATTGGGGCGATCTAGTGAGATATATTTGTAATGTGCTTTGCAAATTTTAAAACACTATTTAAATACTAGCTGCTATTACTATTCTAATATATGAGAAATTGTAAGGTTTTTTTTTGAGCCCAGGTTTTATATATCTCCCTGCTGTACTTCATCCTATTTAGTTCAGAGCCTCCTTGTGCCTATTAAGTAAAGTTCAAACTCCCCTGGGTGGCAGGCAGTCAGGGTCCTCCACAGTCTGGCATCTTGTCAGTTTTCTAATGGTCAGTTTCTTATTCAAAACCTCCCTCCACACAATCGGCATTTAAAATTTAAAATATGATCAAAGTTTACACATATGATCATCCCTAGGAGGCAGGTGCTACCATGACGCCCATTTTCCAGAGGAGGCAACTGAAACAAATGGAAGTTAAATGACTTTCCCAGGGTCACACAGCTAGTAAGTGTGTATCTGAGGTTGAATTTGAATTCTAGTCTTCCTGACTCCACATCTAGCTGGCGCTCTCTCCATTGCCACCTAGTCACCTCTACTCTCATGTCCTTTATTCTATGCCAAACTAAACTATTCTCTGTCCCAGACCACACCTTTCATTCCCCTGCCTCCAGGCCTTCTAGGCCCTGACTAGAATGTCTCCCCTCAGTCTTTTCCCTGGTTGAATTCCTGCCATTGTTGTTTGGTCATTTCAGTCTTGTCTGACTCTTCATGACCCCATCTGGGGTTTTCTTTGGCAGAGACACTAGAGTAATTTTGCCATTTCCTTCTCTGGCTCATTTGTCAGATGAGGAAACTGAGGCAAACAGGGTTAAGTGACTTGCCCAGGGTCACACAGCTAGGAAGTGTCTGAGGCCGGATCTGAACACAAGTTTTCCTGACTTCATGCCTGGTGCTCTATCCACTGCACCACCTTGCTTATCCTCTGGACAATAACAATCGTCCAATGACAAGTGACAATGAGTCTAAGTCTTCTCCTGCAAGTCAGCCCTTCAAGTACTTAGAGACAGTCATGACACCCTACTTACGCCTTAAAGCCCAATTCAAATACCACCTCCAGAAGAGTCAACAAGCATTCATTAACTCCTCCTGTATGCCAGGCATTCTGCTAGGTGCTGGGGATTCAGAGCCAAAACCTGACGGTAAGTTCTTGATGATGTTGATAACTACAATAAGGATGATGATAATGATAATAGCATTCATACAGTGCCTCAATGTTTGCAAAGCACTTTATAAATATCTCATTTTATCTTCACAATGACCTTGGGAGGCAAGTACTATTATTATCCCCATTTTATAGATAAACAAACTGAGGTAAACAGGTTAAGTGACTTGCCTACCTTCACAGTTTGGCTGTCTGGGGCTGGATTTGAATTCTGATCTTCCTGACTAGGCTTACTTAATACTCTATTCCCTGTGTCATCTAACTGCCTCTATTCAGAATAGCATTCACACAAAAAAACATACAAAGTATTTATTTGGTAGAGGCCAGTTAAGGAGAAATCTTGAGAGGCCTCATGTATGATATGAACCGACCTTTGAAGATAATCAGGTATATCCCAAAGAGATCATAAAAAAGGGAAAAGGATCCACATGTACAAAAATATCTATAACAGCTCTTTTTTTGTGATGGCAAAGAACTGGAATTTGAGGGGATGCCCATTAATTGGGGAATGGCTGAACAAGTCGTGGTATATGAATGTCATGGAATACTATTGTGCTATAAGAAATGATGAGCAGGTGGATTTCAGAAAAACCTGGGAAGACTTACATGAACTGATGCATAGTGAAGTGAACAGAACCAGGAGAACACTGAACACAGCAACAGCAATACTATGTCTAACTTTGTTAGACTTATCTCTTCTCAGCAGTGCAATGATCTAAGACAATTCCAAAAGGCTTATGATGGTAAATGCTATCCACCTCCAAAGAAAGAACTGATGGAGTCTGAATGCAGATCAAAGCATACTATTTTCTCTTTTTGTTTGTTTTTGTTTTCTCATGGTTTTTCCCTTTTGCTCTGATTCTTCTTTCACAATATGACTAATGTGGAAATATGTTTAATATGATTGTACATGTATAGCCCATATCAGATCGCATGCCATTTGGGGGATTGTGGAGGAGACGGAAGGGGAAAATTTAGAACTCAAAATCTTATAAAAGTGAATGTTGAAAACTAAAAACAAATAAATAAACTTAATTTAAAAAATTTAAAAAGAAGATAACCAGGATAGTAAGAAGCTGATGGTAGTAAGGAGGATGTTCCTGGCATGGGGTATAGCTTGAACAAAGGTAGATAGATTGTCATATGTGAGAAACAACAAGGTCAGACTTGTTTATTTCAAGAGGGTATAAAGGGGAATAATGTATAACAAACCTGGAAAAGGAGGATTGGAGCCAAGTTGTACTTGGCCTTTGTTCTCAGATCTCATCTGGGCTTTTGGTTGACCTCCTCTATAAGAACTCACTATGTCCAATTGTGTGTTATAGTGATCTAAGTGCCTGTGAGCTCCATGAGAAGATGGGACCTTCTCTTAAGGGAATTTTCCTCTAAAAGAATGTTCTGTTGAATATAGGGTGCATGTAGGGGACAAGCCAGGTAGAAGGAGACAGCTTAGCTTTGGGAGACGGTGATAAGGAAGGGTGGAGTAGCCACCCAGCCACTCCAGTATCCCTATGGGTAAGTGATCTCCTTACCTCAGGGAACAAGGAGGCAAGGTGACATAATAAATAGTTCTGGACTTGGAGTCAGGTCATTGGTGGTAGACTTCAGGTCCCAGCTCTGACCCTTCCTGTTTGTGTGACTCTGAGTAAGTCACAGCCTCTCGAGGACTCAGTTTCTTTATCGTGGAGTGGTGATAATAACATATGTCCTATATTAAACTGTGCATTCCCTTTTGACCCAGCAATACCATGACTTGGTCTATATCCCAAAGGGATCAAAGAAAGAGAAAAAGGACCTACATGTACAACAATATTTATAGCAGCTTTCTCTGTGGTGCTAAAGAACTGGAAATTAAGAGGCTGTCCATCAATTTGGGGATGGCTGAACAAATTATAACAGGTCAATATGATACAATGTTATTGTGCTGTAAGAAATGATGAAGTGGATGGTTTCAGAAAATCTGGGAAGACTTGCATGAACTGATGCAGAGTGAGATAAGCAAAACCAAGAGAGCAATGTATAAAATGTATACACATATATATATAATACAACAATATTGTAAAGACAAATAACTTTGAAAGATTTAAGAACTCTAATCAAGGTACTGACCAACCATGATTCCAGAGAGCTGATGATGAAACCTGTCACTCAGCTCTTGACAGGTGACAGACTTGGTGCAGATTGAGACAATCTTTTTTAGACAATGAATGCTAGAACTTATTTTGCTTGGTTATACATATTTATTATAAGAATTTTTTCTTCTTTCTTTTTAGTGGAGGAGAAAGGCAGAAGAAAGAGAAGGTGGCTTTTCAATTAATTGAAGAAAAATTAAATTAAATTAAATTAAAAGATAAATGTGTCCTGTCTTCCTTACAAGACTGTTGTGAAGAAATCGCTTTGTAAATTCTGAAAGGCTACTGAAAGGGGAACTGTTATTGTTAAGACGTCCTGGACAAGTCAGCCTCAGCAACCATCCCAGAGCAGAATGGGCTATCTCTTCAGGTGGAGAGCTCCCTGCCCAGGAGGTCTGCAAGCAGTGGCAGCCAGATGACCACTTGTTGGGGGATAACATAGGGCTAATTCTTGCCTAGGTATGTTGTACTAGATGGCCTTGGACGTCCAATAAACTTGGCCCTTTCCAGTCTATAGGGCCAGAAAACTAGTGGCCTTGATTGGGCAGAAACAGTGCAGGGCACAATACTGGGCATGAAGCCAGGACCCTGCTACTCTGTGGAATAGAGGCTGTTGGCAGCACCTGGCATGGTGCCCACCAGGGACGAGGAAGCTCTGTGTTTTTCTCTTTCCTTGGTACTGGCTGCTCCCCTGCCCCCACCCCAGGGAGCCTCATCCAGTGCACCTGGTGCCCGGGGCAAGAGGCTGGAAAGTGGGGGGCTGAGCCACAGGGCTTGGTAGGCATGATCCTGAGAAGGGCGGGGTATGGGGGGATGCCTGGGTTCTGGCAATGAGATTGGCATTAGAGACAAAGGAACCATAGAATTCTAGGGCTCAGAGAGAGCTTGGAGAGAGACTAGCCTGATCTGTACGTAGCGGTCTCCTAGCTAGGGATCATACAACCCTTACTTTAACATCATAGGGAAATCACTACCTCCGGAGGCAGCTGAGCCAGGTCTGAACAAAAAGAATGTGTTTGTTTAACATCAGGATGAAATCCTATTCTCTGTAATTTTCTCCTATCTTTCCTGGATCTGCCTTTGGGCTAACATCCCTCAATTCTCCTTGTACTATGTGTATTTGCATATATGTTATAATGTGCCAGTGTGCCTGCCACGCCCCCCCATGACCCCTACCTCCAATAGAATGTAGAATCTTAGTTCCTGGAGGCAAGGATCTTTTGATTTTGTCTTCGTGTCTGTCATCAGGGCCCAGCACATAGTAGGCGTTTTAATGCTTCTGGGATTGCATTGAAATAAAATAACTTTAGTCTCCCTTCTATACCCTAGGAGCCCTTTGAGTACTTTAGAAATGCCTTCCTATGTCTTCTATTCTATGTCTTCTTTTCTCCAGCTAAATATTTCCAATTCCTTCAAGTGATCATCTCATGGTCTGGTATCCAGTCCCCTCAATGGCCTGGTTGCTTTCCTCTGGAGGCAACTGTGGTTTGTCAATGTAGATCTCAAAATGCAGTACCAGAACCAAACATAACCAGATGGGACCTGACTAGGGTAAAGAACAATGGGCCTATCGTCTCTTTTGCTAAGTAAGTGGTGGGTGCAATAGATAGAGCTCTGGACCCTGAGTCAGGAAGGCCTGAGTTCAAATACAGCCTTAGACACTTATTAATTGTGTGACCCTGGGCAAGTCACTTGACAGCATCAGTTTCTCCATATGTAAAATGGGGATAAGAATAGCACCTACCACCCAGGGTTGTTCTAAGTATCAAATAGAATAACATTTATAAAGAGCTTAGCTTAGCCCCTCAAGAATAGTAGGTATCTAATAAATCCATGTTTCTTTTCTTATGTGTGGAATCTGTGTCTCTCTTAATGTACTCTTTTTCTTCCACTTACAATTTCTTTTTCCGTCATACCTCCTTCAACCAGTATTGTTACAGCTGAGTTTTTGAGCCCAAGGATATAGGATGTTACATATGGATGTCTATCAAATGTTTTTTCACTAGTTCCTATCCAAATCTTTTGGGTATCCCAAAGGAAGGGGAATGAACAATGCTATGATGCAGTCCCATCACTTAAGCATCTCCTGATTATAGAGAGAGAACAGATGGAGGTCAGGAGTTGGTGTGTGCTGAGAGAGACACACAGTTTATAAAATACCTAATCTTTGCCTTCCTAGAATTGACAGATGAATAGGGACACAGGATACAAAGATAACTATAATTCACTACTTGATATGATAAATACATTTAGACACATGCAAACAAAGTGCTGGGAGTGGTGTCAGGGTTAAGTTTATGATAAGGAGGTGATTCAGGGATAGCTTCCCTGATAGACTGCACTGGGCTGAATGATAGGGTTGAAGTTAGAAGGCCAGGGTTGATTTTGGAGAGCAATTTGGAATTATGCCCAAAGGGCAACCAAACTGTGCGTACACCCTTTGATCTAACAATACTACTACTAGGTCTGTATCCCAAAGAGATCATAAAAAAGGAAAAGGACCCACATGTACAAAAATATTTATAGCAGCTCTTTTTTTGTGGTGGCAAAGAATTGGAAATTGAGGGGATGCCCATCAATTGGAGAATGTCTAAACAAGTTGTGGTATATGAATGTAATGGAATACTATTGTACCATAAGAAATGATGAGCAGTTGGACTTGAGAAAATCTTGGAAAGACTTACATGAATTGATGCATAGTGAAGTGAGCAGAACCAGGATAACATTGTACACAGCAACAGCAACATTGTGTGATAACCAACTTTGATAGACTTACTCTTCTAAGCAATAGAATGATCCAAGACAATCCCAAAAGACTTCTGATGGAAAATGCTATCCACATCCAGAGAAAGAACTATGGAGGCTGAATGCAGATTGAAGCATATTATTTTCATTTTTTTTCTTTGTTATGGTTTTTCCCTTTTGTTCTGATTCTTCTTTCATAACATGACTAATATGGAAATATGATTAATATGATCATACATGTATAGCCTATATCAGATTACTTACTTTCTTGGAGAGGGGGAAGGGTAGGGGAGGAGAAAAATTTAGAACTGAAAATTTTTCAAAAAAATGAATGTTGAAAACTATCTTTAGGGGCAGCTAGGTGGTGCAGTGACTAGAGCACTGGCCCTGGAGTCAGGAGTACTTGAGTTCAAATCTAACCTCAGATACTTGACACTTTTTGGGCAAGTCACTTAACCTCAATTGCCTTGCCTTCCTCCCCTCCAAAAAACCCTATCTTTACATGTAACTAGGAAAAAAAAATACTATTAAGAAATAAAAAAGAAGGCTGGGGTTGATATGGCTTTGCTCTTTGGTACCTGCAGGGCCTTGGGCTAGACTTTCAATTGCTTTGGGTCTCATTTTCTTTGTCTGTAAAATGGGAGCAGGGAGGGGTGGGTTAGCTGGTCTCAGAGGTCTCTTCTAATTCTAAAACCTAGAGATTCCTATCCTGCGGTAGAGGAGAGATAGAATGGTAAGACAGGCTTCCAAAGGCCCCTAGGATGCCAAAAGAAGTGAGTGGTTTTCTCTGGCTCATCTCCTAGGCAGGGATGCTTAGTCCCTGAAGGGATGCTCTCTCACCTCAGTCCAGCAACAGGAGTGACATCTCCTTAGCTCTGGACCCCATGCCTATCTTAAAGCATCCTAGAATCACATTAGTTCTTTTGGTTCCCACATGGAGCTTATATAGCAATTGATAGTCCACCCCGAGTTTGTCGCCAGTCATACCTTCCCCAACTGACTCAGCTGGTTTTTTGAACCCAGGTATGTAGGATTTGACATTTATTCCTATCCAACTTTATTTGACTAGTTTCTGTCCCCATCTTTCTTTTGGATCCCAAAGGGCAATGCTACAATATGGTGCAACCTTCACTTATGTGTCTCTTGATTTACTTAATGTCTTCCTGGGAAAGATACAGTTTAGGTTAAATTCCAGCCTTCATGGATCTGACAGTCAGGGTGCAAGTGGGTACAGGGGACACATTTTGAGTGCAAATCATCATGTGCTGGCCTTTCCTAATCTCTCTGTCTCTCTCTCTCTCTCTCTGAATGGGGGTCCAGTGACTTGCCTAAAGTCACACAATTAGTAATTGTCTGAAGCTAGATTTGAACTCAGGTCCTCCTGACTTCAGGGCCTGTGTTCTATCCACTGTACCACCTGGCTGCCCCTGGCCTTTCCTAATCTCCATTCATGGGAACGGAAAGAGAAAAGAAGCATGGTCTGAGGGGTTTTCCCCAACTTGGATCCCTGTATGTCTGGGTATCTCTGATTCTATGTCCTATGAAATAGTCCACCAGTCTGGAGGCATGAAGGGGGAGAAGGTGCAGCTTAAGAGGTCAGAGGCTCAGGGAGTGACTGGGATGGGGAGTGGGTAGGAGACAAGGAGGATTAACCAGACCATATGGTGAGGTAAAAAGAGTGAGGAGGCCTGCATGTGAATTCCTGGCTTGGCTACTTACTGACTGTGTGTATTCTTGGGAAAGTTGGACTATTCAGCTTTGACAGTTTGTGATTCTGTCACAGGAGAAAGCTGGTCATGTCCGTGGGACTTATGGATTCCACCCCTGGCCCTGGCTCTATCCTCAGCAGGGGTGGGTGGGGCCCGGCTGAGAAGGGGAAGGGAGGGTGACAGGAGGTGAACAGACTGCTTCAGCACCCCCCACTCACTTAACCAGCTTCAGAAGCCAGTTACCATAGCAACCCTCTTGGCTTCACAGGCCTTCAAGTGCTGCGGGGGAGAATGGGGTTGGGTACCCACGCAGGCTCCCCCACCTCAACCTCTTGGCTTCTGAGGCTCCTCCCTGACTCTTATCCTGCTCCACCATCCATCCACCTCAGCCTGGACACTCAGTTCAAGACCCCCTGCACCCCTGCCCCAGTTTATCTGCCCTTTCCTTTCTATTTCTATTTCTATCTCCCTCATCTCTGCTAGTCTCACTTCTCATCCAGGGTCTCTGTGGCGGCCTCCAGTTAATTCCACCCCCTAGCTAATCTCCTCCAGACAACTCACATTTATAGAGCTCATCAGTATTAGATTTAGTATTGTAATAATATTACTAATATTATTATATCGGCACTAGTATTTCCACTACTGCACATGTTAGTATTACATGCTTTATAGTTTTAGCTCATCTGATATTTCCTACCTGCATCCTCCCATTTTATAGATGAGGAAACCAAGACCCAGAGAGGTTTGCCCAAAGTCGCATAGCTAGGAGGTTGGCAGAGCCAGGGCTTGGACCAAGGCCTATCTCCAGGTGCCTTGTTCTTTGTCTCACATGCTTCCTGTCATGGAATCACAGAATCTTGGACTCAGATGAGACCTGCAGGTCTTAGTCCTTCCAGTACCTGAAGAAGGCTTCCCTTTAAGCAGTGGTTCTCAACCTTCCTAATGCCGCGACCCTTTAATGGAGTTCTTCATGTTGTGGTGACCCCCAACCATAAAATTATTTTTGTTGCTACTTCGTAACTGTAATTTTGCTACTGTTATGAATTGTAATATAAATATCTGATATGCAGGATGTATTTTCATTGTTACAAATTGAACATAACCCACAGGTTGAGAATCGCTGCTTTAAAGCCTACCCAACAAGTGGTCATTCAGTCTCTCGGTCCAGACTACAATTTATTAAGCATTTATGCAATCCTAGTGGGTTATGAATGCAAAGAAAATATGAAATAGCCCCTGCCCTCAGGGATCTTACATTCTTACTGAGGGCAGGGTGGTAGAGAGAAGTAAGTAAGTGCAAATTATATACAAAGGGGAAGAGAGAATGGAGCAGCAGGGAAGAGGAGAATCAGGAAAGACCCTTGTAAGAGGCAGCACCAGAACCATGCAGTGAAGGAAGCTAGGTATCCTAAAACATGGAGATGAGGAGGGGGTACATTTCAGGCATGGGGCAAGGCAAAATAGCAAGAGATGGGTGAAATGTTATATTCAGAAGCTGCTAGTGCAGGATGGTTTAACCAGAACGGAGATGTCACGGTCCTCTTCGAGAACAAAGGACAGACAGCAGCAGTGACTAGAATGGAGAGTACATTAAGGGAGTAATATGGAATGATTGGAAAGGTAGATGGGAATCAGATCGTGGAGAGTTTTAAATGCTAAGCTGCAGAGCCTGTTGATCCTAGAGGCAATAGGGAGTCACCGAAAATTCTAGAGTGGGGGTGACATGGTATTATATGTGTTTTAGAAATATCAATTTGGCAGCTGCACGGAGAACAGATTGAACAGGGGAGAGACTAGAGACAAGGGAACCAATTAGAAGGCTATTGAAATAGAACAGTCATGAAGTGATTAGTGGCTAGAATAGTGTAGAGGCTGTGTGAATAGGGAGAAAGGAACACATGGGAGAGATGTCTCAGAGGTAGGATCAACAAGGCTTGGTAATCAAATGGATATAAGAAGAGGGAAAAGAGAAGGAAGAACTGAGAATGGTCCCAAGATTGTGAGCCAGAGTGACTAGAAGGACGGTGGTTCTTCTCAATAGAATTGAGGAAATTTTAGAGAAAAGATGGGGGAGTTCCATTTTGGACAAGCCGAGTATGTGTTGCCTGTGGGACATCCGGTTGGAGCGGTCCAACAATCTGTTAGAAATTCGGGACTAGAGATTGGAAGACAGATTAGGGCTGGATATATAAATATGGAAGTTATCTATATAGAGAATATAATTGAACCTGTGGGCATATTTTTTTTACATTACCAAGGAAGAGAGTCTAGAGGAAGAAGAGGACTCAGTCAATCAATAAGTATTTCTGAAAGGACTCCTATGTGTGAGGTTCTATGCTGGGGATGCAGGTGGGACAAAAGACCAACCCAACCCTCAGAGAGCTCCCACTCAAGGGCAGCCCCCACCCATTCCACTTTGGGACAACTCAGATTTTCAAGAGGTTTTCCTTTACATCCAGCCTAAACTTGCCTGTGCAACAATCACCTATTACTTTTAATTCTGCCAAATTTGGTGACCAAGAAGTAAAGTCTGATCCTTTTTTCCAAATGGTAACTCTTCAGATTTTTGAAGATCTCCTCTGAGTCTTCCCCAGGCTAAACATGCCTACTTCTTACAATTGCTCCTCCTCATAAAGCATAATGTCTAGGCCATTCACCATTTTGGCTTTCATTATCCTGGCTTTCAGTGTCAAGGACATTTTCTTGAATTTAAAATCATAGTACATATTCTAGGCAGCTTCACCAGCCCAGAACCTTTCTCAAAGAGCCCCAGGATGGCTCAGTCCTTCTCTCCACTTAGACTGATCCCACTCTGACTCAGGGTTTATCACCTTTTTATGACCTTGGGTAAGTCACTTAACTTCTCCATCTTTACTTCTTCATCTGTAAAATGTAGACTGAAGGTTCTTAATCTGAGGTCTGTAAACTTGTTTAAAAAAATTTTTTTTATGACTGTATTTCAAAATAATTGTTTTTCTTTATAATCCAATGTATTTTATTTTATGCATTTACAAACACTACTCTGAGAAGGGGTCCACAGGCTTCAGCAGGCTATTTAAGGGGTCCAGAATACAAAAGAGGAGGTAGCTGAGCTGTGCTGGGAAGGGAGTAAAGGATCTTAAAAGGTGGAGGTCACAAGAGACTATATTCTAAACACTGGGGACCATTCATGCAGAGGGAGTGCTGATGCAAACCTCTAGGCTAGATGGTCTCTGAGGTCCATCCCAACTGGAAATCTGTTATTCTGACACCCTAAGTCTCTTCTCTCTGGTTTCAGTTTCTAAATCTATAAAATGATCGATTGGTTTAGAATGGACAGTGGCTATGGTCCTTTCTAGCTCTAAAACTCCAGGTTCCATCACCTTGCCTCCCCTCCCTGGGCTTCCTAGGGAGCCAATTTAATTAAATTCAAGAAACACTTATTAAGTGCCTATGATATGTAAGGCATCACGCTGGGCATTCAGAACACAAACACATACACACACAAAAAAATCAATCCCTGACCTCAAAGAGCTTATATTCCACTCCAGTCCACTTGAGTCCAACCCTCTCAATGGGGGTGGGGGTGGGGTAAAGAGAGAGAGAGAGAGAGAGAGAGAGAGAGAGAGAGAGAGAGAGAGAGATGAATCTAAGACAGGATACCTAGAACTGGAAAGAAAGTGGGTAGCCAGGAAGAGACCAATCAGTAAGGGCTGAGAGGTCTCCTTGCTTTCAAGCCCCTTTTCATTCATCTCTACTCTCAACCCATCCTCAACTGATCATATTCATTCTTTGAACACCCTGCTTTGCACTGGCTACTTCACCTCCTCCCCTACTTCCATCTTCTTCACTTAAGCTTTCAATGGCTCCATGTTGGAAAAGCAAATTGTGGGACAGATGCCTAAGATCAAGCTTAGACTCCTTGGGTTGCCATTCCAGGCCCTCCTGCCTCCATTGACCCTGCATCTACCTCTTGCAATATTTTCTTTCCATAGTCTTCCTGTCCAGCCAGAATCATAGACTCTCGAAACTAGACAGGGTTTGTGCAGCACTATCCTATACCTGAAGAGGAACCCTTCTTGCATTATCCCAACAATTCTTCCTCCAGCCTCCCATGGAATAGTCCCAATGCCTGGTACTTCACTATCTTCCAGAGTCACCTATTCTATTTGTTCATTTGGGTCAGCTCTAATCTGCTTTTCCACCAGTTCCCTGTCCCCTCCCTTTACTTCCTAGCTCTGACCTCTCTGGACCAAAACAAGTCAAATCCTCCCTTAATACTGGAAGACAGTTATTACATTCTGCTTCAATCTTCCTTTCTTAAACACTCAGCTCCTTGAACTGATAGAGAGGCAAACATCACATAGGATCCAAAGCCAGAAAACCAGGGTTCACATCCTGGTGCTGTCATTTGCTACCTGTATGATCCTAACCAAGTCATTTCACCTTTGTAAGCCTCATTTTTTTCAACTACAAAACAAAGTGGTTGCAGTAGATCTCTACAATCCCTTCCAGCTCTGCACCTATGATTCTTATTTAACATGACTTCAAGCCCCTTCACCATCCTGGTTGCCCTTCTCTGGATATAATGTCAGTCTATCAGTATCCAGAATGGAATATAGTATTCCAAATGTGTTCTGATCAAAGCACAGGACAGTGGGACCATCACCTCCCCTTTTCTGAATACCATGCTTTCATTCATGCAACCTAAAATTTTGCCATTTTAATTGCCATGAAATATTCAACTTAGATTGATCTTAGAGTCTACCAAACTCCCCAGAACTTTTTGCATGAGAAGTGTTGCCTAGCCATAATACCGCCATCTTGAGTTTGTGCAACTGACTTTTTATACCTAGATGTGAAACTTTACATTTATCCCTGTTTAATGACCCATCATTTCAGCCTATTGAAATCCTTGTAGGTTATATGAAATAATATTTGTAAAGTGCTTAGTAGAGTGAGTGACATATAATAGGCATTATATAAATGCTTATTCCATTCCCCTTCTTCCATGATTCAGTTATCCAATGTGTTAACTCACTTTTCCAACTTTATGTCATCTGGAATTTTGATAAGCATGACAACTATGCTCTAACCCCCGGCTTCTTAACATGGAGTTCAAGGAGTCCTGCCCCTTGAATAAATTTCTGAGGGTCCATGAACTTGGATGGGAAAAATATTATTTTCACTAACCTTTAGTTTCCTCTGCAATTGTTTTATGTGTAAAAAAAGGTGATTCTGAGAGGAGGTCCAAAGTTTTCACCTGATTGATTGCCAAGGGGATCCATGACACAAAAAAACATGAAGAACCCTTGCTCTAGCCCAGATAGTCTTTGTTTCCCAAATGAACCAGATGCCCACCTGCCTCTGTACCTTTATGATATTCACTATGCCTGCAATGCCTTCCTTCCCTTTTTCTATTAAATTTCTATCCACCCTTTAAAATTTAGCTCAAATGCTACTTCCTCCCTCATTAATGCAACTGACCAAACCTTAATTAAGTGCCTGACAAGTAGAAGGCATTATGCTAGGCATAAAGACAAAAACAAAGTAACCCCTGTTCTCAAGGAGCATACATTCTCCTGGGGGATGGCAGCAAGGTGGTATCTTGGTTAGGGCACTGGGCCTGGAGTCAGGAAAACCTGAGTTCAAATTCATCCTCAGCTGAGTGACTCTGGACAAGCTGTTTAACCTTTGCCTGCCTCAGTTTTCTCATCTGTAAAATAATAATAGCCCCTACTTCAGAGGGTTGCTGTGAGGACCAAATGAGATAGTATTTGTAAAATGCTTAGCACAGTGCCCAGCACTTAGTAGGCATTTAATAAATGCTTATTTCCTTCTACAGCATGGACATGCTTGATCCTGATCAGTAACTATCTTCTCATTTGGATCTCACATATCACTCTGCTTCATACCTCATTCATTTTTCATATAATATTGGATATTATAGGACTGTGTTTGCGTATTATCCCCTTATTAGATTGTAAACTCCATGAGGGCAGGGAAATCAATTTTATTTTACCTTTAGCATCCTAGCACAGCATTTTGGTACACAGCAGGGACTAAATATATAATGTGTGAATTAATCTGGGGCAGCTAAGTGGTACTGTGGATAGTGTTGGCCTTGGAGTCAGGAAGACTCATCTCCATGAGGTCAAAGTCAGTCTCAGACACTTACTAGTTGTATAACCCTGGGCAAGTTGCTTCATTCTGTTTGGGTTTCTTCATCTGAAAAATGAGCTGGAGAAGGAAATGGCAAATTACTGTACTGTCTTTGCCAGGAAAACCCCAAACGGGGTCATGAAGATCCAGTTGTAAACGGCTGAACAACAAATGAATTAATCTATGATTTCATTCAAGCCATCAATAAAGAATGATGAGGCCCATAGGCTCATAGATCTTAAAGCTAAGAGGTACCTGAGAGATGATCAAGTCAGCTCCTCATTTTACAGATGTGATCATAGGCTCCAGAGTCCTTAAGTGATTTGTCCAAGGTCATGCAAGTGGCAAGTAACAGAGTTGAGATTTGAAGCTAGGTCCTGCTGGACTACAGAGTCAATATTCCTTCTGTTACCCCATGTAATGGTAATAGAATCTGAAGATCCCTTTGAATTGGTAAGCTAACAGGTATTTAGCACTTGGTTTTGGGTTAAGTGTTAAGACCTAGAGCTTGTGAAAATCCCACAGTGGGATGGACTGCTGACATCATGAGAGGGGGCCGAACAGGGAGGATCTGGTGCCATATATAGGGAAAAGTGAAAAGCCCAAGCTGAGAGAGGCCAGAAGAACTTTTGGGAGCAGCATCATGGAGGCAGAGAGAGACAGAGAGAGAGAGAAAGAAAGAGAGAGAGGACAGCCAGAGCTGCCTGGGACTTCTAAGGACAAGTTGGAGCTGCCCAGGACTTCTGAGGGCCACCTGGAGCTGCCGAGAACTGAGGAGGCACGACTGTGGTGCTGCTACTTTGTCAGATTTGTTTGTTGATGGAGGCCTCAGACCTTGTTGTTGGGTCTACGTTGATTTCACAGGCAGAGAGTGAATTGATAAGGACACTGGCAATGTGTATGAATGTTATTGTGGCTTTGTTAAGCCTTGTCTTTCCAGGAACAGAAACTGCTGAGAACTTGCCTCAGATCAAGATGAAGAAAAGACCTCTCCTTGGGTACTGAATGCTGTGATGATGTTGTAACGTAGTTGTGACCTAGAGGTGGATGGCCTTTGTGCTTTCCACTGCCCCTTGAGAGGGTGCTTGGTGGTGACTGATGATATTGTAATCCAGCTGTGATCCAGGGGTGGAAAACTTTTGACCTTTGTATTTTGTGACTGACCAAATGAATGTACTGTTTATGATTGGAAACTAATCTCCAATTGAGAAGAGAGAAGACTTTGTGATTGACTAAATGAATGCACCTTGTTTAAAAGAGAACTTTAATCTTTGTACTTTGTAATTGAATTGAGGACTTATTAAATGATTGAGTTACCCATGGTGAATGCTGTATTTTGATTTTCTGTGAATGTTTTGCCTTAATTTGTTACTGAATAAATGGGGAATTTATTATGCTTGTAATCAGAACCTTGGAAGCTGCTCGTGCTTGGCATTATACCCCATTAATGTACTCAGCCATTGGGCTCACCACTCCACAGAGGCCCCACTTATTCCAATCTTTGTTCATACCACTCCCCCAATCCTTTGGAGCCTTTAAAGCCCAGCCCAAGTCACATCTGCTCCAAGACTAACTCATAATGCTTACAGGGCTCTCTCTGGAGCCCAGTTTCCCCTCAGAACCCTCTCCATTCCCAAGCAGCTCATTAAGATACAGAACATCCCCTTGTACTGTTCTCTGGATGTTCCAGATGTGAGTCTAAGTGACCCCCGCCTCCAAATTAACATAAGCTCCTTAAGATGCAAGGATGTGTTTTTCCCTCTGGTCTCCTTGACCTAGTCTGTTTGTACACTGGCAACAGCTCTGAGCATATTAGGGAGCTCAGTTGACTGGAATTGAAGACGATGGGGCAAACTGTCATTTATATCTCCCTTCTCTCCCACCCAAGCCATTCACTCACCCATTCAGTACACTTGCCCTCACCATCCCTGTCTTCTTAGAGTTTTCAGCCATAGCATCAAGAATCTAGAGCTAGAAGGGTCCTTAGAGATCGTTGGGTCCATACCTTCATCACTCAAAGGAGAAAACTGAAGTTCAGAGAAGGATAATGGATCTAGAGCTGAAAGGGATCCTAGAGGCCATTTTACAGATGAGGAAACTGAGGCCCAGGGAAGTAAAGTAACTCACCCAAGATCACATATTCAGAGGAAGGATTTGGACAGTAATTTCCTAGGGTCTCACAAAAGGTCAGTGGCAGGGTTTATTAAGCATCTAATAGCGGGAAGCCACTGTACTAAGTGCCATGTGCGTTCCTAGGTGGGAGGTAAGGTCATTTCTGACTTGACCCAGGTGGGTCAAGGAAGGCCTCCTAGAGAAGATGGAGCTTGACTAGGTCCTTGAAGACTCTGGTTTTAGTGGGCAGAGGATGGAGGGTCATTGTTCCAGGCTTCAGGGTAGAGAACACGAAGGGTAAGATTTTGGGGGTGCAGTAAGGATGGTAAGGATAATGGTGTGGCTGGAGCAGGGAAGCCACAGAGTACCTGGAGGGGACCTAGGATAAGTACTCTGTTCAGAACTCCCTTTAGAAACTGGGAGAGGGAAAGATAACAAGAACAAGTAGCAAAGGACAGGTGTGGAGGCCTGATGTCAAACAGAGAGAAGAGATAAGACGAACCAAGCAAGGACTTATTGACCTGCTTGGTCCCCCAAACCCTTTAGATGACCATCACTACTATGGGCTACAGGAAAGATGATGATGAAGTAGAGGGCAGTGATTCCAGAGTTGTCTTGGCTGGGCCAAGGTGTCTCAGTCACTGGGCATCTTTCGTTCAGCCTTCCTCCTCCACCTGATCTGACTGCTGGGGTTTTGCCTTGGTGGGGCTAGAGAGCAAGGGGCAGGTAGTTTCTCCATCTACATCAGATGCAGGTCTTTGTCCTGGGGGAAATCTACTTGTCACAAGGTCCCTATGTTCATCCCAGGAAGGGCAGATAGTGCTGAGAGCAAGGAGGCAGAGAAAGAGCAGTGGGAACATTTCCTAATCCCTTAGAGAAAGGCCTGGAGCTCAGACCTTCTGGATTTGGTTACCAGAGGATGGGCCCTCTGGCCCCGGTACAGTTCTATTCCTTCCTTTCTCCTTGGGAAATTTCTTCTCTGGGGCCAGGTCAGAGCTGGAAGGGACCTGAGAGATCATAGACCATCACCCCTTCATTTAAAATTAGATGAAACTAGGGCCCAAGAGAGGAAAATAATTTGCCTGAGGTCACACAAATAAGTAGCAGAGCCAGGATCTGAACCTAGGACCTCTGATCCCAAATCAGAGCTCTCTGCCCTACACCATTTTCCTATTCTCTGTCTCATGCTTCTGCCCCAGGGGCAGGAGAGGGGGGCTGGCATTTTGAGTTAGACATTTATAAATGGAGTCCCTGTTCTACCCAGACACAATCCACAGGGATAATGCCTCCTCTTCCCCCGTTTACCCTAACCAATATCCCTTTAGGCTCGCAGAGGACGTCCTGATCCTGATGGTGGTGGTGATGGAAGGTAGTTCTCTCTTGGAAGTATAGGTTTAGAGCAGCTAGGTGGTACAGTGGATAGAGCACTAGCCCTGGAAACAGGAGGATCTGAGTTCAAATCTAGCCTCAAACACTTACTAGCTGTGTGACCCTGGATAAGTCACTTAACATCCTCATCAGCTAAAAAAAAAGGAAGTCTAGGATTTGGAGGTGGAGAGACATTAGAGATCATCTCATCCAACCCTTTCATCTTAGAGAGAAAACTGAGTGTTGGAGGGGTTTAGTGACCTATCCAAGGTCATACAGCTAGTAAGAAACAAGGGTAGGATTTCAATCCAAGTCCTTTGACTCCAAATCCAAAGCTTTTTCCATTATACCACACCCCCAAGGGCAAACCATGCTTTCCACTGAGGAAGGTGAGAGGACCAGGGCAGAAGTTTTTAGATTTTTTGTGCCCAGTCTGATCCAGTCCTAATTGATTCTGAGTGCTATTGGGTAGGGGCCCACCAGATTTACATGGCTTCCATTCAAGAGCTCCCTCTTTTCTTTAATTTTTAGCAGTATTTAACAGACATCACAAAAGGTATTAACCTGTTCTGACAGACAGATGGGCCCAGGTTGGAGTGTAGCTGGATTGATCAAGCCAAAGAGAAATGTTCCCTTCTCTTTCTCTTTTGACCCCTCTATCTCCAAGACAAGAAAGCTGGGCTGGTTCCCTGGTCCCCCTTAAACTGTCCTTAAAAATCTAGTCTCCCTTTCTTACTGTTGCTCTCTGTGGCTCTCACTGTATGATTTCTTTAAACCTCAGTTTCCCCATCTGTCAGATGGAAGAGTAATTCATGACCTACCTCACAGGACTGAAGTGAGAAAAATGCTTTCTAAACCTTAGAATGCTAGAAAAATAAGAATTCCATTTTTTTTTCTCCTCCTCTCTCTCTTCTAGAGAGACACAGGGGACTGGCTGGAGATAGTTCAGCCCACTGCTACAGCCACTGAGTTCTCCCACTGGAATAGACTCTGATTTATTCCCATGGACTGGACATTCCTTCCCCGGTTCCCCCCAGCTTCAGGGGAAGCTGAGGAGAGAAAGAAAAAGTGTCTCTCTACTGGGGCAGTGAGTGGAAGGAGAAACTCAGGTGTCCAGAATCTCCAGACCAAGGATCCTTTCTGACTGCTGCCCCCCCCCCCTCCCCCAGCTAGTTATCCCACCCTCACCCACCTACAGGATACCAGAGCAGGGTCCCAGCTTCTGGCTCCTAGACCTAGGGAATCCCAGAAGAGGGAGGCTCCCTGTAAGACACTCCCTCTTCTCAGGGAGACTCAGGTCCCCCCTCTCCAGGGGCAGGGGTCGGGGGAGGGTAGGCTGTCTGCTGTCTGGAAATCCAAGCCCAGGGCAGCATAGCCCACACTGAAACCAGATCCTCCTGTGTCCTTGGCTAGGTAGTATCTCATTGGAGTGGGGGAGGGGTCAGGAGCCCATAGAGACTTATAAAGGGAAATGAGGACTCCAAGTAGACAGAATTGGTGTGTGTGTGTGTGTGTGTGTGTGTGTGTGTGTTTTCTTCTTCTGAAGTGCCCAGCATAGTGTCTGGCACACAGGAGGAAATGAATAAATGTTTGTTGATTTAAATCTCAATTTTCATTGCCATAAATCTGGGATTGTCCTTACAAATCACCTGGTTCCGTCTAATTTTACAGATGAGGAAACTGAAGTCCAGAGAGGGAAAGTGATCTGCCCAAGACCACACAGCTCCTAAATAACAGATCTGGGATTGGAACTCATTTCTTCTGGCCCCAAATTCAGTATCAAGCTAGCATCTCACATTAGGTGTGCCTGGTTTATATATGGATCACGTGTACACACAAGCATGTTTAAACCCAGGCAAACATGCAACCACATACAAAGACATATAGATGCACATATACTTATGTAAAGACAACAGAGACCACCTCTTGCCCCCCACATAGAGCATATACATAGTAGATCATTCACACAATTCCTGGGCTAAATCTGGTTTTCACTGGCTCATCAGGGAGCCCTCCAGGCTAGCTAGCCTGCTTGTCTCCTTCCTAAGCTTTCCCCTCCTGAGGTTCTCCACGCTCCAGGGTTCCCAACCAGTAGCTCACTATTCTTCTTTGGGAACTGAGACAGTTTGCCTCCTCTATCCCCATACTCAGAGAAGGGCTCAAGGGCATGAGTGTATATGCCTGCTCTTCCCAGAGAAGCATGGGACATACGGAGTGTTCCCAGCTACATAAAAAGCTCCTCATGGCATCCAAGGGTGTGGGGTCAGGAGTTCCCATCAGACACTGACATGTTCACAGTAGTCATCATCTATAAGGTTGGGAGTCAGAAAGGAAGGGAGGAGGGAGAGGAAGCAGAAAAGGAAGGAAAAGAGATGGCCACCGACTCACTAGAATGAGGAGGGAGGGAGAGGCCCACGCATGTGTGTGCCCACATATGTGGTGGCATGTCTGTGTGCATGGGTACTGATTGTTGCTGGCGAGGGATCGAATTAGTTCCTTTTCCCTCTTTCCAGATGATTTTTCATCTCTGTAATTAATGGGCAAGTCAGAGCTGAACGGCATGGCAGGCAAATTGCTAGTTAGGGAAATCACGGATAATTTTCTCGATATGATAATGAAGGTTGTATTCCTTCTTTTATTCTCCCTGTTTTCATCCTACTTTTAAGTAATAAATTCGGCATTAGAGGGAGGAGTGAGTGGGAGAAGGGGAGAAGTCACCCACTCTCTAAGACCTGGGTCTGACCTGAGTTAGTACTGCTGACCCCCCCCAAAATGACAACTGGACCCAAGGTATGGATAAGGTGAAGGGGGGATGAGGGAGAGGGGCCTTGGGGCTAGCTGACAATGGAAGGGGAAGGCACACCACCCCAATGTCAAGAAACGTGTCTATATTCCTTTATTCAGATTTTTAGCAGGAAAAGCAAAGGATGGAGGGAGAAGAGCAAAGGAACTAGATTTGAGAAGGGCCAGGATGGAGTAAGGAAGGAGCCAGGAAGCTTCTGAGGGTATAAGTCTCTTCCCACCACCTATGGTTAAGGGAGATGGTCTGAGGAATAGAGGAAGCCAGGGGCAGAGTGAAATAGAGCAGCAGAGGGTGCTGGGAATTTTCTTGGAGAAGGCTTTTAGGCCACTATCTAGGGGCTGAGCCTAGAGGTGGATGAGGAGTGGGTTTGTGATGGGATGGGGGGTGTAGGGTCTAAGGCAGGAGGTGTTAAGGCACCCCCAAGGATCCTGGGGACCATACTCTTAGTGTTTAGAAAGTACACTGACCCTTCTCTTCCTGCCTACCTGTCCTGAGACCTTCCCCCTAGGGCCCCAGCTTCTCATTGAGTGACAGGGGGCCGATTATATGGGGAATAGGATAGGGATGGTGAGAAGGAAAGAAGCAGCCATATTGGCATCCATTTTATCCCCCACGCCCCAGTGTCCACACCCCATATGTTTGGAGATGGAAAGACAGAGCTATCAGGAACAGGGGAGAAATAAAGGAAAGGATGGAGTCATAAGATTGAGAACACCTTTGAATCCAAAACCTTCATTTGACAAAACAGAAAACAGACCCCAGAAAGGGACTCCCCTTTGGGCTTGGGGAACAGACTGGGGTCAGGATGTAGATTCTCAAAAGGAGAAGAGCCAGAGATGAACCATTATGGTTAGAATGCTGCTACCCATTTCACTCCACACTCAAGTGATTTCCTCATGGGGCAGATCCTCTGGAATGGGGAGAGGAAACAAGATACCAGGGGTTTCTCTCCAAACCTGGGAGAAGGGAGTCTGCCCTGTTTGGCAGGAGATTGTGGGGGAGGTGATTGGCAGGGGCATTTCCTTGGTATTGGGTGGGGGTGGGGGGTGCGAGTGGGGTTTGAAGTAGAGGGGGTATATTCCTGTATTCTATCTGTGTATGTCCTTTCCTCCTACTAAACTGTAGCCTCTTAAAGGGCAGAGACTTTTTCATCTTTGTAACCCTCCTGTATGTGTTTAATAATGGTTTGCTAAATTTTCCATGTGTATAAAGATTGAGGTGTGTGTCGGAGCAATGAAGGCTATATACCTGTGTTGGGTATGGAAGGGCTGGGTTTGTGTTTCTATGGGGGAATAAGGAGTTGAGGTGTGCACAAGGTTAGGGAATTATACATTTGTTGGTGGGATCGTGTATGAGGGGAGGTGTTTCATGTCCCTCTGGGAGGTTACTGCTTCAGGATATAGACAAATGTCATCTCCCCCTTCCCTGTCACCTCTTCAGTGGTTATGACTAGCTCCCCCTTAGCTCTCAAGACCCTCCTGTGGTTGGGGGTCTTGGAGATGAATAAAACCAATCCCCTCTCATCCACACACAATCCAGGGTATGGCTGGGGTGGTAGGGAAACGACATTCCTTTCCCCTTTCCTAAGCCTGACATTTCAGGGACTAGAGCATGGGGGGAGCATGATTGACACCCCCCCCAACCAGCTGCAGATCGAGGGGGAAGCAGATACAGGGGTCTAACAGCAATCGAAGGCAGAAACAGACGATCAAGCTACCTCTTCCACTCCTCCTAGCCTGACAGAGCAATCCCACCCCAGGAGCACGGGCCTGTGCTCAGGTCTACAGCACGTTCCTTGGGGGACCGCAGCGGCAGGCGGGAGGGGAGCCTCTAGCAGGAGACGCCGCCACGACACCCAGACAACCCCTCCCCCAATCACTCCCCCCTCCTCTCAGAGAAAAACAACCAAAAAGGAACATATACATGTATATATATATATATATATATATATATATATATATATATATACACACACACACACGGGTATGTATGTGTATATCCAAAAGCATCCTGCGGTATCAGCCCTTGACAGCCCCTCCAGGGGTTGGAAGACACAGATCGGAGAGACACACAACCAGACACCCACACAGCCAGGGTGAACACACCATCATAGCCACACAGACACCAGCCGGTACATACATACACAAAGACACAGGATGGCAGAACCAGAGACACATGGACACACACATACACACACACACACACACACACACACACACACACACACAAAATCACTCGGATGCACAAAGATACATTCAGGCACAGACACCCAGACCCAGCCTCTCTTTCCCGGCTGCTGTCACATCGAGGATCGACACTGCCTCTCTTTTCCGCACCTCCCCCCCCAAGCCCCCACCCCCCACCCCTAGCCGCGCCAGCACCTCGGCTAGCTCACAGCTGGTGCCCAGCTCCGCGGCGATAGCAACCCCATAGCCTCCCCAAGAACAGCTCTGCGGCTACAACGCCCCCGATTCTCCCCACCCCCGAACAGATGCAAAAACGATTTGAACCCCCATCCAGCCACCTCCTTTCCAGACTAGACTCCATCCCATCCACCCCCCTCCCCCACGCCCTTCCTCGGCTCACTCCCATCCTCCGCATAGGGGTAAGACCCGGACGTGGGCAGGGGGCAGACTAAACTCTCTCGATCTGTGTGCCCCAGACACCTGGCCCAGGTGTGACGTCCCCTCCCCCATGTCCCTCTACCCCCGGTGTGGACACTCACCTGTCCAGGGGCGGCTCGCTCTCCTCGCCAGTCCTCTCCTCTCTCCTGCGGCTTCTCGTCCCCGGGCCCCCCGCCCGGCACATCTCCCGGAGCCGAGGAAGGGGGGTGGTGGCGGAGAGAGGGCGGGCTCCGGGGTTCCCCTCCCCCAGCCCACCGCCACCACCACCAAAAATTTAGCGGGGGAAAAAAATCGAATTTGACAATCCACTCCCCTGCTGGGGATGGGGAGGGGGCGCGGGCTCCGGGGCTGAAGGCTAAGATCTGGGCGAGTGGGTCTTTCTCCCCCCTGGTGTGGGAGGGAAAGGGGGGAGGGGGGTGGGCAGCGTCAGGGCTCCGGGGCCCGGGGCTGGGGCGAGGCGGCAGCGACACAAGCGGGCAGCATCTCTCCCCCGCCTTCTCTCGGCTCCCCCGACGGCGGCGGCGGCAGCACGTGTGAGTCCAGCCGACTCCCCCCCCCCCCCCCGCTCCCCCTCCGACGGCGGCGGCGGCGGCGGCGGCGGCAGCGGCAGCGGCGGCTAAGGGGTTAACGGGGCAGCTCCAGCCCCCCGCCCGCTGCCCCCAGCCAGGCGAGGCCGCTCCGGGACTCCCGCTCAGCCATCCGCCGGGGCCTCCTCTGCGGCTGAAAAACTGCGGGGGGCCCGGGTCCCAGGACAACTGCCGGGGCTACTGCTGCTGCTGCGGCTGCTACGGTTCGAGCTCCCTGCAGTGCCCGCGGGGGGCTTCGAGAGAGCGGGGGACCTGGGGAGAGGCGGCGCGGAGCTAATGGAGGAGCTCAGGGAAAGGGGGGGCGGCTAGAGGAGGAGACGATGGCTGGCAGCGCGTTGCATGGCGGAGGGGAGGGGCGGAGCTGGGGCGGAGGGGGGCGCTGGGGCCCTGGCCCCCTTTTGCACCTCGGGATGAACGGATGGAGCCGGTGCCCGGACACAGCAATGACAAGCCGCCTGCCTGCTCTCTCCGCTCCCCAGCGCACCCTCTACGGGAGGGGAGGAGAAGGAAGGGGGGCAGTAGGTAACGGCAAAACTCGGCCTGGAGCAGCCGACAGGACCGGGGCCGTTGCAACCAGCACTAGTGCAGTGAGGGAAAAAACAAAAACACGGCTAGGATTTTTTTCTTCTTCCCCCTCCCACTCCCATTCCCCCCTCTTCCGTCAGGTCTTTTCCCCGCCCCAGGAAAAATTAGGTAGAGAGAATGTTACGTGCTTAGTGGGGGTGGGGGTAGGCAAGAAAAATACGGAATGGCTTTCTTGGGAAAGGGAGAAGGAATGAGACGTGCCAAGTTTAAGGAGGGATATGAAAAACGAGGATTGGATTGAATTAAGAATGGAGAAGGGATGCGACATGCCCAATTGCACCGGGGGCATGCAAATCGCGGACTGGATTTCACCCTGGGAGACGGAAGACTGCGTCATGCTCAATGCAGTGAGAACAAGAAAAACCCAGGTCTGGATTTTCCCAAGAATTGGGGTGGGATGGGGGCAGGGAAGGAAAGAAGGATGTGAGGTGGGTTGATGCAGCGTGGGCAGGTCTCGGTTGCCCAGGCCGCTATATGCAAAGGAGAGAGACAAAATGTGGGCAGGATCCAGGTGTGAACGGATCTAGGCGAGCTCCTTGAATAGCACGTAAAAGCTAGGGCTTGGATTTCTAGGGTGATGAAATGGGACTGCAGGGAGGAAGCCACTGATAAGGGAGACGAAACCAATAATAAAATGAACTGAAACAAACCCAGGGCGTCATCTAGTATAGAAAATCTGGACGCACGAGCTAACTCGGCCAGGACTGTATATTTTAGTTGGAGTGAGGTGGGGGCTTGAGGCTAGGGTCTCAATAAATATCCCCTCTGCTCCTGGGAAGCAGAGCAGAGTTTTAGCTTCACGGATGAAAAGGAAAACTCGGCTCTGGATTTAGCAACAGGACTGGTATCCAGGCAAAATACATTGCTGTGAGCTGCTAGGCATAATTAGGACATGGCCTGGCCCCGGATTCCCAGGAATCTGGTGGGGGAGTGGGAAGAAGAGAAGAGGAGGAGGAGGAGGAGGAGGAGGAGGAGCGCGAGCGCCTAGGTTCTGGGGCTGCAGAGCCAACACCGCTACCCCCTGGGGTTCAGGGAGGCAGCAGGACCCACCCCGGAACTGGACTGGAGCTCCGTTTGCAAAAAACAACGGGAGCCACAAAACCTGGCCCAGATGTCCTAAGATGGACATCTCCGAGGAACAGACCTGTTATGAGGGCGAGAGAAGGAGGGAAAGTGAGCTGTCACTAGGGGGAGGCCGTATGATGATAAGAGGTAAAGTCCGGTTAGGATCTCTAGAGACCGAACTGGGTTAAGTTTCGGGATAAAAAGAAGAGAGAAGGGAGAAAGACCAAGGAGGGGTGGGGAAGTGCAAAATCTGGTCCTGGATCCCAGAGGGAAGGGAGCCCAGCTCGCCTACAGACCTAGGTAACAGAAGCGGAAGGTAAAATCCAGGATGGATTTCATTACACCTGGAGCAGGCAGTTCTGGCAACCAGTGGGAAATAAGACAGACGACCTAGGAGAGGGACAAAGCTAGGTCCGGGTAATAAAGAAAGAATATGAGGCTTGGGGGAGGGGACCAGTGCAAAACCAGGTCTGGATCTCCAGGGAAGGGACTGAGATTCTGCCCAATCTTTTCCTTGAGGGCTTTAGCTTGCAGTGGGAGGTAGTGGGAGTAGGGATACACATAGTTTTGGGGGCGGCTAACACTGAATATAAGAACATGGAACATCCCTTAAAGCCTGGCTTGGAGGTGTGGGACTAGGTGCCTGAGCAGAGCTCACCCTGCAAAACTAAGGGTTTGAGCCAAATCCCTAGTTCGAATATGCTGCCCTGGGGCGGCAGTTCCACCTGAAATGGAAGTAGTGAAGGGAGAGGAGGAGACAGGGAAGTCAGGACACCTTCGCTTCTCGGTCCTAACTTGGTACGTTATCGCGATTCCATGCTCCAGTTTCGTATTTTTAACAAAGGGTATAGAATCGGAGGCAGGAGTAGGGTGAGAGGTGAGGGGAGAGACAGGATTAGAGCAATAGTCAGAACTGATATCAGCATAGGAAGATACTTTGCTCCAAACCGCCCTCCTCCCAGCCATTTCTCTGTTCGTCCTACTCTCTGTTGATTATCTTCAATTTATCTTGTATATATCTTGTTTGTACACAGTTGTTTTCCTGTTTCCCCACCATTAGACTGGGAGTTCCTGGAGAGCCAGGATGCCTTGGCGTCTTTCACAAATGGGTACTTAATAAATGCTTATTGAATGACTAGGGGAAGGGAAGGCCTTGGTCAGGTCTTCTCACTTGTTCCAAAGGGTCTTTCTTAAACTCTTGCTTTCTTAATCTCAAGGCAGAAGGGAGAGTCTCTCTGTCTGACTGAGTTCTTCTCCATCTTTCTCCTGATCACAGGAACCAGGTATGACCTGGCTCAACCCTGATGTGATGGGGGATGGGGAAAGAAATAGCAATGCTACCAATATTACTACTACTACTACTGCTACTGATCACTAGTTTCAGAAGTGTTTTCAGATGAACAAAGCACTTTCCTCACAATAAAATAGGCAGTACAAAGATTATAATTTATGGATGAAAATATAGAGTATGGGAGGCCTGGATTCAGTTTCTGGTCTATCTGTACTTCAGTGTAGGGGTGTGTGGTGTGTGTGTGTGTGTGTGTGTGTGTGTGTGTGTGTGTGTGTGTGCCCGTGTGCACTGGAATGAGGGATCTTCTTTTTTGTGACCTCAGTTTGCCTTTTGAAAGGCACACCACCAATGTTAGATTAGCAGAGTCTCTGAGATCCTGTAGCAATAACCTTTCCATAAATCCGTAGGAGCTTCCTAGTCAGCCTCTTATCCCCAGTGCCCCCAAACTCCCAACCCCCGAAGCTGCTTCCAGTTACCCCCTAGCCTAGAAGAGAAAGAAAAAACAACTTAATAACTGTAGCCCAGGGGATGCTGGGAGTTGTAGTTTTCCTTCAGGGTTTCACAGTCGGCAGGGTCTTTTCCTACCACTAAGGTCTCGGTGTAGATCCTGTCGTTCGTGCTCTCCTCTCGAATACCCTACTCTCAAAGTACTACTGTCCTCGAGCTAGCCTTGGCCCGAAGGTGCTAGTCATCCCCTCTCCCAGTCCGTGTAAGGCAAGATTCCCTTGGGGCTGGAAAAGTTTATTTTGCCCGGGGGGGGGGGGGCGGAGAACGGAGAGGGGAGGGGAGGGAGCCCATCTTTCTCTGCAGATCCGAAGACTAGAACTGCAGGGTTTGGGAAGAGAAGGCAGCGGGAGCAGATACTGCCAGGGGAGTGAGAGGACAATCCCTTTCCGGTGTTTGTGGGGTCCTTCCCTTCCTGTGTTTTACAAAAAATTGGGGGGAGGGGGAGAAGGAACGGAGCGGGGTCCCACGGGAGCAGCTGAAAGCATTAACTTAGGCTCCTTTGAGTGAAGGTTGGAGTAGGCCCCTCCCTCCCGAGGTCCAAAGCCTGGACTGGAGGGGCTCCAGAAGCTAGCCGGGCCAATCTCCATAGCCATCCACTCCCTACCCCTGAGCGCTTCCCCGTCCCACTGCCCGCAGACCCTCGAGCTGCCGGGGCAGCAGCAATAAGTAGTCCGCAAGCAGGCTGTGGGCCAGCATCTAGGCCAGCTCAGGCTGTGCACCCGCTTGCACACGCATGCAAGGAGCAGCTAAACGCCCCACGCGGGCGCGCCTCGTGCTCCTTGCCCAACCCCCGTGTATACATGCTTGCGAGTGCGCAAATGTAGAGGCCTGGGGTAGACTGGGGAGGAGGAGGGGTGTGGATGGGAAGTGGGGGGAGAAAGAGAAGAGGAGGAAAAGGAACGATGGAGACAGAAAGGGGAGGGGAGGAGGGAATATGAAGAGGGAGGTGAAGGGTGAAAGGATGAAGAGGGAGGGAGACAAATAAAGAGGAAGGAGGGAGACAGAAGGGGAGAAAGGGAAAGGAGAGAGGTTAGTGAAAATTAAGGGGGAGGGAGAAGGGAAAGATTTGAAGGCGATGAGAGAAAAGGATTGGGGAGTGGGAGAAGAGAGAGTGAAAGGGAGAAAAAAGAGAGGAGAAAGAAAAAAGAAAACATGAAGGAGGGAGGGGACATAGGGTGAAGCAAAAGAAAGTGGTGAGAAAAGATTGGAGGTGCAGGGATCCAAGCAAGAGTGAGGGGAGTGAGGCAGTGAAGTGAGAGGTCGAAGGAAACAGAAAAGGTGAAAGATGGGTGGAAGAGAAAGGACAGAGGAGGCAAGAGAGATGGGAAGGAGGAAGGAAGAGGAGGAAATGAGGGGAAAAGAAGGAAAAAGGGAGAGAGGATGGAGGATCCAGGTGCAGGGTAAGGAGAGAAGGAGAGGCAAATGAGGGAGGAGGAGGATGAAAAGACATGAGGTGGGAGGAGAAAGGAGATGGAAGAAGAGAGGAGAAGGGTGATGGAGAAGAGGAGGGAAGACGGGGTGGGGACCAGAGGGCAGTGGAGGTGCTGGGGTGAAAGGGTAACACAAAAGACCTTCTGCACCCTTCTCTACTCAGGGAAGGGGAAGGAGGGGTCTGAAGGAACCCATCTCTCTTGCCTCACCAGGGCCAGGTTTTACAGTCTAAACTCCCTAACTGGAGATGATAGAAGAGGGAAGCTCAGCTTCCACCCCCACCCCCCTTTCTGTGGTCTTCCAAAGAATTTCTGTGTTCCCATTTACCAGTAAGGAAATCTGCTGTGGTGGAGGCTGGGGGCCAAGGCAGCTAGCTAGAACTGCCAAGAGTCCAAGGGAAATGAGGTTCCTTAGGTCTTGGAGACCTCCTGGACACCTTGGATACCCCTACCCCTCATCTTTCCTTCTGTCACCAAGGTGTTACTTGAGAGACAGCATGGTTTGTAGCACTGGCTTTGGAGTCAGGAAAGAACTGTTTGAATACTATTTACAAGCTGTGTATCTCAGAGCAATCCAATTAAACTTCTTTGTGCCTTGGTTTGCTCATATGTGAAATGTGAGGGTGTTGGACTCTGTGACTCTTAAACTTCCCATCTAGCTCCAAATCTATAATCTGTCTTCTGCCCAACATGAAGGGGCCCCTTTCCTCTATATTGTTCTTCCCTCCACAGTGGCCAGGAACTGATCTGCTGCTACTCCCAGGCCACCAGGTAAGTGTTCTGCCCCTGAGTGAGAGAGACCAGGAGGGGCTTCTTCACCCAAGTGTGCTAACTGTGAGGGGCAGGCTGGGCCAGAGGAGCTCAGCCAGGGGATGCTGTAGAGGGGTTGGTAATCAAAGGAATTAATGGATATTTGGAATGGAGGATGGAGGACAAGTTGGGGTGAGAGAAAAGTAGGAAGAGTGAGGTAAGAGGGGGAGAAATGGAAGAGAAAATGGGGAAAGTGGAAGAGAGGACGAGGAGGCAAATAGGGATAAGGTGAAGTGGAGGTAGAAGCTCTCATACTCTCCTCCTTTCCCCTTTTCTCTCCTTCTCTAACCTTAACCCTTCCTTTCCATCCCCTTTCCTCTTTCTCTCTTCTTTTCCCTTCCTCTCCTTTCTTCATCCCACTCCTCCTCCCCCCCCATTCCTATTTGAATTTTCCTGCCCCTAATTCTGTTGTCTCCCTAGGTAGGAGACTGGCTGGAGATGGAGAATGGAAAGCTCTTGCTCTCTTGCTCTGGATTCTGCAAATCCGGGAGAGAGAGAGGTAAAGAGTTGGAGGTGGAAGAAAAGGACTGAGAAGAGTCAGGTGACAAAAAGGGCTTGGGGGGAAAACGTTGCCTTGCATGTTGTGGAGCCTGGAGAGAAAGATCAGGAGGGACAAAACTGTGGTGTGAGGAGGTGAGAGGGAGAGGAGAAGGATAAGCATAGAAATGGATCCTGTGAGTGCAAATCATTTATGGTGAGCCTGGATTCAGAAAACCGACGGCAAAGTAAGGGTGTGTCACCAGGAGGACACTTTGGGGACTCTTTGGGGAGATGTGGGGGATCCACACTTTCTTGACATGCGTGGCTGGAGCATTCACCACTGAAGAGCTAATGAGCCCTGAACTACTCAGACATCCTCCTTCGGCAGGCTTTTTCCTGATCAACCCTGGAGGAGGACAGTATACTTGGCACACAGGTAGGAGCTTGGTTGGGGATGGGGGCAGGGCAGAGTAACTGGGTTTTCTGATCCTGATACATTGAAGAGGGTGGAGAAGGGAAGGGGCAGGGAGGAGGCAGGTCCTTGGAGAACCTAGAAACCAGCACTAAGAAACTGAAATTTGCAAGGCCAAGCAGAGTGGGGCCAATGTTGGAGCGTTAGTAGATGTTACACGATATGAGGTATTAGTAGATGGTGCGTAATATTACAGAATATGGGAGTGTGATAGAAATAGGAGGGCTATGTTCTCGGGATGCCTGCATGAGTATGTGAGTGTGTGTGTGTGTGTGTGTGTGTGTGTGTGTGTGTGTACACAGGCGTGTTGCAATACAACTACACTCAAGTGCCTGAATGTGATTCATTTCCAGGAGCAGCCTGAGGGAGCATAATGACTTACCCTCTGAAAGGGTTCGGGTCCCTCTATGTGTCCTGGAAGTAAAGGGGGATGGGGTGGGCTGCTGGAACAAATGGAAGAAAAAATATCAGTCTTTGTTGCTTTAGGGGAAATCTATGTCATATCCCAGCCCACTCTAACATCCCTCACCCGGATGCCTTGAAGGAGAATCTGGAGGCAGGTGACTAGCCAGCTGAAATGAAGTAGAGAAGGAAAGTGGCTGATGTATAGGAGAGAGATTAAAGAATCCTGTTTATAGGAAGTAGTGGCTGAGATAGGGATGAGAGGGTCCTTGTTGGGTGCCTGAGGAAAGAATGGGGAGCTTCTCCCTTGGTCAAGGGAGATCTTGCTGAGGACGAAGAGACTCTTCTCCCTCTCCCTGCTTGAGGGAACCCAGAGGTCACTCTGTAGAGTAAACTTGCCTTACTTCAGGAGACATTGGGCCTTTCCCTCTGTCCCCCAGAACCTAATTTCTTTATCAACTCCCAGTCTGTCTTGGGCTGAATGATTAGTTTACCAAGGCCTTCACCTTGCTTCTCTGTCCCATAACCCAGGGACCAGACAGTCAGAAGAAGGGAGGGACCTTGAGGCTAGACCCTGCCCCTTGCTAGGGAGCCATGAAAGTCTTTTAGCGCCCAGTTTCTTTCAGGGATGTTGAGGGACAATTAAACATGCCTCCAGACTGGAGGATAGGAGTCAAGGTCAGAGAAACGAGGGGGAAAGTTAGAAACCCAGGTCTAGGTCCTTAGTCCCATTCAAGACTAAGATGGTAACTAGGGAACTGCCTTGACTGAGACTGACAAGCATGGCAAAATGTAAACTCCTTGAGGGTAGGCAGTATTTTAATTTTTATTTGTGTCCCCAGTGGTTAACACATTCTAGGTGCTTAATAGATCCTTATTGAATTGAATTGTTTAAGAGAGGCCTAAGACTGATAGGACCTCTATGATGATAGGGTGCAAGATTAAGGACATGGATGGATGGATGGATGGATGGATGGATGGATGAACAAATGAAAAAATTGTTTGAACACTTACTATGTGTCAGGCACTCTGCTGAACACTCAGGTTAAAAATATAAAAAGAGACACAGTCTTTGTCCTCAAGGAGCTTACATTAAAATAGGACAGAGTTGTTTGTGTGTCACAAATCCTTTTGGAGGTCTGGTGAAGCCACCAGACTCTTCAGAATAACATTTTAACAAATTTTTTAATGGAAGAAAACACTACATTTTAATAAGAGTAATGAAAATAATGATGTAGTTTTTTTCCCCATCTCACTTCAAAGACCCCTTGAAATTGATCAGGTCTGTGGTCCCCAGGTTAAAAACCCCTCCAATAGGGTAAGATAAGATCTCAAGGGGAGTGGTGTGTAGAAAAGGAGGGGTGTAAAAGGGGAGGAGGTTAATGAATGTAAAGAAGAAGTATGGTCTGGTTGAGAAGGCTAGAAGGCCTAGTTTGTACTAAGTCAACAATCAGCTGGGTTGGGCCCTTCAGCTGGAGCTCTAAAGATGAATGAATTAGCTTTTCTCAGGGAAGGGAGGGAAGGGAGCCTAGAGGTCCAGGTCTAGGGAGAGAGAGTCAGGGCAGGGATGGTAAGCAGAACGTAAAATGGGCCTGGGTGGACGTCTGGATGAGATGTGAAGGAGATGAAACTAGACAGAGTGGATGCGGAGCAGTGTGAGTCCCAAGAATGGGGCAGGCTGGAAGGAAGGGTGTTGGAGGGGAGATGGGGACATCAGTAAGTTGCAGTGGTCACATTCACCTGAGGCCTGCCTTGACTGGGCTCTCCTTGGCCATAGATTCACCCCACAGGAAATGAAACAAAGATCAAATCTGTAACTGATTTAAGATTCCTGACTCTGAGCCTGAGCCAGGGAAAAGGGTGGGGAAAAAATACCCATCTGTTCTCCCTCTGATGGAATGTGATTTTTCACCAAGTCCTTAAATCCCTCTCTTCTCCTGTTTCCTCTCAGCAGCCTCAGTGACACGATATAAATTGCTGCAAATGACTTTTCCCGGCTGGTTGCAGTGATGTTTTAATAATGGTTCATTTTCTGCGCTGAAAAATATTCTAGCAAGAAATTGCACAAGAGGGGCTATGTTCTCTGGGTGCCTGCATGAATGACCATGCAGAGGGGTGTGTGTGTGTGTGTGTGTGTGTGTGTGTGTGTGTGTGTGTGTGTGTGTGTGTGTGTGTGTGTGTGTGTGTGTGTGTGTGTGTGTGTGTGTGTGTGTGTGTGTATGTGAGTGTGTATGATGTGTTTGTGCTTGTGGTAGCTCGAAGCTTAGATTCTGAGGGGCAACCTGTAGGTGAGTTCATCTTGCCTGCTTGTGACTAAGCATGCCTATGCTTTAGGCCTAGATGCAGCCATGGGGTTGAGTTTGGATGCATCCTGGGTCAATCCTTCCCAGTGAAGGGAACCTTTTAGGTGAGTTCCAGAGCAACACTTCCTTATTTGCAGTTCAAAATGAAGGTGCAGGGACCTTGAACTTTGCAGTCTCTGGGATAGGCAGTCATGTATTTCACAGAGATCTAGGATCTCATAAGGGGAAGTATCTGGGTCCCAGAGGGAATCTGAGTAAGCCTATGCCTGGACAGGAATACCCTCAACAACATCCCAGGCAAGTGGTCATGACAGCCTCTCAGTGATGAGGAGTCTACCAGGTGGGCCAGAGCCTTTTCCTCTCTGAGCCATAGTTTTCCTATCTGCAAATTAGGCTATGAGAATGCTTTGAAGGCTAATTAGGAAAGTGTCATAAACTCTAAAAATTATTATTAGCTCCTTGAGGCAGCCTATCCCACTCATGGAATTGTACTGATTCTTAGGACATTTTTCCTTATAGCAAGCTAAAATGTGCTGCTGTACCTTATAGCTACCGTTCCTAATCTTGCCCTCTGGGGCCAAGCAGAATGAGTTTAGCCAGTCTCTAAATGTGATAGCACACTTGTTCTTCTACTTCTCAAGCTACTTCTTCTCCATGTTCTATGCAGGAATCCCTTAATTGTGGGTGTTCCCCAAAGCTCTGTCCTGGGTTTTCTTCCTTTCTCTCTCTCTATCCCCTTACTTGGTGAACTCATCAGCTCCCATGAATTCAGTGATCACCTCTCTGCAGATGAGTCTCAAATCTATAGGCCCAGCCTTAGTCTCTCTTCTGAACTCTAGTTACCAACTGTTTACTGGACATTGACAACAGAATGTTCCATAGTAATCTCAATTTCAGCTTCTCCAAAATTATCTTTTCCCCCCAAACCCACCTCTGTTCCAAACTTCCCTGTTTCTGCCTAGGTTACCTCCCTGTCACCTAGGTTCACGTTGTCCAGGCAGCCTCCACTCCACTCTTTGCTCTCCCTTATTCCCAGTAACTGACCAGATGCCAAATGTGTTCTATTTCTACCTCCAGATGAATAGACATTTCTACATTTCTCTCATCCATCCCCTTCTCTCCCCTCACATGGCTACCACCGTAGTTCAAATACCTGATTGTAGGCAAATCATTTGTCTAGACTCTGACAGTAACTTAGGAATGAGTCTCACAGCTTCAAGTTTCTCCGTCCTCCACACAGCTGCCAAAGTGATCTATATTCCTAAAGTACAGGTCTGGCTGGGGCATCCCCCTACTCAGTGCCTCTCCTGGCTCCCTACTGACCTTCGGAAACAAATACAAACTCCTCTGGGTGGCATTCCCAGCCCTTCACAACCTGCCTCCAACTTACTTTTCCAGGCTTCTCATATATTGTTCCCTTTTATATACTCTTGGTGTGAACTGGCCAAATTAGTGCTCTTAGTGTTTCTTATATGTGGCTTCTCTGTCTTCTATCTCTATGCCTTTGTATAGGCAGTCCCCTCCC
>CM053587.1:296630866-296717578 GCA_028646515.1 Pseudochirops corinnae
TAGAATATCCGGGCAATTCTCCCTGAGAATTTCTTGAAAGATGCTTTCTAAGTTCTGTTTTTGATCATGGCTTTCTGGTAGTCCAATAATTTTTAAGCTGTCTCTCCTGGATCTGTTTTCCAGGTCAGTGGTTTTTTTATCCTTATCTTTTCTATAATATGGTGCCCAAAACTAAACATGAAACATCAGATGTAGTCTAACTCTTGTTGCTCATTCATTTTAGTCACGTCCAGCTCTTTGTGACCCCCTTTGGAGTTTTCTTGGCAGAGATACTAGAGTGGCTTATCATTTCCTCCTCTGGCTCATTGGAAAGCTGAGGAAACTGAGGCAAATAGAGTTAAGTGACTTGTCTAGGGCTGAACAGCTAATACGTGTCTGAAGCCAGATTTGAAGTCAGGGAGATGAGTCTTCCTAAGTCTACTTTGCCACCTACCTGCCCAGTACTCTAACTAGGACAGACTGTATTCCAATTATTACCTTCCCTTATTCTGGACACCCTCTCTCTTTTTAAATTGATGCATTTTGCTTACATATCACCTTCATTTCCAGATATGCCCCTCTCCCTTTCCTCTTCCCATTGAGTTGTCTTTGTCACAAAGATTAAAAAAGAAAGAGAAACAAAACTGTTCAGCAAAAGGGACAGACCTAGCAACCAAATATTCAATATTCCACATCCATTGCCCTGCAGCTCTGTAATGAAGGGAGGGGTGTATGTTTTCTCATCTCTTTTCTAGGACCAAGCTTAACCGTTAGATTTACACAACATCCCCTTCCCTTCCCTTCCTTTCCTTGGTTCTTTTCATCTACATAGTTGTAATCAACATGTATGTTGTTTTCTTGGTTTTGTTTGCTTCACTCTGAACCAGTTCCTCTATGTTCTCGTGCTTCCCTTAGGTGTTCATATTCATCAGTGTTTTGTAGACTGGGTCTTCCCATCTCATCAGGCTGGAAGTTTAGCAGCCACCCAGGAGCCTAATTCCTATACTGATCAGCACAAAAGCTTTGACATGCTCTGTTTGCCTGGCAGGCTGGTGCCTGGTCCCCCTCCTGCAGATACCTCATGAACTTTAGTCCTGTAACAGCTCAGAGCCCCCAAACTCAAGTGACCACCAGTCTCAGTTCCCTTCAGTAGGAGGGGATTATAGGCTTGCACTACCACATCTGATATATACATAATTTCTTATAGTACAGAAACATTCCATTATATTCATGTATCACAATTTGTTTAGCCATTCCCCAGTGGGCATCTCCTTTTGTTTCCAGTTTTTTGTTATCACAAAAAGTGTTGCTATGAACATTTGGGTATATTTAAGACCTTTCTGTCTTTGACTTCCTTGGGATATGTGTGTGTGCATTTATATATGTATATGCACACACATGTATATATGTGTGTGTATATGTGCATATATGTACATGTGTATACATGTATGTGTATATAGTAATGAGATCTTTGGATTAAAAAGCATTGACATTCAAATCTTACTTTTTTAAAAGTATAATTTCAAAATGCTTTTTGGAATGGTTGTACCAATTCAGTGTCACCAATGGGGTATTAGTATATGTCTTCCTATATCCCTTCCAATTTTGACTAGGTCTAAATATGTTTATTTGCTGAATGTGAGTTGAAACTTCAGAATTGTTTTGATTTTCATTTCTCTTTTTATTAGTGATTTGGAAATGTTTTTCATGTGATTCTCCTTTTTTTTTTTTTTTTTTTTTTGGCTTTTTGGAGGGGGAATGCAGGGCAATTGGAGTTAGGTGATTTGCCCAAGGTCACATGGCTAGTAAGTGTTAAGTGTCTGAGTCCAGATTTGAACTCAGGTCTTCCTGACTCCAGGGCTGGTGCTGTATTCACTGTGCCACCTAGCCGCCCCCTCATGTGATTCTTAATGCTTTGCAAATTTCCCTTTAAGAACTATGTGCTTGGGTGGCTCCAAATTTGGAGTTCACATTTGGCTTCAGACACTTAACACTTACTAGCTGTGTGACCTTGGGCAAGGCACTTAACCCCAATTGCCCTGCCTTCCCCGCCTCCAAAGAACAACAACAACAAAAAGAACTGTGTGCTTGTATCCTATGATCACTTCACTGAGGAATGGAATGGCTCTTGATCTTATTTATTACCCTATATATCTTGGATACCAGACCTTTATCAGAGATACTTATTTCTCAGTTGACAGTTTCCCTACTTATAATGGTGTTACTTTTGTTCTTACAAAAGCTTTTCAATTTCATTTAAATGAAATGAACTATTTTATCTTTTGTGGTCTCCTCCATCCTTTGTTTGGGTAAACACTTTCCCCCTCTACTGGAATACTATTATGCCATGAGAAATGAATATGAAAAATTCAGAGAAGCATGGAAAGAATTATATGAACTGATACAGAGGAAAATAAGAACCACAAAAACCAAAAACACAATTACTCCAACAATGAAGCTGGAAAGGATAAAAATATGAGTGTGAATATTGCACAATTATAATGACCAAGCTTTTCTCTGAAGAATAGTTAGGAAAACATCTTTCTCTCCCTTTATTGCAGATATAGGGCTAAACATGGAGACTATTGCATGTACTATCAGACATTTTCAGTGTTGTCCATAGTTTTTTTCCCCTTTCTTTTTAAGTTTTTGTTATAGGAATGACTTGATGGGTGGGCGAGTAGGAAGAAATTACATTCAGAAGTGATTTGATATAAAAACAAAGCCCAATAATAATGTAAGATACATTTTAAAGAATAATTATCTCTTTTGCCGTAGTTATGAAAAATACCTGCATCTATTTTCCTCCTAATTTTAGAAAATGATATGGCCATTTATATTCAAGTTGAGTATCAATTTGGAACTTACTGTGGTATGTGGCATAAGATACTGATTGAAATATATATTTTTTGTCACATTGCTCTCCAGTTTTTCCAGCAGTTCTTGTCAAAGAAAAAATTCTTCCCCAAGAAATTCTTGGGTTCCTCTCCCAGAGAGTTAAAGTAACTTGTCCAAGGTCACAGAATTTAAGGTTGAATTGAATTGATAGTCACACAAAGCTATGTGTATTATGTGTTATATGGTGTGTGTGTGTGTGTGTGTGTGTGTGTGTGTGTGAGAGAGAGAGAGAGAGAGAGAGAGAAACAGACAGACAGACAGACAGAGACAGAGACAAAGACTGAGAGAGACAGACAGAAAGAAATAAATTCTGTTGGGGGACTAGAATTGAGGTTTCCTACCCTCTATACTATACAACAGTGTCCTGTCTGTCATGTATGTGCTTCTTCCTCCAGTCTCAGGCTTCCTGATGGACCTCATTGTGCTAGACCCAACAATGGGCACCAGATCAGTTAGTCAGTCTGCCAATCAGTCAGTAAGCATTTAAGTGTCAGGAGGAACTGAGTGCAAATCTGGCTTCAGACACTTACCTCTTACTAGCTGTGTGACCTTGGGTAAGTCACTTAACCCCAATTGCCCTGCCCTCTCCCCTCCAAAAAAGCAGAAAAATAAATAAAATTAAAAAAAAAGTATTTTAGATAGTCTTCTTCTCCTAGGGTTTAGTGACTAAGGGTGGAAGAGATGAGATGATAATTGTCAGGAAAGGATCAAGCGAGAGTTTTTTGAGGATGGGGGATTGAAGGCAGTAGGCAAGGAGCCAATAAATGGGGAGAGATAAGTAACAGAGTGGAGCTGAGAGAGGAGGTAATCTGTTGGAGGAAATAGGATGGAATGAGATTGCTTGTGTAGGTAGAGGGATTTGCCTTGGTAGGGAGTAAGGCCACCTTTTCATGTGAGTCAGGCGTGAAGTAATAGATGATGGCAGAAGGCATCTGAGTCATATGAGATGAGGAGGAGAGGCAAAGAGGGATCTCGTGGTGAATGGCCTCATTTTTTTTTAGTAAAATATGAGGCAAGGTTCTCAGCTGAGTGAGGGAGCAGAGGGGGAACCATGGGAGATTTGAGGAAGAATGTAAAGGTTTGGAAGAACCACTCTGGAGAGTGTATAGTGACTTAGTAGAATTGGAAGTCACAGTGTGGATAAAGAGGAAAGACAGAGGGAGAGATGAAAAGCCATAGCCAGATAAATGGATTTCATAATTCTTGAATAATGGAGGTGGTACATTTGTGGGCAATGGGAAAATCCAGGGTCTGCCATCTTTATGTATAGCTGATGTGGGCTGGAAGGATAGCTTATGGGAGTTGAGTATATTGAGGAACTGAGTGGTTAGAGTGTTTGAGAGAGAATACATATGTTGAAGTCTCTTAATATGAGGTCAAGAGTTGTGGAGGAGAGAAGAATTATGAACTAGGTACTGAACTTGATGAGGGAGAAAGGAGAATGATTTGGAGATGTGCAGACAACAGCTACAGGATTTTGGTTGGGTGGAAGATGTGGATTTTATGAACCTCAAAGGAGAGTGATGGAGGTAGGGGAAGAACCTGGAAGTGTTAGTGGAGAGAAAGGCGTACTTCAACTCCCCCCACCTCAACCAGTGTGCCTAGGGAATGAGTGAAGGTGTAGTCATTACTAGAAAGAGTGGCCATGGAGGCTTTGTCATCAGTGGGGAGCCAGGTCCCAGTGATTGCTAGAAAATGGAAAGAAGAGGAGAAGAAAAGATTTAAGATGAAGAAAAGTTTGTTGCCTATGGAGCAGGCATTCCAGAGAGAGCACAGTGAAAGGGGTGGGTAGCATTTGGTTGGGTCTTTGGGATAAGATGGTTGAAGGGGTTGGAAATAAGTAATCAGGTGGTAGGGGACAGGCAATAGTGTTTGGGTGATGATCTTGATGACATACAGGGATTTAGAATCATAATCATGGATATGTAGGATAAGTATTTTAGTCATTGAGTGGAAGGTGCCACTCTTCTTCCCAGAGGAGGCTGGAGATCAATTCAAGGTCAAGATGGAAAATGTTCAGTTGGATGGAAGTCTTTTCTCTTTTCTCTGACATCTGAGGATTAGACAAGAGATGGTGCAACAGGAGATGAAAACTGAAGTAGCCTTAGGAGAAGATAGACCTCCCACAAACTTTTTGCTTCCTCTTCCCTCAGGGTACAGGCACACAAGAAGATGGAAGATCAGTCATCAGAGGTGAAGGTTGTACCTCTTCATCTGGAGGTGGAGATCAGGTAATCGGAGCAGGAGGTGTGGATGGAGGTCCCCCTTTGTTGCTTTCCCTCAGGGAACACACACACACACACACACACACACACACACACACAGCAGGAGATGGAAGCTGTGTGTTTGGAAGAAGGTAGCTTCTCTTCTCACCAGAGGCTGGAAATCAGGGTGGGTACAGCAGGAAGTGCAAGTCTCATAGGCACAGGGGGAAGAGGAAAGTAGAAGTGACACAGATGGTGGACCCCCTCCCCAGCCTTGCCACCAGATCTCTCATTGTTGATGCTAGTGGCTTGAGCTCTAACTTGCGATCCAGGGCACATTAATTCTGTGTCATAAAATCATCCACCGAATATTCAGTGGATCTGTATTCTGTGACAATTCCGTGCTAGATGCTACAGGGGATCCATCAAAACAGAAGATGCTCCTACCCTCAAGAAGCTCATATCTAGTTGGAGAGACAAGACCCTCACATGTCAAAAAGAAAAATTAGTTCACTGCTCAAATAGTGGCAAAGAGAGCAAAAATTTTAAAATAATTAGTTCAATACCCAATTAGTGGCACAGACAATAAATAAAAATAATTAGTTCAATGCCTAATTAGTGGTATAGACAATAAATTAAAAATAATCAGTTCAATGCCCAATTAGTGGTATAGTTAGTAAATAAAAATAATTAGTTCGATGGCCAATTAGTGGTATAGACAGCAAATATTATTGTATCAGATCAGAGCGGGGAGAGTTACTAGGGCCTGGTGTGGTCAGGCAAGGCTTCCTGGAGGAGATAGAACTTGGTCTGGGCAGTAAAAGATGGATACTTGATTAGCTGTAAATGCAGATAGAGATAGATATGAGAAGGAACATTCAGGGGACAGGGAGAGGACCAGACAAGCTGGAGTTGAGGATTTAGAATGTAGGATATTTTGATACATCACAGTATCTCTAATCTCAGCATTCCCACCAATGATGGGGATTGCAGCCCATTGATACCTTCTCATCCTGTTGGATTCCTGCTTATGCTCTCTCATAGGCCCTCTTGCTACTGAGGATTGGCCCAGTATAAGAGAGGCCTTCCTCTGAGCCTTTTAACATTTTGAAGGTACCAGAGTGAAACTCATGCTGTCCATCTGTTATCCTGCACATGACCAGTTCGCCTCCATTCCCATTCTTTTATTTCCTCAGTGATATGTCCCTTATGTCAGTGCGATCAAATAGAAACAGATCCCTGCTCCTGCATATAGACTTAGAAAATCACAAATTTTGTAGCATTTTATTTTTATCTATTTTGTTAAACACATCTCAACGGCATTTTAATCTGGTTTGGGCTGCCCTCCCCTGGAGGGCACAGAGTTTGACACATCTACCTTATATAACTCCTTGTACATAAGCATATGTATTATCCACTTGCCTTTTAGGTGCCTGAGTACCCACTGCTTGAGTAATCTTCCTAAGGTACAGATGCGATCATGTTACTTCTCAACTCAAAGATCTTCCGTGGCTCCCCATTGCTTTAATGAACATTTGTTCATAAAAGCTCTATGTGCAAATATTATAGCTCTACCGCAGTCCAACTTTCCTTTACTCCCTTATCTCTGTTAGATATATCTGTGTGTGGATTGCTTAAATATATAGATGTGGTTTGAAGGTGACATGGATGGATATGATCTGAGATTTGGTCCACCTTTTCAGAGAGTAGGAAAAGGGTAGTGCTCCATGTATAGATTTATCATCCCAGGGAACGTATAGGGGAGGGAGTGACAGAATTTGGAACTCAAAACTTTTTTAAAATGTTAAAAATTGTTTTAATATGCAGTTGGGAAAAAGATAAAGTAATATTAAAACAAGAAGGAAAAAGAAAAGGGCAGTTCTTGCATCACCAACATAATAGTTTGGGGAACAGGAAGAGGTGGAGCATGGAGCACAAAAAGCCAATTTTCTTATCACTCTTATGGGATGTTAGCCTTTAGAATTAGCTTTGGCCACTCATTCAGTTAGTCAACAAACTTTCATTAAGTACCTACTATGTGCCGAGAGTATTGTGCTAAGCACTGGAAATTCAAAGAAAGTCAAAACATGGTCTGTGCTCCCAAATAGCAAACAGTTGGAGACAATAATTAACCAGGTACATCCAAGATATATACAGAGCGTATAAAGGTATTCTGAAAGTGGAAGGCATTTAGTAGCAGAGGGCACCAGGAAAGCCTGCTGAAGAAGATCATATTTGAGCTTAGTCTCAAAGCAAGGCAGGGAGGCTAAGAGGCTGAGGTGAGGGACTACAGCATTCCAGGTATAAGGGACAGCCAATGCCAAGGCATAAAGGTGGGAGATGGAATACTGTAGGCACTCAGTAGAGAAACTGCAAGTGGGCCAGTTACACAAAAGACCATTATACATAGAGACTATTGAGTAAACCCATTATCTAAGCAAAATATCGAACAAAAAAATGGAGAAGTTCTATAGAGTAGAATATATCAGAGAAGACACAAGAGTTTGTGAGGGAGATAAGATCTCAGCTCAAACTAGAAGAGAGATGATCACATACAAGGGAGGGCTTTTCCCAGTATTCTCTAGAATCATAAGCCCTGGAGATCAAAACTATCAAAGGACCAGCCCTTATATGTGTCTTTGGCTCCAAGAGCTCCAGTCCTATTCAAGTTTCCTCTCTCTCTCTCTCTCTCTCTCTCTCTCTCTCTCTCTCTCTCTGTCTCTTTCTCTCTCTCTCTCCCCTTCCCCTACTCTCCCCCTTCTCTCTCCCAAGTAAGTCCCTTACGTCATGTAAGTCTCTTACAACATTCTCCCAGCCAATCAGAAGTCAAAGAAGCAATTTGTATGCAGCTTGGAGCACAGGGCTCTCCCTCCCCCACCTCGCATAGGTGAAGTGGCCATTACTTCTCATACTACTTTCCTCTGATGTGCCAGTCAGACTGGATGAATCTCTATCCCCAAAGTTGTCTTTCCCTGTCCCTCCTCAGTACCTTTGCTCATGCTGTCCTTTATGCCTGAAATGAACTCTTCTCACTCTCACACTCACCCTTCTTTCCTCCAAGATCACATCCTCCAGAAAACCTTTCTTCACCTCCCATTCCCAGAACCCCTCCCGGTGAAAATGATTCCTTTCCTCCTCAGATGTCAAGGGGTACTTTGCACGAGTCCCACTTTTCTCCTGATTTCCCTACCCTTTGCAGCATAGTTATTTGCATTTGTATTCCCCCACCCCACCCCCACCCCCCACTCCCGCAATAGATTATAAGCTCCTTGAGGTCAGGACTTTCATTATATCTGTTTGTGTTCCGGAATCCAGGCTCAGTATTTTGTACGATTTTGTAATGATTCAGTGTTTCAAAGTTTTGTAATTTTGTGCGTAGTCCTTCTGCCAATGAAGAACAGCTCCTCTGTGATCATGTCACCCCACAAGATCAAATATAAAATGCTCTGTTTGGCATTTAAAGCCCTTCATAACCTAGCCCCCTCTTATCTTTCCCATTTTCTTACACCTTACTCTTTGACCTCGTGACGTTGGCTTCCTGGCTGTTCAATGAACAGTATACTCCATCTCTCAGCTCTGGGCATTTTCTCCAAGTGTCCTCTGTACTTAGAACACTTTCCCTTCTCAACTCTGCCTACTGACACCCCTGGCTTCCTTTAAGCCCCAACTAAAATTCCATCTTTTCCCCAAAGTCTTGCCCAACCCATCTTAATTCTAATGTCTTCCCTCTGTTAATTATTACCTATTGATACTGTATATATTTATTTGTACATTGTCTCCCCCATTAAATGTAAGCTCCTTGTGGGTAGGGGCTGCTTTTTGTCTCTTTTTGTATTCCTAGAGCTTAGCACAGTGCCTGGCATATATAGTAGGTGCTTAATAAATGTATATTGATTGATAGTATCAGTTGATGGTTTGCAGAAATTGTGAGCTGAAATGAGCTAAGCTTGGGCTCTTCTGTTAAACATTTAAAGCCCTCCATGATCTGGCACCAGTCTACTTTTCCCAAACTTATTTTATATTTCTCTCTTTCACCAACACCCTCCAAACTATTCTACTTGGTATTACATATATATGATGTTTAATCTTCACTGGTGGCCCAACACCCACCCTCCCCATGCCTGGAATGTTCTCCCTCCTTACCTCCACCTCTTAAGATCCCTCACTCTCTTCAAGACTTCACTCAAGCACAGCTGCTTGCTGTACACAGCCTTTCCTGATTCCCCACTCTTCCGACCCATCTCCCCAAATTACTTGGTGTTCACTTGGTATATTTTCTCATCTGAATATTTGTTGTTTTTCTCCAACCAGAAACTGGGACTCTTCATTTTTACTTTTGTATGCCCAGCACCTAGCATAGATCCTGAAATATAGGGGGTGATGACAAAATGCTTGAAAAACTAGGCACCAGATAGGGAGTCTATCACTGGAGAGTGCTCAAAGCCTTTCCCTTGCAGTGGCCACTGGCTGGCAGCAAGGACCACAAGAATGAGGCATCATCTTCACCCCATGGGAGAGAAGTATTTTAGTGGAGGTGAATAGTAGTTCCCACATAATATAAGAGAAGGACAGTGCAAGTATTATGGATCCCATTTTTAAGTTGAAGAAGATCAGATTCTCATTTCAATTAGATGATGACAGTGGTGGAGTGGCGGGCCTGGGGCCACAGAGCTGGTAATCATTAGTAGTCAGGACTTGTACTAGCCTGGGTGTCTGACTGCAGGACCTGGTGTGCTGTTTCCTCTATACTTCCTCAATGAAGGAATGAATGAATGAAGCCAACATTCACATTTTGTCCAGTCATTAAAAACGCCCTACCCCCTGACCCCTGGCTCCAGTCCGTGCCTTGGCTCCCCCCTGCCCAGCCCGAGGTGGGCAGTCCCCCTGTAACCAGAGAGGAGGGCAGTGGAGATTCTTTACAGGTGTTCGCAGCTGCCTCCTCCCATCCCACCCCCACCTCTCCCACCTGGGGGGATGAAAGGTCCCCGGGCAAGTAGATCCTTCCTAATTTTGGCAAACTCAGCGGGCAGGGAGGAGAGCTATGCTTCTCCCCCCCGACTGTGGCTGAAAGGGAAACAGCTGGGGTTGGCTAGCCAGCCCTGGCTCCTGCGGCACACGGCCCAGCCCCTGATGGCAGCCGAACGCCTTTCATCCCCGGCACTATTGTTCAAAATTAGCGGAGCTGCCATTCAGGGCTTCAAATGCAAAACCGCTCCCTGCCGGACAGGAGCCAGGGGGAGCCAGGGGAGCTGAGTGGCCTCTGCTCAGCTTTTAATAGACCAAAGGACCCTGGCAGTTTAGCTCTTTTTCCTAATTTAAAGCTATTTTCAGTCGTTTGGAAACTCCCCTGTGGTGGAGCAAGAAGGCCAGGAGAGGGGGGTTGAGAGATGGGGGACTTGAAACTCTCTTCTGGATCTCCCCTTCCCTTTTTCCACAGGAGGCTTGTCACAGGGTTGTCCAGGGATGGGCTGAAAGAAAAAAAAAGATCAGAGGGGAATCTCTGAGTTTGGGAAGAGGATCAAGGTTACTGGAGCTCAGGCTCCTGGGTCAAGGGTCCAGCACTGGCAAGGAACACAGGATTTAGACTGGGAAAAGACCCTCGGACATCTTTTAGCTCAGCTCTCTCATTCTACAGGTCAAGAAATCCAGGCTCAGAAAGGCCACATAGACTTGCCCAAGGTCACATAGCTAGTAAATTTCAGTCAGGACTTTCAAATCCAGGGCTCTTTGGGCTACATTATAAGGTTGCATGCGTTCTTTAGTCCTCCACCTTCCCCTGCTTCCCTTCCATGTCTAAGAGCAGGATTCAAGGGTCTCCACTTACTCTGGGAGTGGGCTGTAGGCTGTCTAGAAATATCAAATTGAACCACTCTTTTCTTCCTAAGAAGAGAGAGTCCTTCAGGACAAGGCTGCAGGCTGGGAGATGGAGGCTGCATGGGGTTACCTGGAGAGGTAACAACATACGTTTTTGGAGTCCGAGGACTTGAATTCAAATCCAGCCTCAGTCACTGTTTGTGTAGCCTTGGGCAATTCGCAGTCCCTCTGGACCTTCGTTTTCTGATCTGTAAAATAGTTGCTAAGGTCCTTCCAGCTTTATAATGATAATTTTGTAATTTAAACCTTCAAGTCTTCACTCCCAATCTCCTAAACCCAGGGAAAATGACATTACAGAGAGGGGAAGATACCCAGGTCATCCAACAAGGTGGGGAGGAGAGAAGGAAGTCCAGATATTTCATTCCTAAATATTCTGACACTAGAAATAGGGAGCTGCCTCATTCATTCCTTCAATGAACATTAAATCCTTCTCCTATTTCTTTGACTCTTTCCTAGCCTCATTTCTCCCCCTCCATCCTTATTTCCTTCTTTTTCTCCTTGGCTTTCTCGTCTTCATTCCTGTCTCTCTTCCTGCTTTCCCCAGCAGGAGGAATTTCTCCAGTGAATTTCTCCAGATGCTCTGTACAAAACACTGTGCTAGGCACAAGGATACAAAGATAGAGATGACAACTGGCTCTGCTCCTAAGGACCTTATAATTTATTAGTGAGAAGGACATCTAAGGAGCAATATGGAATAGTAGGAAAGGGTACCAAGTTTAGATCCACAAAATCCCCACTCTGACATTTACTACCTGCGTGTCCTTGGACAAGTAATTTAATCTGTCTGGGCTTTGGGTTCCTCTTCTGCAAAATGAAGGGGTTGGACTCTAGATTGCCTCCAACATCCCTTCTGCTTCTAAATCCCATTATGTACACAAATAACTGTAGCATCTAGTTAATGAGAGAACAAAGTCCCAGCTAAGTGATGGGAGACATTGGAGGAGGGGAAGACACTTTTATCTAGGAATGACCCATCATTAAGGAAGGCTTTTTGGGGGAGATGGAACTGACTCCCAAGCTGAAGAAGAATTCAGGAGGAAGGTTACATAGAACAGCCCTTTGTAGCCACAGGTGGTGGTTGCTGGTGCAGCCCCTGGGGGTACCCTTCAGACTGGAGGTAGCCAGGCAGTAATTACAGCATACTGCCCCTGCCATGCCAGGAAGAAGATGGATAGCATGCAGTGGAAAGCAGAGCCCAGCCAAGCTCTGTTCCCTCCCAGCCTGGCACCCCTCATGCGTGGGAAGCAGAGTAATGGGGTGAAGCCAGGCTCCATCCTCAGGCAGACAGGAGGGGGCCTTGCCTGCCCATTTCTTGAGGAAGGGAAGAGGAGGGGAAGGAGGAAGCCTGGGGGCAAACAGAGCAGAAGGGAGGAATAAAGAGAAGCAGGGAAAATGCCAAAGAAGCATTTGAAGAGGGAAAGGCATAAGGGACATGGACATGGGTCAAGGGAACTGCCCCCTCTCTCCCTCATCTCCTCATCCCCCTGTCTCTTACTTATCTCTTGCTCATCCCTAATTTTATCTTGTCTCTGCTAGTCTTCTGTCTTCCTACATTGGTTTCCAGATCCCATTTCTCTATGCCTGCCTCTCCCCCTTTCCTATATAAAATATATATATATACACACACATATATAAAAACACACATTACATATATGTATATATATATATTCCTCTTCTCCTTTTTTCTGTCTTCCCTTCTCCCTCCTTCTCCTCACTTCCTCCTCTCTCTTCCTCCCTCTCTCCCTTTTTTCCTCTTCCCCGAATTTCTTCCTCTCTCTCCCTCACTGCCCCTCTTTCTCCTCCTCTTTCCTGTTTCTCTGCCTCTCTCCTTCATCCCTGCCTCTCTTCCCACCTTCCCCAGCAGGAGGTGGGGGGGGGGGGGGGGGAGACTGCTTTCCTTCTGGCCCAGGCACTGGATCTTTTCTCTCCTCTGGGGCTGTCGCCATTTTGCCTAATGATGGGAAGCTGCATGAATGCCAATGGAAACAATACATCTTTTATGAAGTGCTCCCCCCGGAGATGCTGGAAATCTTACATTAACATGGCATTGATTTGCCTCTCTTACTCCCCAAAGAAGGGGAGGGGAGTACAAAGGCGTCGCCATAGTTTCTGGTGATAGATTTTCTTCCTCCCTCCCCCCCTCCCCAACTTAAATACAGGATCTGTCACTTCTTGGGGATGGGTGGTGCTGTTTGGTATTGATGGTGAACCCTAACTCTGGAGCAGAGGGTGCTAATGGCTCACTCCCTCCCGTCTGTTTCTGCTGCAGTGACTCAGCCAGCTCAGCTCTATCTCCACGCTGAATATTTATTCGTTCACTCAATGACTGTGTGCTGGGGTGTGGGACTGTGTGTAGGTGATTCGAGGCCTGGCAGAGAAAACCTCAGTAACCACCCACCTGAGACCCCCCCCCCCCCCAGCCCCCAAGTAGCCTCTTCTAGCCTCTTCACTGACTGACTCTCCCCCACAGAGCAGGGTCAGTTTTCTGTAGCCAAACCTCACCACCTTGACCTAGGGGGCTTGAACCCCACTCTGAGGGTAGTGACAGAGACTGAGTAAGGGAGAGGGAAATAACCCAAGCCCCCTGAGGAGGGAGACCTAGTTGAAAAGAGCTGGACACTTGGAGTCAGGGAGCTTAGTTCCGAAACTCTTCCCTGTCCGTTACTAGCTACTAAGTCAGTCACCCTAGATGGCTCAAAGGTTGGAAAGGACCTCGGAGAGCAACCTTTATCTCTGCCTGTCAGTTTCCTTCCCTTTCTCAGCAAGGGTCACTTGGGCTGGGATCCTGATCCCTCTGCCATCTCCATCCCATCACAAACTGCCACTGCCATGTGGTTCCTTCATCTTCCTCACTTACCTCCTATGGTACTCATCTATGTAGTAATAACAATAGCTCGAATTTTCACAACAACCTTGGGGGAAGGTGCAGTTATTACCCCCCCATTTTCAGATGAGGAAACTGAGGCAAACAGAGGTTAAGTGATTTGCCCAAGGTCACACAGTGTGTAAGTGTCTGAGGCCAGATGTGAACTTGGGTCTTCCTGATCCCAGACCCAGTGTTCAGTCCACTGGACCCTGTAGTTGATCATACTATATCTCCCCAGTAGGACCTGAGCTCCTTGAGGGAAGACTATTTTAAAAAAATTTTTTTTTTTTGCTCATTATATCCCTAGTGCCTAGGCCATTTTATTTTGGAGATGGGACCTGTGCTTTCCTTGATTTAAGGAACTCCCAGTGAGTGAATTCCCTTTTCCAATGCAGATCAGGGCTCAGGGAGCTCAAGTTAAATTTATCACCAAAGTTCATATAACCAGGTGGGACTTCAACCCAGGTCTTTTGCCTCAGTTTCCTCATCTGTAAAATGTGAAGAAGGAAATGGCAAATCACTCCAGTATCTGCCAAGAAGACTCCAAATGGGTCCAGAAAGAGTCAGAAACCTGACCAGCCCTCTGTTCACCACATTGGGGCTGCCTTAGCTTGAAGGTGCTTAATAAATATTTGTCAAAAGTTCAGCTCCAAGGAAGAAGTATGGGAAAACATCTCCCCTACCTTCTGCAGAGGTGGGAGGGGGGCGTGTGGGGAGTGGTCCACAGGTGTTGATTGTATACATTGCATATATTGTCAGAGTTTTTCTATGTATCATTGGTTTTGCTGTTCTTTATGACTACTGTTTCTCTTTGCTCTTTTTTTAAGTAAAAAAAACCCTGTTGTTAAAGCAGGGGTGCTTTATTTTTTTTTTTTAATGGACCCCATTGGCAGTCTGGTGAAGTCTACGGACCTCTTCTGGGAGTGATGTTTTCAAGTGCATAAATAAAATACACGAGATTGCAGGGAAATCAATTGTTACGTTGAAATAATACAGTAATCAAAGTATTTTTTTTTAACTCATAGACTCCTCCCCCCCCCCCCCCCCAGGTTAAGAACTCCTTTTATAAGGGAAGGCTTTCTGGGAGTTAAGAGTGGGAAAGAGATACAGTAGGAAATTTAAGTGGTGTAAAAACAAAATGTGACAATATGCTTTTATTTATTTAAAAAATGCTTGTTCAGTTGAATTGAAGCACTTTATTTTACAGATGAAGGAACTAAGGCCTGGAGAGTTTGTGGCCAAGTGACTTGCTCAAGGTCACATGTATAACAATAAACACCAGAACTGGGATTTCAACTTCTGATTCTTCTGATTCCAGATCCAACAGTCAACAAATGTGAATAAAGTGCCTGTTATTTCAAGTATTTTTTGCTAGGTACTGGTATATAATAACTTTGATGTGGCATTCTTTATACTCCAAAATCCATAAAATGGGTATAATAAAAGCAGCTAACTCACAGGATCAAATACGATACTATCTGTAAAGTGCTTTGCAAATATTAGATATGCGTGTATGTATATTCATGCACACACATACACATGTATATTCATATATAGTTATTGTTGTTCAGTTGTTTCTGACTCTTCTCAGACCCATTTGGAGTCTTCTTGGCAGATACTGGAGTGGTTGGCCATTTCCATCTCCTCATTTGACAGATGAGGAAACTGAGGCCAACAGGGGTAAGTGACTTGACCAGGTCACAGCTAGGAAGTGTCTGAGGCTGGGTCTTCCTGACTCTCAGCTTGTTGATCTATTCACTGTACCACCTAGCTGTCACACACACACACACACACACACACTTTATATGTGTGTAATATACTTAACATACATGTGTGCATACACCCTGAATTTTGCTGTTTCTTAGGTATTATTCTGGCTTGGTAGACAGAATGGTCACTTGATGCATATATGCTGGCTGTTCTGATTATGAGTAATAGTAGTCAGCATCATCCCTTTCCCTTCCTGAGCCTGGCTGGTGAGGGTAAGGGGCTTGAATCAGTTCCTCTCTGGTCTAGCTCCCTAGATTCCTTCCATCTCTGACCTTCTGAGAGGGTTCACACCATAGCTCAGGGTTGGATTTGTAGCTCAAGAGGGACATTGGTAGGAAGTCCTAAGGTGCTTTCTTAGGGAACTGAAAGTTAGCAAAGTTACCATCTACTTCCCCTCTACACTCAGACCCTCCTAAATGGAGCAGGGAAGGGAAGGCTTGGTAGGTCTGTTTTTCTGTCCTGATGGACACCCTTCAGGCTGTTTGAGAACTCCCAGTCAAGGGGCCGAGAGAGTTAATATGTCTGCAATGTGCTTTGAGTTCCTCAGATAGGCGGAGGGATGTGGAACAAGGCTGTCGGAGCTGACGACGGCCTCCCAGTTATTAATAAAAGAAGGGCTTCCTCCTGCTCTGAGTTGAGCTGCCAGCCAGGGGGAGCGCCTTCAGAGGGCTGAGAATGCTGCTGTCTAGAAATTGCTGGACTGAGACCAGACAAAACTTATCTCACTTGAGACCGACTCTAAAATGGAACCAAGTGGTTCTACCCATATTTGGGGTTGAGGAGAAGAGAGCAAGCTCAGGGTCTAGGCCAGCTTGCTTCTGATGTCTCCCACTCATCTCCAGCCCGGGCTTGTGATGGAAATGGAGCAGGATACATGCAATGCAGTGGCTGGGCTGGAGGGGACATCTTCTCACAGCAACTGCTAGGGGAAGCAGAAGGGAGAGGCTGCGGCTTCCTCAAAGGGTAGTTGCCGCTCCCTACCCCTTTTTGGAATGTGTTGAAGTAGAAAAGGCCCTAGATTGGAATCCTAGCTCTACTTGGCTGTGCAACCATGGGCAACTTACGAAACTCTCAAACTCAGTCTCCTCATCTGTGAAATGGGTTTAGTAATAACACCAACTTTGAAGGGTTGTTATGAGGTGACATGCAAAGAGATTTGCAAATCTGAAAGTGCTATAAAAAGCTCTTGTTACTATTATTATAGTAACATGAAAATTGTAAAATGAAGGGATTGGATTAAATAATGTCAAAGGCCCCTTCGGGACACTTAGGGTTCTATGGCTCTCCTCTCAACCCCCCAGGTCTGTTTTTGGACTGCCCTCCCTCAAGGTGCCTCAGTCTCTCCATCCCTTTCCCCAGCTCTCCATTTTGCTTTTCCCAACCTGCTTCTAGCTCCCTCCGTCTCCTCCTTCCTTCCTGGCTTGCTAATGCTCTGGTAGCAGCCTCAGCCAGCTCTGCCGATGTTTTCCAGGGGCAGGCGGGTTTACAGCAAGTGAAAACGCACTAGCGATTTGCGGGGTGAAGGAGGAGGGGGAGAAAAATGATATACACAATAAATCTGGGATAATTTTGGCAAGGGTGGCAGGCAATGTTGCTAGCAGAGAGTAGCGGCAGCCTGACTGTTCAGAGAAAAAGGTTTCGGAGGCCTGGTTTCTCCCTGCCTCTGAGTTCTCCCAGGCTAGGGGGCTTGCTAAGTGTGGAGACTGGAAGCCCAGCTGCCCGGCTTGGGCAGGAAAAGGCCAACGCACTGACGCCATGGGTAATTTCTATTTCTCGTCCTGAGGGTGGCTCAGAGGGTTCCTACACGTAGTGGGGAGTACCCTAGGACTGCTCCCTGACTGAATGTGATCAGCCTCCCCGCTGCCCATACATAGCCCAGGCTGGTAGGGGGCAGTGTCTGGCATATCTCCCACTGGGGCTGCAGCTGCAGATTGGTGTTTGCCCTCCCGGGGGGCCAATTTGCACCAAGTCCTTGAAGGCAGCCTTGGCTATAGGCTATCTCTCAAGTGGGGGAGTCTGTGAGTGGGTCCAGGGCAGTAAGTAAGTGATCTGTCTTTCCTGCCTGAATGGAGATTGTTGGAACATCAGGTTTAGCGCTGGAAAGGGATTTTATAGATAATTTTATTCAACCCTCTTGTTTTACAGATTAGGAAGCAGAACCGTGCTATGACCTACCCCATAGCTAGTCAGTATCAGAATCAGAATCTGAACCCAGATCCTCCAGATCCAAATTCTACTGCTCTTTCTTTGACCTGGGCTCTGTTGTTTACTCAGACTGTGACAGAGGGGAGAGCCCTTGGAGGTCGTCTAGGCCCTTGTTTAGCAAAGAAGGAAAACCAGTGACTTGGCCAAGGTGCTATAATTTGTAAGGAGGTCACAGCCAAGGCTTGAATCCAAATCCAGGGTTCTTTCATTATCACATTTCCCAAGAGCCAAGCCCCCTCCCTGCCTCCCTACAAAGCCTGCTGTTCCTTGAGGACCTTAAGGACCTTGAGAGATCCCCTTCTCTCTCTCTCTCTCTCTCTCTCTGTCTTTCTCTCTGTCTTTCTGTCTGTCTCTGTCTTTCTGTCTGTCTTTCTCTGTATCCCTCTCTGTTTCTACTGCACCTCTCTCTCTCTTTTTCTCTTCCTCTCTCTCTCATTCTCTCTCTATCTCTGTTTGTCTGTCTCTGTCTTTCTGTCTGTCTGTCTTTCTCTTTCTTTCTGTCTGTCTCTCCACTGCACCCATCTCATTCTCTTTCTCTCGTTCTGTCTGATTTTCTTTTTCTTTCTCTATTTCTCTGTTTTTCTCTCCCCCTCTCTCTCTCTCTTTCTCTCTCTCTTTCTCTCTCTCTCTCTCTCTCTCTCTCTCTCCCTCTCTCTTCCTCTCTCTCTTTCTCTGTCTGTCTGTCTCTCTCCCTTAAGGACCTAGACCCAGAGGCAGACAATCTGACTTTCTAGAAATGCTAGGTTCTGAATTTTTGGAAATATGAGGTAGATCATATATGCAAAGTGGTTGGCATGGCTTCACGTATAAATTTCCTTAAAGACGACCTGAACCACCCTCTCCACTCCCTAGGCAGAATGTATGGGAGGGAAAGGAGGCTTAATTTGGAGTCAGAGAACTTAAGTTTAATACCCCACCCCTCCCCTACAGTTTACTGCCTGTGTGACATGTGGCAAGTCATTTAACCTCTTTGTAACTGTTTCCTTGTCTGTAGAAAGAGGGAGGTGGGTTAGATGGCCATTTAGTTTTTTCTAGCTCTAAATCTACTCTCCCATGACCTTGCTGGTTCTGTTTGCTGTGGCCTCTACCCCTGTGACTGGCCAATGAGTAGTCTGTAAACAGACACTCCCCAGAATGGGAAGAGATGCTTTAGTCACAGGCTTGGGGCAGAGGCTAGGAAGAAATGCAGAAGGGGGCTCTGAGGCAGAGCCCTCTGCTTACCCCTCCCTTACTCCATGACCAGTAGAAGGATAAGGGCTAGACTCCTCTTTAAGCTGATGCCGGGAACTTTTGAGAGAAGGATAAGAGGACCAAAGTTCTCACTAGGAGGCCTGGATAGATTCAAGATGAAGGAGAGGAAGCTGATCTGGCTGCCATCCATCCCTCCATCACCCTCCCTGCCTTCTCGAGCTGTAGGCCCTGGGTTGGCTTCCTACGCCAATTACAGGTTAGCAAGTCTGGTTGCCTTAGTAACAGAGCTGCCAAGGCCCCCAGAAACCTGGCTGCTTTACCTAGTTTCTATATCCCCCCTCCATTTAAAAGGATGGGGGTAAAAGGTGAGGGTAGAAATCATACCAGTTGCCCTGATTTTAAAGATGCTTCAGATAGATGAAGATATATGAGGATTTGATATCGGGAATGATGCTATAGGGGATTTTTTTGGAAGAGGGGAGGGGTGGATGGATGGATGGATGGATGGATGGATGGATGGATGGATGGAGACAGTACCTTTCTTTAGGAACAAGAAGCTGTATTTAAAACAACCTTTGCCATTTACCTTCCTGGTCAAATAGGGGGAGAGCAAGGTCTTCCATTCGTGATCAAGTGAGGGGATGGGGGGGAGTGTTAAGGAATTGTACTTATAATTCCCTGTCTTTGTGTGTGTGGGGGTGCCACTTCACACTTGAGCCGTTTTCCAAATTCCATCCTCTGCGAAGTATTCCACACCTGGATTTTTCAGCAATTCCTGAGGCCTCCTGTGCACAGATTCATGGTCTTAAGGGAAGGGGGTGGAGGAAAAGGAGTATAGGTGTCATACTATGGCCTGCTGAAAGACCCTTGGTCTTGTAGTCAGGGTGCCTGGGTCCCCACAGTCTTCCTCACTCTGGTGACTCATTCCCCTAGGCATGAAGGGAAACCTGGGAGTGGCACTATAAAGACAAGTGGAGAGAGTGCTAGATTTGGAGTCAAGACTTGGGTTAAAATTCTGTGTCACCCTGGATGGGTGACTTTACTTTTCTGTAGAAGGAGGGTTTGACCAGATAGTCCTCTGAGGTTGCTGCCAACTCTAGAACTTGCATTCACAGGAGCAGCCAAAAGGAAAGGTGCTAGAGTTTTGTGAGTTATAGTCTGTAATGCCTGCTGCTTTGGGGGAGGCTGAAGCCAGTGGATCACTTGAATTCAGGAGTTCTGAGGTACGGTGGGCAAAGCCAATCTTGGGTGTCTACGTGACATCCTGAAGCAATGCAGTGAGCCCCAGTGAGGGAAGTGAGCACTGGTTTGCCTGCAGAGGAGCAAACCAGTCTAGGTTGGAAACACAGCAGCAGGTCAAGGCTGTCATGCTGATCAGCTTTGAGTGGCTGCTTTACTTCCAGCCTTGGGAAGATGAGGAGACCCAGTCTCAGGTCAATCAATAAGCATTTATTAAGTACCTACTACTACTGTTTGCCAAACTCTGTGCTAAGTGCTGGGATTACAGAGAAAGGTAAAAGACCAGTCCTTTTCTGCCCCCTTCCTCCCCCAACAAACTCACACTCTAGTGGGGAGACAACATATAGACAGCTATGTACAAATAAGCTATGTACAGGATAAAATTAGAAATAATCAGTTGAAATAAGCATTAGAATTAGGAGAGGCTGAGAAGAGCTTCCAGTAGAAGGTGGGATTTTAAGTGGGATCTGAAGGACACCAGGGAAGTTGGGAGGCAGAGACGAGGAGAGATAACATTCCAGGCCTGAGGACAGACAGTGAAAATGTCTGGAGTCTAGAGATGGAGTGTCTTGTTTGAGGAACTTCTAGGAGGGTGGAGTGACTGGATCCAAGAGCATGTGGTGGGGTGTAAGGTTTAAGAAGACTGGAAAGGGCAGGGGAGGTCATAAAGGGCTTTGAACGCCCAACAGAGGATTTTGAATTTGATCTTAGAGGTGATAGGGAGCCACAGGGGTTTATTGGGGGGGGGCGGTGTGGGGATGGTGGTGAAGGTGGGTCAGTGACATAGTCAAAACCTGCTCTTTAGGAAGATTATTTTGACAGCCAAGAGGAGGATAGACCAGAGCAGAGAGAGACTTGGGGCTGGGAAACCAGCCAGTTGGCTATTGTCATAGTCAGGCACTTGGTGATGAGGGCTTGCACCAGGATGGTGGAAGTATCATAGGAGAGAAGGGGACACATAAAGGAGATGTTGCAAAGGCAAAAGTGACCAGCTTTGGCAACAGCCTGGATATGGGGGTGGGGGTGAGAAGAGAGAGTGAGGGTCAAGGGTGACTCCTACAATTGGAGCATGAGGGACTTTGAAGATGGTGGTGTTCTGGACAGCAATAGGGGAGTTTAGAAGTAGGGAGGGTTTGGGAGAAAACATAACAAGCTCAGTTTTGGACACATTGAGTTTAGATGTCTACAGTATTTCCATTTTGAGATGTTGTTGTTTGTCCTGCATTCTCGAAGAGAACCATGACATCAGGGAGGTGATGCCATGACATGCAAGTGAATTGTATTTAAGTGAGGCAGAACTGTACAGAGTCATCAGCCTCACTTTCTCCTCCAGGGCCATCTGGGTCCACTGGCAAGATACAGATCAATATGACTGGAAATGGCCCTGGATGCAAGGGAGGAACTTGGCCTTTTTGAAGTAAGGTCTTTAAAAGATCTCAGTGACTGAGGCAACACCTGTTCAGTAACTGAGGCTAGGTAAGAGATGTCCAAACAGCCGAAGAAATAAAATAGGAAGTCAGGAGAGAGGTTAGGGTTGGATAAGTTGATGTGAAAATAATTAGCATAGAGATGATAATTGAATCTATGGGAGCTGATTCTATTTCATCAAATGAAATAGGATAGAGCAGTGGTTCTCAACCTTCCTAATGCCATGACCGTTTAATACTCACATGTGGGTGTATCTGCGTGTGGGCAGACCCACCTGGAGACAGATAGAGGAGCGGTGTCTCAGATCCTAAGACCATCGGAAATATGTGTTTTCCGATGGTCTTAGGCAACCCCTGTGAAAGGGTCATTCAACCCTCAAAGGAGTTGCGACCTACAGGTTGAGAACCGTTGGTATAGAGGGAAAAGAGAAGAAGTTCCAGGATAACAGAAGATAGAGTTGGATGGGACATCCATGATTAGAGAGTATGACCTGGATGAAGATCCATCAAAGGAGACTGAGGAGGAGCAGTCAGATAGGTAGGAGATAGGAGTGTCATGAAAACCTAGAGGGAAGACAGGAGAAGAGGGTGATTGACAGTGTCAAAGTCTGCAGAGAGGTCAAGAAGGATAAGATTTTGAGAAAAGACAATTGGATTTGGCAATCAAGAGTAATTAGTAACATTAGAAAGCAAAGTTACAATGGAATGATGAGATTGGAAGTCAGATTGTAGAGTTAAGAGAGCCAGAGAAGAGGAAATCATGAAGCAAAGATGATAAAAAGTGAGAGCAGCCGTAGTAATGGAGAACGTGGAGCCACCACAGGTCAGGATAGGCCAACAACTGTCCCAAACTGACATGTTTTTGCCTGCTGCTTCCTGTGTGGTGTTGGATGAGTCTCTCTGCCTATTGACTCTCTTAGAGGCAGCATATGGCTCACTATCTTAGAAAGCATCCTCTTTCCTCCCTCCATCTCTCCCTGTAAGCCAGAGGTTCTCAACCTTTTGTGTGTGTGTGTGTGTGTGTGTGTGTGTGTGTGCGTGTGTGTGTGCGTGCGTGCGCGTGCGCTGCATGCCATGGAATTCTTGGAGAAAGCTGATAGACCTCTACTCAGAATAATGTTTTTAAATCCACAAAATAAAACACATGGCATTACAAAGGAAACAAAAGGTTAGTGAAAATTGAGATGTCACTTTTCCTCATTCAAGTTCATGTGAATCTGAAATCTATCCATGGACTCCTCGACTTCAGGTTAAGAACTTCCCCTCAGTGCCATAGAAAGTGATTATAACTTGAAATTGCTGATATGTGTTCCTGCTTGAGCTTCCCCCTTCTTTTGGGGGGGCACTCCCCCATATATATGTTGTTTTAAAATCCTGACCCAAATCTCCTGTGATTATCTTTCCCCAGCTGTACCTTTCCCTACCTGGGATCAGGTCTCTTGTGGGTGGATGATTCCAAAGGTCTGGTAATGCCTCAGGGAGTGAGGTGTTCTCCATCCATGAATTCACTAGGTAACCCAGATTAAATTCTTTAAAGCATTGAGACTTAAAAAAAAATCAAGACACTTCCTGTGGAAATCTTCCTAAAATGGGTTCTTTTCCTATCTTTTTTAACAGAAAGCTGCACAGGTAACTTACTCTTTCTTAGTGCCCACAGTGGGGATAGTGTCACATAATGGAGGACTTCTGTATTTGGAAATAGGGGACCTCAGTTCAAATCCTGACTCTGTTACTTACTCTGTGATCTGAGGCAAGGCCCTTTCCCAATCTGGACCCCTTTCCTCCTGTGGAAAATGAGAAGGGGGGACTTGTTGACCTTAAGGTCATTTCTGACATTCTGTATGTACTAAATGGCCTTGGAATTTTTGACTTTTTTGAGGTCCTCTGATCTTTTTAGAGTTTTCCCTTGTTTTCAGTTACTGTTGGGTCTTTCTCTAGCAATGCCTCCCTGACCCCTTATTCCCCACTTCTAATTTGAGAAACCAGACAATCAAGCTGTCTGTATTAGGATCAAGCTGATGTAACAAAGGTAGGGCAATTGGAACTTTGCCTCAGGGATAAGAATTTAGAGGGTGCTTGCTGTCCCGAACCTGGTTAGCAGATATAATTAGCTAAAATAGGAGGCTGTTAGATGGCCAGTCTGGAGTAGATTCAGACTTGGCCCAGACTTGGTCCCCACAAGGCATTGGCCTCTACCCTGGCTCTAAGGAAGGTATAGTTCTTGCTCCTTGCCTGTCCTTGTCTGATTTGTGGTACTTGTCCCTGCCCTCATAATGGTTATGATTTGTGAGACCCTCCTAGGAATAAAATATATGGATTCCATGACCTCTGTGCCAGGAAGAGCCAGGTTCAAATCCCACCTTTGATGTATATTGACCAGGCCCTGCAAAGCAGCCTTGGCTCTAGGGTATCCTCTGAGTGCTGCAGGCAAATCTCTAAGACTTTAAGTTGCAAAGCAGGTACTGACGTATCTCAAGAGGGAATTTCCTTATCTTGAAGTTCCCTTCATCAATGAAATCATAGGACTGATCCCTGTTCCGGTCCCAGAGGCTTTTTTTTTTAAAGCCAATTTCTGGTTCTGGGTATTAATGATAATAATAATAAAGAGCTGCCATTTATGTAGTATATTAAGATTTGCAAAGCACTTTACAAGTATTATTTCCTTTTGCCCTCACAACAACCCTTAAAGGTAGAAGCTGTAATTTCCCCATTCCAGCAGAGGCTGCTGGAGAAGGGAGACCCAGAAAAGAGGCTACTCAGTGTGTGGAACTGCTTGTCCAGGCAGCCAGCCTGGGCTCTTCCAGCTCGCCCCTCCCCAGGCAGATTTCTCCCAGAGGTTACCATGAGGCAAGGATGAGTGGGGGAGAGATCCCCCTGGGTGCAACATTACCTCTCCAGTTCCTGGGATGCTGGACTCTCTTCCAGGCACAGGCCCTACACCCCAGGTTCTGAACTGGGTCCTGCTGATAACCCCTCTGATGTGTCAGATTAGAAGGATCAAAGGATCACAGATTTTGAGATGGGAAGGATCTCAGAGATCATCCTGGTCCCACTCTCTCATTTTATACATGAGGAAACTGAAGCTAACCAGAGAAACCAGGATTTGAATCCAGGTCCTCTGACTGCAAATGCAGCACTCTTCCCATTGCAGAGGGAATTGCTTCAAGGTCATTTGGGTGTTAAAAGACAAGATGGTGTCCCTTCATCTCTTTCTTCACTGGCCTGACCTCCCTGGGTCTCCTCCCACGTGAAAGCATATCCAGGCTCAAGCAGGTAGATTAAATGAAGTGGAAAGAGCAAGTCTGAGACAGGAGGGATCATAATAAAAACTGGCCTTTTGAAAGTCTTTTTTAATATCATCTCATCTGATACCCCACCCCAGCCCGAGAGGTGTAGACTGCAGCTATCTTTCCCATTTTACAGTTGAGGAAACTGAGGCTGGAGGAGCTTGTGTAAATTGCCCAGGGTCACACAGCTAGTAAGAGATGGGATTTGGATGTGGGCCTTCCTGACTGGCAGAGAAGAGGGGAAGGGGCTTCAGAGACCGAGACCTACTCCTCACAACGTAGCAGGGGCTGGGGGTGGAAGATCAGCTGGGCCCCCAGTAAGCCTGTTAATTACCGGTAAGGGCAGGAGATATTAATGAGGCCCCCCAGGGAGATCTTTCCGGAAGCCTCAGTACATTGATCTCATCTAATCTCTCCGTGGAGCAGGAGGGGGCTCTAAATCCTACTTAGCTCTAATTTCCTTCCATTCCCTGGCAGGGAGGCCCTGAGGGCAGGGCTTAAATCAGGCTGGATCTCAGATCCCCAGCCTTTTTAGCTGGGGGCCCTTTGGAGAAGGAGCTGGGAAATGAACCCTCACCTTGCAGGAGAAACATGTAAAACAGCATCTTTTTGATTAGCTCTAAAAACCCACAGCGGGGTGGGGGTGGAGGAGGGAAGGGATAGCAGGGTCATTGAGGACCAGCTTTGTCTGAGAGAGGCAGCAATGTAATGATGTGAAGTGCCTGGGATTCGGAGTCAGAAGACCCGGATGTGACTCTCCTTTGGGCTGCTTATGCCCCTATGACCTCCACTTTCTCTCTTTGGGCCTCAGTTTCCATTTCCATAAAAAATAGGGGGGGGGGGGGCTAGACTACATGAATCAGTTCAACCAAGTTCAGATCCTGGCTTTTATCACCTACATGACCTTGGGCATGTCTGCTTTCCCTTTCGGGGGCCTCAGTCTTTTTTTTTTTTTTTTTTTTGTAAAATGGTAAGGTCAGACAAGGTGGCTGTTGAGGTCTTTTCTAGCTTTAAATCCATTATCCTCTGGTGCCCATGAGATGGGAACTACTTGGGGATGTTGCCCTCTATACCCTGGCAGTAAGGAGGGCCGTATTCTCATATCTCCCCCTCTGGACTCTGAAATAACTATTGGAATAGGTAGGTTTCTTTTTTCTCTTTCCATAATAGCTATTAGTAAATGCTCCCTTTAAAATTCTGCCTAGGCTTCAGGGCCAGACCTTGTCCCAGTAGCCTTTAGCAAGTGCAAGAGGATTTGGGAAGTAGTAGAATCCATGCATGCGACTGACAGCAACGACTACTTTTTCTTTTTTCCATAAAGAAGGGGGGGTGGGGAGTAAAAACTCTACCCCCTTCTCCAGGAGATCAAGGTGAATACTCTGCAGACTGAGTTTCCTTGGCATCCAGGGTCCCTGCCTCACACTCATTATGAGGTAATTAAGCTGGCTCCATGGAGGATGCCAGGGCATTAATTGGAGCTGCGAGCAATTTTCGGGCCCTCCGGCAAAGTGGAAGGCTGAGGGCTGCAGGCTGTTCAGGTGGGCTCCTGGGAGCCTGCGGAGGCCAGAGCTCCTTTCCCATCTTTGAAGTGAGCATGGGCTTCAGGTGGTGAAAGGAAGGCATTTTGGGACAGGAGGTTGAGGGGTAAGTAGGCTGTTCCCTTAACCCCTGGTAGGAAGGCTCTGAGTTCTGGGAGGGAACACAGAGTAGAGGCTGCCTGGGATTCGTTCACAGCTCTGCCCCTCACTCAGAGTTGGAGAGGCAAGGTGGTATAGGAACAAGTCTAGCGGAGGTCCCCGGCGCGTGAGAGGAAGGGTGGAGAACATGGCATTTTCCGTTGAATTAGTAGGAGCACGGCATCCAGAGCGATAAAAGTAAGAGAGTGAAAGACCTGCCTCTCTCCAGCCTGGTCAGACCACGCCTGGAATATTGTGCTCAGGTCTCGGTGCCACATTTTAGAACTGACATGAATAAATTGCAGGCTATCCAGAGGGTACCCCGCCTGCTAAGAAGGCTGGAGATCATGCCATGTTATCCACGGGGTATCCCATTAGAATGTAAACTCCTCGAGGTCAGGGACTGGTTTTGCCTCACTTTGCACAATGCCTGATATATACATTATAATCGATTAATAAATGCTCGTTGCTAGACTGACTGACTAAAGAAAATGGAAATGTTTAACCTGGAGAACAGAAGCCTTGGGTAGAGGGTACAGTTGCCATGTGAAGAAGGGCTGTCCAGGGCAAAGAGATTAGATTTGCTCTGCTTAGTCACAGGGGGCAGAAATAGGAGCTGGGAATGGGAATTACAGAGAAGCAAGTTTTAGCTTGATTGAAGGAAACACTTCTTAATATTTAGAGTTCTCCAATAGTGTCATGGCTGCCTTATAAGGTAGTGAGTTCCCCATTGAGAGATCTTCAAGCAAACACTGAAAGAGTGTCATCATTTGAGTATGACCTCAGATAGTTTCTGAAGTCCTGTCTAACTCTGAGACTCTACGTCTCTTCCCCTAGAACAGTGGTTCTCAACCTTCCTAATGCCACGACCCTTTAATACTTGCATGTGGGCAGACCTGCCTGGAGACGGATAGAGGAGTGCAGTGTCCAGCATGGAAATATGTGTTTTCCGATGGTCTTAGGTGACCCCTGTGACCCCTGTGAAGGAGTCGTGACCTACAGGTTGGGAACCGCTGCCCTAGGGTGAGGACTCGGCTCTTTAGTGCTCCCTTCCTCCAGTTTTCATAGATGCCCTAGAAAGATGGGATGGGGTCTCACCCAGTCTTTTCACTGTTTGGGACAGTTGTATATTCTCCACTAGTAAGAGGAGTGACTGTCTCACTGCCAAAGAAGCCAGCAACAGAGAAGACATAACCATGCTTTCCCCAGTGATGGACCAAGACCTGTACTCATGAGGTTTATACATGGTTCGTTCATTCAGTCAGTCAGTCAACCAGTGCCTACGACACGCAAGCCTTTGTTGGGCCAAATACAAAGTTGAGATTAGATCCCATCCAAGGTCTTGTGCAGCTCACCTTGCAGTCGACTCAGACACAAACACAGATAAGTGTAATACACAACACTGCAAGATTAGTACATTATTCGGAAGGAAGAAAACATAATCGCAGAACTGCAGAGCTAGAAAGAACCCTCCAAGGTTATCTAGTCCAAGGCAGATGCAAAAGACCCCCCACTATGACATCCCCACCAAGTGGTCCTCCAGCCTCTGCCTGAAGACCTGGAAGAGGAAGATGCTGACACCCCCTCGGGCCTCTCTGAGGCGGCTCTAATTGTGTGGAAGTTGTGGGGGTTTCTATGTTTTTGGATTTTGTTTTATTTTTTCCCTGACATCAAACCTAAATTTGCTTCCTTGCAACTTCCACCCACTGTTCATGATTCTCCCCTCGGGGGCTAAAAGAACGAGCCTAATTCTCTTCCACAAGAAAGCCCTTCAGATATTTGAACACAGCTGTATCATCATGTCCTCTCTGAGGCTTTTCGTGTTTCAGGCTAAACAACCCCTGTTCCTAGAACTGATTCTCGTATGACATGAGCTTAAGGGCTGTCACCATTCTGGCTACCCTCATTTGGACACTTTCCAGTTTACCAATGGTGCCCAGAGCTGAACATAACATTCAGGATAACGTCTGATGAGGGCAAAGTCCATTGGGCTTATCACATCCTCATTCCTGGAAGCTATGCCTCTCTTAATGCAGTTCAAGGCCATATTAGCTTTTTTTCCCCTGATATATCACATTAATAATTCATATTGAGCTTGTGGTCCACTAAAACCCCAAGATCTTTTTCAGACAAACTGCTCTCTAAAACTGTACCTCCTGTATCCTCTCCCATGAAGTTAAATTTGGGAAACTAAGTATGAGCCTTTACAATTCTCCCCATTGGATTTCATCTTATTAGTCTCAGCTCAATGCTTTTAGCCTGTCGCTGGATCCCAGCTCCATCATCAAGCATATTAACTATCTCTCCTGGCTTTTTTTTTGCCAACTGCAAATGCATTGAGCATGATGCCTTTATTCAAGTCATTGATAAAAAGGTTAAACAGTATAGACCAAGATCAGATTCCTGAGGCACTCTACTGGAGACAGGCCAAGTTGACATTGAACCATTAACAACTTCGTTTTGAGTCTGGCTGTTCAACCTCTTTTGACGCCATCAAATTGCATTAGCCTCTCTTTTTCATAGAAATAGTATAAGATGCTTTATCAAATGTCCAGTGAAGCCCAAAGGAGATGGGGAGGGAAAAAGATAAGAGGAGGTCTTTTGGAGTTGGTAAAATGAAGCTTTATTGGAGGGATAGGTACACAGTTGAAGAGAGATTGAGAGGGCTTTCCCGGTATAGAAGCAGTCTAAGCAAGGGAAGGGAGTTGAGTGAGGGGTATGGGTGTGGGTGTGGGTGTGGGTGTGGGTGGGTGGGTGATGTGTATTCAGGAGCAGGTGAGCCCTAGACTGGCATTCGTTGCTGCAGATAGACATGGAGATAGATAGATGTACCTGGAGAGCAGCTGTGCGCCCAAGTATGTGTCTTGGGTTCTGAGCAGTGGCTCAGAACCGATCTTCCAGAAGTGGCTCTCCCATCCCGGGGATTGGGAGTCTCACTTCTCTCTGGACCTTTACCAGCAGCCCTCTCTAGACCCCCTTCCCTTCTAATGAGACTCATAGTTATATTACTTCTAACCCCACCCCAACAGCCTGGAGTAGAGCTGGGCCATTCTCTTGCACCTAAATTAGGTCATTGCTCCTCCAGATTAAGGACACAGCTGCCTGGGGGAGTTTGGAGAGTCCTGAATATGCATGAGCCACAGGAAGGGTTGGTAATGGAGCTGTCTTTTTTTTTAGCTTTACAGTCAGTGAAAGGGGGATCCCTTTCTCTAGGAGGGAGCCTATGGTAAGCAAGTTTTGAATCTGCCTCTCACTTTTCACACTTAACTGTGTGACCTTGAGAAACTGGATTCACCTCTCTGACACTCAGTTCCCTCATCCAATGGGATCCATAATACTTACTTAACAAGGCTGTTGTGAGGAAAGAGCTGAGTAAACTTTAAGGTTCCGTAGAAATGGAAGTTATTGTTATTATTTTTTATTACCTTCCTTCCTTTGTAGGAAAGTGGCTACCTCTAAGCAGGTGGGGAGAGAAGATGGAACAGCCAGGCTAAATTACGTTTGGACTTATGGGAGAGGGTAGGAGGAAAGAATGAGTTTCTTATAACCCTCAACTCATCTAATTCTCTGCTTCTTCTTACTCCCCATCCTCTTGGTCCCAGGAGACCTCCCTAGACTTGTCTCAGCAAGTTCTGAAGGTAGGGAGAACACTGATTCCCACAACTTCAAGCTCCCTCCCAGAATAAGGCATTTCAGTTTTCCACCTCTAGATTTTTGCCTCTTCAGGGGGAAAGGAATACAAAGGACAAAGTCTTGGGATGATGCTGACGATGATGATGATGGTGATGCTAACCATTTATATAGCACTTTAAGGTTTGCCAAACTTTTTACATGTGTTATCTCATTTGATACCCATAACCACCCTGGGAGGCTATTCTCTTCTTATCCTTATGGTATGGATAGGGAAAATGAAAATAAGAAAGGTCAAATGATTTGCCCAGGGTTACAGAGCATCTACTCTGAAGTAGGATTGGAACTCAGGTCTTCCCAGTTCTAAAGCATATACTCTGTCTACCTTGTCATCTAGCTTTGTAATTTTTTGAACCATTAGATTGTAAGCTCCTTGAGGTCAGGGACTATTTTTTTTTTTTTGCCTCTTGTTGTATCCTCAGCAGTTAGCACTGTGCATACATGATAGGTACTTAATAAATGTTGATTGATTGATTGACTGACTGATTAAACTCCCAGGTTCTGGAATTACAGCTCTCTAGAGCACACTTATAGGATCTATGAATTTAGAAATAGAAGGAACTTGCTCTTCATGGAGTCCAACGTCTTCATTTGGGGCGGCTAGGTGGCACAGTGAATAGAATACTGGCCCTAGAGTCAGGAGGACCGGGTTCAAATCCGGCCTCAGACACTTAACACAAAAAACTAGCCGTGTGACCTTGAGCAAGTGGCTTAACTCCAATTGTCTTGCTTTCCCCCTCCCAAAAAACAAAAACAAAAATCAAAAAACCGAAGTCTTTATTTTCCATATGAGAAAAAACTGTGACCCCAAGAGACAGAGTAATGCACTGAAAGTCACTGAATGGATATGTCCATCACTGACCTGTTTTAAATACAAATTCAAGAGCATGACAGTCCCTGTCCTCAAGAAGCTTACATTCTGGCAGGATGAATGGAGAGACCACATATATTGGGGAGTGGGCACCAGCCAGGTGTTTTATTTTTGGAAGTCTCAGAGATGGTGAGTGGGGACACAGAGGGGCTTATTGTCATGCCCTATCCGGTACAAGGGCAGTCATAATTTGATTGTGGTTTTAGAACTGGAGAGGGGAAGAGGAGGCTATATAGCAGGGTCAGTGATAAGATGGTTGGGGTGGAATGTGAAACATCAGCATAGGCGGGGGTGGCAGTGGGGGACTGTTGTTCTAAAGCTGAGAAGGTTAAGCCTCACCCTCACCCCCAAAGCATGGTCTCTGGTCCAGAGTTGGACAGAACTTTGAATGAGAATTTCAGAGAACTCTTTCATTCCCTTTATTGAGAACCAGGTCCTCTGAGGCAGACATCTTCATAGAATGTGTGGTGTAATGGAAAGAAAACTGGATTAAAGTCAGAGATCTTAGCATTGCAGCAGGAATGGACTTTAGAAATCATCCAGTTCAACTCATTTTACAGATAAGGAAACTGAGGCGCAGAGAGACTAAGTGACTTGTTCAGGATCATAGGGGTATTAAGGGATAGAAGTGGGAATTGAACCTTGGATCTTTATTCCCGATGCTGTGCTCTTTCTACCATTCTGTGAAGGTCAGAAGATTGGGCTCAGCTCCCAGCCTTATGGCTTCACTCTGAGATCTTTGGCATGTTCTTCCCAATGTTTGGGCTTTAAGATGTTTACAAAGTAAATGAGGGGTTGGATTAAATGGCCACTCATGTTTTTTCTGACTTCATAGAATATGGTTCAAGGACAAGCCCCTTTCCCTCCATCACTCAGTTTCTCCCTTGACTTCCCATGAAAGACAGACACACAAATCCCTTTTGACTTGGAGACTCCCAGTGGACACTAGCTAGTCCAGGGCAGAAGGAAACTCTGCAAACCTCTGTATCTTCTGCCCTGTCCAGTTAACAAGACACTTATTCTACATTAAATACCAATTGGGCCAATTTTCCGCTGTAATTAAAACCTCTGCAGACATGTTTCCTGCTCATTGGTGATGAGTTTATTAACCTTCCGTCCCAATGGGGATAGAGGAGGAGGTGAAGGGGGAGGAGGAGATTTGCCTTGGGATTGCCAGGATGGATCCTTCCCTTTTGGTTTTAAAAGACCCTTCCAGGACTGGGAAGGCAGCAGCCATGCCAGGACCCCCAGGAAGAATGCCTGGTAGAACACAAGTCCAAGGGTGGGATATCTGGGCCCTAGTCATCCAGATGAGGCCATTTCACTTGAAATGAGTCTTAGGATCCTAGATTTGTAGCTGAAAGGGACCTTCAATGGCATCTGGTCTAAACATTTCATTTCACAGATGAAGAAACTGACTCCTGAGTCAAGTCAATGAGGATTTATTAAGCAACTATGTGCCAGGCATTCTCTAAGTACTAGTAAAATAAACATAAGCAGAAAGAAACATTCTCTGCCCTCAAGGATCTTACATTCAAATGAGGGGAAGACAACACACAAAATAAAGTTGGAAAAGTGGAGGTGGAGAAGGGGAGAAAAGGGAGTAAAGGAGATAGGATTTCACATGGGGTCAGGGTAGAGAAAATCCAGTGCAGCTTGGAGAGGACTGAAGACCTGGCTGGCCTGGGAGGCCTCTTTAAAATGGAGGTTCTGGGAGGTATGAGCCAATCACAGCAAGAGATTGCAGGGCCAGAGGGTACTTCCAGTGTAGGAAGTGCAGAATGAAGAGGTTTCTGTGGCATGGCAGAGAAAGTGGAGAGGAGGGCAGCCTGGGGAGGAATGAAGACTCCTTGAGTAAGTGACTCACTCAAGGTCACATAGGTGATAAGTAGTCTGAATTTGAACCTTGATCTGATGACTCCAAGCCAATGGTCTTTCCATTATGCTGGAAAACTCCATTTCTTCATACCACTTTATCTTTTTAGGGAGCTTTTAGGGAAGGGAATAAAGGAAGAAATATATATATAAAAGATGATACAAGCAAGTTAGTGAAACATGGAGGAAATTACCTATTAGAAGTAGGCATCAAGGAAAGATTCATTGCCAAACAACCATTCTGGAAATCAATTTGGAACTATGTCCCCCACATATATATGCATGTATATGTATATATAGCTATATACATACACACACATATATATGTATATACATATATACATATAGGCATATACATATGTGTGTGTGTGTGTATAGTGCCCACTATATTCCAGACACTGTACTAAGCACTTTACAAATATTATTGCGTTTGATCTTCAAAAACAACCCTGGGAAGTAGGTGTTATTATAATCCCAATTTTACAGTTGAGGCAAAGGTTGGGTTGTTTGCCCGGGGTCACACAGCTATAAGTGTCTGAGGCTGGATTTCAACCCAGGTCTTCCTGACTCTAGGCTCAGTGTTCTATCCACTATACCACCTAGCTACCCCAACAGTATATACACAGACAAATAAATATGAAATATGTGGAAAATAAATACAAAGTAATTTCAGAACTATGGGGAAGCAACCAGCAGCTAGGAGAATAAGAAACAGAATCTTGCAAGAAACGAAACTTTTGCTGGGCCTTGAACGGAGCTAGGGATGCCAAGGAGTGCTCCACACTTAAGAGTCAGCAATACCTGAGTTCAAATCCTGCCTCAGACACTTACTAGCCTGTGGGACCTTAGGGAAGACACTTAACCTGGAATCCTTATCTATAAAATGAGGGAGTTGGATTTGACCTCTAAGCTCCTTATAGCTCTCAATCTATTAGTAAAAGGGGAAGAGGGAGAGGCAGAGTAGGGCAGGGACATACTTGAGCCACATACAGAGATGTGAGAGGTGGAATGTTGAGTTAAGTAGATCAGTTTGGATAGAATCTAGGGTACCTAAGAGGGAATAATGTGAGTTCAGGATGGAAAGATATATTGGGGCCAGTTTGGGGAAGACTTTAAATGCCAAACAGAAAGGTTTATTTTTTTATCTTAGAGTCAAAAGGGAGCCACTGCAGCTTCTTGAGCTGGAGGACGTTATGATCAGACACGCTGGTTGGCCTCAAGGGGATGAATTTTTCAGCCTGGGCAAAGCTACCAAGGCAGCAGTTCTCAACCTGTGGGGTCATGTTCAATTTGTAACAATGAAAATTCATCCTACATATCAGATAGATTCATAACAGTAGCAAAATTACAGTTATGAAGTAGCAACGAAAATAATTTTATGGTTGGGAGTCACCACAACATGAGGAACTGTATTAAAGGGTTGTGGCACTAGGAAGGTTGAGAACCGCTGTAGCAGGTCTGCAATAGAGGGTTTGGGATCTGCATGGAAGGAGTATGTACACACTGGGCCTATTCAGCAGTCTATTCAGGCCAACTCCCATCCTGAGTCCTGACAGAATCATGGTTCCCCACCCCCTACTTTGTCACTGAATCAAAACTTTGAGATCACTGTGTCTAAGATAATCTCTGTTTTGGAAAAAGGAACAAGAAAGGATGGTCAATCAATCCCCACACCATCAAGCAGTTCAAAGGGAAGGGAAAGAATGGCAGGTAGGTACCCTTCCTCCTGAAGGCCTGCTAAGAGAGAATGCAGCCATGGTGGAGGGGCAGAGAGGTCAGACAACTTCTGCCTCCTTCCCCTCTTCCTGCAGGGGGTGTGAATGTGTGAAGCCTGGGAGTGCAGAGAGCTGATGAAGGGGGAGACTACCCCTGTCCCTGTGACCGGTACTGCTGTGTTTGTCTGCAGAGAGGTGTAGAACAGGCAAATCTGTGTTTGGGAAAACATCGGTGTGTTGCTTCCATGATTATTGTGAGACAACGACAACAAAACCTGCACAACCTCCCCATGAAGCTTCAGTAAATTACAGTCCTGGCCTATTGCATTAGTGTGGCTTTGGAAGGCAGCGCTATTTCCAAGACTGCTGGCGGGTCTGCTCCTCTGAAATCCGGGAACACTCTCATCTCGTCTGGCAAGTGACTTGCTTACTAATCTAGGTGAGACCGAATTGTTTCCTAGGAAGGAAACCTGGCTCCTTGCCTGTGTCAGGGCTGCCTGGATGGAGAGAGAGAGACCCTGGCTCTGAGGTGGTCCCGATCCCCCAGGGCAGAGGCTGGGCACCCAGGTGCTTTGGCTTGGGGCAACTTATAGAATCCCTATGATTAAAAAATAATAAGGATATGAGCCAGCATTTAGAACATCAAGGTTTGCAAAGTATTTTACATAGACTCTTTCATTTCATTCTATAGCAAACATGAATCCCATTTTACCAATGAGTAGATTCCCCAGGTGAGGGAGGGTAAATGATTTGTCCAGGGTCACAGAGCTAGGAGGTGTCTGAGTCCCGGATACCAGAGAAGGTTCAGCAATAATGATTAGGTCCATAGAATTTCAGGGTTGGTAGGGCCCTCGGCAGCAGTCAGCTGGCCCCAGTCAGTCCTGAAGAGGAATCCCCACAACAATACACCTGACAGGTGGTCCTCCAGCCTCATCAGAAGCTTCCAATGAGGGGGGCCATCTCCTGAGTGAGCCTGTCCATGGTGGGGGGAGGGGAGGCACTGATTCTGCTTCTCTCCCTGACAGCCTTTTCCACATGTGTTCCCACTTTTCTCTGGGACTGGACTGAACGAGTCTAATCCTTTTTCCAGATGACGGCCCTTCAGATGCTTGAAGACAGCTATCATGTGCCCCCTGAGTCTTTTCTTCAGGCTAAATAGCCTCGGTTTCTTCAACTTAATTCTCACATGACATGGACTCAGAGCCCTTCACTGTCTGGTTGCCCTCCTCTGGACACTCTCCAGCTTATCAATGTCCTTCCAAAATGGTGGTGCCCAGAAAGAGCATAATACTCCAGATGTGGTCTGAGCAGGAGAGAGCAAGAGGAGAGAAAAGGGGAGGAGAGGAGAGGAGAAGAAAGAAGAAAGGAGGTAATAGGAGGGGAGGGGAGGAGAAGGAGAGGAGAGAAGAGGAGACTAGTGGAGTGGAGGAGAGAGGAGAGCAGAGGAAGGGAAAAGAGAAAAGAGGGGAGGGAAGAAGAGGGGAGGGGAAAAGAAAGAAGAAAGGAGGTGATAGGAGGGGAGGGGAGGAGAAGACAGGAGAGAGGGAAGAGGAAAGAGAGAGGGAGACAGACAGACACACACACACACACACACACAGAGTCATAGTAGATGAAGAGGAACAAAGGTTGTCTTGCCTTTATTGTGCTCAAAGAGCTTCTTGTTTCTGTCAGCCTAAAAGGATTTATTGATTGGCTCAGTAGGGAAAATAAGACCTAATTTCCCCAGCTCCTAATAATAACATTTCCACCAAAGTCCTTCTCTGATGCGTCATTTTAGCATGCAGGTAACTGACCCTATACTCCTGAAGGCTTTCCCCAAGATTCCAACTAGTCCTACAGAAAGCTGTACCCACTTCTAGAACCGGCCCCATGATGCCCTGTAGAACCTGCCCCTCAAGGACAAGCCGAGCACCATTCCAAGAGCTTCACTGCCAGGCTGTGCATAGAGAGATGACTTTTTAGGATGAAAGACCAATTACCAAGTAGTAGAGGAGCTGGGCTATGTGTTAGGGGAGAAGAGTCCCCTCACTCACTCCATGAAATCACAGGTCCTTGACATACAATAATAAGAATGCTTATGGTGGAGTTTTCTTTTCCAAATTTTTAAACATTTTTATTTAAAGTTTTGAGTTTCAAATTCTATCTATCCCTCCATCCCCGCCACCCTCCCTGAGACAGTAAACAATCAGATATAGGTTATACATGTGCAATTGTGTAAAACATTTCCATATTAGTCATTTGCACAAGAAGACTCAAATAAAAGGGAAAAATGAAAGAAAGTGAAAAACAGCATGTTTCAGTGTATATTCAATCAATATTAATTCTTTCTCTAGGGATGGACAGTATGCTTCAGCATTAGTCCTTTGGGATTGACTTGGATCATTGTATTGCTGAGAATAGCTAAGTCATTCACAATTCTTTATCAAATGATATTGCTGTTACTGTGTACAATATTCTCGGGGTTCTGTTCACTTCATTATGCAGTTCATGTAAGTCTTCCCAGGTTTTTCCTGCAATCATCCTGCTTGTCATTTCTTATAGCATAATAATATTCCATTACAATTATATACCACAGCTTGTTTAGCCATTCCCCAGTTGATGGGCATCCCTTTGATTTCCAATTCTTACCCACTACAGAAAGAGCTGCTATAAATACTTCTGTACAAATAGGTCCTTTTCCCTTTTTTGATGTCTTTGGGATATAAACTTAGCAGTGGTATTGCTGGATCAAAGGGTATGCACAGTTTTATAGCCTTTTGGGCATAAGTCCCAAATTGCTCTCTAGAGTGGTTGGTTCAGTTCCCAACTCCACCAACAGTGCATCAGTGTCCCAGTTTTCTCCTGCCCCCTCCAACATCCAGCATTTTCCTTCTTTGTCACATTAGCCAGTCTTTATAATGTTTGAGGGTTTACAGAGGTTTTAAGGTTTACCTCCTGGCAATCTCAAGAGGTAAGTTGCACATGTGTTATTAGGCATGTTTTACAAATGAGGAAACAGAAACTGAAGAGATTAAGTGATTTACCTAAGGTCACATAGCTCTCAGATTTTGGAGCCAGTACTTAGAATGGTATCAGTCAATCAACAAGCATGAATCTATGCTAGACACAGTGCTATGGGGATGCAAAGACAGAAATGAAAACAGTCCCTGCCTAAAGAGAGAAGACAATATGTACATATGGAAAAAATACAAATTATATGCAAGGTAATTTGGTTGGGGGACACTAATAGCTGAGGGGATCAGGAAACATTTCACGAAGAGGGTAGAGTTTGAGCTAAATCTAAAGGGAATAAGGGATTCTAAGAGGTGGAGAGGAAGAGAGAAGGCATACTAGGCATGGGGGACCACCAGTACAAAGGCAAAGAGATGGAGTTGGAATGTGGCATACCAGGAAAAACAAAAAAGGTCATTCTGTCTAGAACATAAAATATGTGGGATTTGGTGGTGGGGAAGGGGTAGTAATATAATAATGCTGGAAAGGTAGCTTGGGGCCAGATGTGAAGGGTTTTGAAAACCAAACAGAGGAGGGTATTTTTGATCCCCAAGGACCAAATCATAGGATGATAAAATCTCTCAGGGAACAGTGAACAAAGACAAGGAGGTGAGAAGAGTATAGCTTGAATGGAACTTGAAAGTGAATGAAGGAGATACGGCTTCAAAGGTAGGCTGGCAGCAGATTAAGGAGAACTCTAAATGCCAGGTAAAAGAGCTGGAACGTTATACAGTCAGGGCAAGGGAGCCACTAAACATTTTAGACAGCTTCTTCTGGTGGTGGTTTAGAGGACTGGTTGGATATGAGGAGAGGGAGAGTGGGAGCTCTTCTTTGTATACTGAGGAATAATCATGGTACCTGACATGTACACAGGACTAAATACATCATTTAATTTCCTCCTCCCATCTACCTGTATGGTTGATTCAGATATCACTATCCCCATTTTTCAGAAGAGGAGACCAAGGTTCAGAGAGGTGGTTTGCCCATCAGACAATGAGTAAGTGTCAGAGGTAAGACTGAACCCATTTTCCTAGTTCCAATATCTATCTATTCCATCCTACTGCCCAGGCTGGAACAGGAGGGTTGGGGTGATGCTCTGAGAGCATCTTTGCTTATTTATGTAGCTGATGGAGCTGGGGAAAAGTGCTCTCCATCTTCATCCCCATGGTCTCTCCTTATATAATCCCTTACTTCTTTCAAGACTCAACTCAAGCTACCTTCTAAACCTAGCCTCCCCTGGTTCCCCAGTTACCAGTGTCCTTGCTCCCCAAAGTACCTTGTGTTATTTATTCTGCATATACTTGTATAGGCATATGTTGTTTTACCCATGAAATAGAGTGTAAGCACCTTGAGGGCAGAGGCTAGTCCTTTTTTTTTCCCATCCCCATCTCCTCACACCTGGGGAACTCCCGAAGAAATGTCCAAAGGAGAGGGGCCTTGTCTCAGGTTTCAGGGATTGAATCGGGTATGTTCTCACTGCACCTCCTCCAGTTATAATGCCCTGAACCTTGCTGCTCTTTCAGTCATCTGCTCATCTCCCTCCCTGCTCCCCTTCCTGGGGTCTTAAGAAGCCATGACATGGGTTTTTCAGCATCTTAAGGACTGGTCAATGCTGAGTTAGGATGCTGTAGGACCCAAGGCCTCTGTATACTGTCCATCTGGCCTGCCCTGTCGGCCAGGAAGCATCAAGCTAAGGGGCTCCGTGCACCACAATGCACCTTAGAGTTCTGGCCTTAGAGTCAGTAAGCCCATCTTCGACATTCATTAGCTTTGCCACTGAGAATATTTCCTAACCTCTCTAGGTCTCAGTTTCCTCATGTGTAAAATCTCCTATGGTTGTTGTGAGCACTTTGCAAACCTTGAACTTCCATATAAATACGAGCTATTATTATTTTTGCTGCTTTTTTGACATTAAAAAGGTCCCACGCTGCCTCTGCTTTGTAGGATTAACATAAATGAGTCTTCTATTTTGTCAAAGGCTTTTTCTGCATCTATTGAGATAATCATGCAGTTTGTATATTTTAGTTTTTAAAATAATGAATTATATGGATTCTTTTCCTAATGTTGAATGATTATTCTTATTATCTAGGACAACCTCACTCATGGCAAGGGGCCTCTCTGGGACAATGACCTCCCATTACTGTGCTTCTGCTACCCTCTGGCCAAGATGGAGGTATTCCACTCTCCCGCGGCTGTGGTCCTTTCTGCCTCCCTCTCTAGGCTCCTTCTTGCTTTTCCTCTAGCGTAGTTGCTGCCCAAATGTGTAACATGATCCTTGGCTGCAGGAATAAAAACACAGTATCTGGGGCAAGGGAGGAAGTGTCCCTCTACTCTGTCCTGGTCAGATCACATCTGGATCACTGGGTTTGATCCTGGGTACTGCATTTTAAGACAGCCAATGACAAGCTGAAGCATATTCAGAGGAGGGTAGCGAGGATGGTGAGGGGACTGAACAGAACAAATAAAAAATTGGATGGGAAGCCTGGGAATAGCTAGTTTGGAAAAGCAAAGGCCTGGGGTGGGAGTTCAGGGGACATGTTTACAAGGTCATCAAATTGAAGAGGGGTCAGACTTATACTGCTTGGCCCTAGAGGGCAAGAACTAGGAGCATGTGGGGGGATGTTGGAGCAGGGGAGTTTTGTAGACATATTTCAGTTAAATTCAGCAGATCGTCACTGGGTGCATACTATGTGTCAAGGTGCTATGCTGGGTGTTGGGGACAGAGACAAAAATGAAACCATCCCTATCCTTCATAAGCTTATATTCTATTCAGGGGATGCAGTATTGAGCATTAAGTACAGGGAGTCCCCCAAAACTTTAATAGCTTAAAACTCTTTAAAAGAGTTTAAGAAGACCCTGTATAGTTCAAGGAATGGAATGAATAGGACAAAAGAGAGATCAAAGTTTATTAAAGTGAACATAGAGGTGGGCTTGTAGTCAGGATGATCTGGGCTCATCCTGCCTAAGACACTTACTAGCTGTGTGATCCTGGGCAAAGCTCATAACTTCTCTGAACCCCAGTTTCTTCATCTATAAAATAGAAATAATAATAACAGCACTTCCCTGAAGGATTGTTGAGAATCAAATGCAGTAGTATATGCAAAGCTTTTTTCTAACCTTAAATGATACTATTACTATAACCAAAATGATACTATATGACAATACTAACCTTAAATGATCTAAGGAGATTTGAAGTGGGAAAAGATGCCAAATGGATGGAGGATGGGGAAGGCTTCACAGAGTAATTGCCACTTAAGTCAAAACTTGAATTATAAGTTTTCTTAAATCAGAGAAGAGAAAGGAGTTCATTCTAGGCATGGGATACTGCTTGAACAAATACGTGGAGGTGGGAGATGGAATGTTGAGTTCCCAGGATAACTTGTCATCCAGTTTAACTGGAATGTAAAGAGGAATAACATGAAATAGGACTGCAGTCAAAATGTGAAGGACATTAAATGCCAGACTGAGGAGTTTGTATTTTATCCTATGCTATAGGATATTTTATATATGTGTGTGTGTGTGTGTGTGTGTGTACATACACACACATACTATAGGATAAAATATAGGGAAAATAAGGTTATTTGACTGGTAGATCAGGGGAATGTGGTAGATTTACCCAGATTTTAGCCAAAGATCTGACAAAGTCTCTCCCATTGTTCTTGTGGTTCAAATTGAGAGCTGCAGGTTCCATGAGAGTGAAGCAGAACAGAGTAAAAGGAGTAAAGGGTTGAAATTGAAGAGTAGCTGTTAGTGACTCCGCATCACCTTGAAAGGAGGTCTCAAATGGAGTGCCCCAGGGATCAATCTCTGCTTAGCCTCATATAACATAAATGGCACCTTTACCAAAATTGCCGATGACCCAGAGCTGGGAGTGGTGGCTAGCACCATCAATGCCAACTGGAGGATCCCCCAAAAGATCTTGACATGCCAGAGCATTTCAGTTCCATTCAGCAAACATTAGTGAAGCCTTTACCATGTGTCAGACACTGCACTAGATGCTGGATTTACAAAAAAAATACCAAAATAGTCCTGCTCTCAAGGAGGGGCAGCTAGGTGGATCAGTGGATAGAGCACTGGCTCTGGAGTCAGGAGACTTGAGTTCAAATCCAGCCTCAGACACTTACTAGCTCTGTGATCCAGGACAAGTCACTTAATCTCTGTTTGCCTTAATACACAGGAGAAGGAAATGGCAAACCCATTCTAGTATCTTTACCAAGAAAACCCCATAGACAGTATGGTCCACAGGGTCATGAAAAGTTGGACATGACTTAAAGACTGAACAATGAGCTTTTAGGGAACTTAAATTGTATTGGGGAGAAACTACATGCACATAGATAAGTAATAGAAAAGCCTGCTCACAGATGAGTAAAATAAGCATATGCAAAATAACTTTGGGGGAAATACTAACACCTGAGGAAATCAACCCATCGATAAGCATTTATTAAATACCTACTGTGTGCCAGGAACTGGGCTGAGGATACAAGTGCTCTACTCTCAAGAAGTACATTTTAATGGGGGAAACAAGAAGCAATGTTTAAGTAGGTGCAGAAGAAACATTATGAGAATAAATACAAGGCAGTTTGGGAAGGAGGCCATGAGCTGTTAGGAGGAAGCAGCAAAGTGAGGTCCTGAAGCTAAGATGGGGGCTCTTGAGTGGAGAGGAAGGGATGGATTCAAGAGATGATGAATATACTGAGTAAGCTGGACTTGGTAACTGACTGACTATGGGGGCCTGGGAGGACAATCAAAGATCAATTAATCAATCAGTAGGTATTTCTCAAGTACAAGTATGTACCAGGCACTATGCTGGGCACGGGGGAAACCAAGACAAAATGAAACAATCCTTGCTTTTAAGTAGTTTACATTTTATCTAGAGATACATACAAAGATGCACGAGATGCTGGGTTTACAAAAAAACAGTCCCTGCTCTCAAGATGGGGCAGCTAGGTGGTTCAGTAAAATATATGGTAATTTTGAGGGGTACTAGCAGCTGGGGGGGAATCAAAAAAAGGTCTTACAGAGGAGATGGTGCTTCAACTAAGCTTTGAAGAAAGGTAGACATTGGAAGAGGGAAGTGGAGAGGGAAGGAATGTATTCCAAGCCTGAGAGCAGCCTTTGCAAAGACAGGGAGACTGGAGATGAAGTGTCCTGTGTCAAGAACTATAAGAAGGACAGTTTGGCTGGATCACATGTTTGGTCAGACTCTTTGTGTGTGTGTGTGTGTGTGTGTGTGTGTGTGTGTGTGTGTAAAGGCATGCTGTAGCCAGGTTGTAAAGGACTTTGAATATCGAACCAAAAGGAATCTGGATAGTACTCTAGAGGTAATAGTGTGCCAGGGTAGCTATAGAGGCTGGGGCTTGGAGTCAGGAAGACCTGAGTTGAAATTTGGCCTCAGACACTTAATAGCTACATGACCCTGGGCAAATCATTTAATTCTGTTTGCCTCAGTTTCCTCATCTGTAAAATGAGATAGAGAAAGAAATAGCAAGCCACTCCAGTATCTTTGCTGAGAAAGCCCCAAAAGAGATCACAAAGAGTAGGATACGACTGAATAATAAAGAAAAATAACAATAGGGAGTCACTGGAGGCTTTTAAGTGTGAGAGTTATATGGTCAAACCTGCACATATCACTTTGGCAGCTGTGTAGAGAGGATGGATCAAAGAGGAAAGAAACTTGAGGCAGAGAGACCAATGAAGAGGTTCTTAAAATACTCCAAGCAAGAGGTGACAAGGAGCTGAACGAGAACGGTGGCCTTCTGAGTGGAGAAGGAACAGATGGGAGAGATATGGTAGAGGGAGAAGGAATAAGACATGGCAGAGGAGATGACAAATCTAGGTGATTGGAGGGATGGTGGTATCTTCAATAGAAATAAAGACGTTAGCAGTGGGCTGGTGTGTAAATGTACAAGGGAAGATGATGTGACATGATGGTTTTGAGATGCCAATAAGCCATCCAAGTGGAGCTGTCCAGCAAAGAGAAATGGAACAGGAAGGACAGTTAGGTCTGGATTTCAACTCAACATAAAGAAAAATCTCGGGGTGGCTAGGTGGTGCAGTGAATAGAGCACCAGCCCTGGAGTCAGGAGGACCTGAGTTCAAATCCTGCCTCAGACACTTGAACACACTTACTAGCCATGTGACCTTGGGCAAGTCACTTAACCCCAATTGCCCTGCCTTTCCCCCTTCAAAATAAAAAAGCCAAAAAAAAAATGCTAAGAAAAACCTATTAACATTTAGAGTCATGCAGAAGTGAAATGGGCTGAGGTAATGAGTTCTCTGTCAATTCAGGTCTTTAAGCAGGGGTTAGATGACCACTTGCTGGCAGTGTTTTGAAGGCGCTTCCCATTCAGGTATGGGTGGTTGGATGGACCAAGGGCCCTGAGAGGCCCCTTTCAACTTTAAAGTTCTCTAATTCTAGACCCTATTTTCCCAGTTTTGTCTTCATTTCCCTCCCTCTCTCCTCTTTGTCTTTTTGGTCCTCCCTCTTTCTTCTGGCTCCCCCTTTTTCCTTTCTATTATACCCTTCTCTTTTTCCTGCTCTATATCCCTTCTGCCCTAACCATGGAAATGCGCAGAAACTACAGGCAGAAATTGCAATCTCTTTTCTTCTCATGTGGCTCTTCAGATAAGACAGAAAAAATCCGATTTTCAGCAATTTGCTTCATTTGTGAGCTCTTCAGCACCTCCATTTCTCCCCCTGACGCGAGCTTTGCAAAATTGCATAGCTGGAGTGTATATTTTTAATCACTTAGCTGTCGAGATAGTTTTATAAAAAGTTCTCACCAAGGAAGCTGCCACTAAGTCCTGGCCCCAAACATCCCGTTCCCTCCCTTCTTCCCCAGGAACACAGACACCCTTCCCACTTGTTTGCTCTGGCTCTCCACCTCCTGAGCTTGCTGGGTCTTGGCCTTCTTTCTCATTTTCCATTTGCCCTATTCCTTCCCCCATCCCAAGGGCCCAGATCACAGATCCTGAGCAGAACCCAGCCTGGGTACCATGGGGCACTTTCCCTTTTTCCTGGTGCTGACTGTCAGCAGCACATCCTGGACGCATCCAGCTTTACTGTTTGTTCCAGTGTGATGTTCCTTCTGGGTCTGGGGAAGAGGTCACATTGTTCCTCGCTGAGGTACTGGAAATCAGAGATAATCTCTCTTCCCTAAGCACTTCAGCCAAAGCTAGATTCTCTCTGAGCTCCAGAACCAGAGCCTCTTTTTGGACAGAAAAACTTTCATGACTTGCCCTGCCATGCCCTTGTCCTCCTTTTTCACCCTTTCTGATGCTCTGCAGACTTTCCAAAGGAGCTGGTGTTTCCGTAAAAGATACGATTTTTCTCTGCAGCACCAGCCCTCATCCAACAAGATACAAGAAATATTGATGAACATCTTTTTTGTACAGAGGGCATGGCTGTAAGCCTGCCTCTGCAATTGACATCATGCTCCTAGAATCAGAAGTTCACAGATTTAGAGTTGGAGGGGACCTTAGATACCTTTTACCCTGAAAATTATAGATTTATGTTTGGAAGCTATCTGATTCAGCCCCTTCATTATTTGGATAAAGAATCAGACCTGGGGAAATTCAGTGACTCACTCAAGGTCACACAGTAAGAATGTAACCTAAATCCTGAAATTCCAAATCCAGCCATCTGAGTAACCTCATACAGTTCTTTATACCTCTGAGCTGCAGGTTCCTCATCTGTAAAATGGGGCTAATATCTATCTCACAAGGTCATTGGGAAGTTCAAATGAAAGGAGCTATGGAAAAAGAATATAAGGATAGGGTCTGGACCCTATGATTTCATCAGCATAGGAACCTCTCTCTACTAAGGCAGATGAGCACCTTTCTCTGAAACTTTAGAGTCTTAGAGAATGGCCTAAGGCACTGAAAGGTTAAGAAACTAGCTCGTAGTCACACAGTCAGTATATGTCTTCCTGGCCCCTCCACTAGTTCTTTATTATCACAAAGTCCATATACATGCCTATACGTAGTAGTTGTTATTGTTACTGGGCTGGACTCTCTTTTTCAGGGTTTAGGGTACTTTTGGGTCCTTACCCTCGGGGAGTTTACCATCCAGTACGGGGAAAACACACAGAAGTAACTATCATACACAATAAGTGGCAGCGCGGGACATTGTTGGTTCAGATTCTGATCCTGCCACTTGCCTTCTTTGTGACCTTGGCTAAACGACATGTCCTCTCCCAGCCTGTTGCCTCCTCCATAAAATGAGGTTGTAGAGTAGTTTTCAGTGTGTTTGACTCTTCATAACCCAATTTGGGGTTTTCTTGGCAAAGATCCTGCAGTGGTTTGAGATTTCCTTCTCCAGCTCACTTTACAGATGAGGAAACAGGGTTAAGTGACTTGACCAGGGTCACACAGCTAGTAAGTGTCTGAGGCCACATTTGAACTCGAGTCTTCCTGACTCCTAGCCTGACCACTCTATCCATCCACTGTCACCTAAATGCCCATAAAATAAGGGGGTTGAACTAGATGAGGTTGATCTAAGACCCCTTTCCAGCTCTTTATCTTGTGGTCCTAATTAGTCATGGAAAAAGTGAAAAGGATTAACCTCCGTCTGCTTGATTTTTGTTGTTTTTTTCCCCTTTAGCCCGTGTAATGATGTTCTTTCTCATTATCTCTCCACTTAGCCTTCTCTTTTCTCTCCTCTTTCCCCCTTCCAGATCCACCATCACTATGTCTTCTTCAGGGGGCTACCAAGCCCCTAGCCTTTAGCAGCTACCTCTGTGCTCAATTTCCTTGTAATTCCAGTTGGGACAGCTCTTGCTCTGCTCGGCCTTCCTCTTTCATCTGCCCTTTTAGCCCTAACCCTTTGCCAGGCGCCACCAAACCAGGACAAAGCTGGGCTTGTATCCAGGCAGCCCAACTCCCACTCTCTTCCCCTCCTTTCAATCACGGCTGTTGCCAGCGCTGTGTTAGTAAACTCAGGCATCTGGTCCCTTCCATTTGCAACCACTGGGAAGTAGAATGAATGGATCCAGTTCCCAGCTTCAGGAATGTCTGCTTTTGAAAGGAGTGGAGTGGGGGGAGGGGAGCTGGAAACCTGAGTTTCCGGGTTTTCCTTTTTCCCCCTTTCCCCACCCCCAGCCCCCAACAAAATGTATGGGCCTTCCTAGGAATGTGTTGTGGATTTCGGGCCTTGGATTTCGAGTCAGAAGACCTGGCTTCAGATCCAGACTCAGTCACTTACTAGTGGAGTTTTTCTAAGCCTCAGTTACCCAACCTGCAAAATGAAGGTGCTGGCCTCTCATGCTGCCTCCAATGTTAAAACTCCACGAATCCATGACTCTCCAACTGAGAGTCGACCTCAGCCTCCCCAGCACAGCCCTCCTCCGGTTCACTTGGAGGCATGCGCGTCTCTCTTCCCGGTTTCCTCTTTCCCTTTTTGGTAACTGAATTATTCAATCACCGCGCTTTCGCCAGCGCTTGGGGGCCGCCTGCCGCGGCGTGGGTGGGGAGGGGGGGCGCTGGGTCACAGCTCGCGATATTAAACCATCAATCACACCGCCTGCGCCGACTTCCCAGCGTCGGGGGACCCGCCGTGGCTGCGCCGCCTCATTATAGCCATACGGGGTGGAGACGGTGCTGTGCGCACGATCCGGGCTCCGAGTGTAGAGCGCGGAAGGGCAGCAGGCTGCGGTGCAGCGGCCGCGCCCCTTCCCTACACCCCACGCCACACACATACCTGGTCCCCCCTAGGCCCTTCATTCAGAGGCATCTCTGTCGCGAAACTGAGTTAGAATCTGGTGGTCAGAAGCAGCTTAGCCTTGACTCCCATACCGAACAGACGGGGCATCCCAAGAAAGGTCATGAGAAGTTTACACAGGACCCCCGGAGTCCAGGATTCCCAAACTGTGCCCCTAGTGTAGGATTACAGCATTGAGAGCTGGAAAGGACCTTAGTGGCAAACCCCCTTTTTCTAGAGGATGAGGAAGATGAAGACACAGACCTGGACAGATGATTTACCCAAGGTTACCCTGGTGGTAGCAGGCATGGTAAAGATAAAGTCGATGAAAAACTGAAAGCCACGTTTCTCATCATCCGTCTTCCTAAAGACCAGCCGATTTGGAGTCGGGAGAGGAAGGTTCTAATCCTCACTCTGCTGGTTACCGACTGTGTGAGCAAGGGTAGATAAGTCGTTTCACTTCTTAGGCCCTAATTTGTTTATTCGTGAGTTTGAAGTGGTTGGACCAAAGTTAGAAGTTCCCTCAAATCCTTTCTGATTCGTAATCCCACGATCAGAGCGAAGACCTCTTTTCAAACCCCTGACCCCAGTGTGCTGGACAAGAGGGACCAGTAGAGGGCGGTGCTGCCCCAGTCCTGTTGAGGACCTCATTGTCAATTAGGAAGAGCTCATGGGATCCTCACCCTTGAATGGGTAGGGGTTGTGGTCGGGGTTTTTTTGGGGGGGTGGGGTGGGATTAACAAAACACTGGGAAGTCCAAAGGCTAGAGTACATTGGTGAGATCAGATGACTGGGCCCTGGCCCGATTGAATTCCGTTTCTGACAGTGACACAAAGAGGCTCCAGCTAGTCATTTGTTTGGAATCTTTGTTCCTTACCTTCTTGGCTGTCCCTTACTCTGCCTCTTACTCCCTGTATGACTTCGGTCAAGTCTGCTGTGAGCCTCAGTTTCCTCATCTGTAGAATGAGGGGACTGGATTCGACTACTTCTAATATCCATTCCAGCTCAAAATCTAGGACCCTAGTATAGCATTGTGAGGCCTTGTGCTCAGACTAAGGTCTGAGCCTTAAGAGATCTGACTCTTTTTTTAGGCTAACGCTCTATCATCCCCCCATCCCAGTGTTCAGTCCCAAGAAGAGCTGGGGCTTCTTATGTCAAGAAACTATTGGGACACGGCATGAATTTTCCCTGTACAAATGTCTATATATATCCTCTCCCTAACTGGCTATATTCTTTTATGTTTCCTAGCCTCAGTTTCCTCATCTGTAAAATGAAGGGATTGGACTAGATGATCTCTAGTGTCCCTCAAAGATGTCAATCCTATTATGCTAGCCTCTAATCCATCTCCTTCTCAGCCCCATCTCTTCAGTCCCCCTTTGGCTTAGCTCACAGAACCCCCGTACCCGATCTCTCTGAAGCCAGCATTTCTCTCTCCCCCTTTTCTCCAGCCATCCAGAGCACTGTCTCTGTCTCCAGCACAGTGGCTATTTTTATTTTTCTTCTTATTAAATCTCCAACTTCTGCAAACACCCCAGCCCCTGATTCCCCCTCCTCTTCCCTCCAAGCGGATTTGATTCACTTGCGTTTTATTAACAGATTAAAAAAAAAAATCTGCCGCCACCACACACGCGCTTCTCAGCTCTCCTGGCGATGTTGGGAAAACAAGGAGGAGAGAAGCGGGGGGCCCGCTGTATGGCAGAGTTTCTTGTGGATTTTTATTTCTTTTCTTTTCCCTGGTGATAAAGTCTTGTCCATCTCATCCATCAACTGCCAAGGCCTCCCAGCTCTGGGGTAGACCTAGTCCTGGGGGGTGGGGAAGGGAAAAATGGGGCTAAGATAGTCTGGGGGGGTGGTTTGGAGGTAGGTTGGATCAGTAGGGGAGTGAATAGGGTAGCAGAGGAGAGCTATCACCACTACCACCCCAATTCCCATGGGGTTATTCTGGAAAAGGCTGGAAGAAAAAAAAGGAATCAGGTTTCCTAAACCTTCCCTCTGCTATCCCCCCAAGTTAGTTTCCTCCCCCAACAACTTTTTGTGGAGGAAAGGGGAAGAGAGCAAAGCCATATGTTCACTCTCAGAAACAAGGGAATAAAATTGAAACCTCTGTCCCCTCTTCCCTTCCTCCTTTTTAGGTTCTGTCTTCAGGAAGATAAATGGGTTAACTGCTGGCACTGCCCATGGTTGGGGACATCCAGAGGCCTGAGAAAGGGCAGCTGACCCTGAACAGGGGCATACACCAAGGCTGATGGAAAGCTAGGTCCAGAACAGGGGGAAGTGGGCACTGCCTGGACTTTCGTATTTTCTGAGGCAAGTGGAGCCTGGGATCCACTCTCCCTCCCTGCCAGACCCCCACTCCACCATGACAAAAGCCCAGAACTGAGAGCTCACTGCTTGGTCTTGACACGCCCCCGGGGTGTCATTCCCCAAAATTCTTTGTGGCAGTTGCCATGGTAACCCAGAGCTAAGCTGTTCTTCAGTTTCCCTGGGATACAGGGAGGGCGGATGCAGAAGGGGGCCAGGTTCACGTGTGGCCCATTGCAGTCTCAGGGACCTTCTTCCCCTCTGGCTCCCTGACCTCTGCTCCACTGCTATGCTCTCCTTAGGCTATGGCTTCCCTAGTTCAGGCCTGCAGGCTCCCCTCCCCCAGCTCCCCTGCAGCACAGGTGATGCATAATTGGTACCCTCTTCCGTCTGCTTTAGAGAAGATCCAGTACCTGGGACGAAGGATTTGGGGCCTCTGGGCAAAGGAGGAAATATCCTCGGGCTGTAGCAGCAGACTAAGGGGCCAAAGATGGTCACCTAGATGGCTCTGGATCTAAGATGGAATCCAGACATCTGTATGGAATCCCATCTTTATGTGGCTTCTTCCCAGGTGACCTGGAGCAGGTCTCTGAACTTTTCTGAATCCCAGTTTTCTCTCTTACATACATCTTAACTTGGGTCAAATCCCACCTTCTATAAAAGGCCTTTCCTGGTTCTCTCTCCCCCTCCACTGCTAGCACCTTCTCTCTGTGATAACCTTCCATTTATGTCATATATATCCTGTATGTATAGTGGCCGATGTTTCCCCCGTAGAATGTGAGCTCCTTGAGGGCAGCACTGTGTTTACCTTTCTATGTATCCCCAGTACTTAGTCCAGTACCTGGTACATTGTAGGTGCTTGATAAACGTTCATCTGCTTCTAAGTCCCATGAACCTATGGGCTATGCTTGTGGAGGCAAGGCCTGTTCTTCACCCCCACGAGGCATGTTACCTTCTCTCTACCCACTTTCCTGGATCCTGGATTTATAAGGCCAGGGTAGGAGTTAATGCCCCCTTTCTTACCCAAGAGGGACACAGAACCATAAATCTAAAGATGGAAGGGGCATTAGGGGGTGATCAAGTTCAACTCCTTTATTTGAGACACGAGGAAACTGAGGAGGATTGGTCGAAGCGCATATATACAGTGGCAGAGTTATGACCTCTCATCTTCTTCCTACAAATCCTTTGCTTTTTCTGCCATGCCTTGCTACTGAAAGGGACTTCAGACATCTTCTAATCTACTCCTAATCCTACTCCTACTAAACTGAAGATCAGAGTAGCCAAGGAGCTAAGTATTATTATTTCTTCTTCTTCTTCTTCTTCTTCTTCTTCTTCTTCTTCTACTTCTTCTTCTTCTTCTTCTTCTTCTTCTTCTTCTTCTTCTTCTTTTTTGCCTTTTCGATTAAGTGACTTGCTCAGGGTCACACAGCTAGTGTCTGAGCTGTATTTGAACTCAGGTCCTCTTGACTCTTCTACAGCCTATGTTCTATCTACTGCGCCACCTAGCTGCCCCTCTAAGTATTACTTTGATGACATGTCCTTTCTTGGTTACAACCCAGGGAACTATTAATAAACTAGGGAGCCAGTGGGTTTAAAATCAAGTTAGGAGGGAAGTTTTTATGAATCAGTCATGGAACCAAGAAGTTTCTAGGTATGGCAACAAGGCCTGGGTTGGGAAAGTGCCCAAACCAGAGTCACCAATGAAGTCACTTGAGGAGAACCACAAAAGAAGACGTTTCCAAGAAGTGATGGTGGCTATTTCAGAAAGTCAAAAAAACATCAACATCTGGAAACTTCATGAGTAAATTGTGGAAGTTGTAAAGGAGTAACTTGAGAAATTGAGAAGTAACTCTGTGGTAACCAACTTATTGCCCTGAAGTGGAAATAACATTTCACACTTCCTCCTCCCTTCCCCCAGAGCAGCTCAGGAGATGGAGACCGGCTCAGAGCAGAGATACACCCACACCATTGTACTCAAGAAAAGGCTTGGAGAAAGTGGATCAGAGGCTTTAGAGCTGGAAGGACTTTAGAAGTTGACTAGTACAACCTTGCCATTTTGAAGGAAGGATTTTTGAGGCCCTGAGGGAAAGTAACTCACCCAAGGTGATCTCCATGGTGATTAGAAGAGCTTAAGGCTTGAGTCCAGGTTCTTGGATTCCAAATCCAGGGCTCTTTCCACTGTGCTCTATTGATTTCCTCTGGTTATTTTGCCTTCCTACACAATTTCTTTTCCGGTATTGTACCCAAGAATCATGGTTTCCAAAAGCTACTTTAGTCTGGGGTCTCCTAAGGATGGAGGCACCACCAGATGTGTGACCCCTTCCCCACTTCTCTTCTATGCTCCTCCCCCTTCCCTCTCTTCTCTTTCTCTGTGCTGTATTTTCCTCCTCATTGTACCTGTCCCCTAGTACCTCTTCATTCTCTTTGATATGAGTTCTGTGTCATTGTAACTTAAGTTATGGAGAATGAAACAGGAGGAATTCTGAGTCCTGAACTGAATGAAGAGCCCTAGGGGAGAGAGGGATGGGGAAAACAGGTATTTGTAGTCGGACACAAGGGAAAGCCCCACTCATCTTGTTCTCAGTGCAATGAGATGAAGCTCTGCTCCAAAGAAATTCATCCTCAGATAAATTGTGGCAGCCTGTCCCCATGTATATATAGCCTCCTAGACTGAGACTTCTTGATTTTCTGTCATTTTGTGGAAGCGGGGTGTAGCTTGTGGGCCCCTTCTCAGAAAGTTTCTGAAAGCACAAAATAAAATATGCAGAATTACAAAGGAAGACAATTATGTTGAAATGTAATCATCAAAATGTTAAAACAACAACAAATTCAGAGACCTTAGATTAAGAACCGCAGCTCTAGCCTTTGGGATTTGAGCCCTCCATACAATGAGGTTAGGGTCCACCTTCCCCCAGCACCATTGGCCTGAGGGAGTGCGAAAGAGCAGAAACTATAGCTTCTCATTTTCATAGGTTCATAGGTCCAAAGCTGGAGGAGAACTTTAGTTAGCCATCTATTCCAAGCCCTTCATTTTAACAGAGAAAGAAACTGAGACCCCAGGAGGTTAAATGACTTGCCCAAAAATCACAGAGGTAACTACGTATCAGAGATGGGATTCGAACCCAAGTCCTCTGATCCCAGAACAAAGTAGACTGGAAAGCAAATCTGGGAGTTCTGAGCCTCAGACCCATCTATTAGATTGTCCTTTCCCCTCTCCCACATCCCCTGAAGCCTTTTGTGGCTTAAATGGACATGTGGGTGGATCACGATATGGATTCACTTTCTGGGTGAACAAGCCCATCTGTATAACTTCCTCTAAAGAGAGAGATTATTCCGATCTCTCATTCTTTTCAGCCTTCTGTTAGATGACTAGGCATCCTTGGCCCTTTCCCTTGGTTAGCCATTTCCAGTGGCCCCCCGGGTACAAACATATACTACCACATGCCACCCCTTGCCAGCTCTCCTCCCACTGCCCTCTTTTATTCCCCTTCTGGCCCCAGCCTCAGGCCAAGTCTCCCTTCTCTGGCTCATCCCTCAGCCCCCAGGGTGACCAGAGCCCCTCTCTCTCAGGACAGCTTTCCAGCACTTTCCCCCCTTTTTAAAAGATTGACTGCAATTTCTATAATAACATCACATTAGCTGGAAATTAATGTCCTCATTAAGACAGCAATTAGGCACATTAGAGCAGCAATAAAAGAAGAGCTTATGAAATAATTGCTGGTTCCAAAATGCCTTTAATTTAGTATTTTATATTGCACCGTGTTATTAATTTTTTCCCTTCAGCAGAAGATAATAAGAGAAACATTTGAATTGTGGGGTGGGTCTTCCCCCCCCCCCCAAAAAAAAGGCATTTTGCTATGTTTAGATGGACATCTTTCCCATTCCCCCAAACTTCCCCTGGGAGCCCAGGGTCAAAGGATGCCGAACAATGATAGGAGGGGAGATTGGGGTTTGAGAAGAGGAAAGAGCCAAACATGGGCTCCTTCCTAGATGCGGGCTTCCTCCAGGTTCAGGCTCAGGCTCCTTCCCAGGCTTGCACCTGGTACCATGGGGTGAGGAGACTAGCTCTTGATGTGCTCCACTGGAGGGGAAGTAGGCTGGAGGCTCTTATTAGGAAAAAACCCATCTGGGCACTGTTTGCTGCAACAAGTTGGGGAGTGATAGTTTGTATCGAGAGAGGCCAAGGACTGGAGTGAAGGGCAAGAAGAGTTGTGAGCCAGTCAGGTAATCACAGCATCATAGATTCAGAGCTGAAAAGGACCTCCATGAAGGTCATCGGCTTGTCCAACCTCTGATACTGGCTAGAGTACTGAACTTGGAGCCAGGAAAATCTGGTTTTGAATCTTGCCTTAGTCTGTTCCTGACTGTGGGACTTGGACAAGGCATCGAACCTCTCTCAACCTCTTTTTTCTCATTTGTGAAATGGGAATCATAATATTTACAGTTGTTATGAGGCTAAAATAAGGCAATGCATGGAAGTGTTTTGAAAACCTTAAATCACTATAGACATGTCAATGATGAGAGGCACAGACTCAGAAATCAGAGGGTCTGGGTTCAAATCTGAATTCTGCATTATCTGTGAGACCTTAAAAACTTACTTCGCTTTTCTAGGCCTCAGTTTCCTCATCCATAACACAGGGGAATTGAATTAGATAAGGCTTTGTGACCCCATGATCCCATTATTGTCCTTGCTGCTACTGCTGCTGTCTGACTCTTCCTGACCCCATTTGGGGTTTTCTTGGCAAAGATACAGGAGTGTTTTGTCATTTCCTTCTGCAGCTCGTTTACAGATGAGGAAACTGAGGCAAACTGGGTTAAGTGACTTGCTCAGGGTCACACAGCTAGTAAGTGTGGGAGGCCCGATTTGAACTCAGGAAGATGAGCCTTCCTGACTTCAGGCCTGGCACTTTGTCTACTTTGCCATTCAGCTGCCCCCAATCCCATAATTACAGATGAGAAAACTAGCCTCAGAGTGGTTAAGATGCGTGGCAAGGATGTAGAAGTAGTAATGATTCTCCGATTCTCAATCCCGTGCTTTTTCTGTTGTTCTCTGAATCTGGGCCTGGACATACTCCTAGTCCTTGGATCTGAATCACTATAAACATAACAATAACTTCCATTTCTTGAGCACCTGAAGGCTTTCTTATCATCTCTTATATTCTTCCCCTTAGGGCAGCAAGGTGGTGCTGCAGAGGATAGAGCACCAGATCTGGAGTCAGAAAGACTCATTTTCCTGAGTTCAAATCTACCTTTAGATACTTACTAGCTATGTGACCCTGGGCAAGTCACTTAACCCTGTTTACCTCAAGTTTCCTTATCTGTAAAATGAGCTGGAGAAGGAAATGGCAAACCACTCTAGTACCTTCGACAAGAAAATCCCAAATGGAGTCATGGAGAATTGACACAACGGAAATGTTTGAATGACAACTACAAAATTTTTCCCCTTCTCTTCATTCCCCCTGCCAGCATCCCAGCTCAGGTCCTTGTCACCTCTCACCTGGACTACTATAATAATCTCTTGGCTAGTCTCTCCTACCTCTGAGAGCTGAGCACAAATTCATAAATTTTCATCACATCTCACTCAATCCCAGGGCTCACTACTTCTTGGCCACCTCCAAGCCATTCATACCTTCAGTGACACACTCTTGCTTTATCTGTTTATATTTATTTAATTTGTTGTCTTCCCCAATTAGAATGTAAGCTCTTCGAAAGCAGAGATTTCTTGCTTTGCTTGTATTTGTGTCACCAGCGCTCAGCCGAGTTGTTGGCATATCATAGTTAATTAACAAATGCTCTTTCATTTTACTTCTCCTCTTCCCTCAAACTCCCAGTCTCCTCCCTTCTTCAGTCTATCCTTCCATACAGCTACAGTAACATGCAGCCCCGTACATTTCTTGTTTGTACATAGTTGTTTGCGTGTTGTCTTTTCTGTTAGAGTATAAGCTTCTTAAGGGCAGCATCAACCATTTTTTTCTTTAACCTTTCTTTGTATCTTCCAGCTCTTAGCATAGTGCTTGGCACACCAGTAGGCACTTAATAAATGCATGTTAACTTGATATGGCCGAGCTCAAGCCCGATTTTTTCAAAAGTGTCTAGTGACTTCCCTTTACTGGTAAAATACAGTACAAATTCCCCAGTCTGACACTTAGGGTTTTCCCCTTTACAATGCTGGCCTTGGCTCACTTTGCTCTCCTTTATCCACTTCACAAAATGGATGGCTAGCTGTTCCCCAAATGTGACATTTCCCACCTTCTTGCATTCAAGCAGGTTATCCTTATCTGGCACCAATTCACCTTTTCATCCTGTTTCACACTATTTCTCCTCATGGCCCTCATGCTCCAGTCTAACTGGATAACTAGCTTTTCTCTGAACTCAAAATACCCATGCCTAGGACACACTACCCCCTCATCTCCACTTATCAAAATCCTTTTCTTTCTTCAAGGCTCCTCTACCCTGTGAAGCCTTCTCTAATTCTTCCAGCTGAAAGAGAAATCTTCCTCTGAAAACTTTCCTAAAACTCAACTGATCTCGCCTTTCCCAATTATATTCTCTTTGTATTATACATGAGTACACATGGGTCATTGCTGGTAAAAGTAAGCACCTCAAGGACAGGGACTGTGATGTTTGTCATTTTTGTGTCCCCAGTGCCTAGCAAGGACATAAAAAAAAAAGATTGTTGACTTAAATAGAAACCCTCATAACAGCCCTGTGAGCTAGGTAGTAGAAGTATCATCATCCCCATTCTACAGATGAGGAAACATGAAGCAATATGGATTTGTAGGTTGTGTTTGTCCTTCGTTCTCGAAGAGGACTGTGACTTCAGGGAATGATGCCATGACTTGCAGTTGACTTTGATTTCAGTGAGGGAGGATTGTGCAAGGTCACCAGACTCACTTTTTCCTCCAGAGCCATCTCATGGATGAGTAGGTAAGGACAGCTTGGTTTCAGATCCCACCTCAGACACATACAAGCCTGTGAACCTGGGCTGCTGTCTATCTCAATTTCCTCATCTGTAATATGACCTAAAGTCTGTTCCAGCTCTAAATTATAACTGATTTTATGATCTAAGGATCTGAGTGTTGACATGCCCAGTGTCAGGTAGTGCAAATATTTTATAGATGAGCAAAGTGAGATTCAAAGAGGTAGCCCAGTTGGTAAATGTCAGATAATAGGAGGATTAGTCGCCCATTTTACAGATGATGAAATTGAGGCTTAAAGAGGGTAAGTACCTTGCCCATGGTTTGAAGAGCCTCACCTTATTGCAGATCGGTCCCTTAGTATGTAGGGACTGTGTTGTTATAAAGGATTGGGGGAGGGGGGAAGCAGAAAAGTTGCTCTAAGCTTAGTTTGACCCTCAGCAAAGAAATTGGAAAGTATTGGGCAGGGGACATCAGAAACTGTGCCAGAGGGGACTTTTCCACCATATTTGTGTCATTGTTCATCCTTTCCCTCTTTCCACCCTATTTTTCTTGGCCAGGCACCTGAACCAGGCAGGAATTGAGGCAGGCCAACAAGGCTAGATGACCTCTTATTGGAGATCCTGTATTACCTACCCAGGTATTAAACCCAGAATTGGAGTCCCCTTTCTGGGCTATGGGTGATGTATGGAAAGTAAGGGTTGACCTGGATGCTCTATGAGATTTGAGTTAGAAGGTGGGGAAACAGAACGTAATGGCATCTGAGAGGGAGTGGAACAGGAGGACAAGGAAGTGCTGCCAATTTGACCTGAGGGTCTTGTATCCATGTGAAATTGGATTGTTCTGGCATAGCTAAGCAGGGCCAGAAGTAGAAGAGGGGACAGATTTCCTGGCCTCAGTTTCCTCACCTACAAAATGATGATAATACTTAGCTCATAGGAATGTTGTGAGGATCAATGTACTAATGGAGTGATCAGGGAAACTTTGATTGGCCAGATTGAGGCGTATTCCACATCTTCTTCACCCTTCTGGCAGAATGTGTATTCTGGTCCATTGCTAAAGGATGTGTACTATCAGAGGTTGTTCTTAATTGGACCCCATGTATTCCCAGGATTGGAGGTTGTGTCAAAGATGACTGTTGACTTAGCCAGGAAGAGTTGTATATAAAAGCTGTAGAAAAGGTCTGATTCCCCTACTTTTGTGTTCCATCTGGTTTGAGACACAACTCTCCCTTTGATTAGCTGGGAGATTGGGGAGTGAGTGAGAGGGTATTATATGTGAAAATTTCTGTCCTTTTCCCCTCAGCAGCCTTGGTGGCCTGAAGCTGGGCTCTAAGGTCCATGGTGTTCCACATGGGCTTGCCTAGACAGGTGTGAGATTGGACCTCTGGTTCCTGGATGTCTCTTCTGTTTTGTTTCTTTCTTCAAACACAAGGTGACCCAACAGCGATCTTGAGAAATGACTATTTCCAGCCTCTCAAATTCAAGGAGTTTTGAGTTTCTTGTGTTGGGCCAGTTACCCAACAAGAGGTGATTCCTCTAATAGCATACTATATTTCTCAGAGGAGAACACCACCATAAGGAGGATTTTATAGCCTAAGAACAAAAAAACAAGGGTGGTCAGCAGATATGAACTTTGTGAATAACTTGGATGAGTAGATCAGAGTCAGAGGTGAAACTGAAGTGTCTAGTCAGCAGTCTCATGAATGGTTTTATTCTTCTGGAGCAGATAATAGGTGCATTAACAAAAATAAGTCTTTTGTTTTGAGTACTCTGTGGTAAAGGGAATAGATCTTCTACACTTAATAATCTTCAGCATTTGAGTCCCTTTTGTAGATGGGACCCTGTTATCTATTTTAGGGGAAGCCCTAGTTAAGAGTCATACCTGGTTGTTGTCCCTTATTCTTGAAGGGGATTAAAACGACATCATTATGTTAGAGTCAAGTTACGGTGTGTCCGACTGTGGCTGATCAGACCAGTGTGGGCTCGGAAGGCTCTATGACAGGTCAGGCACAAACAGTCTGTGTGAACATTTGGGATGGATTCTCTAAATTTACTCATCTTGAATTTCTTTTGAGCTTCTTCAGTTCTGCTTTGCTCATATACAGTACAGCAACCTTCTTTGAGGAAGGCACACCTAGTTGGATGATCCTGTAGGAGCATCTCCCAGGTCACACAATCAATTCCAAAGTACCTAAACTTTATTAAAGAGACTTTCCTGGGAACTGTGGGGTGGGGTCAACGATGGAGAAAGAGAGGGGGAGGAGAGGGAGAGAATGAGGGAGAGGTGGGGGGGGGTGGAGATAGAGAGAGAGAGAGAGAGAGAGAGAGAGAGAGAGAGAATGAGAGACAGAGAAGCCTGACATTCCTCCCCACCTGTTAGGGATCTGACCACCACTTACTACTTATATGATCTTATATAAATCACTTAACTTGTCTGGGCCTCAGCCTAGAAGACATCCCATACAATTTTTCCAGCTCCTATAATTGGGCAAGTCCCTTTTCCTTTCAGCCTCTTGTTTCCTCCTCTATAAAACCAAGATGTTAGACTGGAAGCTCTCTAAGGTTCCTGAAAGCCCCTAGAGCCTGTGAAATGGTCTGGGATACTGCATGTGGAATAGTGATGATGCCGACCAGAGCTCAAAAGTTCCCCGCAGTTGTCCCAGCACTGAGTCTTGGAGCACTGCGGTGATGGCTTCCTAGCTCTGGATGGATCTATCTACCCTCTGGAGACGGGGCCATCCCAGAAGCAGCTGTTCAGTTATCAGCCTCCAGTACTTTCCTAGAGACAAAAGAATCTTACACTAGTTTCTAGGAGTGGGAGAGGAAGGACCTTGGAATATCAGCTTACAACTCAGTCCTTTTTTTCTCTTCAGTGCCTTCCTCAAAACTCTGTGAAGTAGGTGATTGTTATAGGTGAGAGAGCTGAGATTCTGAGAAAGAAACAAGCCCCTCACCTGAAGTCACACTTGTAAATAATGTCAGAGGCAGGTTTTGAATCTGGGTCTTGGGGCTCTCAAGAGCAGCACTCTCAGCTCTACCCCTTTGCAGGCTCTCAAGTCCCTAAAAAGCCAGGGGAGGCGTCAAGGCTGTCACTGTTTGCATCTATCTAAAACTGCTTAGTTAGAACCCCCAAATCCTTGAAAGCAAGCCAGAGGACAAATCCAGGAACAATTAAGTGGGCTTGTTTGCATGGTGTGCAGGCACGCAGCAGGGAGGGTGAGATAAGGGGCTGAAGACACCTCGACAGCCGCTCTTCAAATGCCTTTCTCTGCTTAAAAGCCTTTCCCCCTCTTCTCTGGGGTGCTGACAGATCACTCCAGAAAGCTCTTCCTTCCTGCTACTTCCTTCCTGCCTCACTACTGTCTCTCTCCCTCTCATTGCCCCCCACAGGGTTGAGAGACACTTTGTCCTTCTCTCTCTCTGCCTAATCCCCAGCCTCCCCCTCTCCCTGCTCTTTGGCTTTTTATCAACCTGGTTTCTCTCTTGGGTCAGCTCCGTGGACCCGAGGAGTACCCCAGTGAATAATTCGAGAAGCCCAGTAGTACCCCGACCTTTCCTCTCTCTCAGGTCCCAGATTGACTGTGCCTGGGGCTATAGAAATTGGGATTTACGGGGTTAATTGATCTTCAGTATAATTATAGACTTTCTTAACTGGAGATGACCTTAGAGGTCAACTGATCCAATCCCTTCATTTTCCAGATGGAGGAACAGAAGCTGAAAAGGGGGAAATGACTACTATCAATGTAACAGAGGTCACATGACTGGTTTGTGACCCTGTGGGAACTGAGACCAGGGGTTCTGGCTTCCCAAACAAGGGCTCTGCTGGGGAGAGAAGCTTCCTCCCAGCACTTCACAATAACTCTCACTTCTTTAGATCTTTGGTATTTGGTATTTGGTATTTGGTATTTGGAGTACTTTCCCCACCGAGGCTAAATTAAGCCAGTTGGGGCAAGGATTGCTACTCCCATTTTACAGATGAGAAAACTGAAGCCCAGAGATGGGAGGTAGAGATTTCCTTGGTCATGTAGTTAACCTAGGAAACAGAGCTGGGCCCAGAACCCAGCCCTGACAGCACCACCAAGCACAAATTCTGAATGGGTGGGGATTGGGAGTCCCCAGGATTAGGGAGAAAGATAGAAGAGGAAAAGACCCTGCCCCACATTTTGGTGGATGCTATTCTTGTCCTGGAATACCCTACCTGCCCCCCTATCTGTTGCCTCTCCCATCCCACCCCTGCTACATAGGATTTAGGAAAGGACCTTAGTGGTTACCTAGCTCAACCCTCTAATCTTACCAGACAGTCAAAGAAATTAGGTGAGGCAACTTGCCCAAAGTGGGTCCCTGGAGCTGGCATATAACAGAGCTAGGATGTGAACCTCATGGAGGACTGAAGAGGAAGGCAGAAAGCCTGTCCTTAAATTCCAAATCCACTGCTTAAGTACCAGGTGACTTTGGGCAAGTGAGCCTAGTTTCTTCACCTGTAAAAGGCAGGGTAAGACTCAGAATCCCCAAGGTTTTTGCCAGCTCTCAACTCCACAGTCTTCTGGCTCCTGATGAGATGTGCCTTCACAACACCACTGGAAAAGGATCCCTTTTCAATAAGCATCTACTGTGTACCAGGTAACCTAGTAGGTACCGGGGCTACAGAGACAAAATAGAATGTATCTCAAGGGGCCTCTGTTTTACAAGAGGAAGGCAACATGAATTCAGCCAGCAAATCCAGCATATAGACATAACGAAGAGAGTACAAGAAAGGAACCTACCAAGTGCCAGGGACTGTGCTAAGCACTTTACAAGGATTTTCTCCTTTGATCTTAGCAACAATCCTGGGAGCTTATAGTTGGTCAGTCATTTTTCAGTCCTGTCCAACTCTTCATGACCCCATTTGGAGTCTTCTTGGCAAAGATACTGGAGGGGTTTGCCATTTCCGTCTCCAGATGATTTTACAGATAAAGAGACTGAGGCAAAAAGGGTTAAGTGATTCAGGATTTGAACTCAGAAAGATGAATGTTTCTGATTTGAAGCCCAGTCCCCTATCACACTGTACCACCCCCAGGAGGTAGGTGCTGTTATTATTACCTTTTTACAGCTGAGCAAACTGAGGAAAACAGAGGTTAAGTGACCTGTTCAGGGTCATACCACTAATAAGAGTCTGAGGGAAGATTTGAACTCAGGTCTTTCTGACTCCAGGCCCACCACTCTATTCATTGTCTCATCCAGCTGCCTCATTAGACTTGTGATTTCATTGGTATAGATGGCTCCCACTAAGTCATTGAGTAAACAAGCATTTTTTAAAAATCATCTATTAAAGATAGGTAATGTGGCTAGAAAGGCATAAATAGTCCTGCCCTCAAGGAGCTTACATTCTAATGGGGAGAGACAGCATGCAACAACTATGTACAAACTATGTATAGACAAATTGGAGATCACCTTGGAGGGAAGTCACTCAGACTTGGGGAAGGTGGAATTTTGACTAAGGCTTGAAGGAAGCCAGAAAAATCTAGGGGCAGAAATGAGGTATGGGGGAGAGCCTGGGAAAATGCTCAGAGTCATGAGGAGAGGCGTTGTTATCATGTTTAATGAGTGGCTGGGGGACAGGGGAGGTGGGGGTGGGTGGGTGGGGGAACGGTGTCACTGGATCACAGAGGATGTGCAGGGAAGTCAGACAGAAGAAGACTGAAGAGGTAGGAAGGGTTATGAAGGTTATAAAGGACTTAAAAAGCCCAATAGTGGATTTTCTATTTGAGCCTGGAGGCAGGAGGGAGCCATGGAGTTTGTTGAATAAGGAGTTGACCTGGTCAGACTGATGCTTTGAGAAGATCATTCAGACAGCAGAGTGGAGGGTGGAACAAAACCCAGGGAGGAGCTTCCTCCATCAGCTCAGGTCAGCCCTCTAATCAACTTAGAATCCTAGAGTTGCCTAGAGATTTGAGAGGTTTAGGGACTTGCCTGGAATCACACAGCCAGTATGTCAGAGGCAACACTTGAATCTAGTTTTTCCTGGTTAGTAGATAACAAAATGCTTTTCTTGAGTTCAAATCCAGCCTCAGACACTTACTACTGTGCGACCCTGGGCAAGTGACTTAACCCTATTTGCCTCAGTTTCCTCACCTGTAAAATGAGCTGGAAAAGGAAAGGACAAACCACTCCAGTATCTTGGCCAAGGAAAGAAGAGTCAGACATGACTGAACAACAACAATAACACTACAGGCCAACTGAACAGAAAGAAAAGAGAGATGAGGAGTTTGGGAAATAGATCACAAGCTTCCAGTGGAGGAGGGATGAGACAGTAATGCTGGAAGACTTCAATTATCCTATCTACCTGCTGGAACTCTGTTTCTGCCCAAAGCAGTCCGGTTGATCCTTTCTTGGATGGAATTAATGACAATATCGGGCTTCAAAAGGTGGGGGCAAATGGACAAGGGGAGCAGCTGTCCTGGACCTGATTCTCATCAACGAACAGGAATGGATGGAAAACCACTCCAATTTAGAATTTGTGAAAGAGAAGAAGCAATCCAGGGATAGCCTGTCATGCACCCTAGATTTAGGGAAAATACATTTAAAAGATTTTTTGGAGAGACAATACAGTTTAATAAATGCAGAGCTGGCCTTAGAGTTAGGAAGATCTAGGTTCAAGTTCTGATAACTGGCTGTGTGACCTTGGAGTTACACTAAACCCTCACTGCCCCAGGCAACCCTTTAAGACTATAAATTGCAGAGCAGGTACTGACTTTCATTTATAGAGGGAATTCCCTATAGCAACAAAGTTGCAGGTCCAGTCCCTATCCCTAATCCTGTATTTCAAAGGATTCAAAGAAAGGATAGGCTTAAAATTATAAGGGGGAAGTGATCAGCCCAGAAGGGATGGAGAGTTCTCAAGAACGAAAGTCTGAAGACTCAAAGAGAAACAATTACAATGAGGAAGAGGAGTTTTCTAAAGAGATTGATGTGGGTGTATGTGGAAACTTATTGACCTACTTAGATTTTTAAAAGACATACAGAAAATGGCAGCACGGGTAGGTAATAGTGGATAATAGAAAGGCATGACAGCTCTCTAAGAGGGTTTCCTGGAGTGCTAAAACTCCCAATAAACCAAGTTGTTGAGGAAAGCTGAGGATAACAAAAGAAGTTTTTAGTTAGGGAAAGAGGAGGCTGGAAGGAGTAGGATTGCTTCTTGGAGTGGGTAGGATATGGATAATTGAGGATGGTGTGAAGGCAGAAATACTCAACTCTTTTTTTTTTTTTTGGAGGATCGAAGACAGGGTAGTTGGGGTTAAGTGACTTGCCCGAGGTCAGACATGTTAAGTGACTGAGTCCGAATTTGAACTCACACTCCAGGGCTGGTGTTCTATTCACTGTGCCACCTAGCGGCCACAGAAATACTCAACTATTAATTTGCCTCTGTTTTCTCTGCGAAGGGAAATGGTCCTTGGTCCTTAGTCTGCAAAGGACAGAATGAAAAGGACCAGGAGAGAGTTTGAAACCTCAGAAGAGGATGGTTAAGTAAAGGAAGAGAGACCCTAGCTTCTCCCCGGATGTTTGTCATGAGGCAGAAGGACCTTCCAGGAGGGTTGAAAGACGTCCCGGTTGTGACTGTGACACCATTACAAAGACTGAAAAAAGGGAGATATACCACAGGATTGAACAAGAGCAAATGTTCCCATTTTTAAAAAGGGAAGAGGGTAAAATGTGCAAACTACAAGCCAATGGACTTGACTTTGAGTCTTGGTAAAATTTGAGAACATTATTACACATATTATTAAAAAGAAATCTAAAAAAAGGGAGTAGAGATGACAAAGAATGAGCATGACTTTATCAAAAACAAGTCGTGTCATGCTAACCCTATTTTCTTTTTCATTTCTCTTTCTTTCTCTCCTCTTTCCCTCTTCTCTTTGTCTCTTTCTGTCTCTGTCTCTCTGTCTCTGTCTCTGTCTCTCTGTCTCTGTCTTTCTCTGTCTCTGTCTCTGTCTCTCTGTCTCTCTGTCTCTCTCTGTCTCTCTCTCTTTCTCTCTGTCTCTCTCTCTCTGTCTCTCTGTCTCTCTCTCTCTCTTCCTTTCTTTCGTCCAGCGTTACTAGCCTGGTAGATCAGGGGAAATGTTTTAGATGTATTTAACCTAGATATTAGCAAGGCTTTAGACAAAGTCTCTTATGCTGTTCACAGAGACACAGTGTAAACAGGCGAGTTAAATGATGACACAAGCTGGTGGGCTCAAAATTAGTTGAATGGCTGGGCCCAAAGCACGATTATTAATGGTTCAATGTCAACTTGGAAAGAAGTCTCTAGTAGAGGCTCCCAGAGATCTGAGCATGACCCTGGGATTGTTAGCATTTTTGATCAATCCTGGGATAAAGGCATGAATGGCAGGTATACTGAAATCTCAGGTGACATACAGCTAAGACCGACAACTCATAGATTAGAGGACAGCATTAAGACCCAGGAAAGATATCAATGCTTAGAGTATTGGGCTAAACCTAAGAAGATGGAGTCACACCAGGCAGAATGTAAGATCTCATACTTGAATTCAAACAAACTTCACACACATCAAATGGGGGAGTGCCTAGCTAGTAACCCTTTATGCTTTATGTAGGATTTCTTGAATGAGTTTGTGATCTTATCAATGTTAGAATTCCCTTCAACAACTTACAACCCATCCATGCCTGCCAATATTTTGGGAGTAATACCCAGTTTGAGAGTTCCTGAGTTCAAGAGCTGGATACCGGTTGACCAGAGAGAGAGGAAGTTCTTAAAATTATAACGCATTACAAGGATTTCCTTGTAATAAGTGAAATCGTCTACTTGAGTGTTTTCAGTTTCTCTGTGTTTATGAGTTCTTATATATTCTTTGTACTTTCTATGGTGGAGGAAATAAAATGTTGACCCATATTCATTCATTGACTACTTTTGTGGGACAGGGCCCTGTTACTCACTTTTGGAGAAACCCTACATGTAAGCCAGGCTTAAGCACAGACTTAAAAATATCCCTGGAGAACTATAGATGGGGATGTCAATAAGCCAAAGAGAATTTGACCTGTTGTGGGGGTGAGGGACATTATAATTTTAGGATAGACCTGATCTTTGTAAACCCAGAGCCCCTTGTGTTGGGGAGGGGAGAGGCTAGACTATGGATAACACTTGGAAATAACAGGGTTGGAGATTTATTTCTCTGTCACCTCTAACATGAACCTCCTCCATGGACACTTGGTTTAATTCAGATGCTTTTCTCATCTTTTCTTTGAGTATCATTTCCACTCTAGACCCAACCAGGACTGTGAGGTTAGGGTCCTAATACCTTGATTCTCATTATCTTTAACAGTGAAAAGATTTTGTTATAAAAACCTTTACAGATCTGTTTTCCTCTTTGTTTGGAAAGATATCTTCAACAGATTTGAAAAAATATCTATTCCCTATTTGTTGTCCTCCTTCCAGTCTTATCCTTTAATGCCCGTGGGATGACTTTATTTAGATGAGGCTTGTACCAAGTTTTCTTTGAACTGCTTTTCCCTCTACTCCACTTCACTATTTTAGAAAATAAAGTTGCTCATAATCTTGTAACATACTTCTCAGCAAAGATTTTGCAGATCAAGTTATATTTTAGAGCTGTGCTGCCATATAGGATGAGTATTTACTAAGGAAAGTGGTTTTTAGCTTCTTTTGGTCTCCTGGTTGCAGTGATGGATTTATATCAGTTAAACTTTGATATGAAATTGTTTTAATCGGTACTCATTTCTTTTCTTCCATCCATTTCCCATTTTGGGGGGCATCATTAACTTGTTGAAGTAGGTCACACTGGGATGGTTTTAATTGGATGCCACACTTTATTCTCATTTTTTATTATTTTAGCTTTGTATTAATTTTGACCTTTGCTAAAGCAAAAAAAAAAAAATTAGGCTTAATGTTAGGAAAAACTCTCAACAGTCCCATAGTAGAATGAATGATTTGTCTGAGTTTTGCCTTCCTTAGAAGTCTCTGAGACAATGCCGAATGGCCACTTGTGTACTGTAGTATGGGCTGGTCTTGGTGAACTCTGTCCTGTTCAACTCCAAGATTCTAAGAAATTCTGACTGACTTCCAGACTCAGCCCAAGAACTGACCTCTTCATTCTTAGCCAAAGTGGTCCCTCCTTGCTCTTCCTGAAGCACTTAGTACAGACTGTCATGAAGCACTCTCACACACAGCCCTATAGAGAAAGCTATTATGGACCTGTCAACCACACCATAAATTCCCAGAGAAGTGGTCAGACTCAGTGATCTCAAAAGGCTTTTGCAAAACTAAATATATGATCTTATTAATGTTTCATGGGTTCTTTTGGGAGAACAGGGACAAGAGTCATGCAGGATGGATAAATATGGATGTGTTTCAATCTGGAGGAAGCTGGGTAGCAATAGACAGTGTACTGGATCTGGAGTCAAGAAGTCTTGTTGTTTGCTGCTGAGTCATTTCAGTCTTGTCCCACTCTTCCTGACCCCATTTGGGGTTTTCTTGGCAGAGATACTAGAATGGTTTGCCATTTCCTTCTCCAGCTCATTTTACAGATGAAGAAACTGAGGCAAACTGGGGTAAGTGACTTGCCTAGGGTCACACTGCTAGCAAGTGTTTGGGGCTGGATATGAACTCAGGTCAATCCCGACTGTAGGCCCAGTGCTCTATCCACTGCACCACCTTGCTGCCTCAGGTGGGGGTAGGGAGGTAGGTGGGATTCAAGAAGATCTGAGTTCAAATCCAGCCTCATACACTTATTAATCATGTGAGCTTGGACAAGTCACTTAACTTCTGTTTGCCTCAGTTTCTTAAAGTGTAAAATGGAGATCATAATAGCACCTACCTTGCCAAATTGTTGTGAATATGAAATAAAATACTATTTGTTAAGTGTTTAGCACAGTTTTTGGAGGGCACTCCTGAAATAACAAAACCACAGATCCATTTGAGAATTGAGACGCTATGCCTTATAGCCCTTTGTGTCTCATGGAGAACCTATTAAAGTCACTTACAAATAGGTATTTGTGTTCTAGTGGTGGTGTCAAACCCAAATAGAAACGGGGTCACTAAACCATATGTAAAGATCTCTGTGGGCAGCATTTTGTCTTAGAGAACTGCATATAAACTTGTCTGTATTCTATTGTATTTTTATTTATTTTGTAAAATATCTCCCAATTATATTTTGATCTGGTTTGGGTCACACTCTGGAGTGTTAGGAGAAGTATGTTTGTCACTTCTGGCCTAAGACATCATCTCAATCTTTGGGAAAAAAGGGGACTGCATCCTGGGGACAGCGGTTCTAAAAGCCAAGAAAGCAGACTTTGAGCTGGAGCAGAAGGACCCATCAGAGACAGATTTGTAAACTTCAATTTTCTACCCTGTTGCCTGGGTCTAATTGTGCACAGGTGGACCCTAACAGCCATCACTATTGTTGTTGTTCAGTCATGTCTGGCTCTTCATGACCCCATTTGGGGTTTTTCTTGGCAGAGATACTGGAGTACTTTGCCATTTCCTTCTCCAGCTCATTTTACAGATGAGGAAACTGAGGTAAACAGGGTTAAGTGACTTGCCCAGGGTCACACAGCTAATGTTAGGATTTGAACTCATATCTTCCTGACTCCAGGTTCAGTGATCTATCCTCTGCCTCTGGGGATACTAATATCTGTCTCACAGGACTGTTGTGAAGTACAAAAGAGAACACGTGAGCCGCTTTTCAGACTTCAAGGCCTTATGTAAAGTCAGCTGTCATCAGTAACAATAATTATCTGGTCCAGATGCCTCTTTTTGCAGGTTGGGAAACTGAGGCCCACAGAAGCCAAGTGACTTAGCCAAGGTCACAGAGGCTAAAGAGCCAAGCTGGGATTTTCAGTTGGGTTTTGTGACTAAGTTCAAGGCTATTTCTACTGTAGCCCTCTGACTTGGAGGGCCCCCAATAATTCTCCTCCACTCTGTAGTTCAGAGGCACTTGGATAGTCCAGTGAATAGAATGCTGGACCTACAGTCAGGAAGATCTGAGTTCAAATGTGGCCTTGCTCACTAGCTGAGTGACCGTGAGCAAGTCATTTAACCCCTGTTTGCTCTAATCCACTGGAGAAGGAAGTGGCAAACCACTCCAGTCTTTGCCAAGAGAACCCCCAGGACAGCGTGGAGCACGGGGTCACTAAGAGTTGCACATGACTGAACCACAGTAATGTCGTGATTCTACTTGTCACACACATCTTCCCCCTCCAAGGCCTTCATTTCTATTTCTTGGGTTTATCAATTAATAGTAGAGTTGTAAAACAATATCTGCTTTCAATGTTCAGGCCTGCATGGGGGAAGAGCAGCTAGATGGGTCCTGAAAGGTAGGCTGCTCTCCTCATTTTGGCCTCACTTATAACCCCAGGGGGGAGATTCCTTCCTTGGAGTTGAAAGTGGAGATTGGGAGCATTGAGGGTCACTTGGACATCCCATCCCAGCCAGCGCAGGGATGGCAAAACCGCGCCTCAAGGGACCATCATGCTATTGTCTTGACTGGGGGGGGGGGGGGAGAGCATCTGGATTCACAAGGAGGGGGCTCCTCGTTCTATATCTAGCTCAAAGAGATAAAGGTCAAGGAGGCCTTATCTGTACTATCAATGGGAACTGAGGATTTAAACTGGGTGTGTGGAGGATGTGGGCGAGAGCAGAGCGTTCCCATAGAGCGTTCCCACAGAGCTGCTAATCACTGGATAAAGGGATTGACTGGTGTGGGCTTCCTGGCTTGGATAGTGAAGCAAGGATCAATTGGATAGAGAAAACGCTGAGCTTGGAGGACTGTGCACACCATCAGCAAAACTGAGCTATAGGGACCAGGAGCTCTAGGACCCTCCAGGTTAGAAAGGGAAGCTAGGAGTACAAGTTTAGGGTGAATCAATGTTGAATCTCTGTTTGTGCCTTCTCCCCGCACTAACGGGAGGGAGCAGTCTAAGCTTTGTATCTCCCCACAGAGCTTGGCACGCATGAGGAGAGAAGGAGGAAATGAGTCAAAGAGGAAGGGAGAGAGGGAAGGAAGGACGGAAGGACGGAAGGACACAGGGGCCCAAGGTTCAGAGATTACAACCTGCAGGAGCTGGTCTCAAGCCCCAGGTGGGTGGGTCTGCAAAACAGCCTGAGTGTCCACCAGCACAGGAGGGTTTGTTGGGACCGTCAGTGAAGGTTAGGATCCATGCCTCCTTGCAGGGCTGGGGTCAGACCTGCAGAACCTGGCACTTCCGGACCTGGGGAAGATGAAAGGAGGGAACTGAGGGCTCAGGGACTTCTGCATTGTGTGATAGAGCATCTGTGTGGCCTGGGACAAATCACTTCTCTGGGCCTGTTTCCTCGTCTGTAAAAATGAGGCCCTGCACTCTGAGATCCCTTTTTGCTGATTCTCCGATCCCAAGATCTTCCATGTATTTCTGGCGCTTCCTCACCTCTACCTAATAGCATTCATCTCTACCTTCCAGGCAGTACCTTTCACAGGAAGCCCTTCCTGATTCCCCCCCCAGATCTAATGTCCTCTCTCTCTAACTGCCTTGTATTTATTGTGTGAGATATCTATCTTATATGTATATATATATATAAACTATATGCATGTGTTTTAATGTGTGTGTTTCTGTGTACGTACACATTGCGACCATCATAGAATGTAAGCCCCCTGAGGGCAGGGATTGTTTCATTTCTGGTATCTGTATCCCTAATGCCTGGCACGTTGTAGGTGCTTTATAAATGCTTGCTGATTAAATGAGCATCCCCTGCATCCCCAGCTCGAGCTGCTGCTCGGGCTGTGCACGGCCCTTCAGGCTCTGAGTCTTTTCTCTCCCTCCATCTTGCTAATCCTTGCCTCAGTCCCCACTCCCCAGCCCCACACCAGTTGCTCACTGCCCTCACCCACAGCTAAGCAGCTCAGCACCAGCCACCCCCCTGGCAAATCCGCTTTCCTCCTCTTAATTGATTCTTAATCTCTAGCCCTTGGGCCTGGCTGCCGAGGATGCAGGTGGAGCTCATTTTCACAAATGCAAGTCAGAGGACGGAAGCATCCAGGCCAAGCCCTGCTCCCCTTGTTCTAAGTGTTGGATCCTTCTTTAGTGCCCACAACACTGGGTTTGGATTCAGGAGACTTATGCTACCTATGTGACCCTCAGCAAAGTTCTTTCTGAGTCTTGGTTTGCTCAGCCATAGGAAACCCTCTACCCACAGGGGGTAGGAATAGAATAGATGACCGCTAAGGTCCTCCCCACCCCTGTGACTCAGCTCATCTTTCTGGTCCTAAATTTTCTCACCAGCAAGAGGAGGCGCTTGGATGAGATCTCTAAGGTTCCCTCTCACTCTACAAATATAATCCCGAGATCTTCGGGATCCATGGCTCTGCCCTTCCCTCCCAATTTCCCCACTTCCTACAAAGTCCATCTCCCTCCATGGCTCTTATTTCCTCAGTAGCTTCTGTGGAGTGTAATGGCTGATGCCCTCCAGAGATGATGGGAAACGTGGGGGCCCTCGTTTAGAGGCTCTCTTATCCCTTTAGGCTGGGGCAGCTAGGTGGTTCAGTGGATAGAGCATTCTGCCTGGAGTTAGGAAGGCCTGAGTTCAAATTTGACCTCACATACTTAATAGCTTTATGACCCTGGGTGAGTCACTTAACCCTATTTACCTTAGTTTCTTTGTATATAAAATGAGCTAGAGAAGGAAATGGTAAAACACTCCAGTATCTTTGCCAAACAACAACTACAACAAGCCAAAAGAACAAAACAAAAAAACACCCCAGCCCCAAATGGGGTCACAGAGTCAGACGAAGCTGAACAACATACCCTTCGGCTGCTATCCGAGTATATAGTCCTTTCCTCTCTGAAGACAAACCCTCGGTCCCATATCAAGCCCTGAAAGTGGGAAGGGGGGCACTCTCAGAGCTGCTTCTAGACCTCTGATTCCAAATCTCGCTCTCTGTGTGACCGAAGGCAAGTCATCTATAAAATGGAAATAATTATACCTGTGGAATCTACCTTGCTGCTGGCTGAGAGGCTCAAACAAAATGGCCTGTGTCGAGTGCGTAGAGGGGACAGGTCCCAGCTCTGGACTCAGGACATTATTGCAATTCAGCACCTCTGCAACGTTTTTGTTTTTCTTTTGGAGGCAATCAGGGTTAAGTGACTTGCCCAGGGTCACACAGATAGTATATATTTGAGGCTGGGATTTGCACTCAGGTCGTCCTCACTCCAAGGCCAGTGGTCTCTCCACTGAACCACCTAGCTACCCCTTAGAGAACCACCTAGAGTACTAACAGAGGTCATAGTGGTATCAGAGACAGGATTTGAGTGGACTTCCCTGGCTCCAAGGCTAGCTCTCTGGTCACCAAGCTACATTGCCTTTTAAAAATTGATAATAACAGGGGGCGGATAGGTGGTGCAGGAATAGAGCACTGGCCCTGCAGTCAGGAGGACCTGAGTTCAAATGTGAGCTCAGACACTTAACACAAAAACTAGCCATGTGACCTTGGGCAAGTCACTTAACCCCAATTGCCCTACTTTCCCCCCTTCCCTCAGCAAAAAATAATTGATAACAGTAATATTAGATATTACCTAACATTTCTATAGGGTTTAAGGTTTGCAAAATGCTTTACATTTATTACCTCATATGATTTTCACAACAGCCCTGTGAGATAGGAGCCATAATTATCCCATTTTATAGATAAAGAAATTAAGAATTAGAGGGTAAGCAACTTGCCCAGGGCCACACAGCTAGGGAGAGCTGGGGCCAGTGCTCACCCATTGGAAAGACAAAGAATAGATCACAGATTGATTGAATGAATCAGGGCTTCCCAGGCTTAGCTGAGTTTACCAAGGAAGGAATAAGGCAGTGATGTTGGAGAAGCCTGGGAAAGGAAGACAGACGCCAGAGGATAAGAGAGGATAGGGAGAAAGTGAAAAATTGGAAAAAAGAGAGTAGTGAGAAAGAGGGAGAGAAATGGAAGCCTTGGGGAGAGTCAGCCAGGAGAGGGGAGGGGAGATGTAATGAGTTGAGAGCAAAGAGCTAGCTGGGCTTCAGGTAGGTGAGGAGAGGGGAGTGGACAGCCCGGTGTCATATTTGCTCTGGGTAAATAGGTTAGCCCCCAGCACTGAACAGCACAAGGTGGGTGAGGGCAAGGGCTCTGCAACTCCCAGCCCCCCACAGCAAACACTAGCAGCTTCCGTGGATCTAGGCCCCCAGCCCCTCACCACCGCTGGCCGCCAAATCCTGGCCTAAGACTCTGTAAATGTCACTGGGCTATGGAGCTCAATCCCTAGGCAGGATCTCAGAAGCTGAGCCGGGAGGGGCAGGGGCTGGATGAGTCAGCAGTTCCCTGGGCTCCCCTTCATCACTGGGTCCTAGGCATAGAGCTGGAAGGGCCCTAAGCACCTTCTAGTTCAATCTTCTGTTTTTACATTGGGAGGAAAGGATGCCTGGAGAAGGGAAAGGGTTTGCCCAGGGTCACTCAGGTAAGAAGAGGGCAAAGCTAGAGTTCAAAGCTGGGTCTTCTGATTCCAAATACAGTCTTCTTTTTTTTAACCGTACCACAATTTCCCCTCTCAATCAAAAAAAGTTTAATTCCCAAGGAACTGAGGGGAATCCCAAAGTTGCTGTTTAGGACCAAAGGCCAATTGAACAAGGAAATTTTGATTCTGATCAAAGTGGCATGAGGAGGGGAGCTCTGGATCTTGAGTCAGAAGGCATGGATTCAGATATCAATTCTTCCATTTAATTGACTGAACAAGTTACTTAACTTCTCCATTCCTCAGTTTTCTTTTCCATGAAATGGGAACAACAATAATACTTGTACTAGTTACCTCCACAGGGCTATTGTGTGGGGAAGCCTCTCTGCCACTCTGAAAGTACTTAGAGAAATGAGAGCAATGGTTCTCTCTTAGCTCTGCTGGGGTTTAAAGAGACCTTCCTTAGTAGCCAAGTGGTCTTAGACAAGCTGTTTCACTTCCTGCCTCAGTTTCCTCATGTGAGAGAAAGAAGTGAAGAGTAGTTGACAAAGAAGAGATGGGCCTTACAATCATGAAAACCTGGGTTCAAATACCACCTCTTCCATTTACTGGCTCTGTGAGCCACATACCCCCAACTCACTTAAGGTGAGCACCATCAGTTTTCTCATCTGTAAAATGGGGGAATAATAAGACCTGGAGTATTTACCACACCCAGTTGTTGTCAGTAAAGAGCTCTGCAAATTTTAAATGTCACTCAGAAGATTGTGGTAAGGAAAGGCCTTTAAACTCTGAAATGCTATAGAAATGTGAGCTGTTTAGAACCTGTTAGCACAGACAGGGGTCTTGGTGTATTTTCATACCTCCGTACAACTCAAGGGCTGCTCAGGGGGCCAAGCAATCAACAGACATTTACATGTAGAAGAGGTGGATCAGGGGGAGTCCCTGATAAAAACTGGGGAGTTTTCCGAGTGTGTTATTTCTACTCACTCCGAGAGCTGGGAAGAGAGCCACCAACAGAGGAAGAACTCGGCTCTTAAGGAAGCTGTCAGCTCTTGAGGACTGACTTGTACCTCTTGAAGACTATAGCAAGGAGAGGGTAAGGATCTCTTCTTTCCAAATCCCTACCCCCAATCCCCATTTTAGTAGGAGTACATGGCCATTGGAGATGTGGGCTGGAAGGTAGTTTAAGAGGGGCATCCAAGGGCATCCACTTCAGGCACAGTTGCCTCAGGTAGGGATAGGATGGAAGGCCCCAAACCTCCAGAGGATGGTGAGGTGAAGCTCTGGGATGGCAGTCTCCATTGGGAAGAGGACCAACATTTTGTGGTTTGCTATTCTATCCTGTTTACCCTCATATGAGAAAATTGAGACCAGGAAAAAATGGGCTTGTCCACAAACACCAGGCTAATAAGGGAGGCCCCTTTAACTAATCCTTCCCAGTTTATGTCTCTACACAAAGCAGCCCTACTAGAGCAAAAGAGAACGATGACATTTCTCTAGTGCCCCAAAGTGTCAGAACCCTGTGGCACAGACATATTCAAAGGCCTGACAACCAACCAGATTTGACTGAGTTGATGATGAGGATGAGGATTCTATCACTACTGACTCACTTTATGCCTTGAAAATTACCACAAGGGGTGGCTAGGTGTTGAAGTGAATAGAGCACCGGCCTCAGACACTTAACACTTACTAGCCATGTGACCTCGGGCAAGTCACTTAACCCCAATTGCCCTGCCTTCCAAAAAAGCAAAAAAAGAAAGAAAGAAAGTTACCACAAGTGCTCAACAACCCAGTGAGGGAGGGAGCTGAAAAGATTCTTAGCCCCATTTTACAGATGAGGAGACTTGAGGTTCAGAGAGAGCTCTTCAGGTCCCTTCCATATGGGCAAGCTTTTATGTTTTATGACAAATAATGGCTTCTTGCCCAGTGGCTGGAGCCTTTCCCTCACTCCTCAGCCCCAGAGAGCCCCCGGGGGGGGGGGGCGGGGGAGACATGGCAGGCCTTGGTATCACTACTCAGAGCATGGAAGAAGACACACACTATGGTCCTCCTAGCTCCCCCACTGCAAGCATGGGAACATTCCTCAATTCTACTCTCCCTTTCCAGGAATTTTTCTGGGGAAAACAAAACAGGCAAAAAACAAAAACAAAAAAAACCCCAAGCCTAGCCTAATTATATTCCTACAACAAAAGCTGGTCAGTGGTAGCTTTAAAAAAAAAATCTAGGTATTGTGTGATGGTGATGTTTTGGGGTTTTTTTTTAGAGGGGCAGTGAGGAGGAAGAAGGGAGGGAAGCTAGCTGGCTAGCTAAACAGCGTACACACACACATACACACACACACTCTTTCTCTCTCTCTCTCTCTCTCTCTCTCTCTCTCTCACACACACACACACACACACACACACACACACAGATATCTCTCTCTTTTTTTAATTCCACAGCAATACTTTGATTAGAATGCAGTTCTGTTGTTCTGACCTCAGGGACCTCATTATTTCCCTAACTCAAATAAATACGGCGGGAGGAAAAGGGGGGAGGGCCGGAGGGGGTGGGGAAAGCAAAGAAGCAGGAAATCTAATCTATAAAAATAACTCCAGCCCTAATGAGCGTTTTAAACTTGCCAACACCCCAGGTTCATTCTCTGAACAGAAGAGCTGCTGCCAGCCTTGAGGCAGAATGGGGGGGGGTCCTGTACTAGGACTAGAAAGGTGTGGCCATAGGCCCATAGGACCCTAGGCAGAAACCTCAGAGCTCACTGAGTTGTGGAGCCCCTTCCCTCACTCCTATTTTACAGAAAGAGAAATTGAGGCCCAGAGAGAAAAGTACTTACCCAAGGTGACCCGGGTCGGGAAGCATTCAAGCCATTCAGTTCTCTTACTTGAGATTCAAGGTTCTTCCCAGCTTAACTGGAGGGGGAGGGTATCATTTGATAGAGCAACTTCTTTAGAGCATTCCTTGGATTTTGAGCTTTGAGAGTCCTTAGAAATCATCTTGTCCCTCATCTTACAGAGAAGGAAACTGAGGCTCAGAGAGGAAAAGAGATTTCCCTACGGCTACACAGCCAATCTCTTGACCTGGGATGGGGCCTCTTTGCCTGTTCTCTCTCATTCCTGGCTTGATGGCTGCTGGGATTTTTTAATAAGATCTTTCATCAGGCCCCTTGGAACCCCAGGGAGGGAAATGTTGATCAATAGAATCAGTGCAGGAGCAGTAACTGGGTAGCTGGGAAAGGACTGGGAAGAGACCACTTGCAGATGCTGGGCCAGAAAGACTCTGTAGTTTCCCTCTGGATCCTTTTTCCCCTTGGAGCAGGGCTGGGAATCTTTGTAGCTGGCTCTGAGAGCGAGTGCAGTGGCCCCCAGCCCTAGCCTCATCCTTCTGGGAGATCTCCAAGCACTTTATTCATCTTCAGGGCTAACTCTCCATTGGTAGAACATGGAGCCTGGACTGAGGAGGGCTTGGTCCCACTTCTCTGGAGGGAAAATCGAGGCACAACGTTTCCCCAGGGAGCTGAGGCCACACTCTGTAAAATTCCATTCCATCAGGTCAACAGACTCTTATTAAATGCCTACTGTATTCCAGGCATTGGGCTGGCATGAATTCTGAGCTGTAGACCCTAACCTGAGCATTTTGGATAGAAGAATGAAATGAGGGGTGGCTAGGTGGCAAAGTGAATAGGGCACCAGCCCTGGAGTCAGGAGGACCTGAGTTTAAATCCAGCCTCAGACACTTAACACAAAAACTAACTGTGTGACCTTGGGCAAGTCACTCAACCCCAATTGCCCTGCCTTCCCCCCTCCAAAAGAAAGAAAGAAAGAAAGAAATGAGATACAGTCCTAGCCCTCAAGGAATATCTGGTTTGGAGGACTAGATGCTTATACAAATAACTGTGATTGGGGTGAGGTAGAAACAAGACTTTTTGCTACTGATATTTGGAAGGGAGAGTTGGACCTGAGAGTTCATCTATATGAGGAACTTCCAATATGAAAACTCCCTCCACCAATGGAGATCAGCAACTCATCTATAACTTATGGTCTTTAGAGGGTGTGGAAGAGGGGAGGGAAGTTATGCCTGACAGATTAAGGGAAGAAAGGGGAAAGGAATAAGGATTTATTAGTGCCATCCATGTGCTGGGTGCTATGCTGTAAGAACTCAACAAATAACATCTCATTTGATTCTCATGGCCATGCTGTTCAAGTGCTATTATTACATTTTACCAATGAAGAATCTAAGGCAGTCAGAGGTAAAGTGTCTTGTCCAGGGTCACACAGCCAGTAAGTGTCTGAGGCCAAATTTGAACTCAGGTCTTCCTGACCACAGGATTCATACTCTATCCACTTGGACACTTACCTGTCACTGGGTGTTAAGAGATTTTCTCATGGGGGAAAGTGGGAAGAGACCACTTGCAGATGCCGGGCCAGGAAGAAGGTGAACTTCTATCTCTGTGTCCTTTCAAGTGAGCCCTCCCTCTATTTCCTCCACCATGTTGTTTCTCTCAAAGTCAAGTGAAAAATTGGAAGGGGGGAAATCCCTTTCACCCTTAGGGTCAGGTAAAGCTTTCTAGAGGAGGTAGCAACTGAGCTGGGCCTTTAAAAAAAAAAAGATTTCAAAAGGCAGAGATGAGGGACAGGGTATGTACCTCTGTTATAGTCTCAGAGGACAATGAGGGGAAAAGTCAGAGATGCAAGACAGGCGGGCTAGTCTAGGGGACCTGTTAGTTTAGCTTGGCTGGAGTTAGGAGTATAAGATACAGCTGGAAAAGTAAATTGGAGCCAGAATGTGAGGGGCCTTGAATGACAGGATAAGTAGTTCATACTGTCTGCCTCCAGGTGCCCTGGTCCAAGAGAGTATCTTGCCCAGAACCAGGCCTCTGTGATCCCTCCCAGCTCACTTTGGCCATCATTCCCTTCTTACTCCAACCACAAGCTTGGACTCTACCCTTGGACCCCTTTTCTACCCTTTTCAACAACCTTTTGTGTTACTATCTCCCATTAAAATGTAATCTCCTTGAGGCCAGACACTATCTTGCTTGCTTGTATCTGCATCCCAGAACTTGGAAGACAGGTAGCGTTTCATGAGTGCGATCTATCTACCGAGCCATCTATCTATCATCTCTCTATCTGCCTACCTATCTCTCTAATGGGGAGCCAATGAAGATTTTTGAGTAGGGGAGTCATCACAGTGGAATGTTTAAAAAATTACTATGGCAACAGTGTAAATGATGAATTGGAGAAGGGAGAAAATCAAGATGAGAATATCAGTTGGGTGGCTATTATAACCAGAGTCCAGATGGTGGAAGTAGGGACAAGGGCCAAATAGAGAGAGATTAAAAAAAATAATAATAATAACAGGTCTTATCAACTAAATGGCCAAGGGAAGTAAGGGAGAGAGCAGAATCCCCCAGAAGGCCCTCTATGGGACTTGCTCGATTTTGAGCTTGTGTGTCTGGGAGTTTGATGGTCCCAACAAGAGGAATGAAAAAGCTAGAGAATAGGGCTAGAACTCAGTCTGGGACTTGTTAAGCCCTTCCCAGCAGGACCACCCACTGAAAGGCTGGCCTGACCTCTCTGCTAGGATGAAGATAAAACCAGGGTGTCTTTTGTCAATAGGGAGGGCTGTTTCCTCTAATGCTGCCCCAACGTCTGGAGAGGGTTGTTAACAGGTTTGTTATATGTGTTCCTCTTAACAGGTTTGTTATATGTGTTCTAGGGTGGCTTTGATGTCAGTCAGTCAATTACCTACTGTGTGCCAGGCACTGTGCTGGAGGTAGAATGCTACTTCCACATAGGAACATCAAGTTTCCCAACCACAGACAGGATCTCCCTATCATGTCAGGAATATTGCCTTCCTGAGCCCAGTCCTGCCCCTAGGAGAGGGGGGAGTTGCTGGGGCAGCCATATGGAGAGAGTCTTCCCTAGGGGCCAGCATGTTCTCCATCTGGTCTGTCACCAGTGATGGATCCTGAGAACTATCAGGAGGAAGAGAAAATTAAAAAGGAAAAGGAAAAAATGAGACAAGGAGATATTTGGAATGTGTCAGGCAGGCCCCTCTACCCACACCCTCCTTTGGCACCTCATTGTGACCCCAGGCTCACAAGGGTTCTGCAGGAGGAGCACAAGCTAAGGCAGGTCGTACCAGAACAGAAGGGATTCAAACACAACCCAGAAAATGTAAGAATCAGGTTGGTTACTGTGAGTTCAGAAAGGCTCATCAACAGGGAATGAATATTTTTATCCACAAATAAGTAAATCTCCTGCTAAAAAAAAAAAAACAACCCTCCAGTAGCTTCCTATTACCTCAAGGAACAAACACAAACTCCTCTGTTTGGCATTTAAAGACATTCACAATCTGGCCATAACCTACCTTTCCAGGCTTTTTATACATTACTCCCCTTCGAGCACTTTTCAGTATAGTTTCTTGTTCAAGGAACAGCAAGGAAACTTAATCTCAAAGCATGTGGGTGTGGGAGATGTAGAGTATAAGAAGCCTGGAAAAGTGGGTAGTGGGTAGGTTGTAAAGCACTTTGAAAGCTGAAGAGGGGCCATAGGGAGCCATTGAAATTTATTGAGTAGGGAGGGCGACATACTCAGATCAGCACTTTAGGAAGATCTCTTTGACAGCTGAAAAGAGGATGGATTGTAGTGGGGAGAGACTCATGGCAGGGAGATCAACCAGCAAGCTATTGTGATAGTCCAGGACTGACGTGATGAGACCCTGGACCAGAGTGGTGGTAGTGTGAGAGGAGAGAAATGGGCTTATATGGGAGATGATGTGAAGGGATATTTGACAGGATTTGGCAATAGATTGGGGGGGGGGAGGAGGGAAGCAGGGCCATGAGAGAGAGTGAGGAGTCACCTAGCTTTTTAAATTAAAATTTATTTTTAGTTTACATCATTCAGTTCCACAAGCTTTTGAGTATTAAATTTTTCTCCCCCACCCTGTCCAAGAAGACATGAAATCTGATATAGGCTCTACATATACATTCATATTAAACATATTTTCACATTAGTCATGTTGTAAAGAAGAATTTTAACCAATGGAATGAACCACGAGAAAGAAGAAACAGAACAAAAAAGAGAGAGCAAATAGTATGCTCTGATCTGCATTCGGACTCTACAGTTCTTTCTCTGGATATGATTAGCATTTTCCATTGTGGGCCTTTTGGAGTTGTCTTAGATCTTTGCATAGCTGAGAAAAGCTAAGTCTATCAAAGTTAGTCATCGAACAACATGCCTACAATTGTATACAATGTTCTCCTGGTTCTGCTCCCCTCACTCAGCCTCAGTTCATATAAGTCTTTCCAGGTTTTTTCACCTGCTCATCATTTCTTATAGCACAGTAGCATTCTATTATATTCATATACCACAACTTGTTCAGCCATTCCCCAAATGATAGACATCTCCTCAATTTCCAGTTCTTGGCCACCGCAAAAAGAGCTGCTATAAATATTTTTGTACATGTGGGTTCTTTTCCCATTTGCATGACCTCTTTGGGATACAGCCCTAGAAGTAGTTTTGCTGGGTCAAAGGGGCATGCACATTTTTATAGCCCTTTGGGCATAGCTCCAAATTGCTCTCCAAAATGACACCTAGCTGTTGGGAGGATAATGATATCTTCAATAGTAATAGGAAAATTAGGAAGAGGGGAGGGTTTAGTGGGAAAGATGAGTTCAGTTTTAGACTTGTGAAGTTTAAGATGTCTATGAGACATCCAGTTTGAGATGTCCAATATGAGATTGGAGAACACCAGACTTTGGGCCTAGGAATGCCTTGAGAAAGCAGATGCTTGTGGCTGCTTCAGAGGACAGGTGTACTGAGGGGAGATCAAGGAGAGGTGGAGAGCCCAGATCAAGTGTTGCCTTCTCTCCTCCCCTACTGACCATGTTATTGGAGAGACTGAACCAGTAGGAGTTAATTTGTCTAACCAGGAGCAGAGTGGTACATGCCAGGGATAATCATGGGCAAACATGGGAGGGAGAGAGGAAGAGAGGGAGGGAGGGAGAGAGAGACAGAGAGACAGAGAGAGAGGGAGGGGGAGACAGAGAGACAGAGAGAGAGAGAGAGAGAGAGAGAGAGAGAGAGAGAGGAAGAGAGAGAGGGAGGGGGAGAGAGAGAGAGAGAGAGAGAGAACTGAGAAGATTTAAGGAAACACCCCTTGCACTAGAAAGAAATGTTGGCCATGAATTCAAGAAAGGACTTGTAGTAACAAAAAGTTGTAAATTTGTCCTTTGGTTATAAGTGTTTTCTACAGTTAGAACCTACTCTCCCATTGACCTATGTGCACTTGTGGGGGAGTGTGCCCCAGACTTTGAGTGAACACATTCTGTACTGGTTGTTCTTACTACACTAACTTGAGTCTGGCTGACTGATGTTGATGGGAGGTACACTGGTGGGGGCTAATTCAGTACCATAGTGGTAACTGAGGGGAGTAGTATTCTACACTCTGGGGACTCAGCTGCTATTGGAAGTGAGAATTGGGGAAAGGGAGGGAGGGGTTTTGCTAGACATTAGATGTGATATGCCTCAAATGTAAACTCCTCGTGTGCTGGACTTGTTGGGGTTTTGTCTTTGCATCTTAAGCACCTAGCACAGTACCCTGTAGTAGTAAAGTAGGCATTTAATTAATTCTTTAAGTGGGCTTCAGGGACAACTGCCTGGTTTGTCTAATTGACTGAATAAATGACAAATTTAAAGTTTACAACAACTCTATAAGAAAAGTAGTGCAAAGATTATAACCCCCATTTTACAAATAGGGAAACTGAGCCCCAGAGAAGTCGAATGACTCGCATAAGGTCACAGTAGGTAAGAGAGCAGGGCTTTCAACCCAGTGCTCTGAGTCTAAATCCAGCGGCGGAGCCAGCTTTTCACTGCGGACCTTAACAATCTTGGCTGGGTTCTTTTTCCTTCTCTCCTGCCTCCTCCTCGCCTGTGCTCTCTTTCCTTCCAGGGGATGGGGGGTAGGGGGGAAGCCCTGAGTCTCTTTTCTTCCAAGCCGGTTTGGAGGCCGGGGAATTCTTCCCAGCGCCAGGGGAAAGGGGCGGGCAGATTTAAAAGCCTCGCCACGAGGCAGCGAACGGGTCGATAGCAGACAAGCCGGCTCCTTCCCTTGCCTGCCGGGCAGCCCAGCCCCTTCCCGCATACCCTGCCAGGGGGGACGGCCCTTCTTAAGGGGGAGAGAAACGGGGGACCCCAGGAGAGTAGGAGACCCTGTAAGGATCGCAGACTGGCCGCATTGATGGATGGTTCTCTGTACTCCCTCCACATTTCTTTCATCTCTTTCCAAGTCTGAAAGGGAGTGGACCGCTGGTTAGCTCCAGACAATATTGCCACCCCCGACCTCCTGGATCTGGTCGGGTTCCTGCCTGACTTTGGGGCTGGACTGAATCCTGGCCAACCTCAGTCTGGAGGCCCTTGTTGGCCAGGATGGATTCCTATGTTAGGCGGGATCAAAGGAAGCCATAATATGGGCGAGAACCCCTCCCATTTCTGTCCTGCACTTAAGGTTCGCATAGCTCTTTCTTAACAACAGCCCTGCCATAGTATGGTATTTATCTTCCCGTGTTACAGATAAGGAAACTGAGGGATTGGCTGAAGGTGAAGGTGACTGACTCCTGATCACACAGCTAAGTAGGCTGCAGAACAGGGATTCCAACCCAGGTCCTAGACTTCAAACCAAGTATTACGAGCTGCTTGAATGAAGTTCAGTTTGAGAGGGCCTGAATGGCTTCTTGTGGGGGAAGAGAAATTTGTTCCAGTCAGTGGCACTTTGTGCACACTGGTGCCTCCCTGTCTCAGTAGGGAGTCCTTCTTGGACAATGTTTTTGATGAAATGAGATAATGCATATAAATTGCTTTGTAAAGCAAACTAATGTATAAATGTAAGCCGTTATCATTTTGGGGGAGCTTGCTCTATTTCTATAGGGTTAGGAAACTCCCCCAACTCAGGCAGTGACAATTTGCGTGGGCAGTACTGAAAAGTTTGAGATGGGGGATTGGGGGGCAGCCAGGTGGTGCAGTGAATAGAGCACTGGCACTGGAGTCAGGAGGACCTCCGTTCAAATGCGGCTTCAGACTCGTGATACACTTACTAGCCCTGTGACCTTGAGCAAGTCACTTAACCCCAATTGCCCTACCCTCCCACCTCCAAAAAACAAAAAACAAACAAACAAAAAGATGGGGGCTTGGCCAGAGGCAGCTACTGTGTATCTGGGTAACTTTGGAGCCCAGGTCCTCCTGACTCTCCAGTCAATCCCCTGACCTTTACACCATGCAGGCTCTCTTAAGTGATCGTGAGGATACCTATTATAGGCTCAGGAATCACTTTGGCAGGTAAGACCTTGGTAGCCAGTGTCTAGGAATCTCCCCTTTTCCTCCCGCTCCCAAGCTGGATGGGAAGGTCGAGAGGCCACCATAGGGTAGGAAAGAGCCCTAGACTTGGATTCAAATCCCATCAGTGCCTCTGTCTTCCTGTGTGTCCTTGGGCAAGTCATTTTCTCTCCAGGCCTGACTTTCTTGATCTATAGAACGAAGTGGGACACAGACTAATCATGCTGTTGATAATTCTTTGACTAAGTGATGGTGCCTGAAGTCAGGTTCCCTTTACTGCTTTTGAGTCCAGGAGCCCATAAAGCAGCGGTTCTCAACCTGTGGGTCGCGAACCCCTTGGGGGTCGAACGACCCTTTCACAGGGGTCACCTAAGACCATCGAAAAACACATATTTCCAATAGTCTTAGGAACTGAGACACCGCTCCTCTATCCGTGTCCAGGTGGGTCCGCCCACATGCAGATACGCCCACATACGAGTATTAAAGGGTCACAGCATTAGGAAGGTTGAGAACCACTGCTAAAGTAATGTAACTCAGGACTCCCATGTGGTCAGAGAGAAAAGGGACCAGCTTTCACAGCTCATTTTGATAGAACTACAGAACTGTGAGCTCCTCCAAGAGTCTCTCTGGGAAGCAAACAGCAAGAGGAAGACCCAATCTCTGAAGCTCGATTGGTGAGCTGCCCACCCCAAGTCTGACTCCATGGGAAGTGCCCGTTAGTGTCTTGAGGCAAGAGCAGAATCCCTTTTCTCCTCTAGGTGGTGGAGACTGGGGGGGTGGGTACGGAGCTGTGCGGTACAATGTGCCTCCCAACCCTGGCTCTGCCACTTACTGAATCCAAATCTGGCATCACTTACTAGTTGTGGAACCCTGGGTAAATGACAACTTCTATTTGTCTCAATTTCTTCATCTGTAAAATGGAGATAATATTGGCACCTATTGCTCAGGACTGTTGTGAGGATCAAATGAGGTAGTAATTGTAAAGTGCTTGGCACATAGTAGGTGCGATATACATGTTACTTATCGTCATCATCATCATCACCACAGCCACCATCCCTAGCATTATTACTTGGGGCATAATAGACAAGTGACTTCATTTATCTGGCCCAAGCCTCATGTGTAGATCGAAAAGGTTGGAGCAGATTATTTCTGCAGCCCTTTCTAAGCCCCAAGTCTCTGACCTGAGGTCCTATTAAGAACTGCCCTACTCAGCCTCCCCTTACAACAAAGTAGAGGGAGATGGGGCAATGGAGTCTGACAAAGTTCTCTAAGAAAATCCAAGGAGCGGAGATCACTTCCAGCTGGGCAGATCAGGGTCAATAACACCTGGGAGAATATCAAAGGACGAGAAAAATACCAGAATACAAGAAAGTAGGGTTTTTTTTTCTTTTTTGGAGGGGAAAGGCAGGGCAATTGGGGTTAAATGACTTGCCCAAGGTCATACGGCTAGTAAATGTGTCAAGTATCTGAGGCTGGATTTGAATTCAGGTCCTCTTGACTCCAGGGCCGGTGCTGTATTCACTGAGCCACCTAGCTGTCCCAAGAATAAGATTTCAAGGTCATCTGGCACAATACCCTCCCTTCCTCCCCCTGCCCCATTTGTTTATTTTGTAGAATTAAGGAAACAGGTCTCTTTCCTTATCTCTGAAATGAGAATAATAATTCCATCTCCCATCTATCTCCAATGTTTTGTGGGGATACAAAAGAGATGCTATCCTATGAACTAGTTAAAAAGCACAGTGGGCGTGAGGGGGAGTTCCAAGCCCCAGGGAAAAGGAGTGGGTGGCACAGCAGGGAAAATTTAGAAGAAGGGAAAGAAAGCTGAATCCCCTTCAGGGAAAGAGGAAATCACACAGCAGAGAGGGCCACTCCCCAGCCGCTTTTCCAGGGCTGTTAACAGCCCAGCCTGTAAATACCTTTAACACCAGACTGTGGAGGGAGTACAAGGGCTGGTCATCCTGTTGTCATGGTCCCTTCCTGCCCAGGAAGGCTTATCCACCATGGTAGGAGGCTGTGTAGACAGCACGGCATGGCAGGGGGAGTGGAGCTTGAGGTGGCTTCCTTGTAAGCAAGGGGTGGGTGAGGAGGGATCCGGGTGGTACAGTGGAAAGAACCCTAGGCTTGGCATCAGATGAACCTGGGTTCAAGGCCCACCCCCACCCCCTGTGTGACTCTGGAACGGTTCCTTTAGCTCTCCAGGTCTTCCTTTTGTCCTCTTCAAATGAAGAAATCAGGAGAGGCTTCCTGGAGAAGGTGGTGTCTGAACTGAGAACTACTGAAACAAGCAGAGATCATAGGCTTCGAGCCCAAGGGGAGTCCGTAGAGATGATGTCCCTTTCAGCTGTCAATCCTAGGATTCTTTGACTAAAGTTCAGAAGGATAATGACAGCAGTATTCCCAAGGCATCTCCCTCACAGACATTTTCCTTGCCTTGGCATCAGCCTGCCCTGAAGAGACCCCTGAGGGGAGCAACCCCAGAGGGACCTAGGAAGAGCCAGCTTCTACAGGGGATGTCCTGGTGGAGTGGAAAGAGCTGAGTTTCAGGCTTGTTCTGATACTGTCTAGCTGTGTGACTGTAGACAAATTTTACTTTGGTGGGCCTTAGTTTCCTCTCCTGTAAAATGGAGTAATAAATTCTTGCCCTCCCTACCTCACTGGTTCTGATGAACTGGGAAACAGATCACAAGCCCTGCAGGGAAACCACAGTAGTTATGGGTCATTTCATTCTGTGGCTGATTTCTCCTTTTCCTCCTCTTCCTTCTCCTTTTATCTTCAGACTGGAGAGTACGGTGGACACTCATGTACTCACCACTGATCATCATGGAAGCTTTGCCTGGCTCCATTTTTGACCTGGGCTGGTCCTTAGGCAGTCTGGTGGCACCCTGCTCCTAGGGATTCCATACACCGGGGCCATGCAGCACAGACATTTGACTGGCTTTAGTGGAGTGGTTGTCAACCTTCCTAATGCCGCGACCCTTTAATACTCATATGTGGGTGTATCTTCATGTGGGCGGACCCACCTGGAGATGGATGGAGGAGCGGTGTCTGGGTTCCTAGGACCATCGGAAATATGTGTTTTCCGATGGTCTTAGGTGACCCCATTCGACCCCCAAAGGGGTTGTGACCCGCAGGTTGAGAACTGCCACTTTAGTGCTATTGCAACTCAGAACTATCAAGCTCAAGTGATCCAGCAGCCTCAGCCTCCCTAATAGCAGGGACTACAGGTGCCACCGTGCCTGCCCAGCATCTATATTTTTGATTTGTCTTTT
>CM053587.1:296723502-296758798 GCA_028646515.1 Pseudochirops corinnae
AAGGAAGGAAGGAAAGAAGGAAGGATTCCCGCTGATGCCAGCAGCAAATCATTTATCCTCTCTGGGCTTGTTTCTATCTCTATAAAATGGAGATAATACTACCTGTTCTGTCTACCTCACTCTGTTGAGGATAACCTGAATAATGCACATAAAGGACTTTTCCCATTTGTAAAATGTGAGGGTTGGGGTCCTATTGGACAGCCCCTTCCACCTCTAGCAGTCTATGAATCTAAGGGAGAAGGTGTCCTGACCTTCCAGTCACTTGTGCCAACCACATTGGCTCTCCCTCCTGGCCCTGGCCCCAGAGAGATCATAATGATGACAATAGTCAGCATTTCTGTAGGACTTTGAGGTTTGCAAATTACTTTACAAATATTATTTCATTTGATCCTCACAACAACAACCCTGGGAGGTAGGATTATTATCACCCCTATTTTATAGAGGAAGAAATGGAGGCAAACAGAGGTTAAGTGACTTACCCAGGGTCACACAGCTATTTAAGCATCTTATTCTGAATTGAACTCGGGTGTCATCCTAAATCTGGGTCTAGTGCTTTATCCTCTAAACTGCCTATTTACCTCCTAGAATGTGTGAGGTGGAAGGGTAGTTAGTGGTCACATAGTCCAATTTGAGCCTGGATCCTCTGATTCAAATTCTTGGGTTGGTTCTCATCTAGCATACAAGAGTGAGAACAGAACCCAAGTGCCACAGGTGTGTGTGTGGGGTGCTATGGGGAAGGAGAGGAGGTGGGTCTCTGTGGTTGGACCCACCTCAATCTGTACCCAAACTACTGGGCTTTTACTTGCTTTTTTTTTCTCTGTTCCTAGGGAACCAGGGGATGGCCCACATCACAGTTCTCATGGGGTGGGGCTCAGGGGAGAGAGGGAAGGGGGAAGTCAAGAAGCCACAATGTAGTGAAGGCTAATGACCTAGGAAGGTGAGGGCTGCACAAACAACAGTCTAAACTCTCTGGTTTCTAGGGTGTTTGACAATACATTTTCCTTACCACAAGGTCACAGGGTACGCTGGCCTGGCACTTTTGTCCCCATCTTACACATGAGGACAGGGCAGCTCAGAGAGGTACTGATTGGCTGAGTTGCAGCAACTGTTGGAAGAGCCAGAATTTGAGAGCAGTTTCCTCCCACTTTCCCTCTATCCCATTAGCTCCAGGGATGGAGGCTGACCATGGACGGGATCTAGAGCTGGAAGGAGTCACAAAGAGATCCTCTAGGCACAGTCTTCCCTCATTTTACAGAGGAAGAAACTGAGAACCAAGAGGGGATAGAACTTTTCTAAGGCCATATGGACAGTACGGAGCAAGTCAGGATTTGAATCAAGGACCTCTAAGCACAAATCTATTATTCTTTTGCTTGCATCATGTACCTCCAGTCACAGGGCTGTTTGGATCAGGAGCGCTTGGACCAAACAGGAGGAATCACAATTTGACCCCTAGACCTCTGCATACCTGCTTAGCTCCAATTCCTCCCCTCAACCCAGGGGCACCTTGGGGAAGAGCAAAGAAGACTAACTCCCAGCTTTGGAGATTTCCATGGCTATCTTCATCCTCCTCACTCTCCCCCCCTCCCATGGCACCAATCCCTGGTACGAGAGGGTAAGAAGCCAGAAGTGATCCCCATGGATAGGGATCTTGGGCACTGTCAGGATCTACACTCTCACCTCACCAGCCTAGCCAAAAGGACCTCACTAGATGGTCCCACCATAGGGTGTGGCCTGATTAGCACCTATCTCTCTTGATTTCCTCCGCTGGCAGGTCCTGCTTGCCTTCTGTATTACAGGGCAGAGGCCAAAGGCAAGAGGTCAGGAGCTAGTTGTAGGATAAGGGGCAGGGGCTGCAAGACAGAGGGATAGAGGTTAAAGGACAGACAGTGGCAGACAGAGAGATGGAAGTTGGAGGACAGAGGGTGGCACACAGGGGAACGAGGGGACAGAGAGTGGGGGGAGGCAGAGACAAGAGACAAGATGGCAGACTTGATGGAGGCTGGAGTGACAGATGGGATTTGGAGGAGGGGGGAATGGGGGCTAGAGGACAGAGTACAGATGGTGAAGGACCCCAGGTCAGGAGGCAAAAGGCCATAGCTGTGGGCCAGATGACAGAACAGGAGGGAATCCCACCCAGAAGCTCCCACTGCCAGGGGCAGCCTCCCCATGTGCCCCAGACTATTAGTCTCCCCACCTCCCCTCCTGGTGGAGCCCAAGGGCAGCCAACAGCTGCCTTCTTACCCAGAAAGAGGCCTCGGGGCAGGGCTGGCATGTCTGGGCCGCCTGGGAGGGGAAAGGCGGGAGTGGTCTCCTGCTAGCTCCCAGAGACTGGACCTGGATGTCCTCAGTGGAGGCAGCAGCAACAGCAGCAGCAACTGGAAAAGTCAGAGTGAGGGATATGAGGGGCAGGGCTCCCGCTGCGGAGCCTTTATTGGGGGGCGGCTGCTCAGCAGGGCCCTCCCCTAGCCTCAGCCAATGGGGCTGGCCTCAGGAGGGAATGAGACTCCGGGAGACCCAGCTGCTCAGCCAGCTAGCCCAGCCCAGCCCAGCCCAGCCCAGCCCAGGGGGACACCCTCATAAACTGCCGGAGAAGGGCACATGGCAGGGCGAGAAGGCACACATGCACCTCTCCCACACACATACACACACACACACAGCATTGAAGGACCCACATAGGTACACACAGACATGAATGCTGGACAGCACACACACACACAGATACACACACACACACAGGAAAGCACACATGTAGTCATAACAGAGATATTGAAAGACACACAGATTTAGTTACACTGGGGAGCACATACAAGGGACACACAAACAACACAATCACATGCAGACAGAGAGATAGACACAGGACTTTGGGCACACAGGGCAGCCCACACAGCACAAAGATACAAGGGAGCATGCCCACCCCCCCCCCACACACACACACACTCACAGACCAAGGAGATTGCCTACACTTACAAGCGGCTAGCATGTCCAGGTATGCACACTTGACTCCCAGAGACACCTGAAACTACATACACACACATATCCACACACACACACACACACACACACACACACACACATCCAGGAAAGTCTCCATAGACTCAGGAGCACTGGATTACCCACAAGCTGACCCACAACAAACAAAAGCTCAAAGCTGGGTATTACACACAAGGACAAAATGAATAGGGCACAATCCCAAGGAGAGAGAGAAATATAGGACACACACATTCACAACACAGGAGTACACACCCACACAGAGAAGCACATGTAACACAAATACAAAATCTCACAAAGCCAGGGCCACACACTTGCAGACATTGAACAGCACACACATATAAACAGGACACTGCCACAGAGAGACAGATAAACACAGGACACGTCCTCCCAAACAGAGACCAGCACAGGCCCCCACCCATGGAAGAATGCCCACAAAAACACACAAGCAAGGACAGAGATAGCATATACATTTAAGACTTGTGTTTTTCTCCAACAAATTAAATGCACACAGAGACACCCAGCTGCTTCCAGGGAGTTTGTATCTTTGTGTGTTTGCTGATGCTTTCTCATGAATCATTAGAGAAGGTCCATATGTGAATGTCTGTTTTAGAGCAAACCCCTGACCAACTATAAGTCAGAAACAGTGTGGATAGTAGTTGGAGAACTGGCCTGGAAACCAGGACGATATAGAGTCAGGTCCAGAAACCTCCTGACTCTGTGACTGGCTAACTCATCTAACTTCTTGTAGTCCAGACAACTCTTTTCAAGAGAAAATATTGGTACAGAAAGTTTCCTCACATGGGAATCCCCTATTCCAGTGAAATCACAGCTCCAGTCCCCTATAGTAATAGTTAAAACATAAAGAGAGGAAGGACGTTAAAAGAGGGTCAAAGAAAGAGTTTCTTAGATCCAGGAAGGAGTATTTATAGTGATATTGTGGGGGGGAGAGGGGAGGGAGAGGAGAGAGAGACAGAGAGACAGAGAGAGAGACAGAGGAAGAGAGAGAGAGAGAGAGAGAGAGAGAGAGAGAGAGAAGAGGACAGGACAGGAGAGTTTGTGTATGTTGATATGTATGAGATTAATGATCAACAATCGTGTAGAATTGAGCACTAGGTACAGAATCAGACACACATTTTCAGACTTGGACAATGCTTTGATTTATTGTACTTGGCTACTTTGTTCCAAGAGAAGGCTCCTAGGGGGCAGGGGAAGAGACAGTGAATTAGTGGTTAGTGATAGAGATGCAAAAAATAAAACCCATTTTTAAAAGTCATAGCAACAAAACATTGAAAAAATATAGAGAAGGAAACAAAAGATTCCAAAGGGGCTACAAGCTAACAGGGCAATTTTGTTGCTAACTTGCTGAAGTGAATTGTTGTTGTTATTGTTGAGTCATTTTTCAGTCCTGCCCGACTTCAGGACCGCATTTGGGGTTTTCTTGGCAAAGATACTGGAGTGGTTTGCCATTTCCTTCCAGCTCATTTTATAGGTGAGGAACCAAGGCAAACAGAGTTAAATGACTTGCCCAGTGTCACACAGTATGCTTCTGAGGCTGGATTTGACCTCAGATCTTCCTCATTCCCGGCATGGTGCTCTATCCACAATGCTGCCTAGTTGCCTGTTGAAGTGAATAAAACATTTTAAAAACCAAATTCTTAGAAGTTTCCAGTCTCAGGGTGATCCTCCTTTTTGTTTTTCTTTGTGTAAATATTGTGGGATTTGTTAAATTCATAATAAACAAGAATAATAAATAATAAAATATATAATAAAATACTTAAATAATTAAATTCATTTAAAAAAAGGAAAAATGAGAAAGAACATTGGGATTTGGAGTCAGAGGATCTGGGTACAAAATGTGACTGACATTAATTGTGTGACCTTGAGCAAGTCACTTAACCTTTTGGCCAAATGCCTTTTTTCTTCCTCTATAAAACGTCAGGATTGGACTAGATGACCTCTGTGGTACCTTCTATGAGCTCATCTAACCTCTCTGTGCCTCCATTTCTTTTAAATGTTTTTATTAACATCTTTTGTTTTCACCTAACCTTCACATTTCCAATACGTCCCTCCAACTTTCTCCTACTTAGTAAACTGTCTCTTGAAACAAAGGATTAAAAAAAGTAGAAGAAAAGCAATTCAGCAAAATGAATCAGCACATAGACTGTCTGACAGTATATGCAATACACTCATATGTTTCTACACCCATATTCCCACCCACCCCCCTGCAAAAAAGGGAGGAAGGTGCTTTTACTCGTTTAAGCTTCCTCCTCACTATCATTTGAGTAGAACTTTATATATAGTATCTCATTTGATCCTGGGAATAACCCTGCAAGGAAAGTGCTATTATTACCCCAATTTTACAAGTGGGTAAACTGAGGTTGAGGGAGGTGAAATGACTTGCACAGAGTCACAAAGTTAAGTACTTTGAGGCAGGATTCCAACTCTGATCTTTTTTACTCCACATCCGGCACTCTATCCACTACACACAGTTATCTTCTTCAAAGACAAACATGGTCATAATTACAGTGTTCAATGCCATTTTTTGGTTGTTATTGTTGTTTCCGTTAACATTAGTGTAGTCCTTGTGCATAATTGTTTTCCCGGTTCTGCCTTCTCCACTTTGCATCACTTCAGGGCTTCCTGTGCTTTTCTAGGATTTTTTGTCATCATTATTTTCTTATGGAGCAGTGACAGTTCACAATATTCATGTGCCACAATTTGTTTAGCCATTCCCTGATCGTCGTGTGTTTAATTTCTTCATCTGTAAAATGCAAGGAAGGGTTAAACTTGAGTTCTATAGCCCTTATGGCTCTAAATTCTATGAGATCTTGATGTATGTAGAAGTCAGTCTGATGTGTGCGATTTATGGGTGCAATAGGACTCTGGAGCTGAGGGCAGCTGGGTGGGAGGGAGCTAGAATTGGAAGCAAAAGGGCCAGGCTGAAATACTTCCCCTACCCAGCCCTTATCCCTCAAGGTCTGCTCCCTGCTCCAGGAATTCCAGATCTTCAGGGAATTCAGGTACCAGTAAGAGGAGACTCTAGAGGTCAGGGACAGGGGCACCTCCTGGGAGCCTCACTTAGGGATCCCTAAGCTTCCTTTAGACATTAACTCCTGCCTGCCCACGATCCAACAGGGACAGTGTTATTTTCTATCCTCTTGATGCGGGAAGATTAAAGCCAGATCCTCCAGTCCCAAATCTAGTACCCTCCCCATTCGACCATGTGGCATGATTAAAATTCCAGTTCTCCTGACCCAAGACCCAGCCCTTCTGGCAAAACACCACACTTTCCTTCATTTGAAGCCTGGGAAAGTGAAAAATGAAAGAGAAGGAGGCAAGCAAGGGGAGGTAGGAGGGAGGGAGCGAGGAGATGAGGGGGCTCAAACATTTGTTGGCATTTTTCTCCCCCTTCTGAAGATGCCTGGAATGCCAGCGCTCAGCTCCCTGTCCCCCTAGAAGGCAAGAACAGGCTTGGTAGAGACCGCAGCGTGAGGCAGTGGAAAGCTTGGATTCTAGTCCCAACTGTGTGAGCCCAACAAGTCACTTCACCTGAAACCGCCCTACTTATCGACCTCACAGAGCTGTGGTGAAAAGGGAAAAGGATTCACCAGGCAGTCAGAAATGCCCCCTGGGCTCAAAGTTAGGGTCTACTCAACCCTGGCTAGAAGCAAACATCACTACTCTTTTTATAGGGCCTCAAGGGTTGCAGAGAACCCAGCTAGATGTGGAGGGAAAGGATTATTATTATTCCCATTTTATAGATGAGGAAACAGGCCCAGAGAGATCAAGCAGCTCTCCCAAGGTCACACAGCTAGTGTTAGAACTGGAAATCCTCGCCTCCACGGTGACGGACAAATCACTTAGTTTCTCTGAGCTACCCTCTACACTTATCAGAAGTCTCCAGATCTCCTGCCTCAGTATTAAGTCAAGGGAGCCTAGAAATCAGGTTAAAGCATTCCACCTCCATCTCAACCCCCAGTCCTTAATCCCCAAGCTCTACTTCCCCCCCCTTCAGGAATTTCAGTTCTGCAGGGAATTTGGACCCCAAGAAAGGGGGATTTCAGGGACTTGCTTAGAGAGGCAAACTCTGAGTAAACATTAAATAAACACCCACTGGGGTCTTTCTAGGTGCTATGCTGGGCTCTAGGGATGAAAACAAAACAATTCTTTCCTTCAGGGAATTTATAGTCTACTCAGAGGATACAAAGCATACCCAGGTAAGTACAAATACTTTCTCCCTTTGAGAGGAGGAAGAAAGCCTGACTAGTGAGTGAGGAGTTTGGGGAAGATTTCACCTAAGAGGTGGTAACTGAACTGAGCCCCAGTAGTAGACTCCCAAGAAACAGAGAGCAGGAAAGAGGACATTCCTAGGCACAAGGCACAGGCCTGTACAAATATCTGAAGGCAGGAGATAGCATATTGTATCTGATGGAACATGGAGTGTGTGTTTCACACTGGCTGGCAAGGTAGTTTGGGGAGTGAGAGGTATGTATGTAGGGAGAATGGGAGGTCAAAATGTCTTGGAACCTAGCAGCAAGAGATTCTGGGGAGCCACTGAAGGATTTTTGAGCTAGAGGACAGTGACCTGTGCTTTAGGAATATACATTTAGCAACCGTGCAGAAGATAGATTGGAGACGAGATTGACTGGAGGGAGAAAGACCAATTAGAAGTTTTCAACAATTGTTAAGACAAGAAGGGCTTGAAATAGGGTAGTGATCATGTGAATACAGAGGAGGGGACAGATTCAAGCGATGCTACATAGGCAGAATCAATAAGATCTGACCACTGAGCGGATGTGAGGGGTGAGAAAAAGTGAAGTGTTCAAGGATGACAGTCTTGAATGTTGGTGACTGGGCAAATAGGTCCTCTCAACGGAAAGAGGGAAGTTTGGAGGAGTAGGTATCTTAAGGAAGATAATCAGTTCAATTGTGGACACAATAAGTTTGAGATACTGAGAGCACATCAGGATAGACATTTCTAGCAGTCAGTTGGTGTAGAGATAAGTAAATCCACAAGCTCAGACAAGGAGGAGAGATTGTAGAGAGGGCCTGGGCCAAAGCAGGGAGGGAGACAACTGATGTTAGAGTCTATAAACCCCATTACCACCATTGCCTCATTGGAGTTTCAAGGCAACCCCGGGAGGCAGCTACCTCAAGAGTTATGTTCATGTTCTTTTTACAAATGAAAACAAGGAGGCTCATAGTGATTGTTTCTTTCCAGGGTCCTGCTGCTCCTAAGCTGCAGAGGAGAGCTTTCTAAATTGGGCTTGCTGAGCTCTAAGTTCAGAGTTTTATCCACTACATCATGAGATTTCTCCAACATTCATTCCAAGGGGGAAGGAGGTGCGTTCAAAAAATGAAACTGAGGAGTGATCAGACCAATAGGAGGAATGAATGGATGCATGGATAGATGGATGGATGGATGGATGGATGGATGGATGGATGGATAGCATGGATGGATGAACAGGTGGACAGATGGATGAAAAGATAATTAGGCACTTATATTCTAGGCACTGAGCATCGAGCTGGGGATATAATTCCAAGTCAGTAGACGATCCCTGCCCACAACCAGCTCATGTTCTAATTGGAAAAAACAATAGACATAAAGAAGTGGTGACCAGGGAGGCTTGTCCTGAACTGGCAGGTCAGATGGAATAGTGATTAGAGGCATGGGCAAATGATTGACAAGCTTTCCAGGAATAATAGTGTTGATTTGAGGGCAGCTAGGTGGCTCAGTGGATAGAGTACCTGGCCTGGGGACTGAAGACCTGTGTTCACACCTGAGTTCACTTACTAGCTTGGTGAACCTAGGCTAGTCACTTATTCCTGTTTCCCTCAGTTTCCTCATCTGTCAAATGAGCTGGAGAAGGAAATGGCAAACTAGTATCCTTGCTAAGAAAACCTCAAATGGGGTCACAATTGAACAACAACAAAAGTGTTAATTTGATTATCTTTCAAAGAGCTAAAGTTGGAAAAGGGAAGACAGCTCAGTAGTTGCAGTGGCTGGAGAGATAGATAGATGGGTAGGCAGTTGTGTGGTTGCTGAAGACCCTGGTGAGATAAGGCAAAGGCTCACCAGTCAGAGGACAGGGTGGGCACTCAAGTTGAGTTGGAGGCAGAGGCTGGAGAACAGGTTTTGTAAGAAAAATGAGCTAAGTAGCTAAGGGGGCTCGGAATGAGCCAAGTAGTATGGTGGAGTAGTTGATAGAGTTTGGGCTAGGAATCAGGAAGACCTGAGTTCACATCTGGCCTTACATAATTCCTAGTAGTGTGACACTGGTCAAGTCATTTAACCTCTGTGGCCCCAGGGCAGTGATGAGCCCTTGCTAAACATTTACCAGCATATTCCTGCCTGGGTGGGTCAAAATGGTATGAATAAACTAAATATCTTTCCATCCTTTGTAGTGGATAGAAAAAGTCAGAAAGATCTGAATTAAAATTTGATCTTAGTTTTTACCAGCTATGTGATCCTAGGCAAGTCATTTGACTTCCACCTCAATTTCATCATCTGTAAATTAAGGACAATTTATCCACCTGTCTTCCAGGGTCGTCATCAGAATAAAATGAGAAGGTGTCTGCAAAACGCTTTGTAAACCTTGAGTCACGATATAAAAGCTAACTATAGTAATGATCATTATTATTCATTCACTGCCTACTCCCTTCTATTGTAATTGAAATAGACGGATTGAAAGGTAGAGGAGAGTGAATTTGTCCAGTGACACTGCCGTGCCCTGGCCCAGCTGAGCATTTGGAACGAGGCAGAGAATCACACGAGGCCTGGAAGCCTCCAAACCACACACAATGGCAGAGGAAGGGGTCAGGCTGAGAAGGCCAGCACCCTCACTGTCTCCAACAGGAATCTCCGCCTACTATTGTGAGTCCTGACAGCTGTCCCAAGCCAGGAATAGAGAGAAGGAAGTTTGGTACAGTGGCCTTAGATTCTGAGGTTTGGAGTCCCAGATCTGCTTACTGACTTGTATGACCCTGAGGTTCTCTTCTCTCTGAGCCTCAGTTTACCCATGTGTAAAATATAGAAATTGTAAAATATAGGTCCCTTCCAGCTCTAACATTCCTAGATTTGTGTAAAGGATATGCCCAGGCCTGATACTGGGTCCTCATTACCCTACTCCTCACCTTTGTTTTGGCATAGATTAAATCTCTTAACCAAGTATGTTTCCTTGACTATGCTAACTTTTTGGTAAGGACACTCCTCCCATCCATCCCCACCCTCCACTGATATCACTTTGGTATTGATTCATCACAACTAGTTAACAGGCCTAGACTATACCTTTGGTCTTGACCTTCCAAAGTGAAGCTGAAGACCAACTCAAGTAAAGAAGCATTTCAGTATCTATTATGTATCAGGCAATGTGCTAAGTACTGATCAAGATAAAAAGTAAGAGTTGAGAGGCGGAGCCAAGGGAAGCCAGATATATAAGGACTTTGCCCCTTGGAGAAGAATGCTTAGTTCCAGAGAACCAAGGTCTGCTGGAGAAGTTCCTAAACTAAGGATCAGTGGAGGAGTTTGTGAGTCAAGAGAGAAGCAGAGCTGATCTTCCAATTGACTGATACTGTGAGGACTGTGCAGTCCCAAAGAAAGGTGGGATAGGAGCTACCATTAGAGAAGGCTCCTGGCCTCTAGCAATCCTAAATTTTTTCTTTTTATGGGGAAAAAAGAACTCAGCCTGAATCCAGTATTGGACATCTGGAGGACTGCAAAAATCCTTGGGGAAGCTACGGCTCATTGAAAAGGTAAAAAGAACCCTTTCCCCAATTCCTTTGATACAACCCTCCATATCTCCTAACATCCATCTCTCTTCCCCTTTGATTCTTTCCCTTGTTTCTTCTCTAAACTATCTTCTCTCATTTTTTTCTCTTCTCTCTTCTAAAGTATGCTGTCATCCCTTATCCTACCCCAATATTCTATCTTGGCTTTTTCTCCCTTTCCCCTGGATCTCTCAGGCTCTTCTCACCCCCTACATTTCTCATGTTCAGTACCTCAGACTTTCCTCTAGTTTCTCCCTTTGTCTTCCTTCTCTTAGCAGTTGTCTCCCCTCTCCTACCCTCCCCACCTTTCCTTTGCCCAGAGGGTCAGCTCTTCCTTTATTTTTCCTTGTATTCCCACACAAGCCCCATACCACACTTCCTCTCCCTCTCTGACCCACCATTGCTCTCATCCTCTGATTCCCTCCCACTTTCTTCTTTCTTTTGTTTGACAGCTCTTTCTCACAGCTCCATCTCCTCCCCTCCAGTTCTCTTGCCCCATTGGGACCATGACTATTCTACCAGATTGGAAACTACCACTACCAGTCAGGAGAAGACAAGAGAAGGCTGCTGTTCAAGGCTGAGAGCAGGGTGAGAGGGACCAAACAGCCCAAAAGCCAGCCCAGAAACAGGGATTGTTGGTGAGACTCCATGCCAAGCCAGGGGTGCCAGCAGCAGAACCAGGTCTTGGGAATGAGGCTATAGGTGAGGCACCTCCTGAATCTGATAAGCCTGTTGTCATTCTGGAGGCCATCAGACCTGTCCACCAGGATCCCTTCATCCACCAAGTGTAGAAGAAGCAGCGATGGCAGAGGCAGTGGCAGCATGCAGAAAAGCAGGTCACTTATAGGAGGCCACCTGAGGGTCAAGGACATATTTCAGGGGAAGAGGAAGCCCAAGAGCAGAGAACCAGCCCAGCAGAAACTCAGGAACAGAATTTGGTGAGAAAAGAGTCAAGAGAACAGAAGCTGAGCCTGGGGAAGGCTGGAGAAAAGCTGGGGGAAGCAGAAATTGGAGAGCAGAGCCTTAGGCCTTCAGAGGCTTTGGAATGGAGAATAAGCCCAAAGGAGATGAAGGAGAGGAGTCTAGAGTCACAACAATGGGAGAAAAGCTCTGGGGAAGCTCAAGAACAAAATGGGAAACCAACAGAACCTCAAGAACAGACTTCTGGAGGATGTGAAATGGAAGAATCTAGACTAGGCCCAGCAGAAGAGAAAGCAAAAGCCATTCAGGGGAATCCAATACAGAACAGAGACTAATGCAGAGGAAATCCAGGGAGAGCTCAGGACTTTTGGAGACACAGAAATGTCAGCTAAATCCTAGGGAGTTTCAAGAACCAAGCTCAAGAGTATTGGAGGCACCAGAAACAAGACTGAACCTAGGAAAGGATGGAAAGAAGAGTTCTAGACAGATGGAAGGACAGAAATGGAGACGGAACTCTGGGAAGGCTCTAAAACGGAGCCCTGGGAGATCAGAGGCTCAAGAACAGAAGCCAGTAAGTTCAGGTTCTAGAGATAAGAAGTTGGGGGTACCTGGGGTAGAGGCTGGAGAAGGAAGGATAGAGGTTGCTGAAGAGGAAGCTGGGGATGGAGGCAAGATGGTGAGCTCTTCAACCAAGTTCCTACCACCCAAGGAATTTGTGACCAGAAACCCAGGGCCTCAGCACCACTTACCACCCTCAGTGTCTCCCTGGAGGATGTGAAATGGAAGAATCTAGACTAGGCCCAGCAGAAGAGAAAGCAAAAGCCCCAGCAGGGCTTCTGTTCTGTGGGATAAAATCTCAGTCTAGGGTAAGAGCCCCATGCCACAGTAGACACTCCAGGAAGTTAAGGCCCTAAGGAGCCTCTGCCCCACCTGAACCCCAGATCCCTGGCTCTAGAAAGCAGTACCCCACTGCTGAAGAAATACTGGTGCTTGGGGGCTACCTCCAGCCCAGACAAAGCTGCCTCGCCAAGAGGTCCCCTGAGAGACATAGTAAACAGGTCAAAATTTCATTTAATGAATCAGCCCTGGAGACCATCTATTATTACCCTTCTGAGAATTCTGTGCTAGAGGACTTGGGCCTTTATCCTGAAGTCTGACCTCCCCCCTCTCCCTCCCCCCCTCCCCGCCCCTTCCCCCCATGAATAGGAAAATGAGGAGGAATTCTGCTGCTACACCAAAAGGCCAAGTCCTGAAGACCAAGGCTCTGCTGGGAATGTAGTCTGCTGCTGACAACCTTTCCAACTGGGAGGCCAGAACTCCTGCCCACTCCCAAGAATTTAAAATGGCTCTTCCATCTTTCCTCAAGGTTGCTGTCCTGACAGACCCCCATAAAATCAACTTCCAGGAAGAGAAATCCCATGTACTGTCCTCCTCTCCCGCACCTTCCTTGTGCTGTCAGGGGAGAGAGACAACCCCCCCCCCAAAAAAAAAAAAGGGAAGGAGAATTGTCTTGACTGTTCACAAACATGGAGGTGAGTCTTTCGTGTTTGTTTTTTTCCTTGATTGGTTAGGCTAAATAAAGTCTGTTTTCTGGTATGTTGTACTGAGTGCTTACCCAAGAGCCCAAGGTCTTTTTTTTTTAATAGTGATCCAGACATAAGCCAGATTCTGATGCTCCCAGGGGAGAACTCCTAGGGGAGAAGCCAAAGAGATTTTAGTATTGACAAGTTCCTAAGATTGAACTTTCTCTGTATAAATCCAAGAGTTTATTTCTGGGTCATGGATTATTCTTGGATTTCCTATGACTTAGGAAAGGAGGTGGTAGATACTGGGTAAGATGAGAAATATGCATATATGTAATACACACACACACACACATATCCCTGCCTAGAGTTGTGGTAACCACTGCTTTCCCTGTAGGCAAGACTTAAGGGTTGCTTCAAAGTCTCTGCCCTAGCCAGGCTTACACCTACCAGAAGTCCTTCACCCATTATGACTCCAAAGCAAATCATCAGCCTAGAAAAGCCTCACCCATCACCTGCTAATACCCATCTTCCTTCCTAAAGGCAATTAACCCTTCAGGGCAGGTCCAAATTCAGAGCTGGGGATTAGTGTGGATTAAGTAGAGAGGGAGAGTCAGAGCACTGGGAAGCCGAGGCAGGCCAGCAGAGGGGAGGCGCATGGAGCGGTGTACTCGGAGGTATTTATAGCTCCCTGGCAATGCTGAACAAGCCAGCCTAAATATAGAAGTCAATCTATTTCAGGCCTCTGGCCTAGGGGCAGAGGCAGGGGATGGGGAATGTGGGGGTGGGGACACCCCCCACCCCCACAGTACATCTCATAAGGGCAGGCCTCTAGGCCTGGCGCCTGCCAAGCCCCCTTGCCTGCAACCCGGAGACAGGCAGAGTCAGCCGTCATCCTAATGGATTTTTCTGTCCTGTCCCTTTGACTCGAGGTGGGGTGATAGCCGCCTCTTGTTTGTCCTGGGCGCAAGGTTATATGCCCCCACGTATATGTGTATGGATGAGAATGTATATGTTCAGGTAAATACGTGTGCGCGCCAGCCTTAACTTAGAGTAAGAACTCTCCTCCCTAAACTCTCCATTCTGGATCTTGCGAACATGTCTGTGTGCTCCCATCTCCGAGCCTTTGCTTATACTATACGCCCCTGGTACTCGCCTGGAATGTTCCTTCCTCTGATGAAATCCCCCTACTCCTATTTTTAAAGCCCAAGTCCCAGCTCATCTCTTTCAGAAAACCTTCTGACTTGTCCCCCAACGCCCTCGACGTTCCCTAGTGAGTTAGGACCTCATAAAACGCCCCATTTTGCCCTTTGAGAAATACTCCAAGTCAAGGACCGGTGATTTCATCTTCAAGTGAACTCCAGGGTTAGGGCTGCCCGAGGCCCAGACTACCCAAATGAATTGCCCTTGGACCCACACGGTGGTCTTTGGTGGAACAGACAGAGTCCCAGAAAACTTAATTTTCCCAAGGTTCACCAGATCGTAGGTGAAGTTCACTCAGGATTTGAACGCGGCTCTGCCGTCCCAGCGGCTGTACATTTTCTATTACAGCATCAGGCACCTCATCATCCCCCACCCTGCCCTCACCCTGTGGTGCTGTGGGTATGATTAACATAACTGTTACCCTCAGGATGTTCTAAGAAACCAAACCAAAATCAGGAAACAGAGACGAGGGCCCCTCTCCTGCAAACAAACCCAAGGCCTTGGCAACTCACTTCTCTTTTTCACGGGTCTTGGCTTATGCGTTCCTAGAGCCGAGGTGACGCGGGTAGCGGGGGGGCGGAGGAAAGGGGGGAAGGCGGCGAACTACGGCTGGGGGAAGGGCATGGCTATAAATAGACCTATTTATAAGCAAGTGCAGAAGAAATCCTGTGAAGCTTTGTGCAAGTGTAGGCAAGAGGGTAGAAGAGGCTTAGACCCAAATGTCCTGCTCCCTGATTTCATAACCAATTTCTATTTTGTACTACACGTGTCTTACGCACACATGCCACTCTGATCCCCACCCCCCCCAACCCCACCTCTCAGTCAAGGAGAGAATGAATCAGTCAACCATTAAACATTTATTAAGCACCTATAGTGCCCCAACCATCATGCTAGCTGAAGACAACACAAAGATGAAAATTAGAGAGCCCCTGCCCTCAAGGAATTTAGGGTCCCCATCACTTAGCCCGTTCTGTTCTCTTCACTTGGAAAATGTGATGAGATTATTAGGAAATTCTCAAGTTAGATGAATAAGCACAGATTGAAGGATGTCAGAGCTGGCAGGTACTACTGAGGCCAGCAAGTCCAAGCCCATTTTACTGGGGAAATTTAAGGCCTAGAGAAGGGCAAGGATGTGTCTTGGGTTACCTAGTTTGTGGAAGACCCGGGGAATGAATCCAGGTAAATTGCTCTGGACAAAGAATCTGAGATTCAGGCATCGAGGCAGCGCAGTGGATGGAGTGCTGACCTTGCCTTGGGTCAGGGAAGAGTCAAGTTTAAATCTTGTCTGTCTATGTGTTCCTGGGCAAGCCACTTAATATCTTTCAGCCTCAGTTTCCTCCTCTGTAAAGTGGGTATAATGGCACCTACCTTAGAGGGTTGTTGTGAGGAACAAAAAACTTTGCAAACATCAATGTGTTGTATAAATTAGAGCTATTATTATTATTATTATTAAATGACTAGACCAAGGTCATGAAGCTATTAAGTAGCCCAGCCAAGACTTGACCCAAATCTCAGTCCAGAGCTCATTCCAATACACAAACCCTAACTCCCTGGATTTCTTTTTTTTTTCCCCAAAGGGATATAACCAGTGGGGCTCCCTTTAGTTGAGTAGGTATGGAATAATGGAAGTTGTATTTGGAGGCAAAGGTATTTCGGTTGAAATCCCAGTTTTACCCCTTGCCTCCTTTATCAAGTCACTAAATCTTTGGGCCTCAGTTGGCTCATCTGTAAAAAAAGACAGGATTAGACTAGAGGACCTCAGGGGTCCCCTTCAATTCTAAATCTATCATCCTAATAGGGCCAGAGATCTCTGAGAAGACTACAGCACACCAGGATTTGGAAAAAGAGAGCATGGATCCAGATTCTAACTGTGCTCTTTATACCTGGCTGATCCCGAACAAGGGATTTCCCCTTGCTTAGGCCCCAGTTTGCCTGTGTCTAAACTGATGGGGTTGAATAGTTGACCCATGAGGTCTCTTCTTGATCTAAACTTTATGGATCCTAGTGCTTTTCCTTGGGATAAAAATGAGGGAGGACAGGCAGCCCACTTGGGTCTATCTGGAGCTGTTCTTAGCTGGAGGACATAAAAGGCAGGTCTGGTTGGAGGTAGTGAGAGGTTGAGAGGAGGGAGGGGGGAGAGAGAAAGAGCCTAGTAGGGGAGAGGGGGGTAGGGTAGAGAGGATGGGAGGCCCTGAGCAGGGTTGGTAGCAAACAGGAAACTCTGCAGGGCTCAGCTATATAGAATACACTTCTCTGTTTGGCATTTCCTTTCCCTCGGTCTCTCCTGTTGAGCTCTTCCCCATTCATCCTTGTCAGCTAGAAAAATTCTGCTAGGTCTAGGGATTGGGGAAGGGTGAGGAGAGGCTAGAGAGGATAGGGGCTCCAGGGACCATCTAGTCTAACCCCACCATTTTATAGATGAGCAAACTGAAGCCCAGATTGGGGAATGAGATTTGCCCACGGAGCTGGGATCTGAATCCAAATTTTCTTGACCCCCAATCTAGGGCTCTGTCTGAGAGAAGATGCAAGGCAAAGTGCCTTCAAGCTGTCCTCGCTTCTGTAGTAAAAAAGGGGCCTAGAAACAAGAGATGGGAGACATTGAAATTGTATGGAAAGGGCATGAGTTTTCAAGGCAGGGGACCCACTTTGAATCTGGGTTTAGCAATTTACTACTCAAGTAACTCCAGGAAAGTCACTTCCTCTCTTAGAGCCTCAGTTTTACCATTTGTAAAATGGAAAAGCTAAACCAGATTACCTCTGAGGACCTTTCCCATCTATAGATGTCCAGCATAGGTCCCCAATCCAGCGCAGCCCTTCCCTTCCACATCTAGGTTTTTCCTTCTCTGTGATCAACAGAGAGAAAATTCTGACTCTGTATTGATACAGAGACATGGGCACATTTCTCTTTACCCTGGACTCTGGAAAACAGGGACAGAGAGTCACCAGTTGTTATGACCAATTTCCAGGAGCAAGGAATTCATTCCTGGCCCGGAGGCCTCACTCATAAAAATAAACATGCCATCTCTACTACTCTGCCCCTTAGGTGACTTGTGTGTCTTGTCCTCATCTGGCAAAGAACCACTGCCCACACTGGGGTCCTCAAGTATCATGTGCTTTTATGCCTGGAAGAGACCTTAGAGACCCTTTTGTGCAACCTCCTCATTTCACAACAGGTTGAAACGGAGGCTCAGTTACTATAACTAAACTCATGGCAGGAGTAAGTAATATCAGGGATTCGAATTTCAAGCCTTTGACTCTAAACCTCAAATCCTTCATTATGTACAATTGCTCTCTCAGTCTCCAGGCTTCTTCATTTCCCACTTTTCTGCTTAGTGGTTTGTATGGGCTGAGGACATTTCCATCTTGGGTTCCAAGACCCCTGCCTAGCCATTCACAGGCTTCTGTTGGCCTGTCTGGCCCTAATAGCTCATGAGGAAACTGTTTCTGCTTTGTACCCTTGGACTCCCCCTTCCTCACCACTCCATGTTGCTGGCATTAAAGCCCCTGGCATGGAGAAAGAGAAGCTTGGGCTGGTTTCCAGATGCTTCCCACTCAAGGTAGGGCATCCTGCCTTGCCCATGATCACTTAGAGAATCCAGAGCTGGAAGGATCCTTTGACATCATCTGGACCAATCCTCTCATCATGTAAGGAGGGTAACCAGGAGCTAGAGAGAGGAAGTGAACTTGAGCACAGTCAGACAAAGGCTAAGAGATAATGTTGTTGATGTAAGGCAGTGTGGCATGATGGATAAAGTGAGGAAGCTTTGGAGTTAGGAAAGACCCAGGTACAAATCCTGCCTTTGTTATGTCCTGGCTACGTGACTCTGGGCACGACACCATCTTTCAGTGCCTCCCTCACCCCATCAAGTCCAAAATTATGAGCTGCAGAGCCATTGTTAATCTGCTCAACTCAGTAAGTGGGCATTAAAGGTTTACTATGTGCCTGGCAGAGTGCACTGGGCATACAGAGAAAGGCAGAAACAAGGTCTCTGCTTCCAAGGAGCTTATAGTCTAATGGAAGGACACAAAATGCAAACAATCACATACAAATGAGGTCTATACAGGCTAACTTGGAGGCAGTCTGAGAGGGAAGGTACTAGCAGTAAGGGGAGGGGAATAATAATAATACCAGAAGTCATAGGTGGCGGAAAGCCAGCTTGGGGATCTAGGGACTCAGGGTTCTGTTCTTAGCCTGAGGACAGAGAGTGTAGGTCTGGTAGGAGGTGGGGAGAGGTTGAGAGGCTTACAGTCAATGAGACCTTTGTTCAAATCTGACCTCAGAGACCTACTAGCTGTGTGACCCTGGACAAGTCATTTAACCTCTGCCTCAGTTTCCTCATCTGTAAGATGGGGCTAATAACAGCACCTACTTCCCAAGTGTTCTTGTGAGGATAAAATAGGGTAAACTGTGTACAGTGTTCTCTAAAACTTAGAGCAATAAATGGTAGCTATTATTTTCACACACATTAATATAGTATTATTAGCAATAAGTTACAGTTATGTAATAGCTCTAACATTTTAAAGTTTGCAAAGAACTGTACATTATCCCATTTGATCTTCACAGTGACTGTGGGAATTAATGCTGTCACTTCCTCCGTTTTGCAGATGAGGAAGCTAAGGGTAGGGTGCTAATTCAGGGTCACATAGCTATCAAGCTGTAGAGTAAGCATTCAAGCCTAAGTAGTGACTCTTACTCCAGATCCAGCACTCTTCCTACCCAATCTCGATGCCCAAGATCACGCATCGATGAATGATGGAGTGGTGAGTGTCAAGATGCCTTCCACAGGCAGGCTGTTTGGGGAGAAGTTCCTAACCTGTTTGCATCCCAATTTCCTCCTACTCAAATGAGCAAGAAGCGCCCCTGCATGCTTGAAATGATCAAGACAATGTGGTGGGAATTGTCCCTGCACTTCAGATTGCTGCCTCCTTAGTCCTGGGGTGGTCCAAGACTGGATGAGTGGTCAGTAGGCAAAGCAATGTGTCTGTCTCCAAGGGGGTCTGTGGCCTGTGAGGCAGAGACAAACAAATGAATGAAAAGCATATACATGGAATTACAGGTGAAGGTGACTCTGCCAGGCCTCACACTTCCCTTTGCTTTTAAAAGGTCCATCTATCTACCTGTCTGTCTATCTATCCCTCTACCTATCTACCTATCCATCCATCTATCTACCTATATATCCATCTACCTGTCTATCTATTCATCTATCTACCTATCCATCCATCCATCCATCTATCCGTCTATCTGTCTACCTATCCACCTACCTATCTATCCCTCTATCTACCTATATATCCATCTATCTGTCTATCTATTCATCTATCTATCCATCCATCCATCTGTCTGTCTATCTATCTGTCTGTCTACCTATCCATCTATTTATCTACCTACCTGTCTATCCATCCATCTACCTATCTGTCTACCTGTCTCTCTCTCTCTCTCTCTCTCTCTCTCTCTCTCTCTCTCTCTCTGTGTCTACCTATCCATCTATCTACCTATCTATACATCTATCCATATCTATCTACATCTATCTATCTATCTACATCTATCTATCTATGTATCTCTTTATCTATCTATCTAATCTATCCACCTATCTCTATCCATCCAATTATCTATCTGTCTATATCTATCTATACATCCATCTATCTCTACCTGTCTATCCATCTACCTATTTATGTATCTCTTCATTTGTTTATTTTTAGAGAGTGAGTCTTCCTATTTTGGTCAGGCTGACAGTCGTGGCCATTTAGGAGCCTGATCTCAGTTCTGTTCTGTTTGGAAGCTCTAGCCTGCTCCATTTTTCCAAATAGGACTTGTTCACCCTCCCCAGCTGACCCAGACCTTCTTAGGTAGGCTGACAGTCCTCTGCTCCCCAGGACCCACTCTATCGGTCTCTAGGACTAGGACAGACATTCCATCAGCTTAACCCCTCAGCTGCAGCTCAGATCTCCTGAACTCAAGTCAGTCACCAGCCTCAGCTTTCATCACAAGCAGGCACTCTGGGCATGTACCATCAGACCTGGTCCTTTGGAGTTTTTTAGGTTTTCTTGTTACCTTGTGTTTTTACAGTATAATCATTTCCCTTAGCTTCCCCTGAACCATTCCATAGGTAATCTGGGCCCAGCAAGTGTTCTAATTATTATGCACATGACCGGCTGAAGAAGTGGCCAAGGCTGACAGTATAGATCACATTCTACATCCGTAGAATGTCTTTACTGAAAGAACCCCTGTGGCCTTTCTATTTGGATCCTTTTCAGGTCTTGTCTGACGCTGGCCAAACACTGAGCAGCCTGGCCAAGGACACCATGAACTGGGGTTTAGGATCCTAGAATTCCCTTTCCTGTTTGGACCTTCCCCCTCATTGCACACATATTCATTTCCCTGATGCAAGCCCAGAAAAGGCTAACATAAGAAGCTGAAAACTCAGAAGACTGATATCATAATGATACCACTAGAGCAGAAAGAGGCCTCATGAGAACTGGGATGGAGCCGCAGCTGCACAGCCAGATCTCAGTTTTCTCATCTATAAAATGGAGATAAGGGGAGCCTAAGTGGTGCAATGAATAGAGCACCAGCCCTGGAGTCAAGAGGACCTGAGTTCAAATATGACCTCAGACACTTAACACTTACTAGCCACATGACCTTGGGCAAGTCACTTAACCTCAATTGCCCTGCCCTCCCCCCTCCAAAAAGCAAAAAATAAAATAAAATAAAATGGAGGTAATAAAAATTTATATCACCTACCTCATAGGATTATTGTGAGGGAAAGGTCTTGGAAACCTTAAGACTTTAAATAAATGGGAGATATTGGTACTGTTGAGATTTAGGGGTGCTCGAGACTCCAAAATACCAACACACTGGGTCCTGCTGAATGAATTCAACTCAAGCCTTCTCTCAGCCAAAGAAAAGCAAAGTTTATTGAAGATTTGCCATAATGGGTGACTCTTAAGGAGCCTAAGTACTTGAGAGACTTGTACTAACAAGCAGGCCCGAACAATCTAACTCAGACTAAGTCTGAGCTAGATTGGTTCTGAGCACCTTCATGGAGACCAGATGGATCTTACATACAGAGTGACTGTGGGGAGGATCTAGGAGTGGTCTAGAGGAGGAATTCGGGGAAGAGTCTAAGGAGGATCTTGATGGGACTGAGGTCAGACTTCATAAATCCAGAGAATGGGATTTTGATGGATCAAGGGTGAGAAACAACTGTGGGTAACTGACAATGGAGGGCTAGGTTAGTTTAAAGTAACAGGTTTGGTCATAGATATTCTGATAGGATCAAGGGTGGGAGGTAGCTGAAGGCTACCAGGAGACTACAAACAATGGAGAGGGATAGGCTAGGTTAAGGGTAACAGAGATTCAGTCACTGTGATAATGGAAGGCTTATGTCCTCAGGCTAATGCCAGATCAAGTGGGAAGATTCAGTGGGGTTCCCCCAGCCTATACCCCATTGGTATTGTTTCCAACTTGTGCCAATGGTTGGGGGATGGGGGAATGGATTAGCTTCTAGCAGACTAAAACAGAACCTGCTGCTAACAACATTTCTCCCCATACCTTGCCATTAGTTGGAGTTTTTGCTGAGCTGTTTGGGTAGGGACTGATGCAGAGAGGAAAATCTAGAGGAATCCCCTCCTCTGTATAACCCATTGATGCACATCCTTACTCTGTCACTGCCTTTGTCATAGCACCATCAGGGTTCACTGGCCCACACGGTGCACAAAGTCAGCTGCTGGGATAGAATCAGTCTGAGTGACCCCCGTGGGTCATGTTTTAACCTTGCTCAACCTTTGGGTAAGGTGCTCAGTCAGCCTGTAAGAAAGAGCTTGGTTCCTATAGGACCAATCTCATTTTCCACATTTCTCCCATCACCTGAACTCTAATTCCATCTGCCAAAGATACTTTAATGGCAAGGACCTAAGGATACCCTAATTCTATCCACTCACGGAGAAATGTCTACCAATCAGGATTGTCTTATCCTCCTATACAAATTTTTTTGTTGTTGTTCAGTAGTTTTTCAGTCTGTCTGACTCTTCTGGACCTCATTTGGGATTTTCTTGGCATAGATCACACAAGTGGTTTGCCATTTCCTTCTCCAGTTCAATTTACAGATGAGGAACTGAGGCAAACAGGGTTAAGTGACTTTAGCCAGGGTCACACAGTAAAGTGGCTGAGACCAGATTTGAACTCAGGAAGATGAGTCATCCTGAATCCAGGCCTGGCACTCTATCCACTGTGCTACCTTGCTACCCAAATAAATAGTTTTACTCTTTTCTAATAAAAGCAACTAGAATTTGGAGTTCGGTGGCAGCCCCTCTCCAATTGCTCTGTGCCTTGAAGTGCCAACAAACTCCTTTTGTCTTATTTCCTGAGTTTTCCTTTAATTGACTAGGGTGAAGCCCAAACCAGGATTTTCTTTCAACAATTTTTTGGCATAGCTATCACTGGGTGAGTCCATCATACATATACACTTTTGTTAAATTTTGGGTTAGAGTGGACTCTTTCAGAGGGTAATCAGTCTTGAAGAAGTCAGAGAATTAAGCTCCCCAAACTCAAGAAGGATAAGGAGAAATGGTTTTTGGAACTCAAAATTGGTGGTTCTTATAGAGAAGGGGCAGTGAGGAGTAGATGGTCTTGCCCAACGCTAGGTACACTAGGTTGCCACAAGGCAAGGCACTGGTCTTGCCCAACATTAGGTTGCTACAAGGCAAAGGAATATGGAATTAGCAGAGTAAACTTCCTGTCGACTCCCACTAAGGCAAGCTATTATAAGCTTGGGAAAAGGGAAAACTACCTGTTCAGTGGAGAATGTCTAAAACTTGAGTGGTAGAACTCAGTTTGGCCCGGAATCAGTACTTAGAAGCAAACTTGTTGCGATAAATACCCGGACTTTTGAACTTGAAGTGTTAAGTGTATTATTTGTGTAATGTTAAGTATGTTGTAAATAATGTCTGTATTTTGTGTCTTGGTAAATCCAAAGTGATTTTTTCCTGTAACCTGATCAGCCAAAAGAAAAAGAGGAAAGAGTAGAAACTTTTCTGTGGAACTTTCAAAGCCTTCAGAAAGACTCTCTCTCTCTCCCTCTCTCTCTCCCTCTCTCTCTTTCTCTCTCTCTGTCTCTCTGTCTCTCTCTCTCTGTGTCTCTCTCTCCCTCTCTCTCTCTCTCTGCCTCTCTCTCTGTCTCTCTCTCTCTGTCTCTCTCTCTCCCTGCCTTTCTCTCTCTCTCAATTGAGGAGGAAAATAAGAGACTCAGATAAGAAGGAAGAGAATCTTGGCTCCCAGTCTGTAGCAGTTTGTGGCATTATAAACTAGAAACTCTAATTTGTAACTGAAATGTAATATCTTTACTGTAAAATTCTAAATTATGGTGACTGCTAAAGCATAATAATGGATTTTGGAGGTTTTCAGATTAAGATTAAATGCAAACATCCTATCTCCTTTTCCTGGATGGTGATAGGGATGTTCGATAGAAACTACTAGAGAGTAAGCAGGAGCTAGTTTAAAATTATTCACCTGAATTTAATTGTTTAGGTTTAGTAGGTAAACCATCTAAATTGAAATAGACTAAGCAACCCTAGAAGTATAAAGTAATATTGTATAAAGAAAACTGTACAGGAGAGATTCAGTGAAATATTAGACAAGAATATGATTGAGAAATAAGATGAGATAGACTTAAGAAAGTAGTGAAAGAAAGGAGAAATGAAGAATCAAGAGTACAGAATGAAAGCTTAGTTTAAGTAATAGATTTGGAGTTTGGTAAGAGTTTTGAGAAGTGTTTGATTCCATTGAGATAAGAAAGATTTAAGAAACTTACAGAGAAATGCCAGTTAGCAAGATTAGACAAACAGTGCTCTGTCCTTAAAAGCCCATTCCAGGGGTGTATCCCTTAATCTTTACTATTTTGGAACTCCAAAAGGAAGGGGAGGTGAATGTAAGCCTGCTACGTAAAAACCCCTCCCTATTTATTCTTCTTGGGCTTCTGGGGATTGCCTGATGTCACTCTGGCAAATACTGAATGACTTCTTCAGTACCTCCTTCTCCCCAAATCAAGTTAAAATTATAAAAGAATTCATAGGAGTTGGAAAAGTTCGAGGCCCTAATCCTTTTCTCTTTTTCACTTTTTTTAAGTGTCTGATAAGACACTTAATGTTGAGGTTTAGGATTTAGGGATGCTTGAGACCCCAAAATATCAACACACCAGTCCTGCCAAATGGATTCAACTCAAGTCTTCTCTCAGCCAAAGTAAAGCAAAGTTTATTAAATATTTGCCATAATGGGAAGACTCTTAAGGAGCCTAAGTATCTGTGAAGCTTGTATTGACAAGCAGGTCAGAATAATCTGACACAGAGTGAGTCTATGCTAGATTACTCTTAGCTCCATCATGGAGGCAAGATGGATCTTACATACAGAAAGATTGAGGGAGGATTTAGGGGTGCTCTAGTGAAGGAGTTTGGGGAGGGTCTTGAGGATTGAAGTCAGATCCAGGAATGGGATTAAAGGTGGGAAATAGCTGAAGGCTACCAGGAGATGACAGATGATGGTAAGCCAGGCTAGTTTAAGGGTGACAGATTTGGGTATAGATATTTTGATAAGATTACGGGTGGGAAGTAGCTGGGCAATGGAGGGCTAGGCTAGGTTAAGAGTAACAGAGGTTTGTGCCTAGGATAATGAGAGGCTTATAGCCTTAGGCAAATGCCTCATCCAGTGGAAAGATTCAATCAGAGTTCAAGGGGTTTCCCAGAGTCTGTACCCCATTCGTTATGATCCTTGTGGTAAATCAAAACTTAATGCAAATTATATTTGCTACACGCTAGAAAATGCATGAAACAGGAAAATCCGAGTTAAAATCCAGTCTCAGAAATGTATTAGCAAGTAATAAAGCAAATTACTTCCTCTCTGTTTACCTCAGTTTCCCAATCTATGAAGGGATGAATAATAGCACTTACCTCCCAGAGCCGCTGCGAGGACCAAACCTGCAGCACAATTGTAAAGGGCTCAGTACGGCATATCCGGCATATCCGGCATATCCGGTATATGGCAACCGCCGTGTAAATGCTGGTAAATCTAAGTACTCGGTATCGGTCTTGAATGCAATCAGTATAGGCTGTCAAAGGTGATAAAATGAATGATTTTCTATGTAAAATAATTTGGAAATGCAATCAACTGAATTGATGTCATCTGCTAGTAATGTTTTGTTTCATGTTTTAAATACATGATATTGCGTGTCATTATTATGTCTCTAAATTTTTCTCTTATATTGTGAAATTTTGGGAAACTATTATATCAGAAATGCCATTAGAAAAGTAACTTCTGGGGAGGCTAGGTGGCACCATGAATAGAGCACTGGCCCTGGAATCAGGAGGACCTGAGTTCAAATGTGGCCTCAGACACTTATCACAAAACCTAGCTGTGCCCTTGGACAAGCCACATAACTCCAATTGCCCTCCAAAAAGCAAAAAGAAAAGTAATTTCTCTTTTAATCTGGATGTTGTTAGGCTATGAATTAAACTGTTAAAAGAATGTAGTAAAAATGAAAACTGTTCAATATTTAATGGAGTATATTTGCTTTAAAATGGATAATATAGTAAAGAGTGAGTTTTGTCTAAGATTATTTTCCTTCATTTATCAAAATTATGAAATTAAATCTGTTAAAAACTGTATTATTGAAATTACATCTTTCAACCAACTTAATAACAATAGACCTTAGATTCAAAGATTTCATTTTGCCTTAAGGACTAATAAGCAACACAAGTAGAATATATTAGACTGGAGGCTTACAATGGCCAGAATTTTTGGGGGGTCTTGAGTCAACCACAATATAGTCAACATATGTGTTAAATTCCAGAATGTGATGATTCTTTATTTATGAATAAAATGTCCTTATATATGCTCTTTGTTAACTGTTATGGAAACATGAGATAGCAATAACCTAGCTTAAGCTGTGATTGGTGAAATTTTGTTATGTGAGATAAAATCTCTTGGGACTATAAGTTGACATTGTTCTAAGTTTTTGTTTTAGGAATGATTGTCTGAATTGTCATGCAGCTAATGGTCTACCTTTTGGTGGAATACCATGTACTGCTCACAGGGAATGTAGTCTGAAAACTTCAATGGGTAGACGTCTGTCTCTGGGAAAAGTTGAGAGGGTGACCTTGTATGGTCAAAAGGAGGATCCTCTTGACTCAATTTCTCATTATGGTATTCCCTTTTTGAATAGGAAAATTTCCCCCCTGATTAATTCTGAGCCTGATTACAATAACTTGTGAATAATTTGGAATTTTGCTGTGTGATCGGCTATTAACTATGACTTTTGCCTGGAATTAAACAGAGATAAGGGAGTTTTTCCACTCTTATAACTTGTGTCAGATCAGTATGTGCCCTTGATATCATTATAACCATGTTCCTCCTTTTTCTTTTCATAGCAAATTCCTATAATCAGGGAAGGTCAACAATGGAAATTTTGTCATTATGATACAAATCTATTAATTTGATTGATACAATTGATTGATACAAAATTGATTGATACAAAAACATCTGAGTTACTCTAATGGATGCAAATAGAAAAAAATTTACTCTTTTAATCTAAATTTGTGGTCAGTTCCACATTCTAAGCAACTAAGTAAATGAGTTCTGGAGCTTGCCATCTACTTGCTAATAGTTATATGTTAGTGTATAATATTAGGTCCTTAAAGTACCTTATTCCTTCAAGATCACATGAGAATTATGTGTGTGTGTGTGTGTGTGTGTCCTAAGAGGGTGAGGGAAAACATGAAGATGTAAAAGTTTTAAAATTTAAAATATTAAACTCAGAAAGAAATAAGATTACACTGTTAGAAATCTAAGAACTAGAATATGTGTGTGTATACATATTCTATATCTAAATATAACATATATTTAGATATGTTCAATTGGCTTCCAAATGTGCCTAATGGAAAATACAGGCTTGAGTATGTTTTAGTAATAAGTTCCCAAATTTGGATTAAAGTTTTTACATAAAATTACATTAATAATTGTAAAGAATTTTAAGTCATACCCCCCTTTTTTTCCTAGTTCAAAATCTCTGTCTGATAATAATAATGGATAGGAAGTCTAATTTTCCAAGTCAGACCTTCTTCTTTCAGCTTACAGATGACATTGTTCATATCAGATACAGGATTTAGGTAAAGATAGAGCAAGTGGTATCTAAAAACTGAAATCCTCTGAAGTTTCAGGTGAATTATGTGTTCCTAACTTGTTGTTCTTATAGCTCTATTGTTAATAGGATTAGATCCATAAGATTTAAGTTTGTTTTTACCACATGAACTATTTGATGAAAAACAAATTAAGAAGGTTGTAATAAATTGTATTGTCTTATTACTGACAGATTTTAGCAGAATTACCTAGGAATCTCTACAGGTGATTTGGAGACAGAAAAGCAGATCTGCTAGGAGGAGCTTCCTTTACAGCTGCCCTGAGAATGAGGCCTATTCCAGAATATTCAAGGGAAAAATGTTTCCAGGGACCTGATGACAACATGGGACATTTGAGACTCAAGAAGAAATGTGCTGATTAAATGAACATTGGCCATGAATTACCAGATTACGAGGAGATTTGTTGTTATTAAATATTGATGATCATTATTGTATTACTTGGGCTTTTTTGTTTATTTGTTTTTTGGTGCTTATGTTTATTGAGTTTTCTTGGTTGCCTTGGTGATATGTGAACTTCCTCTCATAGTACATGGTGAGCCCTCTAAGTGGTTTAATCAGTACCCTGACTTAACTTACCTGTATTGTTGTTGTTTAGTCATTTTTCAGTCACGTCCAACTCTTCAAGACCCTTTTTGGGATTTTCTTGGCAAAGATCCTGGAGTGGTTTGCCATTTCCTTCTTCAGCTCATTTGAAAGATGAGGAAACTGAGGCAAACATGGTTAAGTGACTGACCCAGGATCACACAGCTAGTAAATATCTGAGCCCAAATTTGAACTCTGGTTCTCCTGAATCCAAACTAAATCCTCTATTCACTGTATCACCTAGTTGCTCTCTCTGTAGATAAACCTATAGAGACTATTTAGCAAGGTCTGTCTCCTTAAGGGACACATGAGATTATAACTCAGCTTAAAACTAAATTTGTTTAACTTTTATGACATTGAAGGAAGCATGAGATTATGACTTTTGTTTGACTCTGTAATATTCATAGCCACAGTACACTTTTTCCTGTAGAAAGTTTAAGTGCCCTGTATAGACAGTTATAGACTCTAATCTTACTCAAGTAGCTTCAGCATAAACAAGAGAGATCAGAATGATGTAATTGAGGACAGAAGAACTACACAGGCCCGATTGTGGGCTATACCATGAACATGGCTAACATCGAAGGGGGACTGTACAAGGTCAGTCACTGGAGCAGAGTCAGTCTTAGGGACTGCTATGTTTCTGTTTTGTTTTTTGGAGGGCAGTTGGGGTGAAGTGACTTGCCCAAAGTCACATGGCTAGCAGGTGTGTCAAATGTCTGAGGCTGGATCTGAACTCAGGTCCTCCTGACTCCAGGGCCAGTGCTCTATTCACTGCGCCAATTAGCTGCCCCCCGACTGCTGTTTTAACCTTGCCCAGTCCTTGGGTATGATGCTCAGTCAGCCTGTAGGAGAGGGCTCAGTCCCTTTAGGACTAACCCCATCACCTGAAGGCTAATCCCATCTCCCAGTGATGCTGTAATGGGGAGAAGCTATGGAGACATTAATCCCACTTCCTCATTGAAAGGTCTACAAGTCTGGATTGTTTTTCCCTCAAATGTAAATTGTTTTACTCCTAATAAAAGCAGCTTGAAGTTGGAATTTGGCAGCAGCCCCACTCCAACTGCTTAGTGCTTTGGGGTGCCAATAAACTCCTTTTGTCTTATTTCCTGAGTTTGCCTATAATTCACCAGGGTGAGGCCCGAATTGAGATTTTCTTTTAATAACAGCATGGAACCACTTCCATCCCACCCAGAGGAGGTCTAGCTGTGTTCAGTCTCTCAGAATAATTGTCTTCCTAACCCAGGGCTAGTGCTGAGGCTGTTTCATGACAGTGATCATCCTGGGGGCCCCTGGACTTCCCCCCACATGCCAGACAAGAAGACTGGCAATGAGGGACAAGTCACTACTGGCATTGCTGCCTGAGCCACAAACTTCCTGTACAAAGAGCACCACACTTGGCATTAGAGGGTCTGGGCCTGAGTCTCAGCTCTAACGTTTATTAACTGTAGGATCCATGGGCAAATCACTTCACTTTCCCTGGCCTCAGTTTCCTCCCCTGTGAAATGGGAGGAAGGCTGGATTAGATGATCTCTAAAGTACTTTGCTGCTCTAAATCTTATTATCTCAAGTCTACAGTGAGACCAGAGCTTTCAGACTATTGGTATATTTCAAATGGTCCTGAGCTCTCATAGACTGAGTCTAGTCTCAGGGGCTAACTCAAAAGGGTGATCTTTTCTTTGGCTTGTGGGTGTGAGCAGTGAGTCAGTCTCTGAGATCAAATCTGGTCTCCATGAGTGCAGGCCTTTGGGCCCTGGAACACGGAGAAAACAAGAAAGGATTGCGATTTACCTTTGCAAAAAGCTCTCTTTCTGCTTCCCTGCCAGACAAGGACATCACTGCTTAGTACATGGTTTTGGAGGCATAGCTAGGAGAGCCCTTAGGGAACAACTAGTGTAAACTCCTCATTTCACAGAAAAGGAAACTGAGGCCTAGAAATTTGTCCACTCAAGCTGTAAGTAGCAAACCCAGAATCGGAACACAAATCCTTTGGGAAAGATCCTACTTTAGGAAAGTTACTTCTCTTTGGACCTTAGTTCCTTCATCTGTTAAAAAAAAAAGTGGGGTATGGGTGAGGATTAGATTAGGTAAAGTCTCTTCCATCTCTAAATCCTGTTAAATGCTTTAATTAGTCTTTTGACTCCAAATCCGTACTCTTTCTCTTATAACTGCCTGTCTCCCTCCCCTTCTGCCTCCTGGGAGAGTGGGGGTGGGGTGGAGAGGGCACAGCTGCCACTGGATCTGGCATCTCTGAAGAAGATGGGGACACACAGACCCATCTGGAAGCTGGGTGATGGTATTTCCCAGGGCCTGTGGCAGGGGATGCCTAGGGACAGGTCAGACCACATATAGAGTTCTGTGTTTGGTTGTGGTCACCACATTTTAGTGAGAAGGGTGACAAACTGGGACAAATCCATAGAAGAGCAATAAGGATGGTGAGAGGACTGGATGCCATCTGGGGATTGGGGGAAAGAACTGAGGATATTTATTTAGCCTTTGGAAAGAAAAGAAAAGAGAGGGCCATGAGAGCTGTCCTCAAGAATTTGAAAGATTGGGCACCAGAGGGCAGGACAAGGAGCAGCGGGGGATGAGTGGAGAGAGAAGTTTCAGAGAAGCAGATTTTTGCTCAAAGAAAGGAAAAGACTTCTTAATAATTAGAACTGAGCCCAAATGGAATGACTTGCCTTGGGAGGTAGAGGGTTTCTTATGTCAGATCTTCAAGCATAGCTTATTTGCCAGAGATGCTGGGGGTGGGGATGGGGACCCTGCTCAGACATAAGGTGAATTAAGTCCTCTGAGATCTCTTCAAGCTCTTAGAATGATTTTCCTTCCCTATCACTCTGAGCTGGAGACCCATTGCTGTAAGAAGTCCAGGGGAGATCCTTGCTAGGCAGCTTCAGTCAGCCATAATTATTTGGAGCTCTGTCTTCTGTTCTTGGGTTCAGGAAAAGTTACCAGCACCCAGAGATGAGAATCAAGGGCTAGAGTCTCAGGTTGGGGAGATAGGTTTCTATTGTCTGCTGGAGTTCCATGGGGAGGCAGAAAAGGAGGGTGGGGAGGTCTCCAGTGGTGGGCTGGATGCTTAGGCACTGGTATAGGAGGAGACAGTCCTGATCAGAGATCAAAGGCCAGCATGCACAAATGTCTAGCAGTCTGTCCTCTCTAACTACGGGTTTTACCTAGTAAGATGTGTCCATGTCTCTGACAGGGGCTCCAGGAAGACTGAGGCCCCCAGGAGGAACCTCCAGAATCCTTGCTCCCTTTCTAAACAGAGGACCTGGGTTTGAATTCCAGCTCTGCCACTTACTAGCTATGTGGCCTTGAGGAAGTCACTTTTCCTTCCTAGACTTTAGTTTCCTCAGCTATAAGATGGTAGGGGGAAATTAGATTAGATGATCTCACAGAATTAAGAATTTGGGACAGTGGACATCTAGTGCAAACCTTAGATTTAGAGTTGGAGTTCCCTTCCAGCTCATGAAAACCCAAAGAAGAGAGTATATCCAGAAGGATAGGTTGGTCCACAGTGTGAAATGCTGCTAAGTGGCCAAAAAAGGTGAGAACTGGGAAAAAGCCATGGGTTTAGCAATTCGTAGATCATTGGTGACCATTGGGAGAGCAATTGCCATTAAGTTGATGGGGTTGGAAGCCAACTTGCAAGAGGATGAGAATTGTTGGTTGTGTTATATAGGGGACTCTTTGATGGGCATGGATCCTACTCAATGCCCTTGGACATCCCTTCTAGCTTAAAAAGCCTGGGATTTTTTAATACTAGACCACAAGTTACATGAAGGCAAGACTTTAGATCTCTCCCCAGAGTAGCATGGACTTCTATACACAGCAAGATCTGGAGAGGAATTATCTAATCTAACTCTTACGTTTAATTTGAATGGGCAGCTGCTAAACCAGAAGACAAGGAGACCTTGTGTATGCATCAGGCAGAGGTTTTTCTCATTCCTGGTCTCAGCAAAGAGAATGGGAGTCATTGCAAAGCCCTGTGGAATCAGAGCTATCCATCCACCCCCATCTCCTCTGAGGTTGGTTCCCCTCCTTGGCTAGAAGCAGATCCAATTCCTCGCCCCTCGCTCCCATCCCTTCTTGCCTCTGTTCTCCTTCCCTCATAAGGCTGCCTGACTGCTCCGGAACTCTCATCAGATGAGTTCAGGACAAAGGAATCAAAAACATATGATTGCATTTCTTGGGGGGGGTGGGGTGGGGAAGAATTCCAGGAAAAGGAGCTGAATGTCAGGGGGGTAGGAGCAGGGTGGCATCCAGAAAGGAAACTGGGTTTGGAGTCTAGCTGGAATCCTGGCTCTGTCTATTCTGTGTGTCACCTCAGGCAAGGCTGTCCCCTTCTCTGGACATCACCTTCTTCATCTATAAAAGGAGATGAGGGACTAGATAACCTCTATGGTTCCTTCCAGTTCTTGATCCTGTGATCTAGGAGAGGCAGAGACAAAGCCAGGGAAAGACTCAAGAGCCAGGTAGTTTTGTCATAGGTCCTCATCAGGTTGGATTCTTCTTCCCCTAAGTCTAGCAGAGTAGTATATACACATAGTAGGAGTTTAAATGCTTGTTGACTGAGCAAATGAATGAATAAGAATGAAAGCTCCTTCCTGGTCTTACCTGGAGTGCCCTCTCCACCAGGCTTAGCCTGACTCCCAGACATTCTAAACCAGTTCAGTAGCTGGGATACTTAGTGGGAACAGGGGGCCCAGGAGGGAGCGAGGGAAGGAGGGAGGGAGGGAGAAAAGCTGGCTGGGCTCCCTGTTCCCAGGATGTTGCTCAACACCCACTTCTATGGATGAATGTTGGACACTTCAGGTCTGAAAAGGATCTTATCCCAGAGGTCAGCCAGCCTAGCCAAATTTCTTCAAGGAGGGCTTAATAGTGAAGGAGGTCCAAGTGGGGGGAGGGCAAGGCCATCTCCCAATAGGAAGGAAGCCTAGACTAGTCTAAGCTCCACCTTCCCTATGCCTCACTTCTCCTAACCCTACGCTTTGTCCTCATACCCTCACCTTTGCTTCTAGCACTACCCCTTAGTACTTTCCCAGGCCATTACCACGGCTCTGGTTTCACTGTCCTCCCTCCCCAATCTTAACCCTATAGTTAACCATTCTCACATGCTTAGCTCTCTTATCCTATTGCCACTTGGGCCTTACTAAACCCTAGCCCTAGATTGAGCCCATGACCCACTCTCCTATGCAGCTGAATGGAGGGAGAGAGGATCACTTAACCCTGCTGGCTGGGTCTGTTACCAACGTATGCTATTCATCCTTATCGAGGCCCTTGTTGCCTAAGGAAATCCTTCTATTCTTCCCTGACCAGTTCAGGGATCCAGCCTCCAAATCTACAGAATCATGAAATAGTAGAATTGGAAGGGACCTCAGAGGTCACTGGGTTCAACCTCTACTCTTACAAGAATTACTTTTACAGCACCCCTGACCAGTGGCCCAACCTTGGTTTGAAGACCTCTCCAAAAATAACGTACTGATGACTTTTGTTTTTGCATCATTGAAGTATGTTTGTTGACATAGAGAGGGCTTATTTATTTCCTCTTGAAGCAGCCCATGGCAAGATGGGAGAACTCTAATGGTTACTCTTGTTGTTGAGTCATTTCAGTCGTGTTGGACACTTTGTGATCCCATTTGGGGGTTTTCTTGGCAAAGATCCTAGAGCGGTTTGCTGTTTCCTTCTCCAGTTCACTTTGCAGATGAGGAAACTGAGGCAAATAGGGTTAAGTGACTTGCCCAGAGACACACAGCTACTATGTGTCTGAGGCTGCATTTGAACTCAGGAAGATGAGTCTTGCTGACTGCAGGCCTGGTGCTCTGTGCTCTATGGCGCCGCCCAGTGGTCCCCACTAATGGTTAGGAAGGGCTTTATTACATCAAACCTAAATTTTCCTCTTTGCAACTTCTACCCATTACCTCCAGTTTAGTGTCACTGAACAAATGTTTGTTAAGTGACTTCCATGTGCGAGGCAATAGGGATTCAAAGACAAAGAAAAAAGAAAAAGAAACTGGGCGTGCCCTCAAGGAGCTTGCATTCCTTCAGGAAAAAAACAACAGGTATCATATAAGTAAACAGAAAATATGAAGGGTAGAGACTTGAACCTGTGACTTCAGTGGCTTAGGGTAAGTCCTCAGTAAGGAAACTCCCTCTACCAGGGCAGGTTGGCACTTCTCTTCAACTTAGAGTCTTACAGAATTGTTTAGGTTATAGAAAAGCTAAGTGACTGGCCCACAGTCTCACAGACAATATATGCCAGAGTCAGTACTGGAACATAGGTCTTCCTGGCTCCGGGGCCAGCTCTCTATCTACTTTGCCATGGATGCTTGTGAACAGAAAACAGAAATACAAGATAATTTGGAAAAGAGACCCTAGGAGCTGGGGGAATGAAGAAGGGCCTTCTAGAGAGGTAGGTGCTTGAGTTGAGCTGTAAAGGAAGCCAGGGGTTCTAAGTGGCAGAGGTAAAGAGGGGGCACATTCCAGGGGTGGGGGCAGCAGTATAAAGCCATTGAGGTAGGAACTGGAATGTGGTGTAAGAGGAACTGGCACACAGGCCAGTTTGTAATGTCTTACCTACACAGGTAAGTAAATACAAGGTAATTTGAGGAGGAAAAGAGCAATTTCAGATGGAGAGGGAGGGGAACCAGCAGAGCTGGAGCTCAGGATTCTGGAGCAACTTTAGATGAGTTATGGGGGAGGGGTGGGAACAGGGGTATAGGGGGAGCATCTGAGGTGTGACTATTTCTATGCATGGTTGAGGTAGGTTGGAGTCAGGGGTCATGGGGGTTGAGGAAACTGAACAACTAGGGGCCAGTGTATATGAAAGGGAGGGCTGGGTACAGAAGAAGACCTTGAGGTAAGCACTGAACTCATTAGGGAGGAGAGGGAGGGGCCTGGAAGTCCACAGATGACAGCACCATGGCTCTGGAAAGGATGGGGTGAATTTTAAAGGGGGAGAAGCAGTTACCAAGTGGTGGTGGCAGAAAGAGGGACTGAAAGTGGCAGTGGGGATTGAAGAGTAGAGCAGAATCTCCTCTTGATCCTGTGTGTCAGGGGGTATGAGAAAAGGGGCCTTGAGATTGCAGGGAGAGAGAGAGAGAGAGAGAGAGAGAGAGAGAGAG
>CM053587.1:296759298-296776117 GCA_028646515.1 Pseudochirops corinnae
ATACATATATATTTTTAACATTTGATTATAGAACTTTAAATTCTAGATTCTTTCTCTTCCTCCCTCGTCACCCATCCTCACTGGAAGGACAAGCAATCAAATACAGGCTGAACATGTGAAATTATGCAGAACCTTTCCACAGTGGGCATATTGTGAGAGTCTGATTACACGTCCCTTAGAAGATGGGATTTTAGCCAGGACCTGAAGAATCCTGGAGCTGAGGAAGGAGGGCATTATAGGCAGGGGAGGCAAGGGGCAGCCGATGAAGATGCCAGGCTCAGGAGATAGACTGTGATCACAGAGCAGGGTGTAAGACTGAAAAGGCAGTGGGAGGGGCCAGGTATGAAGGGCTTTGGATGTCAGAGGATTTTATAGTTGATCCTGGAGGTAATGGGGAGCCACTGGAGTTCATTCAATAGGAGGGGTGATGTGGTCAGAGCTGGGCTTTAAGAAGACTAATTGGACAGCTAAGTGGAGGGTGGGCTGGAGTGGGGAGGCTCGAGGCAGGCAGACCTATACAAAGGTTATTCCACATCCAGGCATGAGGTGATCAAAGTCTCTATGAGGGTGGTAGCAGTGCCAGAGAAGAGGAGGCCCATAGTTATTAAGATGCGGGATCAAGGGAACTTGGCAAGAGATTAGCCTGGGGGAGGGGGGAGTGAGAAGCTGGGGATGATCTATCTGGGCTGCAAGCCTAGGTAATTGGGAGGATGGAGATTCCAGGGTTCAAATCCTACCTCTGGTACTTAACTGCCACCTGCCTTACAAAATAATTGAGGCCAAGAGGCCTAAAACCTGTGATCCTTGGCTTCAAAGCCAAGACCCTCACTAAGATTCATCCAGCCCCACTCAATTCTCCCACAGGTTCGAGAGGAATACCGGCGCTGGGCCTGCATAGTCACCAAGAGCAAGTACAATGAGTTTTCCACCTCTACAACCAGCCAGAGTCGGGTAAGGGCAGGAGAAAGGTTTGGGGGATGAACGGTGGGGTGGACATGAGGCCCAAGGAGGGCCTCAAACTGAGTGGTGCTTTCTCTCAGGCCCTCAGACCTTCACTGGAATCTGGGATGTGAACGGCACCAACGGGCCCCCTGGGGACACTGCAGCTTTTGCACATGCCAAAGAATGATTCTGCCGCCTCTTCTATGACCCCTCTTGCCCACTACTCCTAAGGAGTTCATTTTCCCTCCAAGGCAGGCCTCATTCGAGGAACGAGCTCTAGGGATGCAGAGCCAGCCCTCAAGGGAACCAAAATGTAGCTCAAGCTATCCTGAGGGAGGGCAGAGAAATTGCCCTGGCTCAGAAACATGCAACTCACGATTCCTTCTCTGACTGGACCCAGCTCCCCAGGGAAGGCGCTCTCTGGGCTCAGCCTGGGCTCACATCCCCTCCCCCAGCTTTGGCACCAAAGGCCAGGACCACGGAAGATGAGATGGAACTGGGCCCCCCTTTCCTTTTTCTCACTTTATTAGGGAGAGTGACACAGTGACTGAGGCAAACGGTACAAAGGGGCTTGTCCCCATCCTTGTCTGCCAATGGGGGTTCGAACACAGGCAGCTCTGTCAGTGGACTTTTTTACTTGTTTATATTTATCTTTTTTTAAGCTTTCCAAGGTTGACATTTCAGATTAAACGAATTGACTTAATACATGATTGTTACTGCTTCTTTGTTCTCAATAAGCAAGAATTTTTTTCCTAAAAAGTAAAAAGAGATGAGGCTTTTGTAATAAAAGTTTATTCTTACACAAATCTACAAGCTTTAAAACAAAGTAAAAATAGTTGTGATACCCGTTGTCACTTAGCAAAGAAAACATTTAAAGCAGCAAATGGAGTCAGGGGTGGCCCTGATTGATGGTCCCATCTGTGACTCTGGGTTATCGACTTTGTTCAACTGTAGAAAAACAGAAAAAAAAAACTCTTAGATTAAGAACTTTCCCCAGCCTGGCACCATCTCTTCATACTACTCTTCTCCCTCACAGTTTCACTGACCTACTTGGGAAGGCCTGGTCATGACCTAAGCCCTGGCAAGAACCAGCCCAGGTCAGGCCCCCCGCCCGGACAGATACTCACTGTATGTGGAGATGTCAATTTCCTCAGGCAGTTCTGCCACGTTTACTTCAAAGCGGTCTTGGACATCATTGAGAATCTTGGCATCACCCTCATCAGAGACAAAAGTGATGGCCAAGCCCTTGGTACCAAACCGGCCAGCCCTGGCAACCTGCAGTAACCAGAAGATGACAACATCAAAGCTAGAAGATGAACACTGACCACAGATGCCTCAGTACAGACCATAACAGAGATATGTTTAAAGAAGGCTGGCATACACAATCAGTGCAACACCGGGCAAGTTTAAACCGGAGTTTTCTTACCTTGCACCATGACTGGATTAGGTGAGCTTTCCCAGTTCTGACATTCTATATCCTAACTGTGACAGGATGGGCTTTCCACTTCCTATGCCAACACTTCCCCAAGTCCTCACCCTCAGGGGTAATTGACATGGACCAGTCTGCTGCAGGAGCACAGTTACAGTCCCCTCAAAACCAAGTGCAAGCTCTCACCCGATGCAAGTAGGTATCAGAGTCCTCAGGCATGTCGTAATTGAAGACTATATTGACCCGCTCAATATCTATGCCTCGGCCAAAGAGATTGGTGGCCACCAGAATCCGCCGCTGGAAATCCTTGAACTGTTGGTATCGTGCAAGTCTGGAAATTGGTAAAGACAGAGTAGAGCCATGAGGACATTTCATGCCTAGAGAACTCTACCTAGACAGTCTTTCCTGAAGACAAATTTGTCAAATTACTGAGGTAAGCAAGGTTATTCTACCCTACCCCACCTCCAACCCCCAGAGCCGCCCCTCTCTCTCCACACACATACCCTTTATCTAGCATCCCTCAAAGATTAGGAAACTAAATGACAATGGAAAGGAGACTGGTAACCTTGAACCTGGACACCTAAATTCAAATCCTACTTCTACTACCTAAGAGCTGTGTCACAACTTCTGTGTTTGTTTCCCCATCTGTAAAATGAATTTCACAGTGTAGGAGAAACATACCTTCAAGACAAGTAAACAGGCACTGCCCTCCAGGAGCTCACATTCTAAGTGAAACACTACTGACCGTGAGTCGTGCCGGACCACTCCTGCTGTCCTGAGGGAGCTCACCTTTCCTCCTGAGGCATGCCTCTGTGGATGGCAATGGCTGGGAAGTTCTGTTCCACCAGGAGCTGAGCCAAGGCCACACAGCGCTGCAAGGACTTCACAAAGATCACCACCTAAGCAGGAGAGCACCAGATCAGTACCTCACCACACCCTGCAGCCGCCTCAGCATGGGGGGATGGGGGAGGGGCAGGCACCCTCCTAGCATCACCTGGTTAAACTCCAGCACGTCCAAGAGATCAAAGAGTTTTCTGTTTTTCTCGCTGTCTTTCAGCTTCACATAGTATTGCTGCAGTCCATGCAGCGTCAATTTTGTCTCATCATCCACAAAAACTTCCATTGGCTGTGGGGAAGAAGGACAGGGATTCTTAAAGCTTTCCCGCCAGGCTCAGAGAACAGAGCAGGACAATGCTGTGGCAAAAAGAGAGGCCACTAGTCCTGCTCTGAAGAGATCAGGTCTGAATGCTAGTCTATACCTAGCAAAGACAGGGGTACCCAGGGAATTCTGACAAGGGACGGGGGACAGAAGAGGCGGGAGAAGAACTGACATAGGGAGAAAGGTTGTGCCTGCCAAGCCATGCCCTGCTCCTGAAGGCAAAGGGACCCACCCCCTTGGCAGAGAGAGTCCTGGAGGGATGCACTGGGGAACTACCATGGCTCTGATCCCAGGGACCCTGTGACGCAGCACGCTGGGCACTGAGCAACCTTTAGAGGCAGCCAGGTCCCCACCCTGCACCCTCACCCAGGGAGGGGAGAAGAGCAGGGCTCACCTGTTCAGTGGTAAGAGCTCAGAGTCACAGAATCATTACGGAAATCACTTAGTCCAACCCCATCATTTTACAGATGAGCCAGAGGAGATGTGACTTGCTCATGGTCACATAGCGAGTTAATGCTGGGTTTAGAACCCAGATCTGACTCAGTCCACTGCTCTGTCTCCACTACACCATGGTGCCTCTTGCCTCTCTGTCGTCGGGGGAGGGGGAGGCAGCTAAGCCATTCCTGGCTGCTCCAAATCACAATCCAGCCTGTGGCAGGCCCTGCTCCCAGGTGAGGGGTGAAAAGTGGCCAGGGCTAAGAGGGGGATTTCTCCTCTGGTGAGCTGGGCTGGGGGCATGTTCTCTTCGCACTCACATCCTGCATGAACTTTCTGCAGACAGGTCTTATCTCCTTACTCAGGGTGGCACTAAACATCATGCACTGCTTCTCATGAGGTGTCAAGCGGAAGATCTCCTGCACATCCCGGCGCATGTCTGCAAGGAAGGGGGACAAGGAAAGAGAACCAAGAGGGCGTGAGGTCTCTGCTGGCCAAGGTCTCCCCACACAAACCAAAAACCACACTCACCCACACTTGGTCCCCAAGCCCCACCCCAACCCCAGCAAACACAAAGTGTGGGCTGAGAAGGCACATTGACCTAAGAGGGGAAAAAACTCCTCAGGACTGAGCCCTGAGCCTGCTGCCCTCTGGGCTGTGAGGTGACAGCAAGGAATGGTAGGGAAGAGATGGGTGTAAGAAGGAGTGGTACTTTGACTTACACACGCTGTCAGTGGGGAACCCAGCTGCGCCCATGTACCTCGTGTCACGGCCTCGGGGTAGGGCAGCCTGAGGTAGAGACAGCTGCTGGGATTCTAGCTGTAGTTGGCACTTCAGACACACTTAAGACACATACCTAATTTCTCACTATCCCTCCTGACTTGGGGCCAAATTACAGCAGACAGCTGTTGCTAAGCCTTGTCTTTGTCAAGAGCCTGGCCTGGCATGTATTCAGAGCCAGTAATTTGGGAAATCTGAAGTTCCCTTAGTTCACCCCTTGCTCCCATTGCTTCCCCTGGTTCCAGGGACACAGGAGAAAACAGATGGAAGGATTATGGGTCTATCCCAGGTCAAAGGATGCTGGGATTTAGAGGTAGAAGGAACTCATTGAGGTCATCTAGTCCAAAGCCCTCATTTTATGATGAAATTTAGGTACAGAGGTTCAGTGATTTGCTCTAAGTCATCCAACTAACAAAGGGGAGCAGAATTTGAACCTCCAAAGATGCCAATTCCAAATCAAGTGCTCTTCTTACTAACTATGCTAGTAAAATTAGGACCCCAGAGCTCTGGGAGTTTCCAGGGGTCCCACATGAAAGCCCTTCTCCCAGGTGCATATGAATGCTCTGTGGTCTCAGCCACTTCCTCAGAGGGTACAATGAAGAATAACAGCAGAAAGCTGCACTCAGTCAAATTTAGGCTTGGCATTAAAGGACTTTTCTGACCACACGAACTGTCCAGATGCGAAATGGGCTGCCTTGGCAAACCGTGCAGCCCTCACACTTAGAGGGCTCCACAAGCCTAGATGACCATGATACTTTGCTGAAGAGATTTTTCATGGAGCTGGACAAGATGGTCTCTGAGTTCCCTTCCAACTCTTAAGATGTTTTTCTGTTTGGGGCTGGGGGCCAGAAGGAGGGAGGTTGTTCTTTGGGAAATGAGGACCCTCTACTCTTCCCCAGTATTCTAGGGCCCCCATCTGCCCTTCCTGTTCCCCAAGGCAGAGCTTGGCCTCAGGCTGACACAGCCAAATGACTGAAAGCAGACGCTGACTTAGGGGGAAATCAAGCTTTTCTCTATGGCTCGGAGGGGAAATGCCTGGATATCGAATTAGGACAGACCACTAAGAAAAGCCTGGAGGAGGACCCTAAATGTTCCCCTGAATGACAGGGAAGGGCAAAGGTGCTAGGACAGCACCAGGTATGATTCCCATTGCTCTAGTCCCATCTGCCTGACCAAGAAGACACACAGCACAGAATGCTCCCTTGGTCCTTTCAGACCTGGGGGTGCCAAGCTACAGAGGACAGGGACAGCAGAAAGTGGGAATGGAGACTCACCAAGCTGCTCCAGCATCCTGTCACACTCATCCAGTACAAAGTGCTTCACATTTTTCAGATTGAGACTCTTGTTGCGTACTAAGGCCAGAATTCGGCCAGGCGTTCCCACCACTACATGAGGGCAGTTCTTCTTCAGAACATCTTCATCCTTCTTGATTGAAAGGCCACCAAAGAACACAGAAACCTGCAAAACATACATAGGGAGGTTGGGAGTAGGAAGAACCAGAGAAATGTCTTATGTCTTCTAGGATTGCAACCTATTTATCATTATGTCTCCTATGTCCTGCACAAGGAATTCTAGAGAAAGATCACGAGGTCATCTGCTAACTGATAATATCACTGCATCATACATGCATGCACACCCCATAACTCTGGACACAAAGAGGTCTCTGGCTCTCCCCAAACACAAAGCCTGTTTACGGCTGAGGACTTCAGGTTGCCCCTTGCCTAGACAAGCACTTAACGCTAACATCCAGGGGACCAATCCCTACAAGAAAAACAGAGTAAGAGGTTATCTCCACCTGTGAGAAGAGAGGAGTTATCATGGTGCAGCAGATTAGCCTCAGGCCTGAAGCCCTGTCTGAGCCTCTGCTGGCCCAGTAACTGATACACATTTAAAAGAAACAACAGAGCTGAGATTCCAGCTCTGGGTCCCTGGAGACAGTACATAATTCATTAGGCTTTTAAGGATAAATGATGGCAAACCTCAAAGGCAGTATGGTTGCCAAGTTTTGTATAGTTGACCAAGCAACAGAGTTGAAGGCACCATGGACAGAGGGGCACCCAAAGACTCCAAAATGCAGAGGGAACAAATTCCTTTCTAGCAAATAAGATAAGAAGTTCCTGTCTAATTAAACTTAAAAGTCACCCTAATAGTGGTTGTAGAAGTGGTAGTCTCAATCATCTTGGCGCCCAGAACAGATAGAAGACTTACCTTAACACTGGACATGTACTTGGAGAAGCGCTCATACTCCTTACAGATCTGGAAGGCCAACTCCCGAGTGTGGCACATGACGAGAACTGTTACCTGCAGAGACAAAGGTCCTTACTCCAATGTTATCAACACCATTCTCAGGAAAGACAGCATAGCAGGAGACATAAAATAAATGACCTAGCTGACAACCCTGGCACTGTGTCACACATTCTGTTATTTCTTGTACTCAATACAAAAGACCACCACAAAAGTATCACAAAAAATGGTACTTCCTGCTTGGCTCCAAGTACAGACCAAACTCACTGGAAGAAAAAAGGTATCGATACAGGAATATATCAAAATATAATCTACTATTCAGAAGAAATGTACTGCCCAACATTTGGAACAAAGCTATACAGAATTATAAAGAAAGCTCAGAGACCCTCTAACTATTCTGATCAAATAAGCCACAAAAGAAAGAGATCTAGTCAAGTCAACAAATCCTAGTAAGTTCATAAATACTGGCAATAAGGCTATAGAGATCAACACAAAAAGAGGGCTGGCCCTCATGAAGCTTACATTTTACTAAGGTATATACATGCAAGATATGTAGATACAATCATTTGGGGGAGCAGGAAAGAAAGTTAACATCTTAGGTGGGTCTTGAAGGAAAAACATTTTCTGAGACATGAGAACTGTCCTCTAGGCATGGGAGATGGTCTGTACAAGGGGCAGGAGATGGAAGGCCACGCTCGTCCAGTCTGGTAGGTTGGATCACAGGAAGAGATCTCAGAGACAGTCAACCAACCCAAAAGATTTTATTAAGACCACACCACATGCAGGCCCACAGGATACAAAGGAAAAAAGAAAAGAGCCCCTGCTCTTTAACAGAAGAAACGACCTGTATATAAATCTAGATGGACTGAATCCATGGGTTTGAGGATGGGGAACCCAGAGCTCAGAAAGGCAGAGTTGTGAAGGAAACTGGGGAGCCTCTCAAAAGTAGAGACTGGAGAGGACAACTACAGGCATGTAGGACAGCTGAACACTGAACAGGAACTTCCTCTACAGCATATGTAACAAAGGATCGTGAAGACCTCCTATGAGACAGACCCCACCAGTCTTCTATTCCACACCCAGCCAGCTCAATGTTGCAGATGACCCAAAAGTCAATGTTGCCATGAGCACAAGAAGGCTGCCCATGCCCAAAATGGGACACAAAGAAGCTTACATTCAGAAAAGGAGATGGGTTTGTCCCACGGCAGAGAGCCCAAATGCTAGTCTGGGGCCTACAAAATTTAAAAAGTAAAAGAGCACCTCCAGCACATTGGTAGGGCCCTCTGGGGAAGTAGTACTCATGGAAGAACACTGGCAGTGATGGAACTGGAATAAAGATGCTCTCAGCCCTACTATTCTAACTTCCTTATAAGCCCCACTGCACAATAAGCCCACTGCCCCCACCTCCTCCCCCCATTCAAATACCCTCACTTCTTCACATAGGCCTTACTGCTCACCTACTACAACAGGTGTGTCCACGAACTCATATTTCCCAGAGAAACAGCAGGTGTCTCCATGTGATAGGATCCCAGCCACTACCTCTAGCTAGCTATTGCCCCCAGATCCATTCCTCATATTCCCCCAGAAACAGGTGTGTCCACGCCCTCAACCCCAACCACACCCATCTAGTCTCAGATAGGACCAGAGCACTCAGCTAATCAGAAAGCAGTACTACCAGATGCCCAAGCAGGATGCAGACCCCAAAACAATAGAAGGGACTTTCCCTACGCAGGCACCTACTCAATAATAGCAAAAGCTGTCCTTTAGGTGAACTTATGAGATAGAGGCTCATTATAATATCATTATCATATATACATACCCCTCCTCAATGGGTTTTTCTGCATGCATTGTGGGTAATTGCATCTGCAATTTCCCTGCAATTGGGACCCTTCCCTACCACCTAATCCCTTAAAAAACCCCTCCTGTCTTTTTAACATTCATAATTTCTGTTATTTAATTGCATCTTTACCCTATAAAAATCCATCTTGCTTTCTCTGAAGTTGCTGGTTCCTCTTGGAATTTAGCCCACTTCATGAGAGGCATCAATCTCAATAAATGCCTGTACTTGGATTGGAGTTCTGATTCTGAATTCTTTGAGAAGATTCTACCACAACACATCATGAAACCACAACATCAGGAATTACAGAGAAGTTCACAGTCTTCACTGCCGCAATATGTACTTACACCAATCCATCGAAGTATATAAGGGGTATATACAAAAGTGGGATACTGTGACCCAGCTCCCTGAGAGCAACTGCTGTAACTCATCATCTCCCCTTAGCAGGGTCTAACAAGGCTGAGAACAAAGCTTCAACAGACATTTGCTTAATTAAAACCAATTCCACACGTACTTGAAGAACATCTTTAAAGGATTCACCCACTTCTTGTCTCCAAGGAAGATCATGGAAGTGAAAGGGGAGAAGTTCTCTCCACATGTGCAGAGGCTTCTTACTCACTGTAAAGGACAGACAGGAAGGCCCTCCCCTGCCCCAGTACCTGTCCATCCACAGGCTCGATCTGCTGCAGGGTGGCCAACACAAAGACTGCTGTCTTGCCCATTCCAGACTTAGCTTGGCATAGAACATCCATTCCCAAGATGGCTTGGGGAATACATTCATGCTGAACTGAGAAAGAAACAGTGTTCCTCTAAGTAGGGGAATATGATGTGAAGATTATTGGGTTTGGAATCAGGAGACCTGACTTCTAATCTCAGCTCTGAAACAGGTTTGCTGTGTCACTTTAAGCAATCTAGGCTACATCCTCCCTACCTATAAAGTAGAAATAATCATGCCTAGCCTGCCTACCTCACAGGATTGGTGTGAAATCAAATGGGATAGGGGCTGCTAGGTGCCACAGTGAATACAGCACCGGCCCTGGAGTCAGGAGGACCTGAGTTCAAATCCAGCCTCAGACACTTTAACACTTACTAGCTGTGTGACCTTGGGCAAGTCACTTAATCCTAATTGCCCTGCATTCCCCCCTCCTAAAAGCAAAAAAAAAAAAAAATCAAATGGGATAATGGGAGCAAAGTACTAAGCAAAAATAAGGAATTACTGTTAAGTGAGACAACAAGACTTTCCTTACAAGTCCTCGGTCTAGTAAGCTAAGCTGGACCAAAGCATGGAATCGGGAAAGCATCTGATCAGAAAGGACTTAAATAGAGACCTTCAGTTTCTTGACAAGGAAAGGGCTAAAGGAAGACCAAAGAAGACAGAAAACCTAAGCAAGTGCCTAAGCAGACATCACCAGTAATGAGGTGTGTGTGTGTGATTTCTGATCTACTATTTTTTGATGCCTTTACCCTAGAGACCAAACTGAATAACTGCTGTTCTGGATGAGCAAACCTAATCAAATAAGGTAATATATGTAACACACTTTTCAAACTTAACAGAGCTATATAAATGTCAGCCATTATTATTAATCATAAATGCTATTTTGGTGAATAGCTGCGACTGTGAAGGAGGAAAGAAAGGAGGAGGAAAGGCCTACCTTCAGACGGATGCTCAAAGCCGCAGTCCACAATAGCCCTCAAAAGCTCGGGCTTCAGAAGGAAATCCCTGAAGCCTGAGCTGTGAATGGAGACGTAGGAGCCCTTCATATCCTTCTTGGCAGGGGTAGGTGTGCTCTCTGTCATGGGCTGGGGCTCCTCATCCTCTTCATAATCAAGCAGTTCATGTTCTACGTCTTGTTCAGCCATTCTGCCCTGAGGAGAGAAAAAAGATGTAGCCTGGAGAGTAAAGCCTCATCCCAGAGGGAAAGAAGGGCAGCACCTGCTTCTCTAACAGCCACTGACAGAGAGAGAAAAGGGGTCAATTGAGTGCTAAGTACAAAAAGACAAAGACTCAGATCATCCTCAATCCCTGGACATCAAGAGTCCAAAAGTCATTCTGCACTGCCCGTTTCATTCTAGAGAGTCTAACTCCCCAAATCAAAGATGGAAGCCAGCAAGCACAATGAATCTTGTCCTCACCGGGCAAACTCTGTCTTATCAGGCAACCAACAAATATTTGAATGCTTGTGTTCAATACCTGTCTGCACTAAGCAGGGAGGTGGAATAAGTACTCAGAAACCCAGCTATGGAAAACTCACCACCCAGTCAGGACAAGACCACACATGACAGAGAGCCATAAGGTACAAAAATACAGTCACTGCTAGTAATGGGCAGACTGCTGCTACAGAGTCCCAACTTAAAACTGCTCTTTCTCTCTCTATTTGGGGCTCATACCACACCACCCTTGGTTAGAATAGTTTGATTAAAAGACCTCCTGCTAAGTTATAGATCTATACCAGTAAACAGATCATAATACCTATTTCTATCACCTAAACTTCTTAATTTAGGTTAATACGGCCTGAAAACAAGAATCCAATTAAAAGACAGCACTTATTTTAATCTATGTGTTAAAATGTATTTATGTCAAAGTCTTGTAGTTAAAAAAAAAATTTAAGCCAAATATTCTCTGCCACAAATCTTGGGAACTTCAAATTCACAGAGAGGAAGACAAAGACAGGACTAAAGAGGTGCATTCTGTTTTTGGACTGTGAAACACTGGCTTTTTGCTTGATTTAAACAACAACAACAAAACTTCTAGCAATTCTTTCCCATTCAATACCAAAAAAATCTACTGTTATCTGTCAGCCTTTGGGATCCCAAAAATAAAGCTTAAAAAATGCTCATCAAGAACATTTACCATGTTTTCTTTCTCCCAAGACACGGTCTCAAGCTACTTAAAAATCTGTGCCCCTCAGAATACTAGCTATAGGTGCTGGCTCTCATCCTTAAGTTCACACCTGTAACCAGGTACTCAGATAAAGAATTTATGAGCACCTAATAGATATGTAACTCAAGGTAGCAACTATAATTTTAAACAAAAATTGAGAAAACTTAGAAAAGTCACACTGATCACACAGGCCTTTCTACTCTTTTCTGACCCTGTACTAAACTGTCTAGTTGTCCCATAAAGACCATGTAATTCATGGACAGACTAAGCATTTTTCTCAACTTTTAATTTCTAGTTCCCCGTTCTTTCTCTCTCTCTCTTTCGATATTATAAGAATTCTCTAAAAAATTTTTTCTCATGTTCATTTATAAAGTCTCTGCACAAGTTTACTAGACTGAGCCTTACTTCCAGAAACCACTGTTAAAATCCATCTCTTCAAGTGAACTTGTCATTACCTTGAAAAGATTTCCTTTAAACTGTCATCCATCAAAATCCTTCCTGTAGCAGTGTGTAAGTCAAACTCCAAACCTAGATCAGCAGGTTAACCAGGCCCCCCCCCCCCAAAAAAAAACTTGGCAAGTTATTGAAAAAGTACTTATGAGGGTCTCAGATATAAGGAACTAAGTCCAAAGAGGCTTATTTATGGGAGGGTGGTCATGGAGGGTCGGATATTTTCACTCGGAGGAATTCACTAAGTCCTCTACGAGAAGAGGGGTAACGGCTGCAGTGGTGAGAGCACCCACATTGATGAAATCCTTTATGCCTAAACTAATTAGCCAGAGATAAAGAAGGGGAGTCAGACATTTTGTCCAATCCCCAGGAGAGCGGCCTACACACAAGACCATGGGAGCGAGAGCTTGGTCAAAGGACAGACATTACTCAGTAGGGTCCACTAAGGCTTGTGCATAAGGTGGAGCCCCACCAAAACACACATCTGGGAGGCTCCCCTTCCAAGCACAAGAACAAGGAGATCCCCATAAACAAACACAGGGAGCTTCCCATAAAGCAGAAACATGGGAGGCGCCCCATGAGACACAAGGGGGGAGGGGAACCCCGGCCTGGAGAGGTGCTAGTGGTGGACTCCGGACGACCCTCAGACAAATGCAGTCCCGAGCCTTCTCCTCCGGCCCCAGCCCCCCGCTTGCATCTTGGGGAGCGCACGAAAGCTTCGGGGGCTGCCCTAGCTGCTCCCACGCATTTCACGAGCCAAGGGCGCCCCCGCCGCAGCTCTCCTGCCCAACGCGGGCTGCGCGCCTTCCCTAGCCCGGCGCCCCAACGGTGGAGCGGCCCCAGAGGTGGCGCGCGCGCGCCCCCAGCCCCGGTCGCAGCTCCGCCCCTGTCCCTGTCCGGCCGCAGCAACGCGCGCAGAGAGGTTCCCTCTCCTCTCAGGCCTGCGCCATCTCAGCCTAGCCTCATGCCTGCCGCTTCAAGGTCAGTTCCGAAGGCCTTTCCCGCCCCTTCTCTCCAGCGCGCCCCGGACCTCGGGGCCTGCACCCCCTCCTCCGCCGCTTACCTCTAAGCTGCGCGCTTCTCTCCAGCTACCTACACGCGCTCCCAAAGCCAAGAGTTTTCGAGCGGAAACCGCCTTCCCTTCTTCCTTCTCTTCCTCCTAAAATTGGTGCACCGCCTCCAAACTTCCCTGACAACTTGCCTTGTTCACTGGGCTGTTAGCCTGTCACTCAGAAGGGAGCAAGTTCTTATTGGCTGATTGGTCTCGGCCGCGCAACCTACAGAGGGAGAGGGGATGATCCCAGTGTTTCATTGGGCTAAGTCTGCGTCGATCCCAGCGAAAGCCCTTCTGAGTGGTCTAATTAATTCCAAGGGGCCGTCCCGAGATGGGACCATGTGACCAGACCCGGCGAAAACGTAGGTGCTGCCATATTTAATAATGGCAAGTTCATGTAGTGAAGCCTGTCCGGGACGTTGTGCATTGTGGGTAAAAGGCCGGAACTTCTGTGGATCGCCCTCCTGTGGCTCTACGTCTTCCAACGCTTTTAGGATGCTATGGGGCTGTCAGGCTCCCTGGGTTCCAATCCCAGCCTATCCATAACTGCCAGCTGTAACTAACAATTCTGGCACCGAGGCCCAGCACCACAGAGTACGCCCAGGTGTTCCCCAGTCAACTTTTAAAAATAAATTAGGCAAGTGGGGTGGGGGAAATCAGTCCTTCAACACCCAAGGGGAGGAAAATTGCAGGAGGGGTGGGGAAAGGGACCCTAAAAGACTCTGTAGAAAAGGGTCAGAGATTCTGGAAAAGCCAGGGGAGGCCAGAGAGGGTGGCCAGGAAGAGCTCCCGAGGGTGTTAGTTGGTTCTTTTAACTAACTTTATTCCTGCTAATTAGGCACTAAACTAGGTTCTTTCTACTTGCTCCAGGTACTCTAGGATCCAGCTTGAAAAGAAGCTCTTCCCCTACTCCGTTCATTTTCCAAATCCATGCCTTTTTACTGAGTGAGGGCTTTTGCCTGAAATGCAATCCCTCTGGTTTCTTTCTCAAATTCCACCATATCCAAGAAGTATTTCACTGTTCACCCCTTCTTTTGAGTTCCTTCCTTCACATTTCCTCTTATTTACCATGGCTATATCTTGTATTCCTCTACTAGAGCACCGCTCTGTTGTGGTGGACCAGCTTTCGAAGCTCAGTGAAATTGTGAGCTATGCCATTCAGGGTTACCCAATATGGACAGGTCATAGTGGAGAGTTCTGACCAAAGGTGATCCACTGGAGAAGGAAATGACAAGTCCCTCCAGTAACTTTGCCAAGAAAACCCCATGATAAAAGACATCGCCTGGAAAGATGAGCCTTCCAGGTTGGCGTCCAACAGTTACTGAGAAAGAGCCCAGGACAACTACAAGTAGGTCCAGTACCCAATGAAGCTGCTGGGCCAAAGCCAAAAGGAAGCTCAGTCATAGATGTGTCTGATGATGAAAGGAAAGTTGGGTGCTATAAAGATCATTATTGCATAGGAACCTGGAATGTAAGATGTATGAACTAAGATAAACTGGATGTGGTCTAATAGGACGTGAAAAGATCAGACATCAGCCTCTTGGATAAAAGGAGACTGCAGAGGATGAGATGGACAGATAGTGTCATGGAAGTAACGAACTTAAGTTTGGACAAACTTCAGGAGGTGGAGGAAGATAGAAGGGGCTGGTGTGCTATGGTCCATGTAGTAACAAAGAATCGATGTGACTGAACAACAGGAACAAATATCTTGTATTTACACCGTTGTTTGTATGTTGTCTTCTCCATTGGAACAAGAGCTCCATGAAGGCAAGGATTGAGTTTTTCACCTTTCTTTGGATGCCCTGTGCTTCATAAACACTTAATAAAAGCTTTTTCAATGACTGGAAGCTCAGGAAAAGGAAACAATTACAATTAGTTCTCCCTAAATTTCTGTGTCTAAGGACAAAGACCCCAGTCAGCTTTGGTTCATTCCAGGCATAAGTGGTAGCCAGGAGATGAACTGTCATCCTATGTATGGAATAGCAAATAGGTCAGGACAACTAGATGGCAAAATGCATGGAGGGGAATAATGTATAAAATAACTGGGAAGTCAGAAAGAGGCCAAGTTGTGACACTCTTTAAATGTGAAATAGAGGAATTTATATTCGCTGTAGGCACTAAAGTTTAATGGGGGTGGAAGGGATATAACACAATCAACCAAAAGATTCTCTGCACTCTCTCACTGGTCCCCACTTTGAAGGAGCTCAGTCAATACATTGTGTATTAAATGCTTACTGTATGCTCAATAGATAATAATGTGTTTTTTTTTCAGTCACAGCAAATCAAGAAAAATAGGGAAGGATTAGCATCTGTCTCCATGAAGTGTTTGCCCACATCAGTGAAATAATGGTGGATCTTTGAAGGGTATAGAGAAGACTGTGTTGAAAATGTGAAATTTACAGCTGGAAGGGACCTTGGAGATCATCTAATCCAGTGGTGACCCCCAACCATAAAATTATTTTCGTTGCTACTTAATAGCGATAATTTTGCTACTGTTATGAATCTTTCTGATATGCAGGATGTATTTTCACTGTTACAAATTGAACATAATCCAGAGGTTGAGAACCCCTGATTCTAATCCAACTCTCTCATTTTTTACCCTTTTCCTTCTAAGAAAGTTATTGATGTGAGGTGTCTAGGTGGCACAGTGACTAGGGCACCAGCCCTGGAATCAGGAGGACCTGAGTTCAAATCCAGCCTCAGATACTTTTAACACTAGCTGTGTGACCTTGGGCAAGTCACTTAACCCCAATTGCCCTGCCTTCCCCCTTCAAAAAAAAAGAAAAAAAGGTTATTGATGCCTTTTGTTTTTTATATCATAATCATGTATACACACGTCCCTGCTAGGAACAAGGGGAGGAAAGGAAAGGGATAAGCATTTCTATGGTACCTGCTATGTGCCTGGCACTGTGCTAAACACTTCACAAATATTATCTCATTCGATCCTCACAACAACCCTGCTGGTCAGGTGCTATTACCACTACTTAAAGAAACTGAGGCAGACAAAAGTTAAGTGACTTTCCCAGAGTCACACAGCCAAGTCTAGTGCTCTAGCTGTCTCAGGGACGTTCTAAAAGAATTCTTGTTCAGAGACAGGTTGGGTTAGGTGATTGCTGAGGTCCCTTCCAATTCTGATGCTCTGTTATTTACTGAGCACTAGCTATGGTAAAGGCCTGTGGTTGAGAAAGATCATCTGCTCTTTGGGCACTTATCTTGCTGGGGAGATGTCACCTATGATGACAGAACTTGTATGTGGAAGGAGTAAGAGTAAAGCTGAGAGCTTCTCTGATTTCAGGTCTAGTTAGGGCTGTGTTTCATTGACATCAATCCTTTGAAAAATCAAAGATTAAATACTACCTGTACTTATTAGAGAACTATCATGATATAGTGGGAAAAGAGTGCCAAGCTTAGAATCAGGAAGACTTTAGCTCCAATTTGGCCTAGATGCTTCCTCACTGTGTGACTCTGGTCAAGTCACTTAACTCCGTTTGCCTCAGTTTGTCCAACTGTAAAATGGGGGTAATAATGGCCCCTACCTCTCAAGGTTGTTATGAAGATTGAATGAGATGATAATTATAAAGTGCTTAACACAGTGCTTGGTACATAGT
>CM053587.1:296776617-296857521 GCA_028646515.1 Pseudochirops corinnae
ACTCAGAGAAAGATATAGAAAGACTATAGTTTAAATGGAGACTGAAGCAAAACATGTTACCGTTCTCTTTCGTGTCTGGTTTTGCTTTTTTTTTTCTTCTTTTCCCAGTGATCACTCATTGGTTACAACCCTTCTATATGACCAAACTATTGTACAATGTGAAAGTATTTGCAGATGCTATACATGATTGCATGCCACCATGGGGGGGGGGGGGAAGGGAGGGGAGAAAATCTGAAACTCGAGTGATTGTGGAACTGAATCTTGTAAATTAAAAGTAAATGAGTAAATAAATTAAAAAAAAAAAAAGAAATCACGGGTCTGGCCAAAAAAAGCACTTGTGTATACTACAAGACACTGTTATCAACATAAAGATTGTAAAGACAAAGTAAAGGCATGTTCCTGGTCTTAGGTATCATTACAATCTTACAAGGAGATTACAACATATTAGCAAATTAGTATGATAGGAAACCCAAACATAATTGGGACAAAGAAGTTCTTTTAAAAAATTGAAATTCATTTTGTTAAATATTTTATTTCATAATTACATGTAAAGATATAAATTTTTTACATTCATTTTATTTTTTAATTAACTTTTGTTTATTTTTAGTTTACATCATTGATTTCCACAAGATTTTGAGTTACAAATTTTCTCCCCGTATTTCCCCTACCCACCCCCCCAAAACAGCGATCCCACCTTATACCCCCTCCCCCAATCTGCTCTCTCCTATATCCTTCCCCCTCACCCCTCTGACTTTCTGGTAGAATCCCAGTTCCCACAGCACAAGTGTGGAGATGTGGGTTCAAACTCCAGACCTGCCATTTCTGTGTTCTGAGTAACCTTAGGCAAGGTCTTTATTTCTTCCTACCTAGTTCTTCATCTGAGAAATGAAGCCATTGGACTGGCTGATCTCTAAGGTACCTTCAATCTGTAATGCCATGTGATTCTGGGATTGGTGACTTCCCCCAGTCATACCTTTAGTTAATGACAGATGGGCCGACTAGAGCCCAGATCTCTCATCTCCCAGACCAGAGTTATTTCGCTAGCTCTGGCTACCACTCCTCGAGTTAGGCTGTCTGGGACTTTCTCAACAAAAGAGCTATAATGTTACCTACATACTTTTTACTACTCCTCAAAGAAACTGTTGCTACTTTCAGCTTTGGAGGTCCTACCCTCCCCAGATTGACAGCTCAGATGTGCTCATCTAAGCTTTCCCCATATACATGCCTATGGAGAGTAGAAACATCTAAAACTGCTGGATCAACTCTCCTGTAGAAAAGACAGTTCCTAAACAGTAAAGAGCAGATATAACCCTTGGTCCAGAATCCTAGCTTTTACATTTAGCCCTTTCTTATTGTTGTTCAATCATTTCAGTGTTTTCCAACTCTTCATGACCCTTTTTAGGGTTTTCTTGGCAGAGGGTGGAGTGGTTGGCCATTTCCTTCTCCAGCTTGTTTTACAGATGAGGAAACCGAGGCAAACTGGGTTAAGTGACTGGCCAAGGGTCCCACAGTTAGTAAGTGTCTAAGGCCAGATTTGAATTGAATTTAGCATACTGCTAGCTATAGATTTAAGACAAGAAAGAGAAGCAAAGAGAAAACAATATGATCAGTTTTTCCAGATGATACAATGATGTACTTAGATGCCAACTAAAAATTAGCTGAAATAATAACTTCAGCAAAGCTGCAAGACATAATACAGAGCCACATAAATTATAAGCATTCTTGTATATTACTAACAAAATCAGGCAAGAAAATGTAGAAAGAAATTCCATTCAAAACAACTACAGGAGCTATGGAAAACTTGGGAGTGTGTCTTCCAAAATTCAACCAGGGACTATATAAATCTAATTATAAAACATTCTTTGGAGAAACAAAGACAAACCTAAATCATTGGAGAAACATTAATTACTCAAGGGTGGTTGAAACCAATATAATAAGAGTGATAATACTCTCTAAATTGCTTATTCAATACTATTCTAATAAAATTCAAAAGAATATTTTACAAAGTTAGAAAAAATAATAACAAAATTCATATGGAGGGACAAAAGGTCAAAAATTTCAAGAATAATAATTTTTTTAAGTAGGAAAGAAGGTTTATCTACTGATCTCAACTTGTGCTACAAAGCAGTAATCATGTAAACAATTTGGTAATCTATTAGCATTTATTAAGCACATAGTATGTATGATATGCCCCACACACTATGCTAAGCACTGGTACTTATTTTTAAAAAGATTTGGGGGTTGGAGAATTTATCAGTGGAAGAGATAAGGTACATAGCATAAAAAATGGGAGAAAAAACACAGCAGGATAATATTTGATAAACCTAAATACCCCATATACTGAGGGAAGAACTTACTATTTGACCAAAAATTCTGAGAAAACAGGACAGCAATCCAGCAGAAATTTGTTTTAGACCAATACATATCATATACCAATATAAGCTCCAAATGAGTTCATGACTTAGATGTTAAAAATCATACCATAAACAGATGAGAGGAGCAAGGAAGAAATTCCCTTTTAGATCTATGGATAAGGGAAGAACCAATGGTTATACAAATGAAAAAGAGGATCATACCAGATACAATGGACAATATTGTTTATATAAAATTAAAAAGTTTTTGCATAAACAAATCTGTAAAAATTTAAAGGGAAGCTAATAGCTGGGGTGTGTGTGTGTGCTTACAACAAGTTTCTCTCATAAAGACTTTATTTCCAAGAAAACAATTCAGATTTATAAGACTTAAGAGCCACTTCTCGAAAGATAAGTGGTCAGGGGATATTAACAGGAAGTTTCCAAAAAAAAAATAAAAAAAAGAAACCCAGGTCATCAAAAATTGTGTAGAAAATGTTTAAAGTCACTAATAATTAGGGAAATGGAAGTGAAAATAACTTTGAAGTTCCATCTCGTACCTATCAGATTGGAAAAATATGTAAGGAGGAAAATGACAAATGCTGGAGGGGTTTTTTTTGGCAAAAGAGGTATACTAATTTACCGTTGATAGAACTGTTCAACCATTCTGGAAAGCAAATTTGGAAATATGTCTACTCAGGTTCCAAATTGCTGACATCTTTTGGCCCAGCTATACTATTTACTAGGATTTTATCTCAAAGAAACCAAGGAAAGGGGAAAAGGATCTATGTGTACAAAAATATTTATAGAACCTCTTAGACAAAACTGGAAACTATGGTGCTATCCTATTAGGGAATAACTAAACAAATTGTGATATATTAATGTGATGGAATATTATTGTGTCATAAGAAATGGCAAAGTGGATAATCTCAGAGGAAACTGGGAAGACCTTTTTGAACAGATGCAGATCCACATAAACAGAACTAGGAGAACTATTTATATGGTTACAACATTTTAAAGGAAAAGCAACTTTGAAGAACCTAGCTTATTTTATTTCTTAAGTTCAAAATAAAATATTTTTTAAAATTTTAAAAGAAAAAACTTAGAACCCTGATCAATGCAATGATAAGTCACAAATTCAAAACAATGAAGATGGAACATGCTATTTACCCCCTTACAAAAAGCTGATGGATTTAAATCCAGAAAGAGACATACATTTTCAGTCATGTCTAATGTGAAACTTTGTATTATTGGGTTGTATAGATATGTTTTGAAGTATTTTTATTGCTGGGGAGCAGAGTAGTGGAAGGAACAATCAATAAAAACATTTATTATTGAAAAAAATTAAAAAGAAAACTCTCTGAAAGCCATTTGATGGAGTGAAATGCTGCTTGCCTGTATATAAGCATTCAGATAGTGGAAACTGGGATAAACATTTCAGTGAACTGAGAATGAGGAGAGAACCATTCCTCTAAGCTTCCTCAATTGCTGGGGTTGAGTGTGGGGGAGCCCTTTGGACTGGTTTTGGTCTCCTCCTCTCTGATTGTCTTGAGAAGGAAGGACCTTATGAGCATCTCTGTGATGTCCTAGCATCATCCCTGGATTAGTTGACAGCCAGTATCTGCATCAGTAGTGTCAAGATATTAAGAGACATCCTGTTTTCCAGAACCAAGGCCAGGCAAGCAAGCTGTGTCCTGAGCTTGGAATAACAACAATCCTTTGCTCTCACACTCTGGATGATCTCAGCCACAGCAAAATCCCTTGTTTCTGGTCATGAAGCCCTTCTATGAATCAACTTGTCACATTGTTGTTGTTACCCTTCATTGTCAGGGATGAAGCTTACTGCACAGCCATTGGTATAAGTATTGAAATCTTTCCACACTAAAGTGGGTCCCTTCATACTAGGAGTGAGGCTCTGGCACATGTGGCCTTGCTTACAAGCTGTTTTCCTCACTTTGCGATTAAACTTCTGTTTGATTTTTGACTCTCCTGTCTCTAGTCTGCTCTGTTTGGTTCCAGCCACCCACAGATTAGAGATGGGTTCTATCTGGTTGACATTAATCAGTGTCAGAAGTTGGGCTTTGGATTGGGCATGGAACCAAGTCATTAGACTCTGCAGTACCAGTGGGAATGGACTAGGCACCACCAGAGATTTACTTCTCCTCAGTTTGTCCTCTGCCTTATCTGGTGAGTCCTCTGCCCTTGTCCCTACTCCAATCCTCCAAGCTCCCCCCTTGTCTAGTTCATTCTTTAGGAGGAAAACTCTGGGGCCCTTTGATGATCTGAATCATCTCAGGTCTGTCTGGCAAGGCACCGCCCCCCCCAGACCAGGATTCCAGCACATGTGTCTTTGCCCGCAAGCCATTTTCTTCACTTTGAAATTAAACTTCTATTTGATCCCTGACTCTTATGTCTTTAGCCTGCTCTGTTTGACTCCAGCCACCCACAGGTTAGAGGTCAGTTCCATCTGGTTGACTGTAGTCATGGACAGACTGGGCAAAGATTCAATATGCTTAAGGGGAATTTGTGTACCCCATGAATGGAAGAAAAGGACTTCCAGGTATCAGGAGCTAAATAATACCCACTTTGTCACATACACTCTTTAAACTTGAACCCACTTCTCCCCTGGACTTTTTATGTACTTGTAGAAGAGTGTGTCACTCACTTTGGGGGGATGTTTTTTACCAATTGTTTTACTGTGCCACCTTAGTAACTATTCCTGCCTAAAAGCTACTTAAGGCTAGCTGACAAATGATTCTTAACTGCTAATATTGGTGGGTGGGGAGGAAGAGGAGCAGGACAGGGAGCATACCAGTGGGAGGTTTAGCCACTAGCATTAGAAAATCACCTCTGACTCCTCAGGTATGCGTTAGACTAGAATTTTAAGGGGAGATGTAACCTTGGTCCAGGATCTGAGAGTAATGTGTGAAGAGTAGGTGTTGGGATAAAGATCCTCAGAGTCTTTATGGGCTATGTGTATATTTTATATTTACTTCTGTAAATTTATATTTTGTTTAATATAATTTGTTTATATATTGTTTATATATTGTTTCCCCCAAATAGAATGGAAATTCCTTGATAGCAGGCATTTTTATCTTTTGTTTTTATATACCCAGTACCTAGCAGAGTGTACAGGATAGAGTAAACACCAAATGTATGTGGAATGAATCACTGAGTTATTTCTATGTATCTCTTCCTCTTCTATTGTCTCTTTGTTAGCTCTAGTCTTTGTTCATTCTCTGTATCTGTATCTCCTTTTAAAGACCAAGTCTAAGAATGCAGTTCAAATCAACATTAACTATGACTTAGTCAATAATTATTACAAATGTAGTATTGTTGGGGAAGTCCCCATTTTGTATTAAAAAGTATCTTGAGTCTAAGTTGTTGTGAGCAACAAGATGGAGGATCCCCACAATCTCTCAAACCTCTCCAAAACAGAAATTATGTGCAAAAGATAAAGTATCTTCAGCTCTCTCCATACTCTAGAACATCTAGAATCCAAAAGCTAAGAAAAACAACCCCAAATCCATGAACTTGATGCTCACTGATCCTGAACTCACTTAGCACTCCTTCCCTACTTCTAACAGAACAACACAGGCTTACAATAAAGCCAACCACCCAAAACCTTGTCCCGCCCAACCCCTTTCTAGTTCTAGCTCCAGGCTTTGTACATTTGACCTGGCCAGTACAGACAGGTGGTATAGCTGTAGCCCATGAGGAGCAAGAGATTGTCAGGGGCTGCAGAACCATGGCACCAATGCTGCAAAGTTCCAAATTGCCATTGCCACTTTAAAAAACTAAGGGAACAGAGGGAGTAGGACAGGAAAGCAGGATAGATCACTGTGTGTGTATGGAGGGGCTATACAGCACTACACTAAACCTGAGGGAAAGAGCACAGCATCTAGCTGGGGCCAGTTCTGACCACTCAAAAGTCACTTGAGACAGAGAGCTAGGCTAATGAACCATGAATCACCCAACATGGGAGGAGGCGGAGACACTTTGAGATCCAGCCTCCAAGGCAACTGCAACCAGAAGGAAGGGAGTCAGAGAGTGAGTGACAAATAAGGGGAGGAAAAAGACTGAAATTACCAAAGATTTCAGGAAGTAGAAAATTCAAAGACCTTGAATATAAGGTAAATCAATGAGGAAAACAGAAGCTACAGAAAGTAATATGCCTTCCAGAACTAATAAATTAGTTTAGGCATATAGGAATAAATAATACAAAACAAAGGAAAATGATCCAACTTTTGATGAGACAGAGGATTTTGTGAAATGTGAAGAGAACGTGGAAAATATGCTGTTCTACAGTAGTTCAAAAGAAAAATTAGAATTATGAGGATAGAATTTGTGGCCTGCATGTCAGAAATAATAGACAGAATAGAAAAACTGTAATCTTCAGTGACAAGCCTCACCAAAGAGACAAAAGAGAGAACAATAAATTGGGAATACAGATACATAGAAATGAAGGATAAATATTTGCTTTTGCTATATCACAGCCCCTCAGTAGTTGCTGGGGAATTATAAACAATTTGATTGCTTCCCTTCTATTTAAAATAGCCACAAAATGACAAAAATATGAATAAAATATTACCCTTTCGCTGTAACTTAACTTTTGCTGTAAGTTTTGACTTTAAAAAGTTTACAAATCATAATTAGAAGTGTTTTCTATTTTTTTAATTTAAGAAAAAAAAAGGTAACAGTGAAAGCTCCTCAAACAATAGGGATGTTTTTAATAAACTCTATTTTTGAAAGGAAGGATAATCTAAAAGAAAAGAAGTCAAGAAAATATCAAAAGAAAAACATACTTAAAATGTAAGCAAAATGTACTGATTTAGAAGACAAGATGTGTAGAGACAACCTAAGGATCATAGGTCGCTCAGAAGAACAGAAAAGGTTAAAAAACACTTTAACAAAATAATGAAGGAAATCATAGAGACAACTGTCCAGAACTTCTGAACGTAGAAAATGAAATAGCAATTCAAAGAACGTGTAGATAGATCTACTCCCCCCCAAAAAAAACCCTCAATGCTGCAAACTCCAAGACACATAGTGGTTAGAAGCAATAAGGTCTATAAGGTCTGCAAGGGATCAGGAGAAAGACCCTAATAGCTAATAAAAAAATAATAGTAACCATTTATATAGTTCCTACTCTGTGCCAGGAACTGTGCTAAGTGCCTTACAAATATTTTCTCATTTTATCTTCACAACAGTCCTGAGAGGTAGATGCTACAAACAAAAGCTTCAAATACAAACATGCTATTGATAGTAAGCCCACCATACAAAAGAAGGAGAATTTAAATTTTATGTGTATATATGTGTGTGTGTGTTTGTGTGTATGTGTGTGTGCTTGTGTATGTGTGTGTGTTTTTGTGTGTATATGTGTGTGTTTGTGTGTATGTGTGTGTGTTTGTGTATATGTGTGTGTTTGTGTGTATATGTGTGTGTCTGTGTGTATTGTGTGTGTCCGTGTGTATGTGTGTGTGTTTGTGTGTATATGTGTGTGTGGGTTTGTGTATATATGTGTGTGTGTTTGTGTATATGTGTGTGTGTTTGTGTGTATATGTGTGTGCTTGTGTGTGTGTGTTTGTGTATATGTGTGTGTGTTTGTGTATATGTGTGTGTGTTTGTGTATATATGTGTGTGTGTTTGTGTATATGTGTTTGTGTATATGTGTGTGTGTTTGTGTATATATGTGTGTGTGTTTGTGTGTATATGTGTGTGTTTGTGTATATATGTGTGTGTTTGTGTATATATATGTGTGTGTGTTTATGTATATATGTGTGTGTTTGTGTATATATGTGTGTGTGTTTGTGTATATATGTGTGTGTGTTTGTGTATATATGTGTGTGTGTTTGTGTATATGTGTGTGTGTGTGTTTGTGTGTATATGTGTGTGTGTTTGTGTTTGTGTATATATATGTGTGTTTGTGTATATGTGTGTGTGTTTGTGTATATATGTGTGTGTGTTTGTGTATATGTGTGTGTGTTTGTGTATATGTGTGTGTGTGTATATGTGTGTGTTTGTGTATATATGTGTGTGTGTTTGTGTATATATGTATGTGTGTGTGTTTGTGTATATGTGTGTGTTTGTGTATATGTGCGTGTGTTTGTGTGTATATGTGTGTGTATGTATGTATATATATACATCTATCTATCTATCTTTCTTTCTTTCTATCTATCCATCTTCAAAACCAGAACAAATAAATGCCCAGTCCTTTGACTTTTTCTTCCTCTCTTCTAAAACCCTCCATGCTCTAGTTCTCTGACCTCATTATTCAACTGAAATAGTGGTCTTTTCTCATTCTTCACCTTTCTTGACCTTGCTGTTGCATTTTACACTGTTGATCTCTTTTCCTAGCTACTCTCTAGATTTTCTTCTGGTTCTCCTCTTACCTACTTAACTTTTTGTCTCTATCATTTTTACTAGATCTTCATCCATGTTACAGATCCATAGGTGTCCTGAGGGCCTAGTTCTCACTCCACTTTTATCTCCATACTATCTCTCTCCATGATCTCATCACCTCCCAAAGGCTTTAATTATCATCTCTTTGTAGAGAACTCTAGATTTTTGTCTATCCAGTCACAGAATTCCTCTTGAATTTCAGTCTCTTGTCTTTGGACATTTGGAACTGGCTATCTCATGGGCATTTCAAACTCAACATGTTCAAGATTGGACTCATTTTCTTTTGTTTTGTTTGCTTTTTTGGAGGGGGGAAGGCAGGGCAATTGGGGTTAAGTGACTTGCCCAAGGTCACACGGCTAGTAAGTGTTAAGTGTCTAAGGCTGGATTTGAACTCAGGTCCTCCTGACTCCAGGGCCAGTCCCCTAGACTCGTTATTTCTCCTCCCACAGCTAAACCCTCTTTGTAACTTCCCTGCTGCTGTTGAGGACAGCACTAATGTCCTAGTTGCTTCGATTCTCACCACTTCTGTGTAATCCTCAAATACTCACTTTCACTCACCCTATATTAAATTCAAATCTTGTTTCTTTCTAACGTCACAACTATCATATTCATCCCCTTTTCTCCACTCACTCTCCATTCCACCCATAAGCACAACTTTAATTCAGTCCTTTATAACCTCATGCTTTTATTATCAAAGTCCTCTTCCTTTTAGTCTCCCTGCCTTTCTCCACTCCATTCCATCATCTACTCATTTGCCAAAATAATCTTCCTAAGGCATTGTTCTGATCATCGTGTGCCTTTACCTCTGCCCAATAAATTCTACTGGTTCTCTATTATCTCCAAAAGAAAGTATAAAATCCTCCATTTAGCTTTTAAAACTCATCATCATTTAGCCTTTCTACTTTTACAGTTTTCTTATATTTTACTCCCTTCCTCATACTGTACTATCCCAGATACCGGTCATTTGACTGTTGCTCTCATGTGATTCCATCTCTAGCCTCCATCCTTTTTTCATTGCCTGCTCTCCCTCTTCACATCTAACTCCTGGCTTCTAGGGCTTCCTTTGGGGCAGATAAAAGGTAGTAAACCTTTCCTGGTCCCATACTGCTAGTGCCTTCTGTCTGAAATTATCTCCAATTTTCACTGCATTATCTTATAAGTATGTAATTATTTGAATGTTATCTCCCTCATTAGACTATGAGCTCCTTGAGGGCAGAGTTCTTGTTTTGGCCTTTCTTTGTAGTCCCAGTACACAGTGTTCTGAACCTAGAAAGTGCTTAATAAATACATATTGACTCTCACTCTCTTGGATTATTGCAATAGCCAGCTAATTGGTCTCCCTGTCATAAATCTTTCCCCATTCAAATTTTTACTCTGTTTACTTGCTAGAATTAGTTTCCTTAAAAAGCAGGTCTGACTATGTTTCCCTCTTATTCAATAAATTCCAGTAGCTTCCCATTACCTCCAGATCAAATATAAAGTTTTCTGTTTGGCATGTAAAGCTACCTCTTCTTAATCTAACCCCTTCCTACCTTTCCATCCTTATTACACTTTACTTCCCTTCATGGATTTTTACAATCCAGTCACACTGGCCTCCTTGCTGCTCTTCCTCTACTGTACTCTACTCTTCATATATATGCTCTGAGGATCCTTATGCCAACTCCTACTCTCACAAACTAGTCTTAGGTCCTGGAGTAAGACTATATCCTACAGGGTTTGAGTGATTTTCTAATTTCATTGACAAACCCCTACTAGTAAGAGGGCTAGGTGCTTCACCCCAAAATTTGGAGTTGAGAATCATTTAGTCAGCTAGCCTTAAGTAATTTTTTAGACAAGGGTATTTACTAAGGTGGAACAGCAAAAAAGTTGGTACAAAACATCCCCCCTAAGTATGTGACACATTCTCTTACAAGTATATAAAGAGGCCAGAAGAAAAGTGGGCTCAAGTTTTGAGAGCATATGTGACAAAGGAGTAATATATAACTCCTGTTTGCTAGAAGACCTTTTCTTCCATTCATGGGGTACACAAGAATTTCCCCATAAGTGTGCTGAATCTGTGTCCATTCTGTTCCTGACTCCTGATATAGACACTGCTCTCAGCTGATCCAGGGATGCTGCTAGGACATTGCAGAGAAGATGCAAGGTCCAACATCATCTGGACTTTTTGAGGCTCACAAGGTCCTCCTCTGGACAAAGGGAGCATGGAAAGAGACCTGTACAAATCAGAAGCCAGTCCTTGCTTCCTTCCTTCTCAACCCACGTGGCTCCTCCTCAGGGATGTGCCAGAACAGCAGTTCTCAACCTGTGGGTTATGTTTAATTTGTAACAATGAAAATACATCCTGCACATCAGCTATTTACATTACGATTCATAACAGTAGCAAAATTACAGTTATGAAGTAGCAACGAAAATAATTTTATGGTTAGGGGTCACCACAACATGAGGAACTGTATTAAAGGGTCGCGGCATCAGGAAGGTTGAGAGCCACTGTGCTAGAAAGTCACTCTTGCTCCAATTCCTAAACTTCCCCAATTCCAGCTGACAAAATGCTTTTATATAGGATTGGGACAACGGAATCAACAGATTTCAAAAGGTTTTTTAAGCGTGGAGATTGAAATGGATTGATTAGGCATCTTACCACTTATTTTAAGTGGAGTGAGGTGAGTGGATTGAGCAAATCAAGCGAAATCCAAACCTGGAGTGTTTTCCTTCCTCACTTTCACCTCTCAATTCCTCTGGCTTCCTTCAAGACTCGGCTTAAATGTCACTTTCTCTAGGAGGCCTTTCCTGGTCCCCCACCCCACTACCCAAATTTCCTTCTATCTATTCTGCATATTTATTTATTTATTTTGGATGGGGGAGGGCAAGACAATTGGGCTGAAGTGACTTGCCCAAGGTCACACAGCTAATAAGTATGTCAAATATTCTGTGTATATCTTATATGTTCCTAGATATGCTATCTTCTCCTATTAGAGTGCGAGCTTCTTGAAGTTTCTGCCTTCCTTTGTTATCTCTTTGTATCCCTAGGGCTTATAACTGTGCTTTATTAAAAGCTGCTGACAGTGACTAGTCCCACTCTTTCCTAGAAGTCTCTTACAGCCTGAAGCTCTCTCAAGACTTTTTCTGTTTTCTTGCGTTCTACCTCATTTCTGACAATGCACGTTCAAAGTTTAAACTCTGACATTAACAGCTCAATAATAATAGCCATTTGTGTTGAGATTTAAGGTTCACAAAGTACTTTACGTATGCTATTTTATTTGATCTATAAATGAAATAACATTTATTGTAACATAAATACTTGTTGCTTGTTGCTGTTCACAAAAACCCTGGGAGGTAGGCACTACAGTTGTCCTCATTTTGCAGATGAGGAAATGTAGTCCAAGAGGTTATGATTTGCCCACGGTCACACAGATATTAAGTGACTGAGGCAAGATCTGAACTCAGGTTTTCCTGGCTCCAAGTCCAGCACTCTTTCCATTGTACCACCTGGCTCTTCCTAATAATAGTTATTCACACTAATAAAATAATAATTACATATGTATAATATAATAATTTCACATTTGTGTATGTTTTAAGCTTTACAAAGTGCTGTGTAACCCTCATCGCCTTTGATCCCCAGCCATCTGTGTTCTCGGTTCTGAGGTTCCTTCCAGCTCCAACATTCTGAGCATCGCTTCTCTCTCTCTCCTTCGTGGCTGAGTTTCAAATGGATATCGAAATAATAAAAACAACAACAAAAACCCAGCAAAACCAAACCAAAGAAAAAGAAATCTCCCAGACACTAACCCCAACCCAAGTTCCCAAGGATTCCAGCCCCGGAGAAAATTATAAACGGAAACCAATTGGTCAGAGAGTTAGTTATTCTCTCCGCCCTCTCTGTGGCGCCCGTTCCGCGCACCCCCATTCGGCTCTTTGTTTGCTCCCTCTGGGCGCGCGGAGAGGGCGTCTCTGGGCTCCAACCTCCCCTCCCCCGTTCCGGGGGCCTTTGCAGCTCCGGGCTCATTGCCCAGCCTAGGCCTGAAGCTGGCAGATTCTCATGGGCTGTTCCCAGCTGGCCCCAGGGTGCCCCCAGTGATATCCCAGGAGCAAGGAGTAACTGTGGAAAGGTCAAGGACAGGTCTCTGACCTGCCTCCCCGACTGTGACCGACTTAGATCCCGGGAGCTCCCGGAGAGCCTGGGATGACAGAGCTGAGAGGGATGGTCAAGATTATCCAGTCAGCTCCCACATGGTAGGAAACTAAGGCAGAGAGAGAGGTTCCGTTTATAAGCAGTAGTTGTAGGTATTTGAACTCAAACCTTCAGACTCCAAGTCCAGTGCTCATCCCATTACACCCAGCCAAAAAGAAGGAAAGTACAGCTGTAGGGACCTCTTGCCTCCCGGTGGGACAGACGGGTTTGCACGCTCGGGAGACTGGGTGTGCAAGGATGGTCCACAAATGCTCCCCTTTAGGTAGGACGGAGAACTGTGGGGCTTGACCTAGGGGGAAAAAAATTCAAGGTGGGGCTGGGGATGGGAAGTATGTAACTCAAATTTGCAAAGAACCCCAGAGTCTCTGCTACACCACCCTCAGATAACCAAGAGGTTCTGGGCACCAGCTCCGCCCTCTCCCCCCCCGCCCTTCTCCCACCCAACGAAGGCTCTGTCCCTCCTCTCAACCCCCACCCCAGCAGCCAGCAAAGCCAGAGAGCAGCCCCAGGCCCCACGCGCTCCACCCCGCTCCCAGCTCGGCCCTGACCTCCCCCCTCCCTTTCGATCACGTGACCATCCCGGCTACATCTCGGACTGGTGAGAGTGCCGGACTCTGGGGCTGTCTAGTGTTGGGGGGGCGGCGACTGTAGCGAGCGCTGCGCGCGCGCGCGCGGCCCGAAAGAACAGGATGGAACGCGCCCGGGAGGGCTCTCATCGCTCCGACCCCCCTTCTCCTTCTTCTCCTCCCCGCGCCTAGGACCTTGGAGTTGGGGAAGCTCCCCTCGGGGGAGGAGGGAGGGAAGAAGGGAGGTAGGAGAAAGTGCGCGAGATCTGGACCACCCCCTCCACCCTAGAAACAGGGGCGGGGCAGTGTCCGGAGCCTAGTGCATGCGACCGGCTGGGGCATCCTGGAGGAGCCTCGGTGTCCGGCCCTCGCGCCGTGAGTGACCCTGCCGCGCGCGTGCGGGAGGGAGGAGGAGGAAGAGAAGGAAGCAGCAGCAGTAGCAGCCGAACGCGGAGCCGGGCGCTGAAGGAGCCGAAAGATGGCCAGCGACGCGCTTCAGGTACAGGTCTGTGGGTGGCAAGGAGGCACCTGCCCCAGGCCTCTACTTTCAGCCGGCCCTCGGCACCCCGACCCTGCAGCCTGAGTGGGGAGACACCCTTCTCCTCACCATGATCCTCTATCTTTTCACGAGGGAAGGGGCCTCTGTGTATTTGTGGCACCACTGTTTATGTCTTCAACCTCCCTCGCCCCCCCCAAAATAGAAGCCACACCTGGGACACCGTTGTACACCTAAGATTCTTCCCATGCAAATCACCCACTCCTCAGCCACAGTGAAGTTTCCTGTGTCTGATTTATCCCTCCTCCCCCTTGTCGGGTCTCCAAAGTCAGTCCTGCGAGTCCTTCCGGCTCTGAGATCCTATGTCTGATTCTTGGGGCCTGGGGCCTTCTTTCTCTCCCAGTGAGTGGGGCTAGAGTGGAGAGGCGATTGCTCATCTCCTCCCGGGCTCAGAGGGCTGACCTCTCCTTCTGCGAAGAAATCATTCACCCCTCTACCTCACCATTTACCCCCAGTCTGGGGACCTTGGAGAGCAGCCCCTAGCTCAGACCACAAGTTGAGCAACCCGGAGATTCTCTGGACCCCAAGTCCTCCTGAGCTCAGCAGTCGCTTTATTTTCTTGGGGTGGGCGTCGAAAGGAAAGCTATATTAATCTGATTCTGGGGGACTATTTCTTAGCCCTTAGGCCTGTCGACACCTCCTCCATTATTTGTTTGTATGTCCCTGTGCCTGTCTCCACCCCCCAGTCTAAGAACAGAGGCTGCCTTCCCCATGGCCCCGCCTCCCCAGCAGGTGCAGCTCCACCTGTCAGCCCTGCCTTCTTTCTCCCCATCTGCCATCAGTGCCAGCCCTAATGATCATAGGATTTGGAGCTGGCAGGCAGCTGAGAAATAATCTAGCCCAACCTCATTTTACAGATGGGGAAACTGAGGTCCAGAAAGAAGGAATTTGCCTAAGTTTGAACAGGTATCAAGTAAAGGAGCTGAAATTCAAATCCAGATTCTTCAGCTCCAAATTCAGTGCTTATTCCATTATCCTACACTGCCTAATTCAAGCCCTGATTCCTCCAGGAATCCCTCCCCAGATTTCCCCAGCTCATAATAATTTCTCATTTTTGAACTGGATTATAGTGGGCAATGGCTGACAAAACTTGAGGCTCAGTGGGTGGGTTGTTGGCCTCCACCCTAGAGTTCAAAGAAAGAGGAAGGGGATGCAACAGGGCAAGTCCCCAGGTACCTTCCCCAGAGGCTACTGGCCAACACCGGGAACATCAGGATTTGCTTCTCTCCTCACTTTCTCTCTCAGCTTCAATAGAGTCTCAAACCTTGAGGCCCAGATTTCTTGTTCTATTGACTGGCACCTGTTGATAGATGCTTTTTCAACTCTAATTAGGCCTCAAAAAATAATCTAAGAATCCAGACCTCCATCTTGCCCAAGGTACAGTTGGTCAATGGATTATTAATAACTCCCAATTCTATAGTGGCCAATGCCTGGTAAGTTACTTTCTTCACAATAACCCTGTGAGGGAAACTCAGAGAACTGAGGTGACTTTCCCTATGGTCACACAGCTAGTAGTCCATCCTATATCTCTCTGAGTCCAGAAGTCTTTTCATCATACCATACTACACTCTGCCCCTAGAACTTAGAATCTGGAACCCAGAGCCACTCAAGCTACCTCCTGTGCCCTTTTCCTGATTACATATTCCCTTCCATGAGTCTGAGTTGTAGAGACAATGTGGTGTGGTGGAAAGACTTGGGTGGAAACCCAAGTCAGAATCCAATAAATTTTAGGTGCTTTGGTTACTGTGAAAATTTTGGATGAATTACAAATTGTTATTTCAGTTTTGTGGAAATTTTGTTTTCTAAATTTGGTCATATTCCCCAGCAATGATATACCATTTTTTAAAAAGTCTAATTCATATCCAACTTAGAAAGAAATGTAACACTTCATGAAGCATAAATGCATTTTTAGAAAACTTTAATGGAAATGGATCATAGGAGACTCTACCTTAATTAGATGTCAGAAGGTTTTTCTGAACATAGTCAACTCCTAAACAAATTCACATCACCAAAAGCTGAGTTGCTTGGTTTCTGCTATGGACTCTCTGAACAACTTTAGACAAATCCTTCTTTTCTAGGCCTCAGTTTTCCCATGTATAAAGCAAGAGAGATAGCATCTTTCAGCTCTGACATTCTGTGAGTTTAGAACTAACCATCAGGTAACCCTCCTTTCTAACATCATAACAGAGGGCCCAATCAAGTCTGAGAATGACTGTCTTGGGCTGTTGGTTTCTTGTCCTAGAACCATTGAATTTCACTGTCCTAGAACCAAAGGTGGAAATAGGTATAATGTTTTCTATCACTGCTCGACCCCTTACCCCCACCCCAACTAACTCCTCTGGCTGTCCAGCTGTCGCTTTATAACTGGGTTTTCATCTCCTTCTGCAACCTTCCTGTTCCTCTACCTTCTGTCCCTTCTGTGTCTCCCCTTCCCTGGTGACATTCTCCCCCCTACCCTTTCCATTTCTGTCCTTCCCCACTACCAAGTCTGGAGGGAGCACCCCTCGGCCAAGCTGATGGCAGGGCCCCCGTGTGGAGGAGCCAGCCGCATCTGGTGCTGCCGATCGCACAAGGTTAGACACCAACCCACTGTTGATGAGGTGGGCAAGGGAATTGGGGAAGGGGGGAACATAGAGGTCTCTGGGAGAAGGAACATGCTGGGGTGGGGGGGGCATATAAGTTACCTCCTACTCCTCCTCTCCCCTTTCCAAAAGAGAAGGGAAAGTTAAACCTGAAGAAGAAGCACACTGTTGGAGGAGGATCACTAGACACCTGGATTCTCAACATCATAAGAGGAAAGGGGATGACTGATTTTCTGTGTCTCAGTTTCCCCACCATGGAACACCTTCCCCACCATGGAACACCTTCCCCCAGGAATCCAGTGGTCCTGTCTGTGATCACTAAGCATCAGTTCTCCTAGATCCTGAGGAGGACCTGAAAGAAGAGTTGGGTCTGTCCTACACAGAAATATACTCCCTCACACTGCCAAACCCTATACCCCTTAATCATAGCAGGCTGTCTGCAAAGGATAAGGGGTAACCTCAGTTCCCTGAAAAATTTGGTAAAAGTTCAATGCTATGTGAATTTGGGCCCTCTCATTCCCAAGTTACAGGAAGCATAGTTTCCTCATCTGTAAACAAGGGTGACATCTGTGTTCTGCCTCAGTTTCTCATCCTGAATACTAGTCTTATCTCTGAGACTTCAATTGCAGATTGGACTTGAGGCCATCCTTAAGTCCTTCTCTTTCTCCTGCATTTCCTCTGGGAGGAGACCCTGGGGCAGCCCCAAGTCAGTCTCCAAAGCCAAAAGGCTAGTGCCTGGATCCAGATCCCTATCCTGAGGCAAACATCTGACCCCCAAGGACACTAACAAGTGGAAGATTCTAGATACCTGATTCCCTAAGAGAGATAGTAAGATACATGGGAAGAGTAGATGGGAAAGCACGGTTCTAGCTCCAATTTTGTCCCTAACTTTCTGTGTTACCTCATGTAAATTACTCAACCTCGACTGACCTAATTTCGCCCATCTATAAAATAAGGCAATTGAATTAGATAGACTCTAAGTTCCCCTTCTGTTCTGATGACAATAATAATACCATCAGCTTATATTTATGTAACATTCATGGATTGCAAAGTGCTTTCTCAATGTGAAAATTTATATAAATGTGTTATTGTTACAAAGTACTTAACATATATTATCTCATGTAATCCTCACAAGTATTGTTATCTCCATTTCACAAAGGAGGAAACTGAACCTGAGAGTTTGTGGCTTAACAGTATTTCATATTTGTATGGCACTCTATGGTGAGAGACAGGAAACAGCCTGGGATGTGGAATCTGAGAGTTCAGAGCCCAGCTCTCCCACCTATGTGACACTTCTCTCTGGGCCTCAGAAAATGAAAGGAAGGAACTACACAGTCTCTAAGCACCCTATTATCCCTAAATCCCATTACCCCTATGAGAGCAGTAGTATAGTATAGGTATTAATATCCTTATATTACAGAGGAGAAAACTGAGGCTGAGAGGGTCTAGCTAAATGATCTGCTCTTAGTAAGAAGTGGTAGAAGTAGGACAGGAACCCCAGTTTCCTAACTATAAATCCTGTATTCTTCCCATTATACCATAGCTACCCCCATGGACTATGAGTCTATTCTCAGGTGGTGCTGAAGGGGGCTGGAGTAAGGAAGGAGACAATCTATGCTCAACCCATCTGTCCCAGAACAGATAGTAGAGGGTGGCTTCCCAACTCCCTCTATCCCTCCCATCAACTGTTTTTATCCCCACCCTTATGATAGGACTAGGGCAACTGGAGGAAGCTGTGGGTTCCCCTGTTTTCTCTTTCCCCCTAGCCCTGATTCTAGGATAAGAACAAAGGATACCTGGAGCTTCACCTCATGTCAGACTTCGGGAAGTATGTGGGCTGGAGAAGGGAGCCTGGAGTCAGGACGCCTGGGTCTACAATAGGGAAAGGTGGGGCCTAGATCTATGTATTCAGGATGCTTAGGTCCTTGGGGGAGGAAGGAGCCCCTCCTCCCCATGAGTCACTCCCCCAAGGGGCCAAGGGGTTAATTAGCTGTCAAGGCCCTTGAGGGTAGGAGGAGAGCCACAGGCAAATCTGTGTGGCCTGCTGCCCCATCCTCTCCCAGCTCAATAATTTTCCTTCCTTCCCTTCTCATCTGTTGGCCTTCAGTGGCCTCCCCAACCCCCACATTGCCTGCCCTGTCCCTCTGTCTGTCTGCCTGTCTCCATGCTAACACGTGTCTGTCTGTCTATACTGTGTCCGGGTTCAGGATGTCCGGTTTCTGCTCAGGAAGCTTTGGAACCATTCAAAATGCCAGACATCATTGAGGGTGGGGATGCCTGGGTCCTGGACTAATATGCAGGCCGGTCAGAAGAGGAAAGGATTGCTTGGATTCAGGGGCTGGGGATGGCTGGGACCTGGGGACCCTGCTGCAGGAAGTGGTGATTCCAGCTGCCTGGCCCAGCCTGGCTACTTGCTTGCTGGGTGGCATTGGGCTAGTCCAGTAGTTCCTAACCATTTTGGAGTCAGTCTTGGCAGTCTGCTGAGGTCTAGAGAGAATAATGTTTTTAATTGCATAAAGTAAAATGTACACAATTACAAAGAAACTCACTTATACTGAAATACAGTAAGACAAATATATTTTTAAAAATACCAATAGTTCATGGACCCCAGGTTAAGAACCCCTGGGTTAGTTAGTCCCTTCTCTCTTGGCCTGAGTTTCCTCCACTGTCAAATGAGGAGGTTGGATTAGATGGTCTCTAAGGGTCTAAATCCTATAAATCCTATGACTCTCAAATGCAGTCACAATTTTCGGCCTGGAGGAAGGGGAAAGTGTCCCCCTGACCCTAGCTGACCCTGGGGCAGCTGCAGAGCTAGGCCCCAAGGTCCCAAAGGCTGAGCATCCCTGCCAGGGAGTAAGTAGGGATTGGGACAGGCCCACTGGCCTCTCCCCGCCCCACATTCCTGGGTGACTGAGGTCACCAGGTTCCAGCCCTGCTGCTTATACAGCTGACTTCAGCTGGCCCTAGAAAGGAGTACTGGGGAAGTCTAATCAGTGACAGGAGGCAGGCACTGTGGGAAGAGGCAGAGACAGGGAGAACTCAATGCCCCCTCTGCATCCCCATCCTCTCTGAGGGCCTCTCTGCCTCCCCCTGGAGTGGCAGGGTAATGAAAAGAACACTAGAATTAGAACCAGGGAGACCTGGGCTCAGATCTTGCCTCTGCCACTTACTATGACCTTGGACAAACTACTTCTTTTCCATGTTTGTTTCCTCATCTATAAAATTGGGGTAAACAAGATAATCTTCAGGTCCTCTCCAGCTTCAGTTTCCTCCTTATGATCCATTAGTGTGGGAGGAGGAAAGATAGTCCTTCACTCCCCACATTCTTCCCTAATGCAGCTGGTCATGTTGGGAGCCTGGACTCTTGAGTCCCAATATTAGCAGGACTTGGAAGGTCCGGGATTCCAGAAGACCCCCGCGTCAGCATTTGCTCTGGGTTTTGTGTTTGGGATACTAGAAGGGGAATCTTGATACAGTGGCTTTATAGTTTGGATTCTGAATCCTGCCTCTGACACTTACCTGTGTGACCTTGGGTAAGTCATAACCTCTCTGGCCCTCAATTTCCTCATCTGTAAAATGAGAGTTAGACTAAATGGCCTCTGAGGCCCCTTCCCTCTATAGATCTCTGATCCTAAGACCCAGGTCCACCTCTTGAATTGGGGGATAGTATCGAAGCTGCTCATTTAGGTATGGGCCTCAGTGCCTAGGATATTAAGGAGCAGGCTTAGAACAATGGAGTGAGGATGAGGGGTAGAGTAGGGGGGTGTTGGGAAGGAGAGGGAACCTCCTGCTCAGGCTGGGGGGGGGGGTGGCCTGAATAGGCCCTTTGTGGGGCCTGGCTCAGCTGGCCCCAGCCCTGGGGGGATTGGGTGACTGGCAGCTGGGAGAGGAAGAAGGTCACATTGCAGACTAGGAGGTGTGGCTCCTGGGTTCCATGCTGGGTGGAGGAGGGAAGGGGCCCCTATCACAATGAAGAGAGCCATTTTCTCCTCTCTTCTCCCCCCCTCCCCAATTCTGCCCTCCTTTAGAAGGTGATCTGAACTCAGAGTCACCCCATCATATGTGGGGTTCAAAGGAACCTAACCTCACAGAGCAAGAGTAATTATAGAGTGGTCTTGCAAGAGAAGGAAGACTGGAGGGCGGCTAGGTGGTACAGTGAATAGAGCACCAGCCCTGGAGTCAGGAGGACCTGAGTTCAAATCTGATCTCAGACACTTAACACTTACTAGCTGTGTGACCTTGGGCAAGTCACTTAACTCCAATTGCCCTGTCTTCCCCCTCTAAAAAGTAAAAAGAAAAGAGAAGGAAGACTAGTTTTAGAATCAGAAAGGGCTGATTTGAATCCTACTTCAGTCCTTTACTAGTTGTGTTTAGAAAAGTCACTAATTCTCAGTGATGGAACGGAGGTCTCTAAGGTGGCTTCTAAGCTTGGGTCCCATGTTCCCGCCACTTGCTGAACCAGCTCATCACAAGGGCTGCAGGAAATGGGTTCCAGCCTCAGAGGAAATAGGAAGTCTGATTTGAGAGCCTGGAAAGGACAGGCCTTAGGTATGGGGGTAGGAGAATGGGAAGAGAGGAGAGTCAAGATTCAGGGAAAAGGGGAGCAAGGCCTGTTAAAAAGTTGTGTTATAACAAAAAGAACATTGGCTTTAGAGTCAAAGAAAGATGATTTGAATTCTGTCTCCTCTTACTAGATATATTTGGATATCACATAACTAATCTGTGCCTCAGTTTACCCTTCTATAAAATAAAGGGGTTGGACTGGAGGATTTCTAGTCCATTCCACCTCTAAATCATGTGATCCCTAAATCCCACGGGCCAAGGTCAGCCTCTTTTTGCCTTTATAGGGATTCTGGGACACATGGCCAAACCTGGAGACGTGCAGTAGATGAAAAGGCCCACCAGGAGGCAGCCTCATACACACTACCTCAGCCTTCCCTGATGACCCAAATCTGACCTAGAGCAGGAGGAAGTGGGGGGACCACCCTTACCCTTTTACTTATCCTTCTCTTGGGGGCACCCCTGATGTTCCAGCAGGAATCTAACAGGTTGGTCCTCTCTGTGCCTAGGAGAGGGATGCTACTCCTCACCCAGTGTTCCCCTGAGTCTCAGGCCCCCTTTCCCCCCTCCCCCAGGGGGGCCCACATAGAGAGGCCTGGGACAGGCAGGAAAGAGGAAGTAGCAGACACAGAGCTCTGGGCCCTGCCAGGAAGAGAGGGCGGAGCCGCCCAAGGACCCAGGATGGCGGAAGCTGAGCCCCCCTCGGACCTGGAGCTAGAGGTGGGGGACTGGGCCAGGGTTTGGGGGGACTTGGAGCTTGGATACCTAAGCACTGGGGATAGGGACGGTCTGTTTACCCTCTTCAGCTGTCTCTCTCCTCCCCCACTTCAGTCCCCAGCTACTATCAATACAGGAAGGCCAGGGCCAATGACATATCTTCTTTATGGAACCACTAGGTAAGGGGTCTGCAGTCCAGTAGGAGGTGATGACAGGCAGGATGTGGGATACAGAGCCACTGGCTACCTGGGGCCCCCCACTGAGACAATTAAGGAATTTTCTTGGTCAGTGTCAGACCTAAGGGTCGGTCACAACAAGGATCATGGGTGACCCTGGGACACCCCTGTCCAGGAATTTGGATTTACTGGACTCACCTCTCCACTGTAATTCTGGGCCATATAGGGTAATTCCCTCCAGGACTTTGGGTGGCACTGTTACTTGAACCAAGGTTATTGAGGACCCTGACACCTCTTTTCTGTTGGAAACCCTGTTACACGGAGCCTTCACCCTAGGCTTGATTCTGACTTAAGGTTTCTCTGAGCTTAGAAGAAAGAATATGTTCTAGGAGGTTGGGATGGGGAGGGAGAAGAAGGCAGTCCTCTGCTCCTAAGTAGAAAAAGAAATATCTGAGATCAAAGATATATGAGACATATGGATTTATCCAATCAGGGGTTGGTCCTTGGACCCCTGCCCACAGTTCCTGTGTAGTACGCCATCCAAGAAATCTGTACCTAGGACCTACAGTATATATGACCCGGACTTTGTAGGGCTATGTTGGCTGGGATGCAAAGAATGGGCCCTATCCATTGTCTGGCAGGGAAGCTCAGATTCCCTATTCCCTGCCACCCCATCTTGAAAACTGTCAGCTAGCATAGGGATGGGGTTCAGCTTAAAAAGGTCATAGGTCCCCAGAAGGTACTGGAGTATCCAGTCAAAGCTTTCTGGAGGCGATGGGATTTCACTTCTGAAGCTAGAAAGGAAGGGAATTGTTTCTGCCAAGGTAGCAGGGTCTAGTCTGTTCTGGGATAGGAGAAGGGGATTTTGGGGGAGCACAGAGAAAGGTAGGAAGAGAGTATACGGATCTGGGTTCAAGCCCTAGCTCTGCAATTTACAGTATGAACTTGGGCAAGTCACTTCCTTGCTATGGGACTCAGTTTCCCCCTGTATAAAATGAAAGGTTGGGCAAGATGATAGCTGAGGTCCCTTCTAGTTAATAATCTTTAGGTCTGTGAAGGTGAGAGCTTTAAAATGCTGAGGAAGCATAGCATTTAGAAGTGAAAAGGATCTTATGTGTCATCTGGTCCAACCCCCTCATATTATAGAGATGGTGGGGGGTGGGGGTGGATGGAAACAGACATGAAGAGGTAGAATGACTTGCTGGAGTCACATAGTAGCAGAAATGGGATTCAAGATGGGGGTTTCTGACTCAAACTTCTTCCCACTGTCTCTCCTTCAAACGAAGGGATATGATGGGGGTGTTCCCTAAGCTGTGTCTTCCAGCTCTCAATCCCATGATCCCATGAGGTTGGGCTTGCCATCAATGTCAGACTGAGGAGGCTGATCATGGTTTCCCCAGTGAGGTGTTTCCTCCTCTTCCCTCGGGTTCTCTGAATCCTGAGTGCCCAGAGCGCTGAGCAATGGCCTTTCCCTGTCCCCTTTACAGAGCGAGCCTGGGAGCTGGTCAGTGCTGGAACAGCTAGGCCTGGCAGGAGCAGACCTGGCAGCCCCAGGGGTACAGCAGCGACTGGAACTGGAGGTGGAGCGGCTGCGACGGGAGATCCGAAAGGAGCTGAAGCTGAAAGAGGGGGCAGAAAACCTGCGGCGGGCAACCACTGACCTCGGCCGGAGCCTAGGGCCAGTGGAGTTACTGCTTAGGGGCTCCACACGTCGCCTGGACCTGCTACACAGCCAGCTACAGGAGCTCCATGGCCTTGTGGTGCGGTGTGAGCCCAGCCAGGCCCAGCCTCGGCTTGGCCAGGCCCAGGGTGAGCAAGGTGCTGAGGTCCCTGGGGAAGGGGCCTGAGAAGCCAAGAGATAACAGAGACACTGGACCCTGGGGGGAACCTGGTGGGCATGGGGAGAGAGGCCAGGTTTAGGGGCAATCTGGATGTAAGGGGCTTCAGGAGAAAAGACTAGACTCCTGGTGGTTTAGAACCCCAGGAGGGATACTTATATAATATCTCAGGGTGGTTATAAAATGTGGGGATCCTGGGGTCACTCATCTCTTGAGGTTGTCCTTTGATCTGGTGGTAAGAAACCTAGGTCTTGTCTCTAAACTCTGTTTCCAGCAGGAAATATTGTTGGGGGGGTGGCATAGACAGGTCAGGATTCCAGACCTTTAGCCTCCCAGCCCCCAGCTTGTCTTTCTGGCTTAAAGTGGAAACCACACCAGCAGCTCCCCTTACCTCAGCTCCCCATGAAATATTCAGACTCCAGCAGGCAGGGCAGAAGCAAAGCACCCAGCTGCTGGGCAGTGGGACACTAGGGTTTCCAGTTTAGCCACTTTTTTTTTTTGGGAGGAGAGAGAGTTCTCTAGGACCCCAGGAAGAAAGAGGGAAGCTTGCACTGTTGTGCAAGGAACTCCTGGCTGGGTACTGGGCAGAAGTAACTCTGTCTTCTCTCCTCTCTGTGCTTCCCAGATGGCCCCCAGTCCCCCAACTGCTCAGCCACCAGTCTGAGTCTGGTGGCTGGCTTGGAGAAGCAACTGACCATTGAGCTCAAGGTCAAGCAAGGGGCAGAAAACATGATCCACACCTACAGCAATGGCAGCACCAAGGTGAGCTCACAGCAGAGGCCTGGGGCTGGGAGGGAAAACACTTCCCTAAGCCCCTCTGCTTGGGACTGGGGGCACAGGGGAGGAAGGGCTAGGGGAGCCTTAGCTTGACCAAGACTTGGCTAATGCATCTGTGCTAGAGGGAAAAGAATCCCAGATTCAGTCAGAGGACCTGAGGTAGAACCTTGCACCTACAGTTCACTAGCATTGTAACCTTGGGCAGATAAATCCTTTTCCCTTTCTGGGCCTCGGTTCCCTATCTTTGAGGTGATGATCTCATGCCTTTCAGCTCTACCATTTCATGATTCTAAGTCAGAGGTGGTCTGTAGAGCTCTGTGGAAGATGGATGGCAACCCAGACTGACCCATTGGCCACCCCCTCATCCCTGTCCTCCCTCTTTTCACCTCTAGGATCCTAGGATTTAGAGTTGGAAAGGCCTTTACAGAGCATTCTAGTTCAACTCTTATTTTACAGATGAACAAACTAAGGCGTGTAGAAGGGAAATAATAGAGATTGTAGCAGAACAGATTTCAGCCAGGTCGGGGGATTCTAAATCCAGGGCTCTTTCCACACTGCTAGACTGTCCTCGAGGTTAGGTCTAGGGGCCCCCTGGGCCCTTTATTATGCCAAAGGGAAAGGGAGAGACTATTCCATCTCTTCTCTGGGCCTCCCTTCTGCATTTGCAAAATAACTTAAGGCCCTTTCACACTTCGCAGGAAGCCCCTTCGTGGACTCTGAATTGTAATGTCATCTCCCCCTTTTCTGAATTTCACTTGTTTCATCTGTAAATGAGGTCAGATTAGACCACTGCTAAGGTCTCTTCCAATTCTGACTTTCCATGATTCTATAAGGACATACATAGAGAGATAATAGACATGTAAACTTAGGTGAACCTTGCCCCTCAAAACACAGACAGGTGGACATATATACAAGTCCATCAGCCCTGGGAGTTGTGTGGAGGACATACACACACACATCTTTCATGTGCCCAGACAAGAACATGGGTATCACATCATCCTGCAGGAACACACACTGGATCTCCACCCCACCCCCACTCTGGCCCCTCTCCCCATTCTTTACTAGTAGGGGTGTGTGTGGGGGGGGGGTTGTTGGTGATTTCTCCCTCTCCTTTTACCCATTCTGTCTCTCTTTCAGGACCGGAAGCTGCTGCTCACGGCCCAGCAGATGCTGCAGGACAGTAAGACCAAGATCGACATCATCCGCATGCAGATTCGAAGGGCCTTACAGGCGGGGCAGCTGGAGAATCAGGGCTCAGAGGAGTCACAGGGTGAGCCCCTGCACTGGGAAAGTGCCACCCCCACCCCCACTCCCAGTCACAGCCTCCTTCCCCAGCCAGAGAGGGACAAGAGGGAGGGGGGAGGCAGAGACAGACACAGAGATGGACAGCCAGAGCCAAAGTTGGTGGGAGGGACGGGAGAGATGGGACGGCGGGAGGGACGGAGAGCTGGTCTAAGTGTGTACGATTGTGCTGGAGCCCCAGTGTATGTCTGCAGCTAGGTGTGCAATGTATGTGTGTCTTGGAGTATCGTCGCCGCTGGTGGGATGGGGGAGACCCCCTTCCACACTCACGTTAACTCCTCGGTGGCCACAGGGGGCCCGGACCTGGGGGCGGTGGAGCTGCGCATCGAGGAGTTAAGGCATCACTTCCGAGTGGAGCACGCGGTGGCCGAGGGGGCTAAGAACGTGTTGCGCCTGCTCAGTGCTGCCAAGGCCCCTGACCGCAAGGCAATCACCGAGGTACCGGGGAAGGAGACGCAACCCGAGAGCTCGAGCCAAAGGGGCGGGCCTATGGGGGCGTGGCTTGGGGTGGGCGGGCGTAAAGGATTGTGGAAAACGAGAAGGGGAGGGTTAACTGGAATAGGAGCAGAAGGGTCCCTCGAGGCGCCCCTCTGCTCCCCTCTGCTCTTCCTAATGCTCCGCCCCTCCCTGTATACCCCACCCTACTTCAGGCCCAGGCCAAGTTGACAGAGTCCACCCAGAAACTGGCGCTGCTTCGGGCAGCCTTGGAACTACGTCTTGCGGAGCTGCCGGCAGACCACCCCAAGGGCCGACTTCTGCTGGAGGAACTGGCGATGGCCTCATCCTCTGCCTTCAGCGCCCGCCTCGGCCCTTTCCCCGCCACTCACTACAGCACGCTCTGCAAACCCTCGCCCCTCACAGGTGTTCCATCTGACCAAAGCCAGACACCTAGGAGTCCTAGCCCCACCCTCAGGGCTCCCAGGACCCTGCCTTCTATGCCCTGGGGCCTAGGCATATAGCTCTATGATTCTCATCCCCAAGCATACAACCCTAAATGGTCCAGACCTTGGCCATTCAAACTTCCACCAGATGGTTGGAACTTGCCTCCCTCACATTTTCCTGACTTCCTTTTCAAACACTAACCCTATAAGACCTGACTCTAGTAAGCAGACTGCACAAAGTCTTATCTAAACTCTCAGCCCTACGGGGTCTTAGCATTTGGTTCCTAGCATCTCAGGCTGAGGCATCAGAATCCCCACTCATTCTCCCTGCCCAAACCAGGGGATTGGCCCCTAGTCTCCCAAACCTATTTATGAATCTCTATGCCTTGAAGACCCCAGAGCACCCATCTCAACCCCCATATAACCCTGAACTTCAGCACCTCTTCCTTGGTCTAGTGCATCCCCCAAATCTCTTCCTGATCCTCTCTCCAAATAGTTATTTTACCTCTCCATTCCCTGGGTCCTAGCTCTACTTCAGTCCTGTAAACCTCACAAAGCCCCCCTCAAACTCTCCAAGATCTAGGTTTCAAACTCCACCCTTCACATTCCCTGGGATCTTGCTCAAAGCCCCAGGCTCACCTAAGACCTTCATCTAGTTCCTTCCTCTAAGTCAGTGGTTCTCAACTTTCCTAATGCCTAGACCGCTTAATACTCGCATGTGGGTGTATCTGCATGTGGGCAGACCCGCCTGGAGAGGAGCAATGGAAATATGTGTTTTCCATTGGTCTTAGGTGACCCCAAAGGGGTTGCGACCCACAGGTTAAGAACTGCTGCCTAAGTGTCTAAAGCTAATACTTTCTGTTTTTAGCTCCTTTGCCCCTTGCTTCCCTTGTGATACAGTGTCTGACCCCTAACTCCAAATGTTCTTCACAACCCTGCATCATCCCCTTCCCAGGACGTAGGCCATAGCTGGGGATCATAAACTTTATACTTTTTGGTGTCCTACTGATCACCCTTTCCCCACAGGGACTCTGTCAGTACGTGTACTGGGCTGCAGTGGGCTTCCTGAAACTGTCCCTTGGAGTTCTCCACCAGCTTCCGGGAACTCAGGCACCCCTGAAGGCCGTACCCCCTTCCTGGGTCGCCCAGCCAGGGGCCTCTATAGCAGAAGTGGCAGCCTCAGTGGCAGGGGCAGCATCAAGACTGAGGAACCAACCAGCTGAGTATCTCTCTGATACACTGAGGGGAAAGATAATACAGGGGCTAAGTATTCATGGGTAGATGTTGGGGAAGGAGATTTGTGGGGGAAAAGGAAATGACTGACACCATGGCCTCTTCACAGATGAAGTCAGTGCTGTGCTCAAGGTAGACAACACAGTGGTGGGCCAGACACCATGGAAGCCATGTGGTCTGAATGCTTGGGACCAGAGCTTCACCCTGGAGCTGGAAAGGGTAGGTGTTTGGCAGAAGAGGGTCTGGGAGGGACAAGGAACCATGTAGGGGACCACAACTCTAGGGTGGTGCTGTTGCTATAGTGGAGGGAAGGCCATGAAAACACAAAGACCAAGTACAGCTCCCTTCTGATCTGCTCCCAGGCTCGAGAGCTTGAACTATCTGTATTCTGGAGGGACCATCGTGGCCTGTGTGCCCTTAAGTTCCTGAAGCTTGAGGATTTTCTGGACAACCAGAGACATCAGGTGCAATTAGAGTTGGAGCCTCAAGGCTGTCTTCTGGCAGAGGTATGGCCCTGGACCCCTATATCTCCCATGAGCCCCAGATCCCTATGCTTCTTCTTTCTCAGACCTCCAAACTTCTTAGTAATACCTACTGTCAGAAGTATGGTTTATCACATCTAGTGCCACTAGCCTTCCCTAAGACTGTCAGCTGCTAGAGGTTCTGCCCCCAGGCTCCAAACTTCATGCTAGGATTCTGTTCTCTGAAGCACTGTCCTCCCCAGTCCTCTACCCATAGTGCTGGCCTAGGCTCAGAGATCATGGTTTGGGGCTATCTCCCTTCCCTCCCAGGTCATCTTCCACAACCCAGTGATTGAACGGATCCCACGGCTCCAAAGGCAAAAAAAGGTGTTCTCCAAACAGCAGGGTGAGTGAGGTGGTTTGGGCAAGGGAGAGGGTGAGAATCAGGACTTCAATGCATAACCCTTTCTCTTCATTGATGTTCAGGGAAGGCTTTCCTTCGAGCCCGGCAAATGAACATTGACATCGCTACATGGGTACGGCTCCTTAGGCGACTCCTTCCCAGTGCCAATTCCACAGGCACTTTCAGCCCTGGGGCTTCTACAGCTGAAGGCCGAACCTCAGGGTAAGAACCCCTTTGCCCAACTCCTCTCCCTTCCCCAATCTCTGATCACACTAGAATCTTCTAGTCTGACACCTTCATCACTTAAGCACATGGAATAAGAAACTCTGGTATCCTTTTCCTCAAACCCTTAGCATATAAGCTCAGGACCCTAGGGCCTAGTATCCCCCTGCCCCAAAGTCCAGGCTTATAGGATAAGGGACTTTAACTCATATGCTTGTCTGAGACCCTTTCCTTTCAGCATCTTTCTGCCCCCTTGCATATGGGATTCCCTACCTCTCACATTCTCTCCAAGCATTAGGAACTGAACTAGGCATCCATTTCAGCTCTTTTCCCTCATCCCTTAAGCAAGCAAGAAAGCAAGCATTTCTTAAGTACCTACTATGTACCAGGCTCTGCGGATACAAAGACAAAAGCAAAATAGTCCCTGCCTTCAAGGAGCTTACTTTCTTGCTAGGGCACACAAACATGAATGTACATATATAGGTGTAGTCAAAATAGATACAAAATAATTTGGGGGGGGGGGGGCGGAAGCACTAATAGTTGAATGGATTTTGTAGAAAGTAGCACTTGAGTTGAGTCTTGAAGGATACTAGAAGAACTGAGATGAGAAGGGAATTCATTCCAGGCACAGGAGATTGCCTGTGCCAAGGCATGGAGGTGGGTGATGGAACATTTTGTGTGAGGAGGTGCAAACTGGCTAGCCTGTAGGGTGCTAGAGGCTAATGTTTAATAAGACTAGAAAGATAAGTTGGGGACAGGTTTTGAAGAGCTTGAATCCATGGACACACTGACAATGCATGTGTCCTCTTCCTCTTTCTCTTTAGGGATATTTCCATTGAGAAGCTGAACCTGGACTCTGATAGCTCCACGCAGAAAAGTCCTCTGGATCTACTCTCCAGCCCCTCTAGCCTTTCCAGCCCCTCCTCCCTGGTGAGGACCCCTTCACACTAATGGGAGGCTTAGCTGACTGGGTATCTCAAATCCCTACTTTTAGAGATTAGGAGGCTCAATCAAAGTGACACTGAGTCACTGACAGCCAAAACTAGAAGCCAGGTTATCTGGGCTCCCTTTCCTGATCAGATATGGAGACCCTTTGGGAAAGGAACATGGGCAGGAGAAGGCATTTGGAAGTGAAAGTTAGGACTTCCATTCATCTCCCCGACCAGAGCCCCGGAAGTCAAGATACCCCACAGTCCCTGGAATCAATGCCTGAAGACAAAGAGACTCCGGGACCCACTCCATCCAGGTAACTCTACCCTCCCTTCACCCCACTCCCTTTCTAGCCATATGCCTGGGTCTCCACAAGGCCTTCTCTCCCCTACAGCCCCCTGAGGACTTCCCCACTGAGCCTGAACGACTTCAAATTCCTGGCGGTACTGGGCCGAGGCCACTTTGGGAAGGTGAGGTGGGAGGGACTGGGAAGGGAGCGGGCTGAACCCTGGGTCCTTTGGAGTGGAGAGACGGGCCCTGAGTCATACCTGCTCGCGCCGGCCCCCAGGTACTACTATCTGAGTATCTGCCCAGCGGGGAGCTCTTTGCCGTCAAAGCCCTAAAGAAGGGGGACATAGTGGCCCGGGACGAGGTGGAGAGGTAAGGCGGAGAGTGGGGCGGGGCTTCGGCGGGGGAGGGCCTGGGGCGGAGCTTCTGACCCCTGATCTCTTCCCGGCCCCCTCCTCAGCCTGATGTGTGAGAAGCGGATTCTGGCCGCGGTGACGGGCGCCGGCCATCCCTTCTTGGTCAACCTGTTCGGCTGCTTCCAGACCCCCGAGCACGTGTGCTTTGTCATGGAATACGCGGCAGGCGGGGACCTCATGCTGCACATCCACAGCGACGTCTTTACAGAACCAAGAGCTGTGTAAGCCCCGGCCCAGTCCCGCCCCGCCCCTTCTCCTGCCCTATCACGGTCAAGACCGACGGAGCTCAGAGCCCCTTGTGGGTGCAGGGTGCACCCCATCCCGCTCCCGCAGGTGCCCTGCTCTTTCCAGTCATACCGATCCCTGGTTGTTGTTTAGCTGATTAGTGGTATCCGATTCTTCGTGGCCCCATTTGGGGTTTTGTTGGCAAAAATACTGGAGTGGTTTGTCATTTCCTTCTCCAGTTTGTCTTGCCCAGGGTCACACAGCTTGTAAGTGTCTGAGGCCGAATTTGAACTCACTTAGCTGCTCACTGATTCCCTGACCTCTCCCTGTATTCACACTACTTGGTCCCCATGGGCGCCTCCCATGTACCCGACATCTTCCACTTGTCCCCGCCCCTCTCCCCTCGAGAACCACCTTCCTTCTCCCGGAGACACCCTCTCCTAGCTCTCCTCGCCACAGACAGATCTGCAGTTGCCTCCTTTACCTTCCTCTCTGCAGCTTCTATTCGGCTTGCGTGGTGCTGGGCCTGCAGTTTCTGCATGACCACAAGATTGTCTACAGGTGGGCAGGGAAAGACCAGGCGAGATTTCTATGTGTGTGGGGCTGGAGGGTGTTTAAACTCAGGTGAGGGAGGAGGCAGGGCCAGACTCAGGCCCACGGCTCAGGAGCCCCTGGCCTAGGGAGAAGACCCTAACTATTGCCCCCAAATCCTCTAGGGACCTGAAATTGGACAACTTACTGCTGGACACTGAAGGCTATGTGAAGATCGCTGACTTTGGGCTCTGCAAGGAGGGTGAGGGCCAAGGCCTGGTTTGGGGGCAGCGACCTGGTGGAGGGGGGGGGGTCAATGCTCCAGAATAGTCAATCTCTTGGATGCCTTCTCAACTCCTTTGCTGTCTGCCTATAGGGATGGGCTTCGGTGATCGCACCAGCACATTCTGTGGGACCCCAGAGTTCCTGGCTCCTGAAGTGCTGACTGATACGTCTTATACCCGGGCAGTGGACTGGTGGGGGCTGGGTGTACTGCTCTATGAGATGCTGGTGGGGGAGGTGAGTCATGTGACCTCAGTTTGAGGCACCATTTCCTGGTCTCCTTGATACAGGTCAGATATTAGAATAGTATGGGAATCATAGGCTAGATTGAGAGCTGTAAGGTAGCTTAGAGGTCAATTCATCTCACCTGTTTACAGAAGAGGAAACTGAGACCTGGAGATGTTAAGTTAGGGGCCCAGGGTCATGCAGTTACTAAGTCTCTGAGGCTGGATTTGAATCTGCATCTTCTTGTCTTCAAGTTCAGTGTCCAGGCTACTCAGCCAAAAGAGGCTTCTATCCCTGTACTTGATTTGGGAGACAGATCCAAATAGTTGGGATTCCCTAGACTCTCCTAGAGGGTTGTGTTATTGGGGCTGAACTATAGGAGCACAGACTGGTAAGGTTAGAGGAGCTTCCTGAGGGAATTGAGACTTGGCCTGAGACCTGAAAGAGAAGGGGAGAGGAGCTGGGGAAGGCTTTTCAGGCTTAGCAATAGGAGGCATGGGCCATTTGTGATATGAAAGTGGCTAGAGAATTAAGGAAATCAGCTCCCTTCCCATGCTCCTATTCCTTCCTTTCTAGTCCCCATTCCCTGGAGATGATGAAGAGGAGGTGTTTGACAGCATTGTCAATGATGAGGTCCGCTACCCCCGCTTCCTCTCCACAGAAGCCATTGGCATCATGCGCAGGGTGAGGACCTCTGGACTCAAATGCCCACAGCCCCTGGCACATCCTTACCCTCTGTTCTTGACCCTGTAGGCCCAGCCCTACCCCCTGCCTATTGTACCCACCATCAGATGTTTGGGTTTCTTTATCTCCGCAAATCAGGGCAAGGCTGGGGCTGGTTCTTAGAGAATTCTTTGAGCTCCAAAGAGAAGGACCTGGGATCCTAGCTTCATGGGGGTTAAGTATAGGGAATGGGAAGTAAGGGTCTAACTCTATCCTCTCCCCAGCTACTTCGGCGGAACCCAGAGAGACGTCTGGGCTCTGGTGAGCGGGATGCTGAAGATGTTAAGAAGCAGCCATTCTTTCGGGTAAGACCCCTGTGCTTCAGTTTCCTTCCAGACACTCTGCCTTCTCCACTTCCTTGTGCTCTGTGTTTTCCTTCTGCTTTCCCCATCTTCCTACATCTTGTCTTCTGTACCCGCTCACCACATCTCTGTGATACCCCTTCCCCAGTTTCCTTAGAGATACTTGATTACATTGGAGGGATAGTATGGGTTCAGTTTAAAGGACTTATGACAGTGGAAAGAATCAGTCCTGGGGATACTCTGGTTCATGGTTACTGAAGAATACTGAGGTCACTTTTGGTAGGACACTGAGGTAAAGTGGAGGATAATGCTAGGGATATGGGAATTGGGTGGGAAGACTCAGTATTGTATTAGAGGAACACTGGGGTATTGGGGGGCATTTGGGTTGGTGCTGGGTACCCTGGGTATCAATTTGGGAAGACACTGATCAGAGTTGGGAGGAGGGAGGATAGTTTTAGGGAACACTATTACCGTGTTGTTGGCTAAGGATAAGTTTTGGGGGAACTTGTTGGGTTGAACCCAGGAACATTAGAGGAGGAACATGCTCAGTCCTGGAAAGGCTGACTTAGTTAAGTCACCCAGTGGATAGAGCGCTGGGCTTGGAGTTCCAATCCTCAGGTCCCAGATGCTCACTAGATGTGTGACCCTGGGCAAGTCATTTAACTTTGGTTTGCCTCAGTATCCTCAACTGTAAAATGGGGGGTAATAGCAGCACCTATCTCTGAGGATTGTTGTGCCGATCAGATAAGATGCTGTTTGTGAAGCACTAAGCACAGTGCTTGGCACAGAGTAGGTGCACAGTAAATGTTTATTCTCTTTTCCCTGCACTCCTTTCCAGACCCTGGGCTGGGAAGCATTACTTGCCCGCCAGCTGCCACCACCTTTCGTTCCTGTGATCAAGGGCCGAACAGACATCAGTAACTTTGATGAGGAGTTCACTGGAGAGGCCCCGGCTCTGACACCACCCCGGGAGGCCCGGGCCCTCTCAGCTGCTGAGCAAGAGGCGTTCAGGGACTTTGACTATGTCTCTAAGGGCTGCTAGCACCGCCTCCCCCGAAGGACAGTGAATGGACTGAACCCTTCTAGCCACCTGATTCCCTGCAGTTTGTAGTTTTTAAAAGGCCTTTGGGGTTTGCCCCTTCAGAGTAGCCTCTGCCTCCTTCTTATGCGCCAAGGGTTGTATGGGGATGGGGAAACTCAGTGCCTGGAGAAGTGAGGGCGAGACAAGGAGGGGAGCCATCTATTATCTGTGACCTTAGGCAAATAACTGCTTTGGGCTTCATTTTTCTTATTGGAGAGGCTTAGATGATTGATTAAGTCTATTCTAGGCTGAAATCTATGGTCCTGTTATCTGATGACCTGGAGAGGAACAGTGCCTTGAGCATTCTAGTTTTGTCTTTGGTGGAAGAAGGACCAGGGGCTTCTGCTGAAGAAGGAGGAGGAACTGTGAAGGAGATTTGGAGGGCTGTAGAATTTCGAAGAAAGCCAGAGATTGAATCTGGAAGGAGCTGAGAAGCTGAAGGAGAAGAAGGATTTAAGCTGAGGAGATCCACTGGAGGAGAGGACAGTAGGTGAAAGTAATGGGGTATGGCTCTCAAGATGCTGAGGGGAAAAGAAGCAGCAGCCACACGTTTGAGGACCCTCATTTGCAGTTTGCCACAGCAGTTCTCCAGGAAAGCTTCTATCAAGAAAGAAAAGGGACGCTGAGGACCTCGCTGCTAGCAAAGTACAAAGAGCAGGGAGAAATCTGTAGTGGCCTATAGAGAGCAGGAATTGATAGACAATGGTGTTTATATGGCTGCCATGGCCAGGTGGGGTTAACTGTTATCTGCACTCAGACTGCAGGCTGGCCTCCCTCCTAGAAAACAAAGTATGCCACCCACACAGGCTCATGCCTTTCTGCTCTACAGGTTACTAGGGAGACTTGTGGTCCTTTAAAAAGCAGAATGAATGATTTTGGGGGGAAAACAGAAGACAAGAGATTGAAAGAAGCAGCCAAGAATCCTCACCTGTGTTGGGAATTCTTAAGGAGGAAGGAGAAATAGAAGAAAGTCCACTGAAACTTCTGAGCTCTGTACCGTGTGAATGAGGCTAGTCCTCAAGAGGAAGGAGCTGGATTCGGAAAGCAGTTGCTTCTTCTTTCTCCAAGGAATGATGATATAGATTCACAGGTGAGAGAATCCAGGAAGGGTAAGAGGAAGAGGAGGTCAGAGGTGTGGTTTTTGGACATCTCCGAAGAAGGGGTAATAAGGAAGCTCTTTGTCACCCTGATAATAACAGGGTGCTATCTTCCTGGAGCATATTTCCAGGAAGTGACAGAGAACCTCCCAAGACTTGTCAAGCTATATGACTGCTACTCACTTCTTATGATCTAAGTGTTCACAAATGTTTCTGCCAAGAAGGCTCTAGAAAGTGCTGCTGGATATTAGGAAGCCCTGGGCAAGAAAATCAAAGTCACTGCTATTGCTTGAAGGGAAAGACTTCAGATTTGGGGAGTGAACAGCTGGTTTAAGAACACAGTATCTAAGAATGGGATACAGATTTCTGGATTGTAGAATAAAATGTAAGAATGACATGCCCCTGGTCAGAGACTAACTGCACTAAGGGCTGGTAAGACTTTATTTGCCTGTTATTTCAATTGTCGGACTCTTTGGGACCCTCATTTGCTGTTTTCATGGCAGAGATACCTTGGTGGCTTGCCATCCTTCTCCAGCTCATTTTTACAGATAGGAAATAGAGGCAAACAGGGTTAAATGACTTGCCCAGAGTCACACAGCCGGTAGGTGTCTGAGGCCACATTTGAACTCAGGTCTTCCTAACTCTAGGCTCGGTGCTCTAGCTGCCTTTGTATTTGCCTGGAGAGCTGAAAATGAATAAATAAATGAGTGAACAAATAAAGCATTTTTAAGCATTCACCATGTACAAGGCATTGTGCTGTACTCAGGAACTACAAATCAAGAAGTGAGACAGTTTACGGCCTCAAGGAGCTCCCATTCTAATGTTGCAGACAGTACATCTTGAATGTATCAGCTGTAAGTCAGATGGAAAGGTCCTGCAATCCTACGCATACAGCTGCAAAGCACATGTTAATGTCTTTTCTTTAATCTCATTTCCACTGATAAGATCACACCATGTTCTCATACCCATGAACATTGCCAAGGGTTTTGGTAACAAGAACTTTCTCTTGGGGGTTTTCCGTAGCTGTGTCTGTAGCACCTGTAGGAGCAGTTTTCCAGCTCTTGCTCCACAGGGTTTGGTGTGGGCATCACACTGGGCAGGAAGCACTGCTGTTCCCCAGGCTTTTGGGTTCAGGATTCTCAGTTGTCTCCATGGGGGAACATGGTGGTCAAGGTGACGGTGATAGTGGTGGCTTAACTTGCCTGCACATGCAGCCTCCTGTCCTTCCCGCAGAGTGCCTTGCTGCTTAAGCCGAGCAAATCTTGAAAGTGAAATGGAAATGGTAGAGAGGAGACAGTCCTTGTACACACACCACACTCTAGAGTATGGAGGCTTTCTATCATGTAAGAAGAAGAGTAGTAGAGATACCCAGAAACTGACAGGGGACAATATGCAAAGAAGGAGTCAATACTGAAATACTTGGCTTCAGGTGTCTCTAAGCATAATACACAAAGTTAGGATAACAAACAAGAGAAGCTAGATCTCCTAACTCCAGGAAGCCAGCTGGAACTCAGAGGTGTCCCTGAGATTTGACGGGCTGTCAGACTCATGGCGGACACGTGGCTCTGAAAGGGGGAAGATGGGTGAAGGGGAGAGGTAGGGTGGCACAGAGTAGCACTACATATTTTGAAGATTTACCCATGTATGAAGAAATGCAGCGAACCAGAAATATAGTGAATATATTTGGCAGAAATAGAAATACTATTGCTGTCTAAGCACCTTCCAGTCCTGAATATTAAGAACTAGATGAGGAATTTGGGGGCAGGCTCACAGGCCTAGTATGGCATTATGACAGAGAAGTGAGTAGGGACTTCAATGACCCAGACACCTGTTGGTATTTTTCTCTACCCAAAGTAGATGAACTAATAACTTCTGGACTCATCTTAGTGAAACAAAATTTCACCCTCCATCCCAATGGCACAGTGCACTTGGAGCAATGGATACACATGCTGTGTGTTTCTGTGTGCCCCTCAGCTTTTCAGGCTCTGAGAAGGCCTCTTCTTTGCTTTGTTCTTGTTAAAGCTCTGGGAGGAACTTAAATTTCTGATCTGATTCTGAACAATGAAGAGGAGCTGCCTGCTGAGGTAGAAATGAGGGCAACTTGAGATTGTCAAAAGACAAAAAGGGAGATGGACAGCTAGGTGGTACAGTGGATAAAACACCAGCCCTGGCGTCAGGAGGACCTGAGTTCAAATCCATCCTCAGACACTTACTAGCTGTGGGACCCTGGGCAAGTCACTTAACCCTCTTTGAATCAGTTTCCTCATCTATAAAATGAACTGGAGAAGGAAATGGCAAACTACCTCAGTATCTTTGCCAAGAAAACCCCAAATGGGTTCATGAAGAATCAGACATGACTGAAAAACAAGAAAAAGGAAAATAAGATAGAATCCAGGCACACTCTAATATCATCTAGATTTAAATAGCACTTCTTATACTGTGGGTCACGAGCTCATGTGGGGTTGTGAAAATTTGGTAACAGTAAAAGTTTTCTGAATGCACAACGACCAAAAATTAATTAAAAATCTAATGAGTCATGAATCTGAGCCATTTCTGGCAGCACTTGCCTGTCTTGCATCTGGAAACTTCACTACAGCCTTGGTTCTGAACACAAAGCATGAGCACTGTGCCCTTATGCCACAATGCCAACAAACACTGCCAAAACGTGAAAAGGGGTCTCCAGTGGAAAGAATTTAAGAAATCCTGACACTGGAAAGAACAGCTTTCAAAGGCTAGAGAGAGGAAGGTTAGGAAAGACCCCATGGCCTAAACTTCTAGTGGGGAAGTCAGCCCAGGAGGAACAGGCCACTCTCCTGAATGCGGAAGAAAAGAAAGAATTGTCTTAAGAGACTGTGCAAGTTCAAAAGGAATCCGCTGACCACCTTAGGCTTTTTTAAGATGTGAAAATAAGGGCGGGTGAGAAGATAAATTCAGAAAGCATGGCCTGGTTTCATAAGAATGGTATCAACCAGTCAGTAAGAATTTTTTTAAGTACCTACTAGGCCCTATGCTAAGTGCTAGTGATAGGGAAAGAGGCAAAACATAGTCCCTGTCCCTAGGAGCTTGCAATCTAATGTCAGCAATTCTGAAGCTCAGAATAAGCTGGGTCTGGCAGAGGTTGTGTTTTGGAGAAATAAGATCACTGCTCAGGGTGGAGGGAGTAATGATAACCAATGTCCTAGAGAAAGAAGAATCACTAATTTCTTTTCCTTTCTTTTCTTTCTTTCTTTCTTCCTTCCTCCCTCCCTCCCTCCTTTTCTTTCTTTCTTTCTTTCTTTCTTTCTTTCTTTCTTTCTTTCTTTCTTTCTTTCTTTCTTTCTTTCTTTCTCTCTCTCTCTCTCTCTCTTTCTTTCTTTCTTTCTTTCTTTCTTTCTTTTTCTTTCTTTCTTCTTTCACAAAACCTTAGACTCAGTTCACTCTGAAGCTCATAGATTGGACCACAATTGGTCTCTACCCAGGCTCCACTTCATGACTGCGTTTTGGACCCTCTTACCTTAGAGTAAATGTCAATGGTAACTGTTTCTCTTTGGAACAACAGCCCTGAGGGTCTTCCCCTCCCAGCTTGACATTTTTTCCTTTTTTTCTTATTAAAGGAGCCATCCCCTTGACTCACTTCTTAAAGAGACCTAGTCACTAAATGGGCATTACCTCACTGAGTACCTGAAAAGGCCTTAGCTTAAAAAGACCAGGGTCTCCCATCGAATCCTGAGTCATCTCCAGTCATCCTGATGAATATCTGGTCATTAGATCCAGATGGCTCTGGAGGAAAAAGTGAGGCTGGTGACCTTGCACAGCTTTCCCTCACTCAAATAAAAATCCACTGTAAGTTATGCCATCATTTTCCTGATACCATGGTCCTCTTCGAAAACAAAGGACAAACACAACAAGTGAATGTCTAGAAAAGGAAGTGGGGATCACCAAGAGCCAGCTCGGCTTTGTCCAGGTCATTCCGGAATAGCCTCATTTCTTTTAATAGCAGTAGATGGGCAGAGTAAGGAAACACTGTAGCCTTATAGCCCACCTAGATTTTAGCCAATGATGTGATAAAGGCTTTTACGCTCTCTGCACAAAAGACAGATCAGAGCTCAACAACCTGGCAGACATGAGACAGGTCACAAGGCCAAACTTGAAAAAAGAGTCATTAAAGGTTCATTATCAGATTGGAGGCTGATCTCTACTGATGTGCTGTTGAGCATTTTTTAACAACGATTTGGATCAAGGCAGGAATCACACACTTATCAGTTTGGTAGATGACAAAAAACTGGGCAAGAAACAGTGAATGAGGGGCGGCTAGGTGTCGCAATGGATAGAGACTGGCCCTGGAGTCAGGAGGACCTGAGTTCAAATCCAGCCTCAGACACTTAACACTTACTAGCCGTGTGACCTTGGGCAAGTCACTTAACCCCAATTGCCCTCTCCTCCCCCCTCCAAAAAGAAAACAAACAACCAAACAAAAGAAATTTTAAAAAAGAAACAATGAATGTGTGAGCCAGAGTTGGGCTCCAGCAAGATGTTACTATGCAATGTCAGTCCCAACTTAAGAAGATGATGTTTGATGGGATAGACTTAAGTCTTTTATTAGTAACCTCAAATGAATTCGGGACCTCTTCGATTTGGGATATTCTCCCCATGATGTAGCTCAAAACAAATTTTGTTTAAAAAAAAAACACAACAAAGTTGGAGCTGGAATCAGATCTAGATCTTGAATCTTGAGTTCTGGCTCTGCCACTTACTACCTGTATGCCCTTGAGCAAAGCATTTATTAAGTGCCTTACAAATATCTCATTTTATCGTCACTAGCCCCCAGGAAGTAAGTAGCTTTTATAATAAATGTATTCTATTCTATAATATATTTTATATTATAACATTAAATAATATATTGTATTAAACATGTTAATTGATAATATAATATATTTTATATAACATAATAAAATTATCCTCATTTTATAGATGAAGAAATCAAGGCATATAGAGGTTCAAGTGACTTGCCCAGGGTCACACAGCTAGTAAGAGCTGTAAGTGTCTGAGGTCAGATTGGAACTTGGATTTTCCTGACTCAAGTCCAGTGCTCTGTTTACTGCTCTCCTTCTCTGGGCCTCAACTTCATCATTTACAAAATGAGAGAGCTGTAAGACATGACCTCTAAGGTCCTTTTGATCCCAAGTAACAGGAGGAAAATGATGACCTCTGCCTCACAGAGCTGGTAGGAAGCTCTGATGAGCTAATCCTTGTGAAGTCTGTTGGTCAAAGGAAAAAAAATAGCACTGATTAAGAAAGGCAAGAAATAGGGCCTGCCCTCAAGGAGTGCTCATTCTAATAGGGGAGGCCACATGTAATGACTGGGTATAGGCTGAGGATTTAGAGATGGAAGGCAATCTGAAAGGGGGGGCATTGGCTGCTGATGAGTCTAGGAAAGGTCTCATGCAGAAGATGACATTTGAGCTGAGTCTTGAAGAAATCCAGGAAACGAAGAGGTAGTGCTGAGGGGACAGAATGTTCCTGGGCTGGGGGACAACCAGTACAAAGACGTGGAGGTGGGAGCTAGAGTGTCCTGTCTGAGGAGCTGCAAGTAGGTCAGTGTCACTGGATCTCAGAGTGAGTAGAGAGGAGTCGAGTGTTAGAAGTCTGAAAAGGGAGAAGGGACCTGGTTAGAAAGAGCTTTAAATGCCAAACAAAGCACTTGACATTTAATCCTGAAGGAAATAGGGAGCCATGGGAGCTGATTGAGCCAGAGAGGGTCTGACAGCCTTAGAAAAATCACCATGGCTACTGAATGGAGAATAGAGTGAAGTGAAGAGAGATGAGCCATGAAGACCAGTTAGAAGGCTGTTGTCCAGGTGGCAGACAGTGAAGACCTGAACCAACATTGTGATTGTATGAAGGGGTCACATAGGAAATGCTACAACGCAAAAATGATCAAATTTGTCAATAGATTTTATACATAGGGTGAATGAGAGGGAAGGGTCCAGGATAACAGCAAAGTTGTAGGCCTAGGTGCCCGGGGAAAATGGCAGTGCCCTCACTAGGCATAAGGAAGTTCAGAAGAGGATTGGGGTTGGGGAGAAGATAATGAGATCTGTTTGGGATATATTGATTTGGAGATGCCTAAGGGACACTCAGTTTGCAAACCTTGAAGCACTACATACATGTTAGACTATATTATTGTTACAGGAAAAGAGAACTGTGTTAGTTAATAGTTCCTTGGAAAAAGATCTGGGGATTTTGGTGATTGTAAAGTCAACATGAATCAGTGGTGTGATGGGGGCAACCAAGAGAGTTCATGTGATCTTCAGCTGCATTAAAAGAGATCTAACACTCTAGACAATCCTCACCATTATAAATTATAGAGGGGTTGATGACCTGAATTAGTATAGGGAATTCTCATCTGAGAGTTTCCTCTATTAATGAAACCACATGTCTAGTCCCTGTCCAGGCCTATAATGTCCATAAGGTCTTGGAAGGTGATGAGAGTCAGGCTGTTCTCTGCCTTGGTCAGACTACATCTGGAACAATGGAGTCAGTTCTGGGTGCCGCATCTGGGGAAGGACATTGAGAAGCTGGAGTGTGTCCTGAAGCGGACAGTCAAAATGTTGAAAGGTCTTGAAATGTTGCCATATGAATATTGGTTAAAGGATCAGGAAATAAAGCCTTTAAGAAAGCCTTGGGGAGGTGGATGACCTAATAGGCAGGGTCAAGAGTTTGAAGAACAGTCACCTTCAAAATGTATTGTATTTCTTCTGTTTCCCTCTGGAGTATTTGCTCCAAATAAATATATACAAAACAAAGAATATGCAAGATAAGTAGGAAACAATCAAAAGAGGGAAAATACTGGAATTAAGAATTGGGGAAGGCTTCCTGGAGAAGGCGGGATTTCAGTTGGCCCTTAAAGGAAGCTAAGGCAGTCAGTAGTCAGAGGGGAGTCAGAAGGGAGAGTATTCCAGGCATGCAAGCTGGCCTTACAAAGCAGCAAATTTGGGTTTGATATAAGGGAAAATTTCCTAACAGAGTCATCCTGGAGTGAAAAAAAGCTGCTTTGGAAACTACTGGGCTCTTGTTGGATTTACTGTAAAATATATGCTTGTTGGAGATGCTGTAGAGTGCTCCTATGATCATATTTAAAGATGAAAGTGATCTTAGAGGTCACTCAGTCCAACCCCCTCTTTTTCTTTTTGGAGGGGGGAAGGCAGAATGATTGGGTTAAGGGACTTGCCCAAGGTAACACGGCTAGTAAGTGTTAAGTATCTGAGGCTGGATTTGAACTCAGGTCCTCCTGACTCCAGGGCGGGTGCTCTATTCACTGCACCACTTAGCTGCCCCAAACCCCCTCTTTTTCAGATGTGGAAATAGAGGTCCAGAGAAGTTAAGACACCTGCCCTGGATCACACAGAGCCAGAATCCTGGCCCAGGGGCAGAGATTCCACAGCCAATACTTTTGATACTAATGATTCATTTTTTTAACCAAAGTGGGTTTTGAACCACATCCTTGCAGAGAATACCCCAAATCGATGTCTGACTGTGAAGCTTTACGCCGATTTCTATTAAATTTCGTTTCTCTTCCAGCAAACCCCCTCTGCCTCAGGAAGGTGATTGTAGTTTAGGTGTGGGTGGGTCCCCAAGGCCCCTTCCAACTCTGAGATCGTTGTCTGTAAGTCTCAACGTCCTTAAATTCGGTCGTGTAGAAAAGGGAAATTTTGGTGAGAGAAGTGGACGTGTGAAGGGACTGGGAAAGAAAGGGTTAAGAGGGTCTATTTGGAGAGACATCTTTAAAAGGAGGGAAAGGCCAGTGTATGAGTGGTTGTTGTTGTTCAGTGTTTTGGTCGTGTCCAACCATTCATGACCCCATTTGGGGTTTTCTTGGCAAAGATCCTGGAGTGGTTTGCCATTTCCTTCTGCAGCTCAGGAGTGGGAAATGAGAAGATTTGTGAGCGAACCTTGTTTAGGGCCTCATCACCTGGACCTCTGGTCTCTAAACTGGACTTTCCATTTCCAGTCTCTCTTCTGTCCCATCTGTCTTCCCCCTGGATGCCAAATTGATCCCCAAACACTTCTCTGACCATGCCAGGCACCCTTTATTTAAAAATCTTCGGGGTCTCCCTGTTGTAGGATAAGGTACCAAATCTTCAGCCTAGTACTGAAAACTCTTCTCAATGGGGTTCACACCTGCTTCTCACTTCAATACACATTCATTAAGCACCTACTGTGTGCAGGTACTGTGCTAAACACCGAGGATGCAAAAATGGGCAAAAGCTCCCTGCCCTCAAGAAGCTTACAATCTAATGGGAGAGAGAACATGCAAACACATATATACAAAGCAAACCACACACAGGATAAAGTTATGAAGAAGGGTTAGAGAGGCTTCCTGTAGAAGATGGAATTTCAGCTGGGCCTTACAGGAAGCCAGGGAGGTCAGTAGTAGGAGTGGAGGAGGCAGAGCGTTCCAGGCAGAGAAAATGCCCAAAGTGTCCGTGGAACAGCCTGAAAACCAGAGTCCTGGATCTCAGAGCACCTGCTGGGGAGGAAGGCGTAAGAAGACTGGAAAGGCTGTGAGTGCCCAATAGAGCATTTTGTATTTGCTTCTGGCAGCAACGGGAGCCATTGGGTTATCTCACATCCCTCCCCTTTGTGTACTTCCTGTCACTGTTACTCTGGCTTGTGAACTGTTGCTTGTATGAGACATTCCATCTTCATTCTTCCTCAGGAATGGGAATGGACCTCAATTTGGTCTCACAGGATGCCCAGGGGTTTCCTTTCAAACACTGCTAAGGGACCATCTTCCTCCCACACCAGGCTTTTCTCAAACCTTTTCCCCTCTTCCCCATGGTAATGCTTTTGCTCTCCATGGACTACTTTGTATTTCTCTTGAATCTTTTCCAAGTAAAAATAATAACAGCCAGCACTTATATAGAGCCTTAACATTCGCAAAGAACTTTAAAAATATCCTTTTTTGATCCTTATGACTCTGAGAGGTAGGTGCTATTATCATCTTAATTTTACAGATTGAGACAAAGGTTTAGTGACTTGTCTGGGGTCTTCACAGCTTGATGGCTAGACCACCTAGCTGCCTGTTGGGTAGAACCATAAGTCCTTGAGGGCAATGACTGTGTTTGTTTTTGTATCACTAGTATCTAACACTTAATAAGGTGCAGCTAGGTGGCTCATTGGATAGAATGCTGGGACTGGAGTCAGAAGACGAGTTCAAATCTGCACTCAGACACTAGCTGCATGACCCTGGGCAAGTCACCTAACTTCTGTTTACCTTAATCTTGATCCTTACAAAGGAAATGGCAAACCACTGAAGTATCTTCTTCAAGAACACCCTATGTACAGCATTGGTATGGTATTGCCCATGAGCTCACAAAGAGTTGGATGCAAAAGCACTTAATATGTTTTCGTTGAACTGAATTGAATGAGGGAATAGGGCTGTGAATGGAAGGAGGAATATGAAAGAGAGGTTTATTGAGGTGCAGGGCTCAGAAGGGAAGGGTCATAGGAGGGGAGGAGCCAGTGAGGGAAGGAGTCTGGGAAGGGAGGGGCTGTGAGGGGAGAGGTCCCTCATCCCTCCCTGCTCTTTCAGCCTGGACATTTCCTGACTTGCCAACTCTTCACTCCATCCTTTTCATCACCTGCTCTGGGAACTGCTTCTGGAAAGGACTTGTCAGCTGACTGGGACTAGTCACTTTTTTCTTTGTAAACCCAGTATTTAGTACAGGACTTGACACATAGTAAGTGCTTATCGACCTGTCTTGTTTTCATTAATTCATTGTGAGAGGAGAAAGTTGTGAGGAGAGAGGCTGTGAATCAGGTGATCAACTAGAATTTAAGAGCCTACTATGTGCTAGAACCTACTAAGTGCTAAACACTGTGTTAACTTCTGAAGAAACAAAGACAAATACAACACAGCCCCAGAGCTTAAATTTATAGGGGAGACAACATGTACACACAGAAGGTAATTGAAACTAGAGTAGGAGACAGCATAGCCATGACCAATTGGTTTCCCCATCCCCCAGTTGATGTAGTCACAGAAAGCAAAGAGTAGATTGCAGAGGAAATGAAGTATTAATATATTAGTGAAGATGCATCTACTCTCTGTCTCTCCTTACAAAGTGCAGAAATATTTCTGTGATTGAATTGGAAGAGATGTTTAGGACTGGCTGAAAATTGGTTATGTCCCTGGAGGCCTTTAAGTAGCTAACCCTGCCAGTCCCTGGAAGCAGTCAGTGGAGAATTCAAGAAAAACTTTTAGCTCAGGAGGAACTTTGTGTAGTGTCCCTTTTATCTACGCCAGAGGGCAGCAAGCTATGAGGAAGAGGGAATTTTTCTTTCTTCCCCTTCCCCCATCTGACATTCTGCTTAGTAATGGAGCTACTTAGGAGAAAACACCTCATCCATCAGTTTTGGAGTTTATTTTAAGAGTTCAAGGAACAGTTGAGGGGGTTGACGGACATGTTCCAGTGAGACAAAGACACGGAGAAGCAGTGACCGCAGGGAGAAAGCAGCTTTGAGGAGTCTGACAGGAAGGCAGTAGGGAAGAGAGAAAAGAGGAAGGAGCCCGCAACGAGTTTAAGGTTGAACTAGCCCTGTCAGTCAAGAGTTGAGCTGTGGAGAGAACTCCATGAAGAGAAGTCTTTGCAATGTTAGAGACATAAGCTGCCCTCGCTAACTACGTTCATTTCCTTATTACTACGATACCCTGTGCCCAGTTTTACCATAGATTTTTTTTTGGGGGGGGAGTATATTTGTGGAGAATGAACCTAAAGGGTTTTTTTGGGGGGGGGGGAGGGATGCTTTGTGTTACTGTTCTTAACATGCTCTCTCAGTTAATAACGTTTCTTTTAGCTGTTGTATCTATTGGCTGACTGTTCATGGGAAGCACACCTATGCGGGTTTGTGGTTTACGGCCCTATAAAGGACCCCTGTATAAGTAATAGTCACCTCCTGTGAGGCTAAATGTTGTTTATTCTGATATCAGTCAATCCTTCTCATATGAGTGTCTGTTGGTACAAAATAAATAAAAAGTAATTTGAGGAAAGACACTAACAGTGAGGGAGATCAGGTAAGGTCTCATGTAGGAAGTGGCATCTGAGCTTTGTTCTAAGAGGTTACACGAAAAGGACTGGGACGGGAGCCAGAGCTGGGCTAGGACTGAGGCTAAGGGAAAGCAGGGCAGAGGTATTTCTTTTTTTTTTTTTCCTTTCTGCCTTAAACACAGCTTTGCCGCAGAGCAAGCTGGGAAGAGCTGTGAGGGGTGGGCCAGCAGAGTTGTGCGCATGCTCTAGATCGGCCGTACCCGTTCTTCCCTCCCTTGCCCCTACTTTCTTTTACTTCCACTTCCTCGGTCTGTGTTTGGGACTTGGCCTCTGGCTCACCATTGGACGCTCCACCCCTCCTGGTTGGATTTAGATCCTGGGCCGGCTTCCCTGGGGTTGCGGTCCACTCAGTACTGGGACTGGGGTGGGGAGGGTGGGAGTAGGAAAGGAGTTATAGGGATGGGCAACGCGGTCCCGGAATCATTTCGTATCTCTGCCGGATCGTGTGCCTGCTGCCCTCATCTGGCCCCAGCTGGGAAAACAGACCCCTTGTGGCGGCGCTGAGGGTGCCTCTATCTCCCCCTTGTGGCCAAAGCTGGCACTGCCTCCTCCCTGCCCCTCCGCCCCTCCCAGCCTTTCCCGTCCACTACCAGCCTGTGTTCTGACCTGGGCGAGCCACATAGCGTCAGAGGCAGCAAGGGAGGGACCTTACAGACCTACGATATCCCTGCCCTTGGTTCACTGGGAGGAGAACCTCATCAGCATACGCGTGGAATATGCAAAATATCTTTATTTCCCTTGGGCTCCGCCCTGCGGACTGCCCCTACCCCATCTCCCTCCTGGCCGGTGCCCGGAAGCCCCAGGTCAGCCCGAGGCAAAGCTGGAGTTATTTCCCCAGCGCTTTTGTTAGCCTCTCGTCCTCTTCTTATATCTCTCCCTGCACATCTGGGCAGTTTAATAGCCGACCTCTTCTTCAAGGTTCCTCGTTCCCCACAACCCTCCCTAGTCTCTCTTAATTGTCTTCCCCGCTTCCTCCAGGCCTTCTCTCGGTTGAAGCCTCCGGGCTCCACAGCTCTGGCTTTCTCAGTCTGGCCTTGCATAATCCAGCCTGGCCCAGACAGAAGACCACTAGAATCGGCCAATGGTGCTGTGCTGGGAGGTGCGCAAGGAGCTGGCATCCCAGGCTCCCCTGGGCAGGCCCTTGGCTTCATGCCAGGGCGGGAAGAGGCGGAGCAGCTGGCGCAGTACAGCTTGGCGTAGCAGGATGTAGACCCAGGGGTCCAAGATCTGATTCCAGGAGGCCAAACGAACTGCTAGTAAGAGCAGGTGCTGCAAGGAGCCCGAGCTCCAGCCTCCCACAGCAAGTACCACCAACACCTGGGGACGAAGGAGGGACCAAGAAGGAAGGGGTCAGAGGAGAAGGAAGGGGGACATTATAACAGTTCCTATTTCTCTCCTGATCCAAAGGGCTACTGAGCATTTTCTTTACAACCACCTTATAAGATAGTGTACTCCCAATTTGCAGATGAGGAAATTAAGGCTCAGTGAGTTTAGATGACTTCTATCCCATACATCCTTTAAGAAGCCTAGAATCAGGTGGGCAGGGGCACAGAGAAATAAGCCCAGTGAGAACACTGTGTCCAAACTGGGGGAAAGGAGCTTGGGGCTGGGCAGGGAAAAACCAATATTTGGGATTCTGAAAGATGGGGAATCAAGAGTTGGGATGTCCCTAGGGGTGAGAGACCCAGGAATCTCCTAGAAGGCATTTGGAGCAGTGGTCTGGGAAGGAGAATGGGAGGAAGTGCCTCAGGCTGTTGACTTGGGGGACAGTGGAATTGTTGGGATCATAAATGTCCAAGGGTTTCTCCAGTCTCCAATCCTTCCTCCAAGGATTCTTTGGAGAAGTATATCTGTTCAGACACATCTCCTTGCCCAAGGAAGCCTCCTTGGGGGTATCCATCAGGAGATGCCCACACAGGGAAATCTGCCCAGGGATGCATGTACTCACCAGTAAAGGGCTCCAGCAGATGCAGGATACCACCATGATGCCCACCAGCTGGCCAACCATCTCCACATCATGGGCCCGAGCTCGGCGTGGGGTAGGGGAGGAATAAGAGGAAAAGGAAGATGATGCTGAAGAGGATAAGGAGCCACCACCTCCGCTACGGGTCACCCTGCGGCTGCTCCCCTGGCGCCGCCGCCAACGTGCTCGAACTAGTGATAGTCCACTGAGCATGTTGCACACCAGGGCAGCCAGTAGAGAGGCCAGACCAAGGCCAGAGAAGAGCATTGCCAGGATGGCTTCACCCCAGCCCCTTGGCTGGGCCAGCCCTATGAAGCACCAAGTTCCTGGGTACTGCAGCTCATAGCGCCCCACATGCAGCAGGGGCAGGAGAGCAATGCTTAAGGCAATGCCCCAAAATACCCCAAGTGCCAGGCGGGCTCGGGCAGCTGAGACCAGGCTGGCATGGAGCAAGGGTCGGGTTACTCCAACACAACGCTCAATTGCCATCCCACAGCCCAGCAACAGTGGGCACAGGCCAAAAAAGACCATACAGGCCCCCATGAATTGGCAGACAGGGCCGGCAGGAGCCGGATCTGTGGCATAGAGGTGCTGCAGGACCAGGGCCCCCGGGATCACATGGCCAGCAAAGTCTGTGGCCACTAAGCCTGTGGCAAAGAGCAGGAAAGGGGCCCGAGTACGACGGCGGCGGAATCGGATAAAGGCCCGGGCAAGGATGGCCAAAGCCAGGACGTTAGAAACAGCGCCCAATGTCATGGAGAAAATGGGCATCACTGGAGATAAGGCTGGGTGGACTTCTGAGCTGTTGGTCCCTGGGCATGTTGAATTCTCCCCTTGCCAGCTGAGGTTGTACAATGGGCAAAGGGACATGTCAGGTGGCAGTGGGTGTCTGAGCAAGAGGAGAAAAAAGGAGAGGGGGAGGATGAAAGCCTGATGGGAGGCTGGTATTCTTTGCTGTCCCCATCCAATGCCTCTTGTTCTTCATCCCTCTATATCCCCATCATCTCTGCATCCCCCCATTCTCCATCCTTTCCTGCATAGTCCTGCCCCCTTCTGTTCCCTGAGTCTTCATAGCTCCACGCTACCTCCCAAGCCCCACCCAATTACATGATCCATTTTTCCCACCACCCCTACCCTTATTCACAGTCCTCGAACCCCAAAGACTGGCAGATTTGCTTTGTCCCTTTGCAGTGTGGCATGGGGAGTAACCGTTGGCCTGGATCTGACCCCAGGTATCCCAAGAAGGACTGGGAGGAAAGGGTAGGTAGGTGGGAGAGCAAGTTCAGAGAGACGTACAAATGAAGCGGGTGGTAGGTATGGGGGCAGATAGAATGGGAAAGGCATAGGAGTGGGGGGACAGATGAAACTGGGTGAAAAGACTGAGGTAGATATAGGGGGGAGAATAAGGAATGGGCAGACGAGGACTGACAGACGGCTCTATCAGAAAGGTCTGTGGGACAAACAAGAAGGCCCCAGGATAGGGAATAGTTGACGGGGTGGGGATATAGAGGAAGATCAGAACCAAGTTGGGAGAAAGATTAGGAGGGACAGACAGGGTGGAAAAACAGGGGTGGGGGACAGAGGTAGATGACACATTGGGTTGGGGATAGACAGTGAGAGGGAACAGAAGGGGTTCTCCCTGCCCTGTACTCTTTCCCAGGCAGCCCCACCCTGAGCCCCTCGGGACATTGCTCCTGTATCTCCCAGGTAGGATGAGTTGGGGAGCCCAGGCTCCTGTGGCCAGCCCGTTCTGGCCTCTTTTACCTGATGCTCCTCTTGTAGCCCTGGGCCCCGAGGACCCATCCCTCCAGGCTTTGCTCGGCAGCAACACTTCTTGTCAGCTTCAGCGCCCAGCTGCACTCTCCCCAAGGCCAGTAGCTCTCCAGGGCCCCGGCTCACTGAGCTCAGGGGGGCGGCTCCTTTGCTCCCTCCCGCCCCCATCCCGCCTCCAACAGCCAAGAGCCGCTCCTCCTTCGCCACCCTAACCCCCTATCACCCCTCATCCCTCCCCCTAACCTGAATGAGGTTGAGAGGGAGGATTGCCTATTAGCATCTCCAAGCCCTGATCCTATTAGCCAGCAGACACCCCCTGCCCTTCTTTATTTAATACAGCACCACCCAGTTTTCTTCCTGGGAGCCAGGGTCTATGAGAGGGAGGTACCCAGTCTCTAGGTAGGTGTAGGGTGGGGCCCTGGCAGAAATAGGGGATAGGGGCAGGAAGAACCCAGGGACACTGTTGGCACTGTAGCAGCCCCATCCTCCCAGGCCTAGTACTGCCAGGGCCACTGACTTGGCAACCCTCCTTCTCTGACAGTCTGTGGCCCAAGAGGGGGTCCCTGGGGGGCTCTCTCCCCCTGATGTAGATGCTAGGTCTGGATCCAACTCAGCTTATCCAGTGAGAAGAACCTAGAAAGAGGATATACCTTTACTACCTGGTCCCACTGCTCACTTCGTGACTGGGGTGGGGGGTGGGGGGGTCAAGAGATTAACAACTATTATGACTTCACGTCCATAGCACACTAAAGTTTATCGAATGCTCTCCCCACAACAACCCTGTGAGGTAGACAATGCAGATTATTAGTCTTGCTTTACAGATCGGGAAATCGAGGCTCAAAGGGGGTGGATTTGCCTGTGGCCACAGAGCTAATGTCAAAGGCAGGATTTGAACTGTCTCCAACCAATACCATTTCTTTTCCCTCTGTACCTCGCTACAAGGCATCCCCTCTTGCCATCTGCCTCTTCTTTTAGGCTCTGACCTTCTGTCCCCATCATCTCCCCTTCATTAGACCTACAAAAGAAGCTTAGAGAGCTCCATAGAATTGTTGGGTTTAGAGCTGGCAGGGTTCTTGGAGATCATTGCCCAACCCTTCCCCAATTGAGAGGAAACTGGGCCAGCTCCCACCCCCATCCTCTCTAGTTCCTTACCCCCCATTCTCAGGCATGGGGCCCTCATACTTTTCTCATTAATAACAATAATAATGCCGAGAAAATCCAAACACTGGAAAATGTGAGTGTCTCAGATACACATTCCCCTTTCTCCCCCCACTGCAGCCCTCCCTCTGGGGCTCCAGGCGGCAGGGCATCCCAGGTGAGAGGACTCTTTCCCAGCTTCTTGTACCAATCTGTCCCTGACTTCTCCGTGAGCCCAGGGGCTTTAGAGCTGAGAAGGATCTCAGAGGTCATCTAGTCCAAACCTCTAGTTTCCAACAGGGAAATTAAGGTCAGAGAAATTAGGTGAACCTCCCAAGGTCACAAAGAATGGTTAAGACAGGATTTAAATTCATCTCCTCACCCCAAATCCAGGGTCCCACTGCCTATGGTACGGATCTCTGTCCTTTCCAAACAGTTTATGGATGGACAAGGACTCCTAGGAAATACTGGCTTGTGAACAGGGCTTTGCTGGGGGGACTAGGGACACCAAGCATAGCTCATTGATGAAGAGGGCATGCAGCTTGAGAGGCATAAATGAATTGAGGAGAAGGAGGTAATGCTCTTCACTTGGGTGGGGGGTGGGGTTCAGCAGGATAGGGGGGAGGAATGGATGGGCTGGAGGTCCCCCCCCCCATTCTTTTATTTATGTCAGGCTTAGGCTGGAGGCGTTTCTCGAAGAACATGTAATCCCTGAGGAGGCTGGAGCTGGGATGAGGACAAGGGGAGGGTTGAGGAGAGGACCCAGGAGTCCTGCCTTCCAGCACCTTTTTCTCTCCCTCTCCCCTTTTCAAGCCTATCCTACTCCTCTTCTGGGACCCACTCTGAACTCTGCAGTTCTAGACCCCTAAGACTCACATACCCCTTCCCTCCTTACACCCATACCATTAACCCTAGATCAGAAAAAGATGTGTACGATGAGACTGAATCATCCAAACTGACACAAAATGGGAGACACATCCCAGATTCAGAACCATCCCCCTTTCACACCCCATGGGGAAATCTATGAAAGGATCCCCATCTGTCCTGCCAGTTCTCCACCCCTCCCTCCACCTCTCTGATTCAATTTCTTACTTTCATGTTCCTACTCCAAACCCTGGGGGTTGAAGCTGGCTTTCCTAATTTCTCCCCCCACCAAGCAACTGCACCCATTTCCCTGAGGCCCCCCTCCCTCTTCCCAGGGATGAAGAGCTGACTGTCAAAACAATGGTGTCGGGTTTATGTCAGTCTCTCTGCATCTTCCTCCATCAGCCTGGCCCAAGGCCTGAGGGGTCCAGGCTTAGGGTGGGGGGAAAGTTTCTAGCTGCCAGATGCTCTGCTCATCAGGGACCAGTCATCATCTCTTGCTGACTCATACTCTCAAAGGCTGGTAAGATTACCCTTAGGATACGTCTGGCCCAAGGAAGAAACTGAGGCTGGAGAGAGAGGAAGCCATGTGACTAGGGTCATGTGCCTAGAGCCGGGACTCCTAGGAACCACAGGATTTGGATCTGGAAGGGATAAGAACTAGTCTGGTTTGCATCAATTTACAGAAGGGGAAACTGAGGCTAAGTGGAAGTGACTTGCTTAGTCACTCATCAAATATATGTTGAAGCTAGAACTTGCCCAGAGCCCATGCCTAGGCAGGGAGGAAAAGAGAAAGGGGTTTCTGGCCTCTGCATCCCACCTCACCTATCTCATTATTTCATCTTTGGGGCTGCACTTGGGGACTCAGATATTCCTACTAAGAACGCTAAATCTGAATCAATGGCTAGGAATTCCAGTCCCCCTCTGGGGCTCAGTTTCCTCAATATAAAATGGGAAAGTTATTCTTGCATATCTCCTTCTTCGGGTTGTTTTGGAGAATGCTTTCTAAACTGTGAAACATAAAAACGTGTTATTCCTGATAGGACAAGGCCCTTGTTACGTGGCTGGTTTCCTAGAGATACAGGGCCCCAGACGGGCCCAAAGGGTGCGTCCCTGCCTCTTTGGGAGGTGCAAAGCAGTCAGAAAGAACCTCAGAGCTGAAAGGGACCTCGGAGACCACTGAAATACAACCACGACTTACACAGGAGGAAAAGAAGGCCCAGAGAGAGGAAGATCACCCACGAAAATAATGGCATGGTCAGGACTTGGGCTCAAGTATACAGATTTCCAAGGCAGCTGCAATCTCAAGCTGAAAACTTCCCTTGCTTAGAAGCCTGGAGGGAGGGCCTGGGAGCTAATCAGGCAGAACAGTGGGTGGGAAGAGGCAGGGGAGACTGGGCCAAGGTCTCCTAATTCAATTTGGGGAACATAGGGGATGGATTTCAGTCTACACATTCTTTCCCAGCTCAAGCTCAGCCCCCCACCCCTTAGGCCACGCAGCTCAGCTCCACTCAAGAGATCTCTTTATGTTAAAGACAACTCAAATATAAAACTCCCCAGTCAAGACCTGCCCCACTCCCTCACAGTCAGTGAGGGCAGTTGGGGACCCATGGGGACACCTAAAGGAAGTCAGTCCTAGGACAGGGGATGGGTTCACAGCAGTCAAGTTCAAATACAGAGGTAACAGGAATGGGGAGTGTCATAGTGGTGATGGTGACCTTATTGCAGTTGCTGGAATGAGAACAAGGGAGAGGGGGGGATAGTGGCTGCCTGGTTGCCACTCCCCTCCCCTACGTCAGGGAAACCAGGAGAGGTCACAGCCTCCCCCCTGAAACAAAGCTGGGCACCTCAGGGAGGGGAGTGGGGCCAGTTTGGCAGCTGATGTGGAAAAGTAGAAGCGGGAAGAAGGGAGAGGCTTCCCAGCTCTCCCTCCCCCAATCTAGACACTGAGGTAGGTGGGAAGGGGAGGAGGGGGACTCCCTGGGGACCCCAGCCAGGCTGAGGAAGGGAGGGGCTGTACCGATTGGATGGAGAGCACTGAGGGTCAGGCCTTCTCCCTCCTACTCTGGCTGTGTGGGGAGCGTTGGATTCCAGTGGCGGTAATGGTGGTGAAGGCCTGGGGGCCTGGATCCTTGGCGTAGCTCTTCTCTCTGACCCCTCCTCCCTCTCTCTCTGAGCCCCCAGACAAAGACTTCTTCAGTGCTCTCTCCCCTAAACAGCAATGATGGTGCTGGGATAGGCCCCAGGCGTCTGGTCTCCCAGACTTTTTGCTCCCAAGGCCCCACGGCCCTGGCTCATGTTAACTCTGTCCCACATTTCCTCGGAGTTAGTCCAATCTGAGTCCTAGTAGCGTCCAACTTTGGCATCTCCGATCGCTCCCCACACATCGAAGACAAACTCATCAGGGAAGGCAAAGTCACCTAGCCGTTCGTCTAAAGCCTCCGCCAACTCATCCGGGTTCCGCTTGTCCCTGCCCAGCTCTACCATGGTGGCTGCTGCTCAAAGGAAAGAGCAGGGTCAGCAGCCCGGCTCCCCTGCTCCTAACTCCTGCCCGACCCCCTGTAAGCACCCAGTCCAGCTCCCCCTACCTCCAAGCCCCACATCCCTGTCCAAAGGAGCTCACCCAGCTCAGTGTCCCGAATGCCCATGTAACTCTCTAGCAGGTCATCCACTTTCTCGATGGCCTTCTCCTCGAATGCTGAAGGCTAGTGGGGGTGGGGAGAGAGAACATTAAATTCAACTCAGTCTGCATTAATTACTTCCTATGTATAGGATCCATATATATATAAGGTACTACAAAGCAGGCAGGGGGCGAGCTGGGGCCAGGGAACCAGAGGCAGAGGGAAGGGACCATGGGGCCAGCAGCACCACCACTTACCAGTTCTTCCACCGTAGCTGGACCCCGAGAACGGAGGCGAAGGGTCCCCCTGCCAGTGCCAAGTTGGGGTCCTGAGCCAGGCCGGGCCCCTGCTGACCTCTGACTGATCATGTCTGAGATGGGCAAGGAGGGTGTCAGTGTCTGACATTCCCTTTGCCCCCCCTACCCTGACTCCAAATACCCCCTCTCGTCCATGGACCTTGACCCTCCTCAGAGAGTTTGAGAACTTGACAGGATCCTAGGCATCAATCACTAAGTCCAACACCCCCATTTCACAGATGAGGACATTAAGGCTTAGAATAGTAAAGTCACACCCTCAAAGCCTAATGAATCACAGGGCTCACATTCAAAGCCAGGTCTTTGGACACCAAAGTAGAGTTCTTTCCATTATCCCTTCTTGCTTCTCTCCACTGAGCCCCAATGGAATGGGAGCTCCTAGGCCCCAACTTCAACCAGGACCAAAGAGCTTCTGTTTGAGGTCATAGGACTCAGAGCAGAAAAAGACCTTTCATTTGGGGTTGGTGTTGTCGGTGATGTGGAAACATCAAAGGAAAATGACTTGTCTAAGGTAATGAACAAGATTCAAACTCAATTCTTCTGACCCATAATACAAGCCTCTCAACTGCCTCAAACTGCTTTGAGATGTGTCATGGCCCCTGACCCTTCCTCCCTTGGAGCCCCTTGCCAGGACTGGGACAGAATCCAGGCATTCCACTGGGGGCTGGAGAAGGGACAGTGCGGTGAGGGGGAGGGCCAGGGTTGGCTGGGGTCAGAAGTTCTGCAGCTGGGAAAGGCTGATGCAGTTTGTTGGAAGGAGAAGGGATAGGAAATGAAAGCCTTGAAGTCTGGTGTTCAGGGTTGGGACTAGAGTGGAGTAGATAAAGCACTGGATCTGGGGGGCCTAGGTTCAAATTCTGACTAGTACTTATCAAGACCACTTTGGGCAACCATATCCTCCTTCCGGGTCTCAGTTTTCTTATCTATGAAATAAAAGGTGTTGCAGAGGATATTCCCAAAGGCATCATCCAGCTCTGAAGCCTCTGCTCCTGAGAGAGCTGAGCAACTGAAAGGGGAATAACTGCCAGAGTTCCAGGGGAGTGGGGAAATAAGCCATCTGGTTCCTTCAGTAGCACCTCCAGCCTAACCCTGGGCTTTACCCTGAGGCCAGAGCCTGGAGCAATGAAGTACAGAGAGAACAGGATGCCTTGCTTCTCTCTCTCTCTCCATTCTAATATGGGGGAGCAGCCTTTCTGGCCCCTATCCAGCCTCCAACATCTCAGCCTGTGTTGAGGAAGCAGCTGGATAATGCCTGCTCTTCTCCCCCTTCCCCCATTTTGGCCCAGGGCTCTGGTCCCATTCCTGAGAGGCAGCAGAGCCAAACGCAGGGGGGCTGGAGATGGCATCAGTTATGGTTGGCCAAGCATCCCCAGCAGGGGCTCCCTGTGCCCTGGAGGTGGGGACCTCGAGGGTTTGGGAAATTTGAGTATGAGGTAAGAGGGAATGGGGGGGTGAAATAGGGGGAAGCTGGAGGGTGCTGAGTACTGTGGAGAGAATTGGTGTGAGTCTGGAAGAAGGGAGGGGCTGGGGGGGGTAGGGAGACTGTAAGCAAGGGCCTTAGGGAGATTTTTAGGCAAGGAAACATGGGGAGGTTTAGTGGAATTGAATGGGGAGGAGAACTTGAGACTAGGGAAAGAAATAAAGTTTGCAGAGGTTGAGTACAGGAGAGGACATGCGGGAAAGAGACAGAGGTTTGGTTGGGCAGGAGCTGGGGGAATTAACAAAGAGTTAATAGATAAGAGGGGAACTGGGTTGCCACAGAAATTGCCAGGACAGGAACATGCCAGAGGGTGGCAGGTGCTGCCACCTGAGACCAGTACTGGGGGGAGGGTCATATGATGCAGAAGCCAGGAGGGAAAAGCTCCCCCCAGGCCCAAGGGTGGGTCACAAGCTGGTGCCTGCAGAGCCTTCAGGAAAGCCAGTCCATTAGTCCTGGGCCTCTTCCCTAGCAGGGAGCTCCCTCTATGGGCTGAATATAAAGGTGGGGGAATACATGCTGGCTGCTGGAAATGGGGGACACAGGAGAAAAGGATCTCAACCCCCCCGGTGGAGGATCCCAGAAGGAGGGGGATTGCCCCTTGGCTCTCCCAGTGTCCTTGGGAGTCTATATTTCAGATCAGATAAAGATTCCTAGTCTCCCCAATCTGGGCAGGAAGCCTAGGCTACTTTCTCATCCCAGCTCTCAGGTCCCACAGCCCTTTCCTCCCCCAGACCCAGCCCACTTCCCAGTGCCACCGTCTTCTGTAGACCCTGTGCCTCCAGGCTCCGTCACTCACCAAAGGCCTTCCGGGGCTCCGTGAGCTTGAGGGTGAAGGTTCGGCCTCTTGGCAGGTCCTTGAGCATCTTGGCCACCTCATAGTGCCGGCAGCCCAAGAGGTTCTGCCCATTGATGGATTCTATCATGTCGCCCACACTGATCACTTGGATCCGGTCAATCACACTCCCCTCCTTGATCCGCTGTGGATGGAGACACACCCAGCTTGGCACCATAGGCTTTCATCACCCTGAGCCAGCCAGGTGAGTGTGTGTGTGTGTGTGTGTGTGTGTGTGTGTGTGTGAGAGAGAGAGAGAGAGAATGTATGGCTCTGATGCTTTGCCTCTGGGCAGGGATTGGATAGTCCCCACTTCCCATTTTATTTGACAAATGAAGAAACTGGGGATCCTAGAAGTCAAAGGATTTGACAAGGTCACACAGTTAAAACCTGTTAGAACTGGGTGAACTGAGGTCTTCTAACTCACTCCAATGTTCCTTCTGTCATGTTTTCTGCCCCCCCTCCCCCATACCTTGATGAAGGCATAGCCAGCCCCGTTGTCAGTGATGGTCAGCCCCAGGGCCTCCTCTGACTTGAACACTTCCACCTCCTTGCGCTGGCCTTTGACATGGGCGAAGATGAAGTCCTCCAGCCCTATCTGGCCTCCGAGCAGCTTCTCCATGTCCACTTTGTGTGTGTTGAGAGTGCAGAACATTACCTGGGAGGAGAAGCTGGCCTGAGGATGGGCAAAGGATCAGTATCCAGCCCACCAACTCTAGCCCTCAGGGCAAACCTTATTCCTTGTGGTAGTGAGATGTGGGTAGATCTCTGATTGACAGAGTGGTGTGTGGGTTAAATGTTCATATCCCAGGAAGACCCTTCCATCTAGATCTTAATACCCAGGGAAGCCATTCTCTAGTCTTGTAGAGCCTCCCCAGAAGGATCTCCAACATCTAGATGCTGTCTCAGGATGCGGACACACCCATCATGACTCCCACCTCCATCTCCTGATTACAGCAGTGGAGGATACTCTCATGGCTAGCCTTTCTTCTGCCTCCCTGTTAGAACATACTATTAACAAGAAGGAAGTAGCAGTCACCTTAGTTCTTTTGGGTGGAGTTATTAAAGTGGAAGATCAAAGATTCCTTATAGATACAGTTTACTTAGATTGTAGCAAACCAATGGATGAAATAGTTTATGCTATTCTTGTGGAAAAGACAGGAAAATGTGGGTCAGGCAAAATTCGTTGGATCTGGAACTAGATGAATGGCCAGAACCAAGTCGTAGGCATGAGGGATTCAATATTAGGAGTTTGGTCTGAACATCTACACAGGAAAGACAAAGTGGATGAGGACTGTCTATTGTGCTAATTATGACATGTAAGTGGATGGATCACCTATAGAATGTAGCTATCCATATGTATATCTGGGACAGTACAAATGGACGATGAATGAGGCTCTGAACTAAACCAGAGGAGAGCTAATTGGAATGCCTTCAGGAAACTGCAAATGCCCCCAAGCTGCTTTTAGAAATAAAAGGCCCATCTTTTGAACACCCATTTTCTAACAGTGTTGTTATATGGCTGCAAGATATGGAATACAATTGTCTCTGAAGAACTGAAAAGATCACAGAGACGGGAATGACAGACGCATGGATGAGGCTGCAGTATATAACCAATGAAGAACATCCAAGAACAGGAGTAAAATGTGTCACCAGGGAAAGTTATGAAAGGAAGAAAAGCTAGGCTGCTTACAAATGAGGGCCAGGATGACACGTGAACAGCTTGTACTCCACTGGTGTCTTTGGAGGGTCAGGCCCCCAGCTCACTGGGGTTTACCCTTGGGATGAACTTACGGAAAGGCCAGAGTAAGAACAGCATAGGATGGGTTGAGATCTGCATTGCTAAAGAGAACTATTTAAGTATTTGAGTAAGTCAGCTTGGAAGGATATCTCCAGTAGAGTGTCCTAATGAATCTGTGCTTGGCCCTGTGATGTTTAGGATTTTGATCAATGATTAGAAGATAAAGACAAAGATGATATGTCCCAATAAAATATGTGGATGGCACAAAGCTAGGATGGATTGCAAGTACACTGGATGTTGGATTCAAGATCCCAAAAGATCTTGACAGGTTAGAAAATTGGGCTGAATCAAATAAGATGAAATTTAATAGGGATAAATGTAAAGTCTTACACATGGGTACAAAAAATCAGGTGCACAAGTACACGATGAGGTGGGATTTGATTAGACGGCAGCTTGTTTGAAAGAGCTGGGGGTTTTGGTGGGCAATATTAAGAGAAAGAGAGACTCCAGGAATCAAGTGATAGACCTGCTCTACTCTGCTCAGACGACAACTGGGGTTTTGTGTTCCCGTCTGGTTACTCCTCAAGCAGAGAGTGCATGACCATCTGTTGGCACATTGCAGTGGGGAATCTTTTGCAGGTGTCAGTTGGACTAGAAGGTCCTCCCAACTCTGAAATTCTGGGATCTGTGACCTTGGCAAGCAGCTTTCCTGTGGTCCAGGATCCGAGCCCACCCCCATCCCCCAGTTTCTGACCTTCCCTCCAGCCCACTGTTTGGTGCCCATTATCCCAGCATCACCTCCCCATTATACCTCCATCCCACCTACCCTGTCCTACATCTAGGTCAGGGACCCAGCTCCTGGCAGCCATACCTCAGCAGGGGGCAGGCGGAAGGCCTCAGCAATCTTGCCGTATAATTCCTTCACATTTGTGAAGCCTTCAATTCGACCTGTCGGGCTTCCATGGGCCAGCTGGGTGTGGAACACCAGTCGGGGCCGAAGAGATGGGGGTGGGGGAGGTAGACCCACATGGGGCCCCCCTCCCCCACCCCCACCTAGGGGCCCTGATTCCCCCACACCCAGCCCACCCCGCCCAGGCTCTGCCTCCTCATTTTCCACCAGGGGTGGCGCTTTCTTTCGACGGCCAAGTCCCAGAGGCATGGGAGGTGATAGAGGGGGGGGCTCCCAGGAGATCTGTGGATGGCAAAAAAGCAGACTGTCCAGGGTATCCTTTCGAGTCAAATTCAAGACCAGGCAGTACAATGGTGTGGAAGAAGCCATGGATTAGAGTCTAAGGACCTGGGTTTGAAACCACTGCTGACTGCCTGTGTGAGTGACGTCAGGCACTGCCCTTTCCTCACCTACGAGAAGAGATAGGACTCCCCTGGTCTCCTCTAGCTCTCAGGTTCTGATCTCATGAGTCCTGTGCTCCAGGAAGGCTCCCTCAGGGACCTCAGGGGCACAGAAGCCCTGGGCCCATTGGATCTTCCCTCTCCTCTCATTGCTTAGCGACTGCCTAAGACTGTTGCTCAGTGTCCATCCAACACCGGTGCCTCTGCCCCAGTCCTCACCTTGTCCTGCCCTTCCTCTAGGTATCTGTTCACATTGTCCCTCATTATGGTCCAGTTGTATCTGTTGAAATTGTTTCCTTCAAGGTCCCACCACCAATGCTGCTCCCTGCCCAAAGTCCTAACTCTTGAAGCTGAAAGTGATTTCACTGGACTCACATTTCTCCTAAGCCTTTTCCTGCAGACCCCCTGTTTGCGCTTGCCATAAATTCTCCCTCATATCAGTTATCTGTGTGCTTTAATTGCCCATGAGGCGGTGTGGTATAGTGGAATGAGTTCTTGGTTTGAAGTTTCAGGACATGGGTTTGAATCTCATCTCTGACACTACCTGTGAGTCCTTGGATAAGTCACTTCTCCAGGCTAACAGCTAGGAAGGCTGTTCTCAGATTCTCTGTGCCTCATTCTCCTTATCTGTAAAAAGAGGAGGTTGTACTAGCCAAGCTAGGGTCCCTTCTGGCTCAAAACCTACAATCTTGGGATTAAAAATCTGCTGACACCGGGGTCTGTGTCATATCTATCTTTATATGCACACAGATTCGTAGCTTAATGCTGATTTCTTGAATTGATGTTGTTTTAAAATAAATGAAGCCTCAGTTCAATTCAATTCAGTAAACAGGTGCCTAGTTTGTGACTGTACAATGTTAGGTGCTGGGGAGAGGCAAAGTTTGAATCAGACTTGGCCCTTTCACAAAGTTTATGGAGTAGTAGGGAGATAAGGCACAAAGATTAAGTACAACACACAATTAACATATGTATGCCAAAGCAAATCAGATGTGGGAAAACAAAGAAAGGGTACAGAGGGAAGTACAAGGAAAAAAAGGTTATTCCAGGGATCAGGGACGTCTTTCTGGATGTTATATCCCAGGAGGACATAACATTTAGGCTGGGCTTGAATAGGCTGAGTCAGAATACACATGAGTGGGAGAAGCAGAGGATTCTAGGGTAGGCTGAAGAAGCAATTATATACTGCCTGCTGTGTGCTAGGTGTTCATGGAGGGAAGCGGCAGAAGGCTGGAAAGAATCTGTATTAGACCTTTTCTTGTAGCCCTGATACCCAGCACAGTACTCTCTTACATGTGGAAGGCACTTGATAAATCTCTGAATTGAACTGAAATTAAATGATTCTTAATTCATTCATTCATCTATCAATCCATTACTGAGAGCCTTGATGCCAGGCACTGATGGGGAGATATGGGATTCAGCAGCGATGGCCCTGAGGGAGCTCACTGTAGGGATGCTTCTTCTAATCAGCTTGTGAGCTTTGAGGGTCGTGTCAGCATCGACTGCTTCTCTGGTTGATCCCTCCACTGTGCCTAGTATAAGGCTAACTCACAAATAATGAATGTATAATATTTTGTCTCCTTAATGAGAATGTGAACTGTCTAAGGGCAGGTCCAGGACCTTGTTCATCTCCCTCTTCCTTACCCAGAGCTGAACATATGGCCCTGTTATATTCTGGCAGAGCCTTCAGCCTAGACTCTCATGGCCCAGTGGGAGAATCTCTCCCTCTTCCCTCTTCCCTCTCCAATCTCCCATATTTCTAAGTTTTCATTTCCCTTTCTCCCAGACATAGGGAGCCCTTAAATGGTTAAGGGAGAGAGGAAAGAAGCATTCCAGATGTTAGGAAAGGAGCTTGGATCTATCTGCTGAAATACAGAACTTGGTAGTAATACACTAAAGTTTTTGGGGATGGGGGGGTGGATTTAGGGTAGCTGGGAAGCAAGTACTCCAGATTCCCACCCTCTTAACACTAGGAAGACCCAGAGATACCATGAAACTTGATTTTTATTGGCTGTGTGCCCATGTGAAGTCTCTTCAACCTAGATGAGCCTCAATTTCCTTACCTGTGAAATAGGTACAATAATACCCTGCCCGCCTCAGGTAAGAACAGGAAGTACTATGTAAACCTTATAGCATGATAAAATACAAGTTAGAGAGAAAAAGATTTGGGGAGGAAGGGGTTTCTGTAAGCTTACAGGGCAAAGGGCTGGGGTAAGAGAAGAGAGTATGCTGCTCTGGCTCCCCATTTCATCTGGGTGTTGTTCTGGATGGAATGAGGGCGGGCCAGGCAGTGCTGATTCAGCCAGACAAACCAAACCGGCTACTGGGTGTTTCCTGGGGAGAGAATGCTGGCTAGATGCCTGCCCTATTCAGCAGAGATGAGACTCAAGCATTTTCAACGTCCCCCTGTCTCCCCCCTCCAAGCTGTTCTCCCAAGACCCAAGATACTTGGGTCTCCAGGGAACTACCTTAGCCCCTGTCAAGTTTAGGGTTTAAGATCCATTTCTACAGTGTTTACGGTTAACAAAGTATTTCCCTCAAAACAGCTTTGAGTATAATTAGTATTATACCTATTTTACAAATGAAGAAACAGGTTTAGAGAAGGAGAGTGACTTCTCCACACCGCTCATAAACAGCAGAGTTGGTTTCAAATACAGGTCTCTCCAACTCCAAATTCAAGGCCTTCATAGGTTGTTCTAAATGAGACTTTTGAGTTTGGGATGGGTGGAAGGGTAGGGAAACCCCAGTGGATCCCTCCTCTGAGAATCAGTGCCCAGCAACCTCCCTAAAACAAAAGATTAGGTGGAGGTAGTGAAACCTGTAGCAGGTGCCCACCCCACTCAGCAGGAACAATATGAGCATGAGAACATTGGAGCCCTGAGTCACAGAGGGCAGTCACAGGAGCTCCAAGGGGAGGAGCTGAGCCACCACAGCCACACCTCTCCACCCTGGGTTAGGGATACTTTTCTCCTCCAGAGTTCAATGTACCCAGTTCTGGGGGGGAAAAGCCTGAGAACCACAACAAAATTCTTGCCCCTTAACATCATCAGTCCAGTCTGGAAAAGAGAAATCCTCCAGGTTTAAGGGAGTCTTAATAGGGATGCGGGGGACAGAAAGGTTGGATTTGGGGGCTCCCCTCCTGGTAGCCTAGCACTGTCTCCTTGATCCCCTTCCTGCGGGTCTGTAAAGCTGGCCTGGGCCTCGAGGTTTAGGGTCCTATAGCATCTGTTCCAGAACCCCAACTCCTCACAGGTCCCTCCCCTCAGGGTCTCTTGGGGCTCCACTCCCCAGACTGGCCCCCTCCAGGGTTCCGAGTCACCCGGGCGCTCGGCCATCTGTGGCTGCCCAATCTTTGGGAACGTGTTCTCAGATGCTCTCTAGGCCTAGGGCTCTTTGTGCCCATTCCCACAGTACCTCCACACTCCACGCTGGGACATGTCCCACGGTCCCATCACCCATCCCTTCCCGCCTGTCCCTGGCGGTCGCTGTCACTCCAGGTGCCCACCTTCGTGGCGGATATGTCCCCGTGCCCCGGCTTCTCCAGTACTCAGTGCATTAAGTCCCCACCTCCTTACGCTTCCGTGTCCGTGGGACTGTCCCCACTCACGTCCTCTCTAGTCACGGGTCCCAGTGTGCCTCAGCAGGTCTGGATCCCCACCTCATGGATATGTGTCCCTACTTTGGCCAGGTCCCTCCCCACGATCCTCCCTGAATATCCGCACGTCTGAGCCCTCCAATCCACGTCGCGGGACTTCCGCCTCCCCGGCCCCTCGCGTCCCCGCGTGTTTGAGTCCCCTGGGTCTCCACGCTCGACAGCCCCTTGGGGGTTTGTGGACGTTCCAATCCCAGAGCTTTGGTACCCGCAGTCGCGCCCGACCCTCAAAGTGCCGAGGTCCGGCCCCCAGGGGGCACTCACCTGCGGCCGCCGCCTCCGCGAGAGGATAGTCCCTCCGCGAACTCCAGCCGGCCGCTGCTGGGGCCTCCCTCTCCCACAGCAGCGCCCAAGAGGGAGGCGGGGCTTATTCCCTAAACCGACCAATCGCCGACCACATCTCGGACCTCTGGACCAATCAATGTTGTTATAGAGTCGGGGTGGGGTCGGCGAACACATTCCAGAGGGATCCCTCCGCCTCGTCCTGCTTCTTCTTCATCCACCCCACCCCACACTCCCCCGCTCCCTGTCAGAGTGGACCAGTCTTATCCGCCCAAGTGGCGATGGACCGTACTACTTAAAAGGATACGTAGGGGGGAGAAGGGAATACTCAAGGGCAGAGGCCTAAAACTCTGAGCCAATCACAAAAATGGAAAGGAGGCGTGCCACCAATCAGATCGTGGGATGGCAGAACCACGTGCTACACCTTGGGTGTCAGTCAAAAGAGTGTCTGGAGGCTGGTATCCACGGGACGGGAATCCAGTCATTGAGGGTGGAGATGAGGGCGCGGACCCCAGAGGGACTGGGGAGTGCTAGGACAGGAAGAGCAGGGGCCCACACACTAGTGACCATGCATTAATCTTACGAATCCAGCTGCGGAGCGTCGCCCTTCTAAATAAGAATAAGCACACCTTACATTTCCCTAGCGCCTTAACATTTGCAGCCATGCTGGCAAGTATCAGCCTTCCCATCTTGTAGCTTAAGAACTGAGGCTCCAGAAGTGAAGAAGACACTAGGTAAATGTCAGAACCAAGACGGTGATTGTTATTGTAGGGAACTCCCAGGCTTGGAAAACCCCTTCAACAGTGCAGCTCCGCAGGGCCTCTGGGACTTCAGAGTTCTCTGCACAACACCTAGAGAAACTTTAAGTGACTTGCCCCGAGCCACGAGGCCCGCATGTCATAGCGATGCCTCTTTGCAACGGTTAAGTCACTAAATTCTGATTGCTATTATTTTATTTTGAAGATTAGTGCACCATGCTGTGCTTTTCTAAAATAACATTCTCACAGCCGGTATTCAAATCCATCATCAGACACGTAGCAGTGAAACCCTGGACAAGTCACTTACCTGCGTCTGCCTGTTTCCTCAACTGTAAAATGAAGATTAAAATAGCACCGACCTCACAGGGTTATAGTGAAGATCAAATGAGGTAATACTTGTAAACAGCTTAACACTGCCTGGCACCCAGTAGGCGCTTAATAAATGCTTGTTCCCCAACCTTTCCCTCCAGCCTTGTCTTACTTTCAAATTAGGAGCCATTGTTTGACAGATTCATTATCCCCAGAGACTCAACCCTTCTCCTAAAAAGCCCAATAGAAAACACTGAATAGTGCAAAAGCTGGGGAAATGAGACTTTATGAATCATTCCGGTACATCTGAAGGAAGGATAGGGCACAACAGAAAAAAAACCACAGACAAAAAACCTGGATTTGGAGTCAAACGCTAGCCTTGTGGTAGATGTCCTTTGGGACTTTCTTCCTTCGTAAAATGAGAGAGCTGGATTAAGTAATCCCTAAAATTTCTTCTGGTTCCCAGAGAATTCTATGATCCATTCCAGGAAACTAGAAGATAACTTCTTGAGACCTAGGTGGGAAAGGAGTGAGTTTTTAATAGGCATTCTGGGATTTGTAGTTCTCTCAGCCTCCCCTGGGAAACAGGCAGGGTGGGTGGTGTTTATTCCGTTTCCTCTCTACATCAGGATAGAATTAATTACTGCAGTTTCCGGGGGGAGGAAAGGCCGGAAGCTGCCTTCCGATCAAGTTGCTAGGGACAAACATTACTGAGGGACCTGTGAGTTATAGTTAACAAGTAGAGAAAAAAATCCAGAGGAGAAAAGGCAACATCTCCTACCCCCACCTCCTTAGGGCTAACAGATCAATCTTGTGTATCAGGAAGCAGGGGACAAGAGAGTTATTGTCTCTTCTCCCTGCTGGGATGGGGGGCAGGAGGAGCCTCTGCCATCCACTAGAGTGACTGGTTGTCATAGTGAATGCTAACAATACTCTGGGGTTGGTGAACTCGAAGGAGGTCCCCCAGCACCCCAGACTTGTCTCATTCAAGCAATGCTCACAGGATCTAGAATTGGAAGGAACCGTGGAGAGCACAGAGGACAATCCTCTCATTTTACAGGGGAAGAAATGGGTTGAGAGAGAAGAGACTTGCTCCAGATCAAGCAGTTAGTAAGAAGAGCTAGAATTCAGCACCAGCTCTTCTGATTCCAGATTCAGTGTTCTTTCCACCATTTCCCACCTGGGTTTGGAAGGGAAGGAGGCAAAAGGGGGTGGAGTACGGACAACAGGAGACAGACCAGGGCTAGCAAGGGACACCTGTTCCAAAGGAATTGAAACCTCCCCAGGCAATAAGTAGAGTTCAGTGGAAAAGAAGTATAGATTTGGAGTCAGAGCCACACCTTATTAGGTGTGTGATTTTGGATGACTTGCTCCACCTCTCTGAGTTTTCTTTGTGAAATGTAAACCTAAGATCCCTTCCTGCACCAAATTTACTATTCTGTGACCTAGTCCAAACTTGTCATTTTAGGCATGGGTAGAATAAACCCCAGAGTTTAAATAACACAACTGGGATTCAAACTCAGCTTTCCCCCCCCCCCCGGACTATAAATCAATTGAATTTTGCCTCTCAGGCTCCTTCCCATTTCTAAATCTTATCATTTTATGACCTCTAGATACTTTGTTTAAAAGTAACAACACTGTAGCATCACCAGGGGAGGGGCAGGGAGTGCTGGTGAGGATGAAGGAAATGAGAAAACCAGCTCATCAGGAAGGGAAGAGGACTGAGCTGGGAAGGGAGCATCTGGGATCCTAGGATTTAGGGTTGGAAAGGCAGTAAAAGATCAGCTTCGCCAACCCCCTCATTTAACAGATGAGAAAACCGAGATCTGAGGGAAGAAGTAACTCGCCCAAGATCACACAAGTTAAGAGAAGTGGGATTTGAATGTAGGTCTTCTGATCTGCCCCTCCTCCCCATTTTCCCCCCATTCTAGGATGTAGTTTATTGATGTGCCTGAATGAACCACTGCTGGTGCTCATGGCACCCTTTGTGTTTGTGCGCAGCCTCTAGCTCACCCAACCAGCCCAGCAGGATTGGGTTGGGCAAGGGCACTGCTGGGAAATGAAACCTGAGGCAGAAAGGCCGGAAGCAGAGGCAGGGATTCAGGACAGATGCTTTTCCTGGTCAAAGAGACCAACTCCAAAGGCAAATGGGTGCCTAGCAAACCTCAGGAAACAAGCAGGCTTGTTTGCAAGCTCTGCTCAAGGGATGGGATGGTGGCATATTCAAATAGCCTTTGGTAATAGCTAGGTGAGAGCCTCACTTGGAATCAGGCTGACTTACTTAGAGACAGGGTCCAGTGGAAAGAGCCCCGGATTCAGTTTGAGAAGATTTGGTTTCAGATTTCACTTTTTGACATTCTTTTTATCTATGTGATTCTAAGCAATTCCCCTAACTGGGGCTCTGGGCCTCCTCAGTTTACTCAACTGTAAGATGAGGGGGAGGTTGGACCATCAATCAATCAATCAGCATTAATTAGAAACTTACTGTGTACCAGGTTCTGTGCTAAGAAAGGCAAAAGAAATCCTCGCTCTGAAGCTTACATTCTAGTGGGGAAGACTGCATGTAAATGATCAGGTATGTGTGAGATACATACAGAAGAGGTTGAAGAGGTCATCACAGAGGAAGGTTCTAGCAACTAAGCAGGGCTGGGAGGAGGGAAAGAGGCAGGAAGAGCCACCTTTAGGTGATCTTTGCACTGAGTCTTGAAGAAAGGGATTCTAAGCAGTGGGGGATCAGGAAGGTGGGAATTCTAGGGATTAGGGGACAGCCAGTACAAAGTCATGGGAAAAGGAGGCATTACTGTGTTCCAGGTAGAGAGAGTAGGGCAGTGTGGCTGGACTGCAGAGTGAGTGGAGGGGAAGTGAATCATGAGAAGACTAGAAAGAGAAATTTGAGAATATCTTTAAATGCCTCACTCTAAACTGATGATCCTTTTAAATGTTGTGCAATGAAGAGAACACTGGATAGACAAGCAGGAGACCTGGGTTCAAACTGACTTTAATCAACACACTTTATCATTCTAGGGGTGGGGGTGGGGGTTCAGTTTCCTCACCGTCTATAAAATGAGGGGACTGGCCCCTTTCAGCTCTAAATTTTTTGATTCTCTGGCACTGACTTGATTAAGGGTGCTTTCCTAGATGGATGAGAAGCTCTATTTAGTATGGGTGGGGTCCTGGAGGAAGACCTGGGTTAATCTCTTTGAGCTTGTTTCATCTAGAAAATGAGGACCAAATGAGCTAATGTATGGAACATGCTTTGGAAAACTTTAAAGCACCGTAGGAACCTGTGCTGTTATTATTATAGGCTGTATGAAGGTGTCTTCCAGCTGACAGTCCATGATTCTGGCCCTGTCTCTGCAGAAGACCATCAACTACTTACATGTAGACCTAGAAGCAGGGGCAGGGAGAGGGAGAACCTAGAAAGAGGCAGGCTGCCTCTGGCCAAACCTTTCTTGAACTTGCCTTGGGGAGTCACTGCCAGAGGCCAGGCAGGGAAGAGAGCTCTCTAGCTGTTGGTTCCCAGGCCAGATCACTGGGGGCACAGAGGGGTTAGCTTTAAATCCCAAAGCTCAGCAGAAAAAGGCATTATCACCCTCAGCTGACAGCACAGCCACTGAATTCCTTTCAAAGCCAACCTCCAAGCTTACTTTACACGAGCACCAGCTTTCTTCCTCTCTAAAAATTGTCTGTGACTCCTAACCTGGCCCTTTTCCTAGGAGCTTCCCTACTAAACCCTGAGAATGAGTAGTCTACCAGTCCCCTGAACAGGGATCACAGAGGTATAGAGAGGGGAACCTGTAATAGCAATGAAACTAACACAGTGACAGGAATAAAATCTAAAGATCTGAAAGGACACTGGGAAATCATTGATTCCAACTCCCATGTACGTAGAAATAAAAGAAAGTCCACACTAGATTGTGACTTGTTCAAAATTGTACTAAGTAACTAGTCAAGCTGGGGTTGAAGCCCATATCCTCTGGCTCCAAATCAGCTTCATTCCATGATTTCCATATGCCCTGTGGTATATGTAGCGAAGCTAACCTAAGCTAATGTATAATATCAATCTGTATTGTATCCTATCCCATAAAATGTAAATCCAAGAACAGAAACTGTTTTAATCTTCATACCTAACACAATGCCTCACACATAGTGAATGATTAATAAATCCTCCATTGATCCAATTTTCATCCTGTAATAACCTGGTGAGTTGGGCAGGTAGGTATTAACTAGAGCTTTAGAGCCAAGCTCAGAATTCAGATGCAATGTGAGACCTGGGTTTGAATCCTCACAGAAACATTCTGCACCTCACAGGGCCAGGTAGGAGTTAAATGTTTTGAAAACATGAACCAACTCTGGGGCCTCAATGTTGGATGTAATAGCAGAGCAAGTGACAAAAAGCATGTAACCTGGAGTCAGAAGAGAGAGGGCTTCCAATCTTAAATCTAGAGCCTCTGGTGAGTTGACCATGGGTCAAGTAACTTCATTTTTCCAAACCTTTTTCCTCATCTGAAAATGAATTTAGTATTGCCTATCCTAGAGTATTGTCATAACATTCAAGGAGGAGAAAATACATGGAAAGTCTCTGCCAACCATACAGATATCAATCATATGAACTTCAAGGTATGCCAAGTGTTATCTCCTCTGATCCTCAAAGCAGGCCCGGTACAGAGGCTGTGCTGCAGCCCTCAGTTTACAGGACTTGCCCATGGTCACACAGCCCAAAGTTCCAAATGTTGAGGTCTCTCCTAAGTTTGGCCACCTTTCCAGGATGCCATGCTTCTATTTGTAAATCACCTTCCACACTGTTAGCTGAATAAAGAAGGCAATTGGAAAAGATTTCAGTCTCAAGAAGAAAATACCTTTCATTTTGTATCTCCCAACAAAAAAACTCCTTAAAGCCCTCCCCGTGTGACCTCCGTCAAGGAAATCAAACCTCTTTGATCCAGTTACCTAATTTGCAGAATGAGGGATTGATCTAATTCAAGGGTAGGGAACTGCAGCCTCCAGTTTGGCCCTGTGACTGAATCTAAACTTCACAGAACAAATTCCCTTAATAAAAAAGATTTGCTGGGGCAGCTAGGTGGCAGAGTGAACAGAGCACTGGCCCTGGAATCGGGAGGACCTGAGTTAAAAGCTGGCCTCAGGCACTTAACCCTAGCTGTGTGACCTTGGGCAAGTCACTTAACCCCAATTGCCCTACCTTTCCCCCCTCCAAAAAAGCAAAAAATAAGTAAAAGGATTTGTTCTGTAGGACTGGTTCAAAAGGTTTCAACCATGGGCCTAGTGGCCTCCAGGGCACAGGCTCCCCACCCCTGGCCTAGATGATCTTTCAAGGTCGCCTCTTTTGGCCATTAAACATAGCACTTTTTCTATTTCACTCATTTCAAATGGAGGTTATTGGGGAATATTTCCCCCAGGGTTTAGTGTGAAAGCTTCCTGGCTAAGTTACCTTAGGACTGATACAGGCAGTGATGCTTTTCTTTAGGAAGGGGACTAACAGTTTTGTGAACAATGGGTCTCAAGAATTCATAGGTTCCTCTTCAGTATGTCAACTCCTTAAGGATAGACTGGTTTACTTTTTGTATCCCTAGGGTTTAGCACATGGCAAGTGGTTTGACAAATGCTTGTCATATTGATCACCATTTGTTAGTGATGTTATGCAAAAAATAACCGGTCAGCTTCAGAGTTGGACTAGAGGGGTACGGATAGGAGACCAAAAAAAAAAAAAAAAATCCATCTCAGGTCAGCCCTAGACGAGCAAAAACAGCAGGAATTTACCATATTTTGAGATGAAAAAAAAAACCTACTTTAAAAATTAATTTTCATTAAGTGTTACTCTGGGTGGAAATTCCTCAGGTAGAACCAGAAACAGTGATATTAGTTAACTCAAAGTAACTACTGCTTCTCAACCAATTACTTGGTTTTTAATGTTTGATTGAACTGTACACCAGCTTTCCAAGTAATAGTTGGTTAGATGGTGATCCAAACCCCTCAGAAATGCCAGGCAGAGGTTATCTCATCAAGCTCTGAGAAGACAATACCCCTGGTTCCTTCCCCTTGTCCCTGGGTAGTGCCCCAGTTCCTCCCACCCCTACCAGTTACCTCCCTCCAGATCTAGAATACCCCTGAAACAGAGTCGTGGGAAGGCTCTCCTGTAGTTTAGCATCAGTTTTTAATCCTGACATACTGCACAATGACAAGTCATATGCTTTGGTCTCGTGTCTGCAGCAGCAACCTTACAATTAAATCTACAGGTCTGAGCACCAGACCCATTTCCAGGGAAGAGACAAAGTTGTTTAAAAAAAAACAACCCCAAAAATTTCATTTTAATTCCAATATGGCCCCATACAGAGAGCAGCAGCTGTAATGCATTGGGTTTTTGTAAGTGCACACCAAATTTATACAGATTTATACAAAAATTATTTACAGAAGTTCCATGGTGCCCCTGTATCAGAAGCAAAGACCCTTTTATCAAAAGGGATTACTAGGGCTGTGCTAAATTCAAAAGGATTGGATCCCTTTGAGAGAGTCCAGAGTCCATTTGTTCAGATTGGGTCAGGGGTTAAGGGATTCGAAGGGTCAGTGCTAAATCCTGTACATCCCAGGTGGGCCAAGAAGAGGAAAAGACAACAATGGACCCCAGTCTATGAATTGGCTAATAGAGAAATTGCCATAGAGAAAGAATTTTAGAATGCCCCACTGGTTACCCAAGTCAAGCCTCCCAATTTCTCCCTCTCTGTTAGCTTTTGCACACCAGCAAGGCAATTCCAAAGGTAAATTATAAGGTTTCAATCTGGGACAGCAAGAGAAGATGTAATTATTTTTGGAAGCAAAAACGAGACACGTGAAGACAAAGTTTGAATAAAATACATATCAGTAACACCACAAACAGCAATGAGGAGCAGAAATGGTCTTGCAACCAGGACCGTACTCCAGGCAGACATTAACTAACACTAAGAGCCAAAACTGCTAAAGAACAGTAAAGTCCAATTGTGGGTCTAATGCTTTCCATCTAAAGGAGGGAGCATGTATATGGGGGTAGTTGATACAGCTCAGGGTCTGAGCTGGAGATGACAGAAAACTTGGATTGTTCCTGGAAAAAGGGGGAGGAGGCTAGTTATACTGGCACCAGCTAAAGAGGGTCAAATTCCTTGGAATGCTTATGTACTACCCCATTACCTGTGAACCTATTATTTGAAAAACCACTGAAGCCTAATGCAAGACTTTAAAAGATTGTAATATATTCTCTGGAAACATTCAGCATATGAAAACCTTCTGTGGTCCCTCCCACCCTGGGGGCCCACAACTGTTGGAGATGGTCCAGAAAACCTTGAGCTTTGGAAATGTCCTTGGTTCAGTCCTTGGGGAGCAGAGATTGCTATATTGGAAGGATCTGCTCCAGGACGGCTTTTGAAGACTGGGGAATTCTGTCAGGGAAATTCACTTCAAACTCAATAATGAGGTCCCCACGTTTCTCTGGTGTTTTGGGGAGGGGAAGGCCTTCTCCAGGAACCTTCCGCCTCATTCCGGGCCTGATGATATCCTTGAACACTATGGGTATGGTCCTGCCATCCAGCGTTGGGACATTCACCGTACAACCACACAGGGCCTAAAAGCAAAGGCATATGATTAAATAGATGAAGAACAACCAAGAGGGGAAGAATTCTTCTCTAAAGATGGTTTTCTAGGGCTTACAAAGACTGACTGGGTAGCAATGACTGACTCTTTATTGGGCTAGTAAGCTAAGGCTTTCCCTTCAACTTGTCTTATATGAACCCCTGTACAACGTTTCCAGAAAGTGTGGCATTGTTTGTACAGATCTACATGACTAACCACATATAGGCAATCAAAACATGTTATTCCCCTCTAAATTGTGCTGAGAGATGTTTATGTCTCCAGTAAGGCGGCATAGTATATACAGACAGTATACTAAACTTGGAATCTAAAGACCTGGATTTCATTATTGATGGTCACTTTCAGGCCACAAGTCTCTTCTCTAAGGTCGATAAAGCCCAGAATCCTATGACTGTAAATCATAGTCGTATGTCTATACAGGTCCTGCCTTACCTCACGGAGGGTGATCCTTGCTGGGTAAATCACATCAGACCCATCTCTCTTAAATATATTGTGTGGTTTGTCCTTTAAAACAAAGACAATGTCAGCTGGAATGTTGGTTGAGGTTTGGTCCCCCTCTTTTGGGAAGGTAATCTTGGTCCCCTCTTTCCACCCTCTTTTCACTTCAATGGTCAGGATCTTGTCCTCATTGCGGATGCTCTTCCCATCAGGGTTAAGTCGCTTGTGGGAGATCTTCATCTTTTTCGTACAACCACTATAGATCTCCTCAAGTGAGACCCGGAGGTCGTGGGTAACTGGGGGATCCTGTTTTCGGCGGCTGTGTTCCTGGGCTGGACGAGGTCGGGCAAAGTTCATATTGGTAAAGCCACCCATGCCCAGTGGGAAGCCAGGAAATGGGTCATCAACGTCCATGCCTTCTTCCCCGTTTCGTTGACCAAAAAAGGTGTCAAAAGGGTTTCGGCCACCAAAGAACTCAGCAAACATGGCATGAGGGTCCCCGTGGAAAGTGTAGCTGAAGGAAGCACCATTAGGACCAGTACTGCTACCACTACTAGGGCCACCACCCTTCAATCCTGGAAAAAGGAAAAATAAGAATTCTAATTGTTGGCCAAACAAAACAGCTTTTCTTGCTCTAGAACTCTTCTTCTTCTCCAACCAAGGAGAGAGGAACTGGGCATCATTAGGGAATTAAAAAGTACTGCTTTTTTTGCCCCACTTTCTAAACTCCCATTTTTCCCATTTAGAAACTATTTTATTTCAGGAAAGAGAGACCAGTATGTTAAGCTATAAATAGGAGGACGAGGACGCGAGGACGCTAGATTTTTGCATCCTATCCTTGGACTGCCTAGTCTGTGAGGTTAATTGTGAGAACACATTTAAGTGCTAGCCTGAGAAATAAAGGTTGAGAATATAACAGAGTATTATTAGCTTGAATTTTCCACACCTAGATTTCAGCTGGTTACTCCCTGAAGTCAAGATATACTTGGTATCCCAAAAGTTTTAATGCAGTTTTAAGCTTTACTAGCTTAAACATTCAATAAAACTTCTGTTGAACTCTGTATAAGAACCTTCTTTCTAAATGGCAAAATATGCAATTTCCAGTTGCCTATAGTTACTCCTTTTAAAGAATGGCTAATGTTTGATCCTGATGCCTTTTGAGCCTTGACTACTACATAAGTATTTTAAAGGCTTTCCCCTGTGCCTTTAAAATCTACAAAATGATTATGGCAATGATTCTACTACAGCTGGAAAAAAAAAGTGTTACACCCTCCTCTCTCCCCCTTCAAAGCACAATTCAACTAGCCAGAGCATCCTCCAGCTCTGTATCTCCTGACTATGCTTCACATCCAAGATATCTACATCTTTCTTACAGGGATAAGGTAGGGAATAGTCCCCAGGTTAATTGCTGGATTCAGAAGTTAGTTTAAGCCTTCATTAATAGTCTCATGTGAAAGCATACGAGGTGTATTTCCAATATATATCCTCCAGGGGAATGGAGCTAAGGGAAGTCATCAAACAAGTTTGCTAAGGAGTGGGGAGGAACAGAAGTAGACCCCGCCTAACGTACTTGGAGATCCTTAGCCCACACCCAAAGGCTGGGGAAGGCCCACAGTAAAACCTGACAATCTCCCTGCCTCCGGTCTAACTTCTCTCGGGGAATGACTAACAAACATGCTAGAAGCTTCTACGGACATGACAGCCAGCTGGTGAGCCAGCCAGGTCTCCACCTCTCATCGAAAGGCTGCCAATCGGAATGCAGAGCAGCGCAGCCAATGGGCACAAGGGCCGGGGGCCAGCGGCCCCACCGGGGAAGAGGAGGGAAAAAGTAACTCTTGTTTATTGCAAAATCCACATCAGGGCCCGGAGGCGGGCAGGGGGCGAGCAAACGTCAGAGGCTCCCCGTCTCCCGGGAGGGAGGATCGGGGCTGACGGCGCAGGCTCGCAGGATCCTGGCCTCGCAGCGAGCGCCGTCCCCAGGGCCCGGTGGCTCCTGGTTTTCCGGGGGCGGTCTCTAGCAGCGCCGCCCGGGCCGCTCCCAGCTGACCCTGCTTCCACTCCCGCGGGCCCCAGACTCACCCTCCTCCCCGTAGCGGTCGAAGATGTCCCTCTTGCGCGGATCGCTGAGCACGTCGTAGGCCTCGGCGATCTCCTTGAACTTCTCCTCGGCGCCGGGCTCCTTGTTCTTGTCCGGGTGGTAGCGTAGCGCTTGCCGGCGGTAAGCTCGTTTGATTTCTTCGTCCGAGGCGCCCCGGGCCAGGCCCAGTGTCTGGTAGTAATCCTTACCCATAGCCCCCACCCTCCCGCCGCCGTCCCTACGGCTCCGCCGCCGCCCCGGCCCGGACGCTATATACCCGTCCGGCGGAAGCTTCCAGAGCCCGCCAGCCCTCTCCAGAACCTTCCGCTCCGCCCCTCGCACCACTCTGCCCAATCCTGGGCGCCCGAACCGCAACACGTGACCCTGGGGAGGCGGTGTAGGATCGTCAACGGTTGCAGGCTCGAGACGCACTCCTCCGCCTTCTTTGCTCCTCCCTTTTGCAACGCCCCCGCCCCCACTGGGCGCTAGTCAGTTCTCCCGCGGCCTTCTGGGACCCCCACCTACTTCAACCAGCTCTCCCCCAGGCCCCGCCCTTCTGAAATTTCTATTCTTCCAGGGTGTTGAAGACACCGCCTCTGTGTCCTGCCCACACCTGGGGATCAGAGCAAGCCCCGCCCCTCGGCAAGGCGGTCCCGCCCCTTTGCCTGGATCTTGGCTTAGAGAGTTGAAGGAGACTGGAGATCTAGTCAGATATCCTTAGATCTACTCAGATCTCCTTGAATAGAAAAAGAAATTGAGGCTTGGAGAAGGGAAGGCACTTATCCTGGGCTTGTTTCTGCCTAACAGACAGTTAGTAGCTAGTAAGTGGCAGAAGGAAGAAGAATCTGTCTACTCCAAATTCATAGCTTTTTCTCACAGGATTTAGTTTAGCTCTACATTTCTCTCCTCTGACACTGCCACCGCCCTGCTGCAGGCCCACTACTCGGACTATTGCACCAGGCTGGTGGGTTCATCTGCCTCAAGTGTTCCCACTTCAGTCCATCTTCACTCAGTTCACCGGCAAAAGAGACCTTCCTAAAGCTCATATCTAACCATGTCACACATCCCATGACTCTGTATCACTTTCAATATCAAATTAGAAAATCATCTGGTGTTCAAAGTCCTTCATAACCTAACCCCCCTCCCTTACCTTTCCATTTTTTAAAAAACACTTTGTCTCCTGAACCACTAAACCATATCAACACTCCATCTCTCAGCTCAGGTCATTTTCTCTGGCTGTTCCCCAGGCCTAGAATACTCTCCCTTCCTCATTTCTCCTGGCTTCTTTCAAGTCTCAATTAAAATGCCATATTCCACAAGAAGCCTTTCCCAATACTAGTACCTTCTCTCTACTTATTATCTACAATTTGTCTTGTCTTATAGCTTTTTGTATATAGTTGTTTGCATGTTGACTCTTCCTCATTAGGCTGTAAGTTACTTGGGAAGGAGGCCTATCTTTGTATCACCAGTATTTAACACAGTGACTGGCACATAACAGGCTCATTAAGTTTACTGTGTGCCAGGCATAGACAAAAAAGCAAACAATCTCTGCCCTCTAGGAGCTTACATTCTATTGAGGGGGAGGGGAAGAGAATAAAGTAGAGAAGTACATGCAAAATATATACAAAATAATAATAAATTGAGGACATTAGAAAAGTTTTTTTTTTATGGGAAGTGGCACTCAAGCTGAGCACTGAAGGGAGCCAGGGATTCTTAAATGTAGAGGTGACAAAGGACAGAATTGCTTGCTTGGGAGACAACTTGTTGCAGAAGCAGGAAAGTAGATAGCTCTACAACAGTGGTTCTCAACCTTCCTAATGCCGAGACCCTTTAACACAGTTCCTCATGTTGTGGTGACCCCCAACCATAAAATTATTTTTGTTGCTACTTCATAACTGTAATTTTGCTGCTGTTGTGAATCTATCTGATATGCAGGATGTATTTTCATTGTTACAAATTGAACATAACCCACAGGTTGAGAACCGCTGGTCTATAAAGAGAACATCATCAAGTAGTTGAATTTGGCTAGAACTGGGGGGAAAAGAAAGGAAAGGGGGAGGGGAAAGAGAGAGACAGAGATAGAGAGAGAGAAAGAAAGAGAGAGAGAGAGAAAGAGATGCAACCAGTTTAGAAACATAGGTTGGAGCCAGACTGTGAAGGGCCATAGGAATCTGCATTTTATCCTGTGACATAGGGAACCACTGGAACTTCTTGAGCAGGGAAGGTACACACATGGTCAGACCTGTTCTTCATTATGAACAGCAATTTGGCAATGGCGTAGAGCAGTGGTTCTCAACCTTCCTAATGCCTCAACCCTTTAATACAGTTCCTGAATGTTGTGGTGACCCCCCCCAACCATAAAATTATTTTCGTTGCTACTTCCTAACTGTAATTTTGCTGTTATGAATCGTAATGTAAATATCTGATATGCAGGATGTATTTTCATTGTTACAAATTGAACATAACCCACAAGGTTGAGAACTGCTGGTGTAGAGGAAGAATTGGAGAAAGGAGAAAGAAGAGGCAGGGAGAGCAATTAGGAAGCTACTGAAGCAGGCAAGGCATGTGGTAATGGGTGGGTAACTTGCATGAATCTATAGGAGGGAATTCATATCTGCAACTGAGTGGATATGGAGGGTAGAAGAAGGGAAAGAACTGAGAATGACTGCAAGGGTGAGAATATGGTTGACTTGGAAGGACTACATACAACATAATTCTGATTCAGCAAATGTCTGAAAGACAGAATCCTGGAGCGGATTCCCTTGACCCTCCCAATCTTCATCACAACACTTGGTTCCATTTCTATGCACCTGACTTTTTTTCTTCAGACATGTAAAAGAATGTGGTCCATCTCCCCCAACTGGGAAACATCTGAACCAGACTCTCCCCTCCCCCCAACTCCATCTTCAGTGCAATCTGCTCCACCTGCTGCTTTTCTGAATTTGCTGAAGAATCAGGAAGATTATAGTATTTAGTTCATCTAGTCTAGCCTTTCATTCTAAAGATGAGAAAACTGAGGTCCAGAGAGGATGAATGACTTGCTCAAGCTCATAAAAGTAGTAAGTAAAGAATAAAAACCTGAGATCTCTCTAACCTCCCATTTAGAAGCACTTACCCTTTTTAAATGAAAGGGCACACTCAAAGGAACAACAATGATAGCGGCATTTATAAATCACTTTAAGGCTTGCCAGAGCACTTTACAGATATTATCTTATTTGATCTTCAAAAATAAGTCTCTGAAGCAGGTGCTATGATTATCCTCATCTTACAGAGGAGGGAGCTGGGCCAGAGTTAAAGGACTTGCCAAGGGTCACATAACTAACTACTGAGTAGCTGAGGTCACATTTGAATTCAGGTCTTTCTGACTCCAGGGCTAGTGCTCTGGCCACCACACCACCTTCCAAATCCCTCCTGTGGCTCCTTATCAGGGTCTGAACTCTAGAAAAGGTTATTTCTTGCCCCTTTACACTATATTGTGAATGATTCACTTCTAGTTCATACACCCAGGCTAATCTTTGGATCTGGCCTCTGAAAGAGAGTCTGAAGAACTGGAGAGAGATTGGATTGGTGAGAGATAAACTGGTTGGATACACACCCAGTTCCTGGAGTGAAGTTGGTGCAACAACGTAGCCTTTTCAGGGAAACTTGCTCTCTAGGGAATGTTGCAGCATCAGGGATGTGGCCTGATAAGGGGCTCCAGGACCAAAGGAGGAGCTCCAGAAAGCCTGGCATGGTGCAACAGCAGAAGAATTTCTGGGCAATGAAAGGTTCCTGGATCAACCCTGGGTCCAGAACAGAGGTCTGGTAATGTACAAATCCATGATGTGAATTTTGCCCTTCACTGATACTATAAATCATGTAGACTGTGTAGGTTTGGGTAAAGGGGTTGGTGCCTTAGCAACACTAAGCACTTCTTCTTTTCAAGGAGGTTCTCAATCCTTGGGTGATACTATAAATCTGGAGGAATGTATAGATCCCTGAGAGAGGCAGAACACATTGGAGAGGGAAGGATAATGGTCTTGGCTGTATATGGCCTTGTATACAAGTCCTCTGCAATTTCTGTAGGGTTAATTTAAGTCTGTCTTATATGCCAAGTTTTGTTAGCCTGGGTGCTTTCAAGGGAGTTATCTAGGTCTTTTCCCTTTTATTTCTGATGGGGAGAGTTCTAGACATGATCCAAATCCCAAGGGAAATCTTTAAGTTTCAGGCTTTTAAACAGGAGTCAAAAGGAGCAGTATTTAGTAGGAGAGGCTCCTGATACTGAAGCTCGTCCATATAAACTCAGAGCTTCAGTAGGACGACTGAGCTCCAGCCCTGGCTCTGCTTCTCCTGAGAGACTTAACGCCGTGTAAGTGATTTAATCCCTTGGTTTCCTCATTTGCCAGATTTACTGAACAGGGTTGATGCATAATCAGATAAAATAACATATTTGAAAGCTTTGAGAAATCATTATTATATTTCATGTTGTGGTTTGTCCTTCATTCTCAAAGAGGACCATGACATCAGGGAGATGATGACGTGACTTGCAACTGACTTTGATTTGAGTGAGGGAGGGCTGTGCAAGGTCACCAGTTTCACTTTCCCCTCCAGAGCCATCTGGGTCCAGTGGCCAGATATAGATCATGACTGGAGATGGCCCAGGATGAAGTGGGATCTTTTCAAGTTCTCACTTTGAGTGAGGCAATGCCCATTCAGTGAATAGGCCTCTTTAAGAAGTAAATCAAGGGACGGCTCCTTTGATATATTAAAAAAAATCAAACTGGGAGGGGAAGACCCTCAGCGTTGCTGGCCAAAATATTTCAATATTTATATAAACAGTCCTAATCTCTCATCTGAGATTCAATCTTATTTTTCCAAGTGCCTGCTAGAGTTTTTACCTCTATGTCCTGCTGACACCTAAAACTCAAATTAAGTTCTATACTATAGTCATCACAATTCCCCAAACCCTGAGTAGCCCAGTACCTGGCACACAGTAAGCACATAATAAATGCTTGTTTCTTTCCTTTCCCTCTAACCTTTCTAATTCTGTTGATGGCACTACTATCAAAACGTAGCTGATATCTATGACCTTTTGCTGATTCTACCACTATATCTCTCTCATACTGGCCCCTATGATCTACTCAAAGAATCCTAGTATTTTTTATTTTTATTTTTATTTTTAAATTTTATTATAGTTTACATCATTCATTTCCACAAGATTTTGAGTTACATATTTTCTCCCCCTCTTTCCCCCACCCACCACCCCAAAACTGCCATCCCAGTGTGTCCCCCCTCCCCC
>CM053587.1:296858021-296928176 GCA_028646515.1 Pseudochirops corinnae
GGGGGGGGGGGGAAGGGAGGGGAGAAAATCTGAAACTCAAGTGATTGTGGAACTGAATCTTGTAAATTAAAAGTAAATAAGTAAATGAAAAAATGAAAAAAAAAGAATGGGAAAGATTTTCGTGCATTTATAGGTAGCAAGGAAGGAGCAAACAGGAGGAGAGTGAAGATTAAGGGGCTGATAATGGAGGTAATATGCTGTGGAAGACAGGAGAGGATGAGATTAAGGGTACGTGTAGAAGAGTTAGACCTGAAGAGGAGAAGGACTGCCACTTCATCAGAGACTCAAGTAAAGAAGGAAACAGTGGGGCATAAAATCAACAGTTTATGATATGAGAAGAAAAATAATAGTAACTAATAATAGTCAATATTTACATAGCATTTACTATGTGCCAGGCACGGTGCTAAGCACTTAAAAAATATCTCATTTGGTCCTCACAACAACCCTGGCAGCTAAGTGCTAATATTACCCCCATTTTCCAGATAAGAAAATCAAAGCAAACAGAGTTTAAGTGATTTATTTGCCCAGGGTCATAGAGCTAGTAAGTATCTGAGACTGAATTTGAACAAGATCTTCTTGACTCTAAGCCCTGAGTTATATCTGCCGCCCTAGCTTGTGACAAAGGGTCTTAATACTTTTTTTAAGTATGATTTGACATTTGAAAGATTATGGAAGTATGGAATAAAGATGAAGATTTGATGAAATATGAATCTTGCCTAAGCTGGGGGATGGAAGGAAAATGTTCCTCTGGGGAGGTTTAAGGAGAAAAGAGATCATTTGGAATAATAACTGTGGGTAAGCAGGGTAGAGAATCAATTAGAGAGGAATATGCTTGCTATAGTAAAGGCCCAGGGGAACTGATGACAAATTTTTTGTGGACTCAGCCAGCAAGGGTTGCTATGACTTCTGTCGTGAGAAGGGATAGATGAAACAGATGATGAGCATAATTCAGAGCTAGAGTTTGACAAAACATGAATGAATGATAGCACAAGAGAGCAAAGTATTCAAGAGTGGAAACTAGAATAGAATTGTAGTGATTCATTAAAGGGTCAAGATTGGGGCAGTTGGATAGTATAGTGGGTAAAGTTCCAGGCCTGGAGTCAGGAAGACTCATCTTTCTGAGTTCAAATCTGGCCTCAGACACTTACTAGCTGTGTGACCCTGGTCAAGTCATTTTACCCTATTTGCCTCCGTTTCCTCATCTGTAAAATGGGCTGGAGAAGGAAATGGAAAACTACTCCAGTATCTCTGTCAAAAAGCCCCAAATGTGATCAGAAAGAGTTGACACAATTGAATATGACTGAACAACAAGAAGAAGATAGGAAAGGAAAGAAATTGTGGCCTGGGAAGATGAGAGTGGCAGAGAGACTTTATTAATGACAACTGTTAAACACCATAGAACCAAGCAGATATTCCACAATAGAGGGACAATAGAGACCTCCTTCCAAGCTAACATGGAATCATTTTTTGTCCATTCAATCAGTTCTAAATATATGTAATTGTAGTAGTATCTAATCCATACCCTTTCTGTTCTTTTCTTTTTTCTTTCTTTCTTTCTCTCTCTCTGCTTTATTTCTTCCTTCCTTCCTTCCTTCTCTTCCTTCCTTCTCTTTCTTTCTCTTTATTTCTTTCTTTCTTTCTGTCTTTCTTTCTTTCAGACTAGATTTCCATATCTTGTCCAAGCTAGAAAAGCATAGCAGCAGCCACTGACGGCCCTTATTCCACTACTGATCAGCACAGGAGCTTTGGCTTACCCCATTGCTCCCAAGGAGCTCACCATATTGGTGCTAGACTTAAGGTAGATATCTTATTGGCTTTTAGCCCTACTGCAGCTAGGAACTTCCTAGCTCAAGCCACCTCAGCATCTCCAATGGCAGGGTTAACATTTCCTCTCAATTTTTTCCACCAAGATAGCATGGCTTTGTCAAATGCTTTGTTAAACCATAGGTAAGGGCAAACCAAATATAAACATCTACCAATCCAGTTGTTGTTCCTTGTCCTTTGTTTTTGAAGAGGAACAATGACATCATGGGGTTATATCTTGACCCTCAAATGAATTGGATTTCAGCAGGGTAGAACTGGACAGCCTCATTCTCTCTTCCTGAGTCACCCAAGTCCAGTAACAAGATGGAAGTCAAGAGTGCTGGCCATGGTCCAAGATGCAGTGGATGGCCTTTGATGCCTGACCAAGCTCTAAGCATTCCACAGCACCTACTTCAGATGAATTCAAGACTGTTGGAACAAATTGTTCTCCACCCATTCTGCCAGGTGAAGTCTTAACATGTTTGGGATAGACATCCCACTAACTCACTGATGTGCCTGTCAGTTACCCTCAATCTGGCTTAGCCCATCTGCCAAAAGAGTTTACCAGGATGTGGTCATTACCAAGCTACAGCTTCTTGGAGCCACAGGTGAGAGTTGGGTGACAGGTGGACACCAGTGGTGGAGCAGCAGCCCTGAACAGGGCCCAGTAGGCTCTCACCCCAGAGGTGCTAGTCCTCTGAACACCCATACACCTGAGTCTAGCAATGCTACTAAAAAAGGAAATAAGGTTAGTTTGGCCATGACCTGTTCTAGCTGAGCTGTGTTGGCTCTTTGTGAAGGCTGATATGTAAAGGCCTCATGATTTATCTCACTAACTAACCCTTTACCTAAACCTCCTACAGAGGTTGCCAAGAATCAGAGAAAAGATTTGTAGCATAAAGTTCATAGTCTCTTTTCCCTTTTTCAAAAACATTTACGCATTTTTAATTTTAGAATATCATCTAGTCCAACCTTGTAAATTTGGAGCCAGGTTTCAAATTTCAATCTGAGTACAGTAACCCAAATCCAGGGCTGTTTCTGCCATCCTGCATCTTTCCAGTTGTCTGAGATTTCTTTTTTCTAATACCTATGTAAAATTTCTTTGCATAATTTCCTAGGTGCTTATTATTTATTTTGTAAATACCTACTTTCATACATAGTGTCCCTCCCCAAACCCCACTCTTCCCTGGAAAGTAGCTCTACATCTGTGATCCTAGTAATATAATATCCAGGAACCCAGCTCTATGTCTTACGATGGATTGTTAAATTTTCAGTGCCAGCACTTATGCCTCAGAAATATGCAATTGCTACAAATCAAGGCCTGATTTATTTGTTTTGTTAATTGCTAGCCTTAAGAAAGTCATAATTATTCGGACTAAACTTAAAAGTATCCTTGCATACATTCCTCACCCTACCCCTACCCCCAACCCTAGAGTGTCCCGGTGTTAAACTTTTACTAGCGCATCCCTGCAAGCATTGCTTGATCAGTGGAATGATCAGAAAATTAATTCATCACCAGACTGGAGGCCCGGAAAATGAAGGCTAATAAAAAATAACTGGCATTTATGTACTGCTTTAAGGTTTGCAAAGTGCTTTACATGCCATTTGAGTTTTGCAAAACCCCTGATAGTAACCCATTATTTTGTCTCCCCTGATAAAACGTAAGCTCCACAAGAGCAGGGACCGTTTCAATTTTGTCTTAGTACCCTCGACAGATAGCACAGTGCCCAGAACATATATAGTATTCCTTTAAATGCTTGGTGATACATGTATAACTTGTTCACACGCTAGTACGTTCCCCGAGAGCTGCAAGCTGATAAAGAACGTTCCGTTCTTGTCTATACGTAGCAGCTGGCACAAAACCGTGCACACAGTAGGTGCTTAATAAAAGCTTGTTTAAATTTGAAGCGCAAGGCTAGAGGGCTCGTACTTCCGTCTGTGTCTCTTTATCCCCCTCCCCGACTCCCGACAACTAAGAAGATGTTCTGCCCACCAGCCCGGCCAGCTAAAAGCCTCATGCCTGGAAGAGCGCCTTCCTCACCCCCGAACTACCCTTGCTGCTGCGCTTGCGCTTGCGCCTGCGCTAACGTCTCTTCTGGGTCCCGCCTCTCTCCGGAGATTCTCGGCTGCAGGCTTCCAGGAGGTCCGCAAGAGGGCGCAAGCGGAAATTCGTCTGGTCCCCACGCCTCTATCGTCCGTAGCGGACTTGGGCAGTCTGTCCCGGAAGTGGTCGGGCTCCGGTGCCTAGAGCTTCCTGAGTGGGAGGGGGAGACTGAGGTGACCCCAGGAGCCGAGGCTGAGGCTGAGGCCTCGGAGGCGGCGGCAGCAATGGGTTCACACCTGACTCGGCGCTACTTTTGGGACTCGGAAGTGGAACCCGACCCGTTGCACATGCCCACCTTTCCCCCGGATTATGGCTTCCAGGGACGCAAGGAGCGAGGTGAGGCCACCGGCTGGTGTTAGGGGAAACTGGAGGGACCAGGGGAGAGAAAAAGCCTCCCGTGGTCCAGTGCGCAGGCGCCGGGCGGCCTCAGGGCCTGGGATCCTTCGGGGGAGGGCGGGGTCTGGTGCAGCCGGGGGCGGAGAGGGGAGGGGGTGCTCCCGGCTTTGCTCGTGACCTTGGGCAAGTCGCTCTACTCTATTGATCAATTTCCTTTCCCTGTAAAATGAGGAGCTCCGAGATCCCTTCCTGCCACGAATCTGGGAACCGCTCTTTGACAGCTTTAAGGGTTAGGAAGGACACCAACTTCGAGCCATTGCTTCTAACTCAAGAACAAGTCCAACCCATCTCCCTTATGGTGGCTATTTATTATGGGCCTACTCTGCTCCAGGCGCTGTGGGGAAGGGAACACAGTGAGCATTTATACAGAGCCTGCGTGCCAGGCACCGTGCTCACGAAGCACTTTTTACAGTCGTCTCATTTGCCCCTCACCACAGCCTGGGAGGGAAGTGCTGTTATTTCCCAACTGGGGGCAGTGAAAGCAGTTAGAGAGGTTTAAGCGACTCACCCAGAATCTAGCATTGGTAATTAAAATATCTGACAGCTCACGTGCCCGCATAAGTTTCTCTTTTCCCGACTCAACATCCCCTGATCCTTCAGCCAATCCAAATGACTTCACCTGGCCTGGTCGCTCTCCAGCTTCCCACTAACTTTCCGTAAATCTGCCCAGAATAGTTTTGATAATTCATGTGTATATAGTGCTTTATATAAATTATCTCATTTGATCCTCACACAAACCTTGTGAAAAAGTGAAAGGTCATTAGCTTTTCTTGTTCTCATTTCAGATGAGGAGACTTAGATTGATAGGGGTTAAGTGGCTTGACCCAGAACACAGAGGGGCAAAGGTGGTATTCAAGTCCAGCCTTTTCTGACTTTAAATCCAGCAGAACTGAACACAGTCGCCCAGAAATGGTCTGTCCCTGGCCACTTACTTCTCTTAATGCACCCAGTTTAAAAGACCCAGTAACCCAGTCAAAGACCACAGACTGGATCTGTTACTCATTGCACCATGGCAGAGTTTTCTATTTGGGTTTTGGGGTCTTTGGGTTGTTGTTGGGTTTTGTTTTCCTTTTTTTGCTTTCCATATCACTCCTGCTGTGTATTGCTCCTGCAATCTCCTAAAACCTACACATTTTTCCCATGTTATCTAGCCAGTTCTCTTCTGGCTTATACTTACAAAGTTGAGGAGTCTTAAATCTAGGTATAAAGCTTTTGCATTTATCTTTATTAAATTCCATGGCCTATCATTGTAGAGATCTTTTTGGACATTGACTGTTATCTAACTTGTTAACCATCCCTCCTAGTTTTGTATTATCCACATATTTGATAAGTATGCGTCTATCCAAGTTGATAGAAATCTTTAACAAGGACAGGTGCCCTGGAACATTCCACTATGTATCACCTTCCAAGTTTATGTAGACCCCCTAAATACAGGACCAAGGCAACCTGAGTATCTTGTGTCACCTAACATCTATCTCTTCCACAAGAGTGGCATCAGAGGTGTTGTACAAAGCGCAGCTCAAACCTGAGTAGACTGCATTGAAAGCTTTCCCTTGAGAAAAGGAGAATTTTCGTTCTTTACTCCCTTTAAGGTGTTCCGGAATTTTTCGACGACCTTGTTTTCGAGTTTTACATTTTTTCCTTTTTGGGAAGGTATGACATTTGCAGTTCTCCTGCCCTCCAAAATCTTTTAAAGTTCACCAACAGCAGATCAGAAATTTAGCTGACAGTTTCTTGCATCCTGGTGTCATGAACTCGTTGAGGGCAGCTAGTCTGTAACTGTTCTGCTTGTGTTTCAACTCCCTGTTAACCATTTTGTATCTGTTCTGGGTCTGAAGAGCAACCAGACACAAAATAGGAATGGTAATTGTCATCAGTTCCAACCATTACAACTTGCAAGCCTTCTTGAATACTCCTCTCCACTAATGTAACTTTGCCAAAGCCCTCTTTTGCTATCTTTACTATCCGTTATCAGCCTTAGTATATACCAGGCCAGGGGTGGGGAACCTGCAGCCTCAAGGCCATATGTGGCCCTCTAGATCCTCAAGTGTGGCCTTTTGCCCAAGTCCAAGTTTTACAGAACAAATGCTTTTATTAAGGGGCTTTGTTCTGTGAAGTTTGGATTCAGTCCAAACTTGAGATCCTGCAAGGCCACATGTGGCCTCAAGGCTGCAGGTTTCCCACCCCTGTCTGGGCTTTACTACTGCTGACACTGTACTTAGAGTATTATACCATTTTCTTTATTCATCTATCCCCTGACCTTGGCTCTATTTTCTATACATGCCTTTTTTTTTTTTCTTTTTAAAAAGTCCACAGTGGTCTCTCTAGACAGCTTCTTTCTTCCCCCCTCAGAATTGTTTATATTTTTTAATACACTGTCCTTCCTCAGATCTCCTTTAAAATCTGCTCTCTCAACATCTGGAGAACATCTAGCTATTTCTGTTTTTTCTGCCTTCTGACTGATTCTATGGTAAAGGAGTCATTTCCCATCATTTCTGCTTCCACAGCCACTGTCTCCTTGTTGCTCAGAATCAGGCATAGAACAGTTCTCCTTGTCACTTTCTTTGCAGTTTGCTATCCCAAGTGAGGAAGAAGATTGGGCGGCAGTAGTCAGGGGGCTTCCCTGGAGAAAATGAGGGAAGAGGGCCATGGGTAAAGAAATGAGAGATTGGGGCAAAACCCTAAGCTCAAGCCCTTGTTCTGACTCTCTAATGCATGCAGTGATGGTGGCTACACAGCAGGAAATGAATGATGCACAGCTGCTGCTACAACAGCGGGATTACTGCGCACACCATCTCATCCGACTACTCAAGTGTAAGCGGGACAGTTTTCCCAACTTCCTGGCCTGTGGCCACGAGAAGCATGTCTGGGACCTCTGCGAGCACCAGGAGTAAGCTTCATTGCCCTTATACCCCAAGTCACTTCCATATCTCCCCCATGTCCCCTCTGAGTCCACCCTAATCTCTCAACTCCCCCAGCACATGCCAGAAACAAAGGCCCAGCTCACAATCCCACACCCCCAAGTACCAGGAGTAAGGCCTCATTCCTCCTATCCCACTAAACACAAACAGCTCTTGTCTCTTCATCCCACTTCCTTTTCCCACACTCATAAAAACCCAGATATTCTGTACTGAGCCCCAGGAGTAAGTCCTTGCCTACCCCATCGCCCATGGGAAAAAGAGTATCCTGAATCGTGTGTTTAGGGAGAGACAGGAATTGTTGAATCAACTTGACAAACACAGAGGAAGTAGATGAAGCTGAAAAAGGAAATGGAGACCCGATTGTGAAGGACCCCAACAGTCAGGCTCATGAGTCTGAATTTGATCCTTTGGACTAATGAGAGCCATTCCTGCCCAGAGCGGTGATGTGATCACAGCTGTGATTCAGGAAGGACACTGGAGGTGAAGAGACCAGTTACAGTGTAAACTTTGTCAATAGCCCAGGTGAGAGGGATGAGGCCTGAGCTATAGGGGTTAGTAGTGCAGGTGGCAATTAATGAACACAAATCTGAAAAAACCAATACTTCAAGTCCCTGGACGGGACCATTAACAGAAACCTGCTAATTGAGAGTTTTCCTCGGGAGGAAGATGAGGAACTCAGCTTTGCCCATGCTACGATTAAGGCCTGGCACATTCTTAAAAGAGCTGTCCAGGAGATCATTGGAGACTGCAGGTCCCAAACATGAGGAAGTTGAGGCTAGACATAAGAGATTGGGAAAGCCTTGGGAATGGTACAACCCCTAGCACCTGTCCATCATTCTCCATTCCTGGGAAATCCAATTTATGAAGTGACAACACACACAACATGCCCAGGAATGGGTAGGAAGATGCTGCCAAATCGAGAAGGCCTAGAACACCTTTTGGGAGCCCCAGCTATGCCGTGCTTAGGTGAAGTTAGACCCAATGGGAATGAGAGGATGTCTTGGAAATGGGAGAAGTCTGCTTTGGACTGGACTGGACCCCTTGAGCCATATAACTCCTAGGGATTCTTCTCATATTTACCCCATATGAGCCAGGCTTAAGGGTAGGTACTAGGAAACATTATCCTCCTCCTTTTCCCTTAATAGCCTGTTGTTTCAACACCAGCCCAACTCTGAAGAGTTGATTGGTTCCTGAGTTACCTCAAATACCCCAGAGTGGCTGTCCTATCAAAGAAAGCCACTGCTGCTGTTTGACAGGCCCCAAAGGGGGTAAGGGGTGTTAACAGGTCAACAGGGGGCATTGGCAATTCATAGGCCTCAATGATAACAAGACTGACCCAATCCCATCTTTCTCCTAGCTATGTGGGCCGCATGAAAGAGTTTGAGCGGGAACGGCGTCTGCTGGCACGAAAGAAGCGGCAGCGGGTGAAGAGTGAGGCTTCAGAGTAGAAAGCCACAATTTACTGAGACCCCAGCTCTTTCCCCATTACTATGTACCAGCTGGATAAATAAACACTGTTTTGACCTTCCAGGCCCACTCAAAGGCCTATGTTTGCCATCACAAGTACCACCCATCAGTACACTGGGGGCCTCAGGTCTTCCCTGACCAGCCCCCACCCCTAACTCTCCTCTCCCCAGCAGCCTCCCTCTGGTGCCCAAGAAGACCTTTTGAGAGGAGGCAAAAGACAGACACATAGGGTATGGATGGCCCCTGAAGCCTGAGCTCTCCTTAGTGTCCTGTCTTGTCCTGAACTTTACAGGGTTTTTCTGCTTTCAGCCATACCATTGATTAAGAGGTGGCCTCCAGCAAGCACCCATGTTTATACTTGTAATATTTGTGTCTCCTCTTAACTTCAAGCTGAGCAGGCCTCCTGATTATTTTCCATGGCATATCAAGGAAACACGTTCAGCACGCTAGGTGAGGTTTCTGTATATATATAATTGATGTGAAGATATAGACTACAGGCATGCAAAATTAGAGTACCTAAGTACCCACAATAATTAAGCTATTAAAGCATAATTCACCAGGTTTGTTTGGGCTTATGTTTGCCTCAACACTAGGGTTCCTATGTAGGTTGCCATCCAGTCCCTTCCACAGTGTATGCCACCAAAGAATCACTCAGAGCCCCTAGAATTAGAGTATGTTTTATTCCCATAGCCAGAAAACAAGACCTTCTAAGACCGGTATCCCTCCTGCAGTACCCATGTTACGTTAGAGTCAGGAAAAGAGGAGAGGGCCAAGCCTTCTGCTCAGACAACAGCTGAACTGACCCTGGGTCAGTGTTGGGGGAAGAAGGGGAGGCGGGGGTAGAAGTCCTGGGCCCTATCCCACGGCACAAAATCAGGAGCTGAGAAGCTGCCCAATGATAACCCCAAATAGGAGAGGCCACTCCAAGAGGGCAGTTTAGAGAAGGAAAGGGATAATGGGAGAGCGTAGTGGGGGGTAATCCCGGAACTCCTTTAGGTAGCTGCGATGCTTCCCTTTGGCCCAGATGGTCATTTGGATGAAGCCCACAAGGGAGAAGAGAGCAACTGTGGAGAAGAGGAGAGGTAAGAGGGTGAATTCCCTACCTCTGGTAGAACAGGAAGGCCCTTTTAGATATCTTGGGATTTAGAGTCAGGAAAGTTTTTGGTTCTTATCTGGTCCAGCCCCTTCATTTCACAGATGAGGAAATAGGGTAACAGAAATGACTACCAGTGACACAAAGGCAGTAAGAGTTCTCTCAAAACCCACGTCTTCTGACTCCTAAATATAGTGCTTTCTACCTTGCTCGAGTGAGTGGAAAAACCAAATGCCAAGGTTATCTTTGTTCCCCAAGCCCAGCCTGAGTTTATGTCAGGGGTACAGAAAGGCAGGAGTCTCACCTGGGAGGCACTGGGTCATAATGGCAAACCCAATCCAGGACCCCACCTATGGAAGAAAAAGATCAGGGTGCAGTTAAGGCCTGGTATCCCTACCCAACACAAACCCCTCCAGGTGTAGGCTGGCTGAAAACAGGACAGTGACCCTTACTGACCTGCCCACCCTCCAAGGTAACTAGAGCCTCTGATCCAGGTGATAAAATAACCTGGAACTCTTAGTTTCTAGTACAAGCCAGAAAATCTTGGCCTGGTTAAGGCCACGGGAAAGAAGGGAAATGGATACTGTTTGTTCCTGGTTTAGTGACCTAAATGCCTCCTCATTCCTGGGACCTATGGTATGCCCCATTCTACGGTCCAGAGCCCAGGTTCCAAAGAGGTAACTGTCAATGTTGGCAGAAGAGAATCCTGAGTCCAACAAATCACAGAAGGAGCAAATGCAGAAACTGAGCAGGAGAGGATCTTACCTCATATGTGTAATTGGGACATGACACCAGCAAGAAGAGCCACGTAAAAGGGTTCTTGGTCGGATAAGGTATCTTCCGGGTCTTGGAACCTATAAGAGAGTGGGTGAATAATACACGCATTATACACACTCGGCCCTAGAGATTTAGACCTCGAAGGACCCTTGGACACCATCTAGTACAGCCCCATTTATTTTACAGGGTGGGAAAGGGGCCCACAGAGGTTACGTGATCTGTCCACGGTCATGTAGCAAACGTCACTCACATTCCCTTAACTATGCTCACGGCCCCAACAAACACAACCTGGTAAACTTCGTGAGCACTTTTTCTGTGCAGACCCAACCAGCGCAAACCTGTCTGCTGTGACCTCCAGCACTCACCTGCTGGGCGCAGATTCCTCAGAGCGATGTGAATGGAGAAGTTACCTAGCTGGCAGAGCTGGGAGAGGGCCGTAATCAGACAAGGTCCTGGCCTCCGAATGGATTCCACACACCCACCCCACTCCACGCCCAAGGGCCCCTTACCACAAAAATGCCAAGTGCCAGTTTCACCTGCTGACTACCATATGCTTAAGAGGAGAAAACAGAAGACAAAGGGTAAATGTCAGTTGAAGGGCCCAGCAGGTAGCCAAGGGTCCCAGGGACAGCACCGAGACTGGGCCACTCACTTGGGGGAGTGTAGAGAGGGTGGTTGATATAATAGGCCATCCAGGCAGCAAAACCCCAGTAGTAGGTACAGTTCTGAAAACAGGAAGAGAAATGGGTGAGGACACTTGGAACTTTAATTCTATAAGTAGATCTCAATTCGTCTGTAAAATAGGGATAATAATTCTTGTACTACCTCCCCTCATATCTGCTGTGAGAAAAATATAAGCTTTAGAGAAGTAAAGGGGTTTGTCACACAACTAGTGTCAGAAATGCCACTTGACCCCAGTGTCCAAACTGAGCTGGAGCTCAGGAGCCACTCAGCTGTTTCCAAGAGTCCCTGTCCCCACTCCAATGTGCACAACAATGTGTTCATCCAGCCTGTGGGGAGGTGCCCCAGGAGCCCCAGAGGCAGCCCCTCCTCCACCTATCAGCACACTCTCTCTGACACCAGATCCTAAGAAGTCCGTTTGCAGCTTTCTCCATTACTCACTCCTGGTTTTCCCTATGAGCCTAAAGAGAATCAGTCTGACTCCTCTTCCACACCACAGTCCTTCAAATACATGAAGACAGTTACCATGTGCCTAAAACAGCCCCCATCCCTTCAACCTTGCATTTTCATATTCAAGGCCCATGGCTATTTTGGTTGTACAACATTTTAGATGACAGGTGACCAGTGGGCTTATAAATGGAACTATCACCTCATTTTTGAAAGTTATGCTTCTGCTAACGCAATCCAAGATTATAACAGCTTTTGGCTGTCACACCAGCCCACTAGGGCAACAAGGTGACACAGTGCATAGAGTGCCAGGCCTGGAGTCAGGAAGATTTATCTTCATGAGTTTGAATCTGGCCTCCGACACTTACTAGCTGTGTGACCCTGGGCAAGTCACTAAAGCCTGTTTGCTTCAGTTTCCTCATCTGTCAAATGAGCTGGAGAAGGATATGGCAAAACACTCTAGATGGGTTCTCACCCAAAAATGCCTCCCCTATCTTGTGCTTGTAAAATTAATTACACCATAATTCTTTCTCAAAAAAATTAAAATAATGCTCACAATTATGCAGAATTTTAAGATTTTAAGAACACTTTCCTCTCAATAGCCTTGTGAGGTGGATAGTTTCAAGTATTATTGACATTTTATGGATGCCAACAGCTAAAGAGACTGTGACTTCCTCAGGGTCCCACAGCTAGTGTCAGAGCCAGGGCTAAAACTATATCTCTCCTGACTCAATTAATGTTGCATTAATGCAGCTCCTCTAATAAATCCCATACTGGCCTGGAGCCCAGAGAAGTCAGTAGAGCAATGGGAAAAGAAAGAAGCAGGAAGGCTGACTAATGCCCTCATCATCTCCAATACCACGATCCAAGGGGTCAGGCAAAACATTGCTGCCTCAAGTTTGGGAAGGGGTAAAGGCAGGCTCCTCCTAGAGAGAGTTTGGGCAAGGTCTACAATGAAATCTCAGCCTTTAATGAATATGATCCACAGTCCAGGCTGCCTCTGGGAGCTTCAGGGCAACATCTGGGTCACCAAACTGAGTAAGACCATAGTCAACTGAAAGGATATGCTCCAACATGGTAGGGCTCTAACAAAGTCCCCTGCCACAAGGCCAGCAGCTTACTCTTCAGCCACCTGAAAACATGAAGCTCTTTCATACCAGATAGAGTCAAAGTACAATCTTGATGCTCACCCTCTTCCCTCTTCCCTCTACCCAGCAAGGGCTAACCTTGAAGATGTTACGCAGGGGCATTGTCCCATGAGAGAAACGGTGAACAAACAGCGTCTCCAGTAAACGCTTGATGTAGTGGAATGAGTGACAAATACAGGCAAGACTAGAGGAGGAGAAAGAGAAATAGCTCAGAACTCTGGGTCCCACAACCCACTCTATTCCATCCCCAGTCCCTGCTAATTACAACAGAGAAGGAAATTACAGAACTGGAAAGGACCTCTGAAGTCATAAGAATCATAGGATCAAAGCTGTACAGAATCTTAGCGATTTCTAATCCATTCTCCTCATTTTACACATGAGGAATTAAAGCCCAAGAGGATAAAGGATCTGCCCAAGGTACCAAGTGGCAGTGAGTAGCAGAGTTGGGACTGGAAGCCAAGCCTAACTCCAAACCCACTCTACAACATGGCCTCTCCAATGACATCATCCAGGCCTGTTACCAAGCAGGAATCCCTTCATCCAACTACCCCAACAAGCCTTCATTGAGACCCTTTCCTACAGCCCTCCAGTGATAGGGTGGGAAACTAGGGACCAGCGGTATGTGGCAGGGCTGGAAACACGTGCCTGAGTTTTCTCACTCCTCTACCCAAAAGTCATACTCACTGAACCACAGTGTGACGGCTAGATGTGAAGTCATACTTGTGACCGTAGATGAAGGGTACCCGGAAGTAGAATAGTAAGTAAATGAGGAGAGGGCCAGCATACTCTGTCAGGAATACCTGGGCAGTGAGGGACATAAGTAAAGGGAGGGAAGGAAAGAGGGCCACAGGGGCAGGGCTTTCAGGGAGAAAGAGTATGGATCTCACCGTCACCCAGCTGATTTGGGCTCCCAGATCCCGGAAGTAAAGCGTGGCTGTGGTCCCCACAGGCAAGTTTTGCAGAATGTCTTCATCCTTCAAGGACTTGCCCTCTGTATGAAAAAAGGGGGAGAAGATAGGGACCCACAAGGATGAGAGCTCATGAGTACCTCATGAGACCTCTGCCCCAAAGGTACTGTAATGAGTCAGGAAATTTGAGTTCTCAGAGTCTGAGGGTAGGGAAAGAAGATGGGGTTCCCTACAAAAGTGTTTACTCACTAGGATCCAGCCGTAGGGACTGCCGGGCAGCATACCACTGGGGATCTACGGAGAGAGAAGCAGAGAAGATAGAAGACCCTGTTCTGGTAATCTATCACCTCAGGGAACACGGCCTTAAGGTGGCCCACCAAACCTTATCATAACACCACACATCCCACCCCAGTCAACTGGCCAAGCTCTCTCCCCTCTGTTGCTTCAACTCCAGAGATACCATCTTATCAGGGAAATATTCCCTAATGGGGAAAAAAGAAAATTATTTCTTTTTTTGTACAACTCCCAATGAAAATCAACAATTTACCCCTTTGCTTAAATGTGGAGTATTTCAAGTCAACCCACCAAGTGTTTTGAGGATTCACACATTCATTTCTGTATTTACTTAATGAATGTCATTCTACCATACCACAATGACTATCATGAAAGCAAGAAATGTCTTAAAAATAATACTGCAATATTACTAATGACACAGGAGGGAGCTCTCACCAACCAACAGTGAAAATCATTTTCAGAGCAAGGATAACACTTTGGTTTGGTTTTTTCTTTCATTACTTTGCTTTTTCCACAACACCAGTGTACTCTGAGTCCTGTTCTTGGTTCCCAACTCCAGCCTGCACATTCCAAAAGTAGGCAGTGTCTAGCCCAACACTACCAACAAAGGAGCTTATGAAAGGCCAAGGAGAAGGAGTAAACCATAAAGCTCTCACGCAGTGCCCCCCCCTCATTTCTCCTCCTCTGGAGTTAGACACCAACAGAAGGGAAGGAACAGTCTCTTGGGGCCTTGGTTTCCTCATCTGTAAAATGAGGGGTCTGAACTAGATGACCATATAGTCCCCATCCAGTTCTGACAGTTATTCTGTGAGATTCCTGAGAGGCCCAGTGCTCCCCTCTGGGGCCAAGATACATACGTGATTTTGTGAAGAGGTTCTTGATCTCAGCAATGGTGGCATTGGGTTCCACCTGGGAAGAAGTGCACCAGGGGAAGCGTTAGCTCTGGTATGAGGGCAGTCCCAGGAGCCAGGATCTCACACCTCTTCTTGGGTGTGTTGGAGAGTTGGGGGTAGGAGGGGGGTTGAGATAAGGAGGTTTCTCTATGCAAGAGGAAAGGATGGAAGCAGAGAGCCAGGGAAAGGGAATGTGTCTCCTGGTGGAAGGATGCCAGCTCAAGCTACTACCACCATTACCCCAGCCCAGCCCCGGGGACCTGCTGCCAGGAAGGTGTCCTATAGTAGAGTCTAAGAGTACCTTGCCCTCATCAAGGAAACAAAGGCTGAACAGGAGAAATCATAAGCCTCAAAACAAAAACTCAGGATATGATGTTTATAAGATGGCAACAGGTCTATTTAGGGTCAGCAAAGACCATGAACAGGTGGGAACCCCAGAGTATATGACTCTAAGAGAAAATTTGGACAGGTCCTTCTATTCCCCATCCCAGGGTCTGCCTCAGTCCCTCTAGCAATGGAGTCATCTTCTCCACTAAGCTTCCTCTCCCAAAGGCCTAAGGGGAAGCACAGAGAATCTTATTCTTCCCAAAGTGGAAGTTTGGGGGAGAAGGGGAGGTCAGGGAATATTCCCATCAGACCTTCCTTGCCTTGGACAAGGTTATACTCATTCTTATATCCATTAATGTAAGAGAGAGAAAATCTGCCTTCCAAGGGCACAGACCCTCAAAGATATGAGGAACAGGCAGTAACTAGCCAAGCAAACACCTGCAGGTGGCAGACTTGCCCCAAACAGGAGGCTTAGATTGGCAAAGAAGCCTCAAACCCTTCAACCAACAGGGGAGAATCTGTCCAAGTCACAGCTGTCAGAAGGGATTTAAAGGTGTGAAAGCTCTGGGTGAAGGCTGATAGAGAGGGCTAAACACCTCAGGAGACATAGGACTAAGACTTCTTTAGGGCTGACAGAAAAATAGAAAATGTGTTTTGAGATTCAGGAAGCTGGGTTTTCCTTGAGGAGGTCCAAATCACTGCGTGTGTCTTTAACCTATGGTGAAACCATTTCCTCTTCCTCCTGACAAGTAACAGGTATCAGCCAAATTAAATCCTCATTCAAGGCTTAAAGGACAAGATGGAACTGAGGACCTGTGTTTTCATGCTCATCCACCTCTTTCCCAGAGTTCAAAAGAGCTCCAGGACAGTCCATGCATCATATGTAGGGGTTTAGACCTGTCCCATTTTCCAGTTGGGAAATGGGAGGTAGAGAATCTATTAGCTGGTTCCCATTCACCCATCACTAGGAATGGCCAAGGCTACAAATACTCCCTAGCGACACTGATGGGTACTAAAGTCAACAAACACTAAGTATCCACAATGTACAAAGCCCAGAGTAGAAGAAGGCAGGTAAGTTAGTCTGGAGAGGCAAATATGGCATGGGAGATGATGGAACTTTGGGTCAGAGGAGCGGGGTTCAAATTATGACTCTGCTACAAAATACTTTTGACTGTGACCTTGGAAAAAATCACTTAACTTGTCTAAGCCCCAAGTTGCCTCATCTGTAAAATGAAGGAATTAGGCTAGATGATCTATGACACTCTCCAGCTTTAAATTCCATGATCCTGTGGCTTGTCTGTACCCAACTTCCCCCACCCCCACCTCCTATGGCCATGCACACACCTCAATGAAGGGCTGCTTTCTCTACACCTAGGGGTGTGGGATGACTTCCACAAATAAGGCAAGAGTGAGAACTCAAGCATTTCTATTTCTACTTAAAATGCACCACCTATAAGATTCTCCTTCCCTCCCCACTTCTCACCCCACCCCCGCCCCGCCCACTGCCTTGGGAGATAGGCTCTTATTTTTCCAGAATTAATATACAGAATGGGCATGGAGGAGAGAAACAAGAAAAGGTGCTGAGGAGTGTGCTTCAGTAGAAGCTGGGTCAGAGTACCCAGGGTTCCCAAGACACCCACCAAATGGGTCCCAGCAGTCACTCAAGAAAAAGGAATCTTTACCTTATCCAGGAAACAGAGCTTCTCCCGTGTCTTGGCATCCAGAATCTCCACCTCAAAGAAGAGAACAGCCTTTTTGGGTTTCTTAGTGGCTTTTGGGGGGACAGATCGGGGGAAGCTGTTTATGCTGGGGGCCATCACCTGACTGGCCTCTCGGGCCACCATGTTCATATCCATGCTGTCAAGCCTCTCCACTCTCTGCCACTGGGGAGTGCTCTTAGGCAAGATCTACTCCCAAAAGTATTGGGGAGGGGGTTGAGGCGTGGCTCCAGCTGCTAAAACCAGATACCAATCAGCTTTTCAAATCAGCCCCCCAGACCAATCTTTCCTGCTCGGAAATGCCTCCTGTATGACCCAGCCCCTAGAGTCCGATCAAATTCTGCCACGGTGCTGGGAAGCGAGCTGGTCCCTGATCCCAGCACTGCCAACTCTCCTCCCAGATGTAATCTGATCATGCTTAGACATGGACCATTACTGTTTTCAGCTAAATATAAAATGAAGCCCTGATAAGTTCCAGGGCCCTCTTTTTGAGGGAACCCCCAAAGGGACCCGTGGTGGGACAGTTCTTATGTCTCCTGTGGGCACCAGAGCAAGCAGCCTTTGGAGCTGGGGAAGGGATAAGTGGGAAAAAGGTATGGTATACCACATACCAAATGTGTCACAAGCCTATTCCTTTTTGGTTCGCCAAAACAGATCCCACTGTGTCCAGGTTGAGATGTCAGGTAATTTAGAAAGCACTATCCTTGCCTTACCAATGGCAGCTACCACAGTACTGCTAAAAGGAAGAATAAAGGGTCAGGTCAGCACAATACTTGGGCCAGTAGAAAGAATGCTAAATGTGGAATAGGACCTACCACCTCTGACACTTAGCAGTTACAGATCCTAAACAAATTACTTAACTTGTCAGTTTCTTCATCCCTAAAATGAAGAGTTAGAAAAAGATCTCTAAATCTATTATCTTATGATCTCTCGAGTACATTTGAAACACTCCTTGCTCTCGACCCCCAGGACTCTCTGCCGACCTCATACCCCAGTTTCTTCTTCTCATAGTTGCTTATAAAATCAGGACTCAATCAAGTTGCAGGGTCAGACAGGGGGTGGAAAGCTGGAACATGGGCCAAGGCTCTCCAAGCTGCTGAGAAATTCCAGCTATTCTGAGAATCTTTGAGATGACAGCATCTATTTCCCCTTTAGCTCCAACAGACACTTTGGATTATTTTCCTTGTGCATTTATGCTCCCAAGAAGGTGACAGATTCCTGCAACCAGAGGTCTGAGTCACTCTCTTTACATATAAGGAAGAACTAAGAAACATCACATACAGATCAACCCTAAACAGGAAGGTTTAACTCAAAAATCAATCTCCTTCCTTAAAGAACTCAAAGCAAGTCTAAAGTCAAAGGTAACATTAGTGCAGCTAAAAGTACCCTGGACTTGTAGTCAGAAGAGAATTGAGTTTGAATCCCACCTCTAACATTTACCAGTAGTCAGGTTGTGATCAAGTCACATAACTCCTTTGAGGCCATTTTCTCATCTGAAAAATAGCAATTATATTAACTGTTTGCACTACCTAACCTCACAGGATTGTTGTAGGCAAAGTTCACCCTTTTGTTAACCCTTAAGCACTACATAAAGGTGAGCTTATAATTACTATAAAGACTACTTTCATCAGAAAATATCAAGAGCTCACCAATGTCTATGGGAAAGGGCCCAACTCTTTATCCAGGCACTCAAGGACACCTAGCATCTACTGCCTCCTAACTGATGATTCAATGGCAGGGTCTAAAAAGAAACTCAGAGCCTAACTCATATTTGAGTACGTATTCCCTGAAGAACAATATCCTCAACTTCTGGTCACCCAGACTCTCACTTGTCTATTGCACTGTTCTCCTCCTACACACTCTCTCCACTCCAGTCACATCAGTCTCTTCACTGCCTCCCCACTTTCCTATCTCTGCGCCTTTGTTCACCCCAGTCCCTCAACATGGTCTACTATGACCTGTCACACAATGAATTGATAAACATTATTAAATGTCTGCTATGTGCCAGGCACTGTGTTTAGCTCTGGGGATACAAAAAGAGGCAAAAGACAATCCCCTGCCCTCAAGGAGCCTACAGCCTAACAAGGGAGAGGAGAATCAAACAAATATATACGAGGCAAGCTATATACAGGATACATAGGAAATAACTAACAGGGGGAAGGCACTGGAATTAAGAAGGGTAAGGGAAGGCATCCTGAAGGAAGCAAGACTTTTAGCTGGGACTTAAAGGAAGCCAGAGAGATCAGAAGTCAGATTGGAAAAAGGCGAGCATTCTAGGAATGGGAAATAAGATAATGCCTGGAGTTATGAGATGGAGTATCTTATTCATGGAACAGCCAGAAAGCATGCAGGACTGAAAAGTACATGTTGGAAAGTAAGACTTAAGAAGACTGGAATGGTTAAAGGGGGCTAGGTTATGAAGGACTGTGAATGGCAAACAGTATTCTATAGTATTTGATCTTGAAGGCAACAGGAAGTCACTAGACTTTATTGAGTTGGGAGGCGGGTCCCCTTGGTGTAACATGGTTGGAGCTGTGCTTTAAGAAAATCTTTTTTAGTGGCTGAATAGAGGATGGACTAGAGTGGGGAGAGACTTGATGCAGGTAGACCCATCAGCAGGTTACTGCAACAATCCAGGCATAAACTGATGAAGGCCTCCACAAGAGTGGTTGCAGTGTCAGGAGAGAAAGGAGTGTTTTGAAGAGATGTTGCAAAGGTGAAATCAGCAGGCGCTGACAAGAGATTAGATACTGGATATATAAATATTTATTAATTGATTGTACAACAAGTTCTTAGTGAGTAGAATGGTAGCTAAAGCTAGAGGAACTCATAAAAGCCAGATCATTGTGGACTGAGATGTGGTCTCCCTGGAAGAGGGAGTCTTGAAAGACTTCTAGGATTTTGAGAAAAGATGGAGGGGAGGGCCCAGCAGGTTGACACACTGGTATGAACAATGCCATGGAGACAAGGTTTTCTGGGAGGGGCGGGCAATGAAAAGACAGTGATAATGAGGAGTCCAGGATGATGTTGCCCTCAACAGGAACAGGGAAAGGGGGAAGCCCTTAGAGGAAAAGGTACTGAGTTCAGCTGAATTCAACATGTTGAATTTAAGATGTTTACTAGACACCCAATGTGAGGCAGCTGGAAATGTGAGATTAGAGGTCAGCAGAAAGATTGGAGCAGAAAAGGCAGAGCTAAGAATCATCAGCATAGAAATCTATGGAAGCTGATGAGATTACCCAGTGAAGTAGTACAGAGGACAAAAAGAAAAGAGCCCAAGACAGAATCCTGAGACATCTACAATTAGAAGGTGTGACCTGGAAGAGGATCCAGGAAAGGAGACAAAGGAGTATTCAGATAGAGAGTGGTATTCCACAAACCTAGATAAGAGAGTACAGAGGAGGAAAGAATGAACAAAAGTGTTAAAAGCTGCAAAGAGGTCAAGGAGAATGAAGACTGAGAAAAAGCCCATGGATGTGGCAACTAAGAGATCATAAGTAATTTTGGTCAAATATGGCTAGTTTTCAAGAGTGTATCTCTTAATATCCCAATTCTGTGGTAAGCTCTATGCCTTACGCACTTTTGCATCCATCTTGCAGAAATAAGATGCCCAGGAAGTAGTTGCTGATTGATTGCCTTTTTTTTTTTAAGTACTCTGAAACACTAGGTCAGAGGGGAGTCAAAAACAAAGTCATCCAAACTCACACAGCTTTGGTCCCATGCTGAAGGTCTATCTGAGGGCCTTTTCAATACAATGTGAAACTTCCCAAAAGGCAACCATTTGTGAAACCTACAGAAAAGAGAGCTTCAACAAGGCCCTACTAGATCCCAATAGCACAATGAGTACCACAAGTTCCTACAACTAGGCCTGGGACCCACTTCTGAAGGGACTGCAGAAAAGTATCACATTTACAGAATTACAGAATCCTGGAACTGAAAAGAAGCTCCAAGGGCATCTTAGTCCAACTAATATTGGAATAAAGAACTCCTCTACAACATCCCCAACAAGTGACTACTCAGCCTCTACTTAAAGAACTCCAGAGATAAAAAGCATGCTACATCTAAGGTGGCCCTTTCCATATTGAGACAATCTAAAAGTTAATAAATTTTTATTTATGTTAACCTTAAATCTGCTTCTCTGTAATTTTAATGTACCTTTCCTGATCTCTTTTCCCACCTCAGATGATCAATCTAGAGCTGTAAAGGACCTCAGAAACTAGCTATCTAATACAACCCTCTCAATGGACAAAGAATCATAGGGTTAAGAGCTAGAAAAGGTCTTAGGGATCATCTAGTTTAACCACCTCATTTTACAAATGGGGAAACTAAGAAACAGAAAAATTAATTTCACACGGGCAAATAAACAGCAAAACCAAGATTTAAACCCAGGTCCAAGAACACCAAAGCCAGTGTTTTTTCTGACATATTACATCTTTTAGCCAAACAGCAAAAATTCTGCTTCCCCTCCTCCCTCTCCCCTTCCCACCTTCACCATCCCAAGATATATCCTGATACTGTTGCCACTCTAAACCTTAAGGTAGGGTCTACTGTGTCCCTACTCTCATGGGGAAAAGTCCTCCCCAGGCATTCAAATTTTCTTCACACTGCTTATTCAGCCTATGTGCAGCCCCCTTCAGCGAAAAGTCCAGCCCTGACCTGGAGTTATATTAATAGTTCTTGAGCTCCTGGGGGGCCTATGCCCACAGGACACAACAACCTCTCCCCAGAAAACGGAGGGCTCCGAGTTCCTGCTGAGACACTCAATGGCTTAAAATACAATCAGACCCTGTGCCCAGCCAGCTGCTGGGGTGAAATTCAACCCATGCCCTTGGCATGATACCCTGGCGCCAGGTGGGAGATTGTAGGGCAGTCAAAACCCAGGCTTGCAAGGAGGAGCCCAGCACATAGGAAACAGAGCTTGCTAGACCACTCACTCATAGTGTTTGCCATCCAGCAAGGAGAGAGCAGTCCTGCAGGAAGCACCAGCTCACAAAAAGGACATCAAGAACCCTGAGAGCGGCAGAACAGCTCAATGACAACACGAGGTAAGGAAGGAATCATGGCATGGTGGAAAATACTAAATTTGAAATCAGAAAACCTGGGTTCAAATCCTAGCTCAGCTATAATAATAAATAATGCATAATAAATATTTCTCAATTGATTAATATAACCTCAGACAAAACACAATTTCTCTGGGCCACTGTTTAATCCCTAAAATAAAGGGGTTGAAGTAGATGATAGCTAAAAGATCTTAAGGTGATAAGATTTAGAGCTAGAAAAGACTTTGAAGAACAGCTAATCCAATCCCTTCATTTTATAGTCCAATATAATCTATTCATTTGTCAGATGGGGAAACTGAGGGCCAGAGAGAAGTGACTCTTCCAAAGTCACACAGCTAACAAGCAGCTGATTCTAAGTCACTGTGACACCTCTGCCCAATGCTGAAGCCAACCCTGGAAATTTAGCTACAAGCCTCCTAGAGGCATCTCCATTCAGCTATTCACCCACCCAGAGACAGGAATAATACAGTTGTTGCTTATCCTTGGGGCAGCAATCGGGGAAAAGTAATTCTCAGGATCCCTCTTTTTCCATGGCCAAACCCTCAGAACGAGTAAATGCTTTATCCCTGGGAACAGAGACAGGCTCCATGACTAAGAGACAAGAGTTCATTTAGGAAGAAAAGTACAAAGCACTGCTACAATCCCATCCAGCTGACCCCACTACAGACCAGGAACTGCCTGACAGAACAGAGAGTATCATGGAATGACATTACAGAAAAGGAAAAGAAGCAATAAAGAAAATCTTTTGAGGTTTCTAGAAGACACCCATTATGTTGCAGAAAAATGTAAGAATGTCCCTGTGCTGCCCTGAAAGCTTTGGTAGGCGTGTTAGAGGATAAAAGTCCCTCTAAGTCTCCCCAGGGATTGGCCTGAGTGAGACAGGGACAACCCAGGGGAAAAATCCATACATCTCTGCTTCCCTCAATTAGCCTTGCAACCAAAGCAAAAGAAGAGTAGAGGGCAGGTTGTAGCAGAAAGAGCCCAGGAGCCAAAAGATTGGTGTTAGTCTATTATTAATATAACACCTTCCCTCTCTAAGCCTAAAGGCCTTGGGCTAGAGTTCCAGAAGGCCCTTTCAGCTCTAGTAATCTGTCATTCTGTGACTTAAAAAGACTGCCTTCCTATGGGAGACCTGAAGGGAAAGAGGTGACTATGGACAGGTAGGGAATAAACCAGATGTCCAAAATGGCATCAAACTAAGGCCACCATGAGTTCTGTATAGAAGACTGAATTATCAGACATAACTGGGGGGTCAGATGAGAGAAAGATCAGAAGGAAGGCTAAACAGAAGAAAGGGTTTTCATGGGAAAGACTTCATAAAAGCAAAGCAGGTAGAGAAGGTTGAGAGACACAATCTCTTCTCCTTTTGGCTAATGATAGGTATATCAACTAGCCCTTTGTTGGATGAGATGGAGACAGAAGAGACAAGGATGGTCCTGGAGCAGCCCTGGCCAGTGGGTAAGGGGTGTCTATACTCAATGACAGTTCCAGTAGCCTTGGAGGAATTCTCACTTGAAAGGCCTGACATTCCAGTATGTAGCCAAAACGAACTCGTGCTAGCATAGAACTCCAGGCAGCATTTAAATTCATGGGACTGCTAGCAGCTGATCATCTGTATGAACCCCAGCAGAAAATTCATCTCTATGATGGAGCTTTCTGTGCTCATTAGCTTAATAAGGTCAAAAATGTAATCTCTATCATTACCGCCACACATGATGTTTCATTAACAACAGTCCCTTCTAGTCATGATTGAACACACCTGGATCTCAGAATTATGCCTTATCTACCCCATTCCCCAAAGGGGCTAGGAGGATAGAGAGGGTGAGAGAGGAAAAACAGCAGAACATGGCAAGGCAGAGGTGTGGCCCATCCTGCAATTCATGGTTATAACAGCTGTAGCACTCCAAGAAGGTCCTGGCAGGGATGAATGCCCAACTCAGATTACCCTGTGATCCTTGGCAAGATGTTCACACAATCCTCTCTAGACTCTGGGGTGACACAATACAAGGGAAAATAGACCAGGCCAGGGAAAGGAATAAGACTCACAGCAGCTGACCTAAGGGTGATGACAACTACCCAAACCCACCGACTGCCCCAAGTTAGCAGTGAGTCCTCTGAAGGCCAAAGGTGATCCATGTCACCATGGGGCAGCTTACTGTCTTTCCCTCTGCTGCCACCTACTGTTCTGAACTAGCCTAGAGAAAAAGAGTAAAAGCCAATGAGGATTAAGGCTGAGTGAGGTTTTGTTACCACCTAAAAAGATGAGATTACATGTCAGAGATGTCATCTCAACTATGTGTGTATATGTTTGTACATGTGTATATATGTACATGCACATATGTATATGTGTATGCACGTGTGTGTGTATACATACACACATACACACTTTTTTTCCCCCTCAGTTTGTTGTTTTTCAGTTGTGTGTGACTTTATGATCCCATTTGGGGTTTTCTTGGCAAAGATCCTGGAGTGGTTTGCCATTTCCTTCTCCAGCTCATTTGACAGACAAGGAAATTGAGGCAAAGAGGATCATGCGGTTAGTGTCTGAGGCCATATTTGAAGTCAGGTCAATCCACTGGGCCACCTAACCGATAGAGAGACAGACAGACAAACATATAGATATATATATGTATATAAATAAATAAAACTTTTAAAAGTTTGCAAAGTGCTCTCCTCACAACAACCCAGTCAGTAATTGTACCTCTATTTTGCAGATAAGGAAAATGCATCTCAGGAACTCAACTGACTTGCCCCAGGTCACACAGCTAGCAAACATAGAAGCAGAAAGTGGAAATGAGGTCTTCAGACTCTTCAACTAGTGCCTTTTTTCATTAAACTGGGGCTATAGAGCCTTCTATCAGTTCAGAGATGAAAAAACAGAAAAGACTTAGGAAGCAGGCTTTGTCTCTTATACAAAACGGTCACAATGGCAGCAAAGCAAATAGTTCAGGAAACTCCTTCCCAAGGCCTGGGTTTACTGTAGCTTTGGCCTCACAATTTTCCCCTTTACATAGCTAAGGGACAACTTCACTGTGGGACCTGACTTTATGATACAAAAATAGACTTTTTAAAATACAAGCAAAAGCAAAACATGTATAGAGCCTTTGCTGAAGAAGACAGCAATAACAAAATCATGGCATACTGGGGCAGCTAGGTGGTGCAGTGAAGAGAGCACCAGCCCTGAAGTCAGGAGGACCTGAGTTCAAATCCGACCTCAGATGCTTGACACTTAGTAGCTACGTGACCCCAGGCAAGTCACTTAACCCCAGCTGCCTTGCTTTCCCCCCTCCATAAAAAAAAATCATAGTATCTGAATGGGACCTCAAAGATCATTTAATGCAACCCACATTAAAGTCCAAATCTCTACTACAATACCTCTACCAAATGGTTATCTAGCCTCCAGATGAAGATCTATCAGTCAATAAACATTTATCAAGGATCTACTATGTACCAGGCACTCTGCCAAACACTGAAGATACAAAATGAGACAAAAGACAGTGGCTGCCCTCAAAGAGCTTACAACCTAACAGGGAGAGAGACAACAAGCAAATAAATAAGTGCAAACAAGCTATATACGAGATAAATAGGAAATAATTAACAGAAGGAAGGTTATTAGAATTAAGAAGGGTTGGGAAAGAGTTCCAAGAAAAGATGGGATTTTAGTTGGGCTTGAAGGATGCCAAATCAAGAGTGAGAGACAAGGAGAGAGGGAATTCCAGGTATAGGAAACAGCCAGAGAAAATGCCTGGAGTTAAGAAATGGAGTGTAATCCATGGAACAGCAAAGGAGGCTAGGGTCACTAGACTGAAGTGACAGAGAATAATGTAGAAAAAAACTGGATGGGAGGCAGGGGGAGATATTAGGTTATAACATATTTTGAAAATCAAACAGGAATTTATCCTTGATCCTAGAGATAATGGGGAAACAAAATCTTACAGAGTAGAGAGAGAGGGATGGGCATCTCTAGTGACTGGAAATTCACTATCTCTTGAGGCAGACCATTCTACTTTGAGCCACCTCTAACTGTTAGGAAGCTTTTCTTATAACAAGGTAAAATGTACCTCTCAGAAGTTTCAAACAACTACTGTTTCAAGTTCTCCTTTCAAACGCAAAGAACAAGCCTAATCCTCACTCTTTTTAAACATTCCTTGAAAAACCCAAATACCCCTAATGCCTAACTCCACCCCTGCCCTCTGAGTCGGCTCATCTCCAGGAGGCTAAGCATGCCCACTTTCTTCAGCCAATCTTTGTATGGCAGACTCTCCAATCCTTCCACCAACCTGAGGATCCTCCTCTTGAGATGCTTAATTTTATCAACGGCTTTCCCAAAATGTTAACAACCAGAAGTGAAAGGAGGTCTGACCAGTGTAAAAGTTCATCATGATTATCACCTCACTCATTCTAGAAACCATCTAAATGCAAAAAACAAATTAAAAAAAAACAAAAAACCTGACCCTTTCTCTCAGCACAATAAGCATACAGGGTTAAATAGAACAAGCCCTGTGGCCAGGAATCCTAAAACCTCCTTTCCTTTGGCCTCATTAATCCTTCTAATCTGTTAGAAAGGCCATCAGGAGACGTTTCCTTCCTCCCCAAAACAGAGTGAGCAGTCAGACTTGTCCAAAAGTCTCTTAGGGACTCTGGTATCTCACAACAAAGTGAAGTAGTAGAAATGCCTAACTTTTAAGAGTTACCTGGAAGACAGTAACACCTTCCTAAAGTCATGGAGTCACTATTTACAACAGAAACCTAAGCTGGTTAGGCCACAGAATTTGATAAAGTTCCCAAATGCCCAGGTAAGGAGAAAGGATAACTACTCTAAATATCAACAAATTGAACAGAAGTGTGGTGACATAGAAAGAGCAATGGATTTGCAGCTAAGAGAACTGGACTAAGCCAAGGTGTCAAGATATTAGGAGACACCCTCTTTTCCAGAGTTAAGACGCAGTAAGAAGGCTATGTATGCCCCGAGCTTGGCACAACAACTCCTTTGTGCTTACCATCTGGATAATCTCAGCCACAGCAAAATCCCAGAACTGTTTCATACCAGCATCATGTAGTCTCTGAGTTTGGACAATCTGGTCATGAAGCCCTGCTATTAATCAAAGTCCATCTGTTGCTGTTAGCCCTCACTGTCAGGGTTACAGCTCACTGTGTAGTCACTGGTACAATACTAAGATCTCCCCACACTGCCTTAGACCCCCTTACTAGGGGCAGGGTTCTGGTACATGTGTCTTTGCTCACAAGCCATTTTCCTCACTTTAAATTAAATCTGTTTGATTCCTTATTCTCCTGTCTCTAGCCTGCTTTGTTCAGCTCCAGCTACTCATAGGTTAGAGACTCGTTCTGGTTCAGGTGACAAAAGTCTGCCACTAAAGAGTTGTGGCCATGGCCAAACAGTCTCCCCTGTCTAGGCCTTGGTTTCCTCACCTTTAAAATAAAGAAACTGAACCAGATGACAAAGAAGATCTCTTCCAACTCAAAAATGATGAAGTTCTTGGTAATCTCATTCTAAACTCAAACTTTTTTTTTGTCCGAGGGTCCTAATCTAGTTGCTTGGTATTGCACTTCGAAGGCATACAACAAAATCAAAGGACTTGGAGGTGGGACCCTAGTCCAGTTCTTTCCTTTTACAGATAAGCAAATTAAAATATAGAAGGGTAAATATACAAGGTCACACAGGTGGTAAAATCTGAATACAGGTTTTCTGACACCAAGGTACTCTTACAATTGTAGTCACAATGTCCATACCTTTCAGGTGAATGGATACAGGAGTAGACCAGTGGAAACTGTACATGAACTTCCAGAGCAGTGGTTCTCAACCTTCCTAATTCCATGACCCTTTGACACAGCTCCTCATGTTGTGGTGACCCCCCCCCCAACCACAAAATTATTTTTGTTGCTACTTCATAACTGTAATTTTGCTACTGTTATGAATCGTAATGTAAATATCTGATATGCGGGATGTATTTTCATTGTTACAAATTGGACATAACCCACAGTTTGAGAACCGCTATTCTAGAGGGTCTCTGAGAAACAAGCACTCATTATTCTAATGTCTTCCAAGTAACAAATATTCTCAGAAACCACAGGTTCTGGCTTCTGGCCTTAAAAGTCAAGGCTAAGCCCTGACACTAACAAGAATCTTCTGTCCACTCTCTCTCTCCTCAACCCACAACCCAGGGAATTAAGCTTTTTTTGTTCCTCCTAGAACCTTTTGACCTTCCTGTGATGCATCCATTCACATAAGTATCATAGCACCAAGCTGGGGACTAACTACTGAATCTAGAGCAGTAAAGAAAGCCAGTTCTTCAGGTATGTGTTGGACTAGATGATCACAAATGACCCTCTCAATTCTAAAATTCTGTGATTTTTAGCAACAAACCACTAGCAAAGTAAAAGATTTCCTGATATAAGAAATCATCCTGACAACTAGTGGCTCTGTTTTCCTATTAACAAAAATCTCATGTCTCCCCTTCAGCTCTAGGATCTGGGCAACCAGAAGGGTTTGAAACATCCATATGACAACAGCATGTTTTGAACCTCAAAATGAAAAATGATGCTTCAGTCTAGTTTTATTATACTTAGGGTGCTCTTTGAACAGAGTAGGTCATCAAGGGAGGACTAAGAGAATAGTAGTAAAGGCACAACAGAAACAGATAATTCCTTCTATGTAAGATACTTCCTTCCACACATACTGACATCATTCATACATTTATTAGTGGAGGGGTAGAAAGTCACATTTATATTTAGCACTTGGGAGTTATTTTTAGCCTTAACCTGTGATTTCATCACTGTGGGTTAACTCCATCATGGAAATTCCCTCCACCAATGTAGATCAGAAAACTTATCTATAATTTAGTCTTGGAGAATTGACTGGGTCCCTGAAAGGTTAACTGACATGCCTATGATCTGTACACACTAGGATAAGATGCAGATCTTAAAAACACTGACTCCAAGGTCAGCTCTTTTATCCTATACTATGCTGCCATAAACGAGTATTTACTGTTTAGAAAAAAAAAATACAATTGTTTCTCATATAACTCTTTAGGTTTATAAGCTATTATCCTCACAATATTAGGTAACAATACTATCCTTATTTACGAAGAGGTTTATTTGCCAAGAACAGTACACTTTGCTGCTAAGATCTGAATCTAGGTATGCTGACTTAAGGCCAACATTCTTTCTACAATACTGCATGGACATAATCTCTAGATCCAAAAACCTCACTGGATAGTCAACCCTGCCCCGCCAAACCAAACTCTGGTTTCTGAGTCTATTCTACATGTTTACTTCCCAGATGGGCACCATGACTCATACAAAATTCTTTGCAAACAGCCAACTGAAACTTTAAAAAAAGAGCTCTCAGTCCTTGCATGTACCTTTCCCTAACCAAACTTTCAACAAGGGAAGTAACATGAACCAGATCACCTCAACTCAGGAAGTTGGGAAAAACTTTGCTACTTAGTGCTAAAGAAACACAATAGGGACAGCTAGGTGGTGCAGTGAATAGGGCACAGGCCCTGGAATCAGGAGGATCTGAGTTCAAAACTTGCTTCAGACACTTAACACTAGCCATGTGACCTTGGGCAAGTCACTTAACCCCAGTTGCCTTGTCTTCCCCCCCCTCCAAAAAGAAAAATAAAAACACTATGTATAGTACACCTTCTCCTCCAGGACTTCCCCAAATGATGGCTCTAATTCACACAAGACAAAGTGAAAGGCTAGGGGTAAATCCCACAAAAGAAACTGATTGACTTTGAGACCAACTGAAGTTAACCCCTGAAGTTAACTTCACAGCCTGCTGCCAGCCAATGGGCTGCCACATACAGTAATCTTTCCAACTCCTAGAAAATGATTCCAGAGAAGTTGAGGTATTCTAGGTTGCAATGAAGGGCAAAGCTGAAATTCAGGTCCTTCCTAAGAAGGAAAAGACATAACCAGCTAGAATTATAAGCATCAAAGCCAACAACTAACAACTGATGTGTTCATTATAATGACCAAGCTTGGCACTGGAAAAAGTTAAACAACTGCACCTCCCACTTCACTGAAGACTATGGGTGTGGTGCCCTGCATACTGCATATGCAATCAAACATTGCCAACAAGTTATTTGCTTTTTCTCTTTCATTTCTAATCTGTGTTACAAGAGATGGGGGGGGGGGGGGAAGGGGCGGGGATACTTAGAAATGAATGTGCCACCAATAAAAAAAGAAAGGGAAAGAATCCAATAGCTGGCCCTAAAGTAAAACTTGGGGTAGTGGGTGACCCATCAGGGAAGAGACACCAGTTAGCTATGTTGCAGAAGGGATTCCTGCTTAGGTGTGTGTAGTGAATTTTAAAAAGCTATCAGTAGCTCAGTATAGTCAAGAGCAAGTCACTTTCGAATTCCAATTTTCTTATCACCAAAATGGGGACAATTAACATTGGCACTATCTAACTCACAGAATTCAGTGTGAAAGGAACTTTGTAAACCTTCAAGTGCTATAAAAATATGAACTCATAATGTCTGGAGACACTAGGTGGGCACAATGAATAAATGCCAGGCCTGAAATCAAGAAGACTCATCTTTCCAAGTTCCAATCTGCCCTCAGACACTTTCTAGCTATGTGAGCTTGGGCAAGTCACTTAACCAGGTTTGCCTTAAGTTTCTTCATCTGTAAAATAAGCTGGAGAGGAAAATGGCAAACCACTCCAGCATCTTTGCCAAGGAAATCCCAAATGGGGTCACAAAGAGTTGGACACAACTAAAACGAGTGAACAACAAACAGTATTTGGAGATAACAGAATAAAAGTTTTGGAGCTGAGACCATGGATAGATATATTATCTAGACCAACCACTTTATTTTACAAATGAAGAAATTGTAAGTGACCAACCCAAGGTCATACATTACATTCAGTACAGAAGAGTCAGAATTCAAACCCAGAATCGCTGACTCCAAATCCAACACTTCACACTGCATTGAGAATAATGATTATTTCTCTCTTGTATTAATAATTAATTACTGAATCAGAACCAAGGTCGTTCTCCATTTCCACTTCCTCATCCAGAAATCAACCAGTGGGGGAAGTCTTTCTCAAAGACTTACCCAGCCAGGATGGCTATGATCTAATCAAAGACAGTAAAAGAATTTCTAAGCTTAGATAGATTGAGTGGATTCCTGCTCATTGTGTTTACTCAGACAGGCCTGGGAAAATGTGGATTCCCCCTCGGGTCAAACAGGTGACAGGGAAATTGATAAGTCTCTTGGACCAAGACTTGGGTGATGCAAGTGACAATAGCCCCAAAACTCTTATTTTATAATAAGACTCTTATTATAATATTCATATTCTATTAATTACTTGTTAACCAATCAGAGTTGATTTTCACCCTCAGATGTACCCCTTTATCAAAAGACTTCATAAATACTGAAGATTTGACAGGCTTAGTCTTTGGTTACTGAATGAGCCTGTTCTGTTGACTGCTTTCTAGATGTATTCAATAGAACTGATTTTAATTTACCCAGAAACTCTGTCTCAGAAATTTTTAATTGTCACAGCATCAAACTGCCTCCCAAAACAAAGTCCTATATGTGAATTCCCCTTCTGCTTCTTGTTTGCTTCCTCTCTGAGGTAAGGTGATGCACTTCCTCGTTAAACCTCAGTGAAGGGAAGACATAGGTTAACTCTAGGGTTACCTCCAGATCAAAGCACTCTAACCCTATGAGGAACAAAAGAGGTAATAGCTCTACAATCCCTGCCCTGGTCAAACCTCCTCTGGAGCATTATGTTCAGTTCTAAGTGTCACAACGTAAGTCACATTCTCAGTAATGTTGCTTTTTGGTCATTCTCTTCCTAATAAATGATTCTTCTCATCTCCTTTGGAGGATCATGATCCAAGTCTCACCCTCTATGCATGAATGTACCCTAGGGCTCTATCCCTGGCCTTCTTCTTTTGGGTCTCTAACTCTGTGATCTTAATAGCCAATCATCTCTGAACTGATGATTTCCAAATACTTCTCTCTCTCTCTCTCTCTCTCTCTCTCTCTCTCTCTCTCTCTCTCTGTGTTCCCCTCCCCCTCTTCCCTCTTTTTCCCTCCTCCCCTCCTTCCCTCTCCTGAGTTCCACCCAGTTCCACCTCTCTATCTACTGGATGTTTCCATCTGGATATCAGATAGTGATCTCAAACCCATGTTTCATTACTTTTTCCCATAAACCTACCCTACCTCCTAAATTCTCTGTTTCTATTAATGGGCACCAGGCTTCCAGTCAGACTCTTTCAAAACCTAGGTGTCACCCTTCACTCACTCCCAATCAACTGAGGAATTAGGAATGTGGTACAGTACAACAGAAAGAGTACTGGCTGTGGAGTCAGAAGGCTTACTTGGTTTCACATCCTTCCTCTGTAATTTACCATCCATGTGACATTGGGCAAGTCATTCTTCCTAGGCTTCAGTTTCCTCATCCACAAAATGAATCCCTTCCAGCTAGTCCTAGGATCCACTCTATGACTCTTTAAGTATCTCCATCAGGGTTTTGTGCTTGGTCAGTAGGAGCAGCAAAGGGCTCTCCAATCCAAAGAAAAAAACAAACCAAGCACCTCTCAGTCACAGAGCTATCCAGTCACAAATAAGAGTTTCTTCTGTGTTAACAGCTTTGGGAAGACCCAAATTTGCTAGAGGAGTCAGAATACAGAGTTAGTCCTCAAGGTGTTCTCCTTCCCATTTGTCACTAGCATTTCCTCTCTGCTCTGGAACCTGTTACGGACACCAAAGAAATGAGAACACCTGTTTAGTCAGAACACCTGTCCCTTCAATGGCTTTTCCCAAAAGACCTGATTTCTCCATCATCCCCTGAAGCACAGCTGCAAAAGAATTATAGGGGTGCTGTACTGGGAACAGAGTGTCACTATGGCTAGAAGGAAAGGTTTGGAAAGTCTCTAGCCACCTACACCAAACACTCCCAATTCTCAGACTCGGGACAAGTCTAGTCTTATATTTGATCCCAAATCACAAAATTTAGGTTAATGAATTCAAACTCATGTTACTTATTAATGCAGGAGTGTAACCCCAGTCTAAATCATGTGTCCATGAAAATTACAGGAAAATTCCACATACAATAGAGCACCACCTATCCATTTTTTTCTTTCACTGCTAGAGATTGATGGTTTTCAGGAAGGTTATTTTCCACCTAAGACTTGTCAATTAAGTATGGTTTTTAGCCATGGCAAGTGATGCTTCCTCCACTAAAGTCCTCTTTTGAGATCCCTCATTGTTGTGAAGCACATGCTCCAGCAGATCTTACCAAATTAAAGACTGAATAACAGGCCCAGCAAGAAACTATCTGCCTTATCATCCAAAGACCAGCCCAGTTATATCTGCAAATATTCAACTCTAGAAGGTTGGCCACCAAGAAATGCAACTTGGTTTGGCAACTGATTCCTAAAGCCACTCTTTATCTACTATGCCACACTGCCTCTCCAGTGAGCCACACCAAAGAAATCATAGACCTTTGGCGGTAAACTGGGTATGAATGGAAAATGCAATGGGAAAAGTATTAGACTGGCAGTCAAGAAGCTTCCATTTTGATGTGCTACCTCAGCTTCCCAAACTATAAAATGAGAGGGTTAGATAGTATTTTAACGTCTTTTTGTTTTGTTTTTTGGAGGGGGGAAGGCAAGGCAATTGGGGTTAAGTGACTTGCCCAGGGTGACACAGCTACTAAGTGTCAAGAGTCTGAGGCTGGATTTGAACTCAGGTTCTCCTGTCTCCAGGGTCAGTGCTCTATCCACTGTACTACCTAGCTGCTCCAATATTTTAACATCTTTATCAATGCTTTAGGTAAAGTATAGCTGGTATGCAAATCATATCTGCAGATAAAACAAGGTTGAGAGAAATAACTAACAGACTGGTTCACTGTTATCAGGATCCAAAAAGATCTTGACAAGATAAAGCATCTGGTCAATCTAAGATAAAATTAAACTCAATAGAGATAAAGCAAAGTCTTACACTTGAATTCAAGATCAACTTTACAAATATAAAATGGAGGAAATATGATTAAACAGTAGTGTATTTGACAAAGAGCAAGGGATTTAGTCCAACTATCAACCAACAAACACTTATTAACAACTTAATATACGTCACACATATACTAAGCCCTAGGGATACAAAAAAATGTGAGAACAGTTCTTGCCTTCAAAGAGTTCACATCTAACTAAGGAGACAATATACATACACATACATACAATATACATATACACCTATATAATATGCATGTGAGTACATATATGTAATGTATGTATAGCTATATCTTAGTACATATAAGACAAATACAGAGCAAATGTAAGGTAACCTTAGAAGAAGATGCACTAGTGGGGTGAAGAGTAATAGAAGAGACAGGAAAAAAGTACTGTAGGAGGTACAATTTAAGCAAGGTATTCAAGGAATTCAGTGACTCTAATATGCTGAGGAGGAAGGAGAATATTCCAAACATGAAGGATAGCCAGTAAAAAGGCCCAGATATGGGAAATGGGAGTGTTATGAGCCAGGAATATTAAGTAGAAGAGTATAGCTGGATTAACAGTTCACAGAAGGGAGGAATGTATTAAAAAGATTAGAAACTTTGGAAGAAGACAGGCTGTGAAGTGTTTTAAATGGCCAACAAAAGACTCAATATTTGGTCTTAGGGTAATAGGGAGCCACTGGAGTATACTGAGCAGGAGAGCAGCAAACATGGTCAGACCAATGCTTTAGGAAAATCATTTTGGCAGATAAGAGAAGGATGGATTAGAGAGGACACTTGGAGCAGAAGGCACTTTTTTGAAGGCAAAAGCCCAGAGGTAATATGGATTTGAACTGGGGTAGTCAATGTGTGATTACAATGAAGCGGACAAATACAAGAGATGTGAAGATAGAAATGACAATATTTGGCAACTGACTGGCTTGGTGAAACGAGTGAGAGAGAAATTGAGAATGACACCAAGGTATTCAACAGTAATAGGGACATTCAGAAAAAGGAAAAGTGGAGGAGGGAACAGAAGTTAATGAGTTTTGTCCTGAACATGTTGAATTGAGAGCCTAACAGTTATAAATGTCCAACAGACAGGTGGTAATACAGGGCTGGAGCTCAGGAGAGAGACTAGAGATGCATATAGATACTGGAATCAGCTACAAAGACATAATAATTGAACTAATGGAAGTTCAGATCATCAAGAGTATAAAGAAAAACAGAAAAAGGCCTAGGACAGAGCCTTAGAGGACGCTCACATTCAGTAGGCAATATGAGCAAAGGAGACTAAGAATAGTCATACAGGAATAACTGGTCAGCCATCATAGGGAATAATGCATTTAGTTCTGAGTGCCACAATTTACAAAAGATATTGACATGCTGGAGAATATCCAGAGAAACTCAGTCAGCATGCTCAAGGGTTCTAAGGCCATATTGTACATGGAATGGTTGAAGGACTTGGGAATGGTTGGCCTGAAGAAAAAAGGACTCAGAAAGGTCTTTATCTGTTTCTAAGTATTTTAAGTAAGACTATCTATTTGGCCTGAGAAAGCAGGACCTGGAGCCATGGATAGAAGGTGCAAAGAAACAGATTTAATTTTGAACTTAGGAAGAACTTCTTAATAATTACAGCTATAAGTGGAAAGAGATGTCTTACGAAGTGACGGATTGCCTGTCAATCAAAGGGCTTCAATTAGAGTCTGAATGAAGAGTTATGACAAATGTTATAGTGGAGAATATTTTGCAGATATAGGTTAGGTAAATGGCCACTGAGATCCACTAGGAGACTCTGCAATTCTCCCTGTGAGTCAACGATCTCTAAATCTCTGCTAGATGATGTTTAATAAATCCAAAGACTCAAATTCCTAAAACAAAGTCTGTATCTGGGGGAAAAAAAACCTTCTAGAAAACTGCAGAAATTAGATTTTGACCAGTAATTCACACCATGTGCCACAATTAACTATAAATGGGTCCGTGACTTAACATATAAAAAGTCACATCACAAACAAACAAGAAAGAAAATGCCAGGGTGGCTAGGTGGCGCAGTGAGTAGAGCACCAGCCCTAGAGTCAGGAGGACCTGAGTTCAAATCTGTCCTCAGACACTTGACACACATACTAGCCGTGTGACTTTGGGCAAGTCACTTAACCCCAATTGACCTCCAAAAAAAAGGCAAAAAAAAAGAAAGAAAATGCCTTTTGTAATTATGGATAGGTGAAAAGTTCATGACCAAGTTAGGGATTGAATCACAGAAGATCAGAAGAACAACTTTGATTACATAAAATTTAAAAGGTTTTACACAAAAACCAATGTAGCTAAAATTAGAATAGAAGTAGGTATAGGTGGAGAAAATATTTGCTATAAGTTCCTCTGACCAAGGTCTAATATCCAAAATATATAAGGAATTAATACAAATTTGAGTTTAAGATATCTACTACACATCCAGTACAAGATCATCTATTACAAAGGATCTTAACTTGGCATCCATGATCTTATTTTTTTTTAATGTTTTGATAAAAAAGTATTTAAATATAACTGGTTTCTTTCATAATCCTACGTGCTTTATTGTATACATTTAAAACCACTGTGCTGAAAAGGAATACAGAGACTTCAGATTGCAAAAAGGGTCCATAACACAACAAAAGATTAAGAACCTCTAAGAAAGTCCAATCCCCATCCTATTCCCTAATGAACAAATTCATTTCAAAGTAAGGTAGTAACTTTCCCAAGGTCACACAGATAGTAAAATAGCAGTAAATAAAACCCAGGTCTTCTTACTCCAAATCCAGAGCTCATACCACTACTCCACAATGGAGATTTTCAGAGTCCCATTTTATCAAACTGTACAGCTGATGTTGGCTTCAGTCATCCCCCTCTCATCTTCCACTTGGTCCTGAGTTAAACTGTCTTAAAAAGTCAATACTTGGCACAATCCTAGCCTTACAGTAACAACTGTTCAAATGACCTAAGGTCCAAAATAATGAGAAACCATCCATCAGAAAATATACAGTAGCAGCATAATTATTAGCGTACATCCATCTTGGTAGAACTTTCAAGTTTACAAAGACTTTTTCTCCTGACTCTATGAGTTTATCCTCCTTGTGCAGAAGAAGAAATTAGGTCTCAAACAGGTGAAGTGACTTGCCCATGGTCACATGACTATTAAATACCATTATCATACTATCCCTTCTAGCTACTCTATTCTATTTCTCCTCCCTTTCACAGCCAACCACTCAGAAAGTTGTCTATAAAACACTGCCTCCACTTTTTTTTACCTCAAACTCATTTTTCAATTCTTTGCATTTTGGCTTCTCATTACTAGCTGAAATGGCTCTCTCCAAGGCTACCAATCATCTATTAATTGCTAAACCCAATGGCCTTTTTTCAGCCTGTATCCTTCTTGACCTCTTTGCACCATTTGATAGTTAGCTACCTCCTCCTCCTAAACACTCTCCCTGTTCTCCTTCCACACCTCTGGCCACTCTTTAATCTCCTTCACTAGATTATCATCTTTGTCCCACCCCTATATGTCTGGGTGTACCCCATGAAACTCGAAACTCACAGCCACTCACTTTCTTATCTCATTAGTTTCCATGGATTCAACCATCATCACCATGCAGACAATTCTCAGAGCTTTATACTCAATTCTACTCTGTTTCCTGAACTCTAGTCCTATACTGACAACTCTCTACTGGACATCTTCAAATGGATATTCTATTGGCATCTCAAATGAATGAATGCATTTCATGAAAAATGAAAAATATTTATTAAGTGCATGAAAAAATATTTATTAAGTGCTTACCATGTGCTATATAAACAGAAAAACAAGGCAGTTCCTGCTTTCAGTTCACATTATAGCTGAGGGAGACAACATATTTAGATTTTAGCTGCAAATCAAACAGAAAGGCCCAACACTCTATAGGTGCAGTAATAAAGCAGTTGATAAGGCATCACTTTAATTCCATTTCCATTGATACACAGTGTCAATCTCTAATGCTAAACAATTTCAAAGTGTCAAGGACTTTTGGCTAGAATATTCTTTTGTTTAGTAGCCATGGGAGCTGACAGAACTCAACTCCACAAGAATCATTACCCTAGATCAGTGGTTCTCAAACCGTGGGTCACAACCCCTTTGGACTCGACCAACCCTTTCACAGGAGTCTCCTAAGACCATTGGAATACACATATTTCCCATGTTCTTAGGAACTGAGACATAGTTCCTCTATCTGTCCCCAGGCGGGTTCACCTACATGCAGACACGCCCACATACGACTATTAAAGGGTCAAGGCATTAGGAAGGTTGAGAACCACTGCCCTAGATAATGGTCATGGTAGTATGGCTAGTGGTTTGAGGAGGACTGCTATTCCCAAGGTTCTTGGGCTTATCTATCCCATGCCTATCATGCAGGGATGGCAGGTCCCTGCTCCACTAGGGTTACTCTGTTCATGATGGCTGTGTGAGGCACTGCAATTTCCACGTTTCTTGAGTCCTGGCCTTTTCTCCAGAGGAGTCCAAGGTCAGGTGGTGGGCGAGGTGACCAAAGCAATTCATTATTTTTCCCCAACAGAGCATTCTCCTCTTCCTTAACTTCCCTAATTCTACTGAGGGTAGCACCATCTTTCCAGTCACCTAGATTCACAATCTTGGCATAATCCTTTATTCTTCACTCTCCTTCACCCTTCACATCCAAACAACTACCAAATTCATTCCACTTCTATACAATATAGCTCTCATCCATTCCCTTTCTCTATACTCACACAGTCATCACCCTAGTTGGAACTCTCATCAGCTCTCACCTGGACTACTACAAGATCTTCCAGTCTCTCCTCTCTCCAAATCATCCACATATAGCTGACAAATTGATATTACCAAAGTATAGATCTGACCATGTCACTACCCTGCTCAAGAGGCTCCTACAGCTTCTTCCTCTTACCTTTAGGATAAAATATATGAAAAGGTAGAACTTGAACTCAGGTCATCTTGACTTCAAGGCCAATGCTCTAAGTTACTATGAAAAACATATGCTTGCCAAAAAGACTATTTTTATGGAGAACTCACAAAAGACAAGTGTTCACGTGGTGGTCAGAGGAATCAATACAAGGACACTCTCAAGGTCCCTCTTAAGAACTTTGGAACTGTGTGACAAGGGAGATACCGGCACAGGACAGCTCAGCATGGTGTGTCCACGTTACAGAAGGTGCTGTGCTGTATGAGCACAAAAGAAATGCAAGATGTGCAAATTCAGAGAATCCACCCCAAATGTTCACACGGACTATTTGTGCCCAACCTGTGGTAGAACATTCCGAGCTCATATTGGTCTAATCAGTTACAGCTGGACACACTGTAATTTTATTCTAGCATAGGGATGCCTTTTTGGTCCTCTTTGAGAACAAAGGACAACAGGATAAAATAAAAACTCTTTTGTTTGGCCTTTAAAACTTCACAATTTGACTTTGGCAAACCTTTCTAGACTTTCCTCTTTCACCCACAAAGCATTCCAACCAAACTGGCCTGCTTGCTCTTCATCATCTAAATTATTTGATCTCCTGTCTCCACGCCTCATACCTAAAAGGTATACCCTTCGCACCTCATTCTGTATATATTTTGTACTTAATGCTCTGTGAGTATACTGTTTCCCTTCAATAGAGGGAGGGACAGGGGCAATGGTGTCTTTGCATTCTCAGTGCCTGATATAGTGCCTGGCACAATGGTAAGGCATTTAATAAATGAATGGTAAATGAAATGTCAGAGTCAAGATTTGTACCCAGGTAGTCTAACTCCAAGTTCAATGTCTTTTCAACTATAAAATCCACCCCCTTACTATGCCATACTGCTTCTTCCTTTAGCAAAATAAACTTCCCAATCAGGAGTGACAGGACTCCTACACCCCCTGTCTAGTACTAATTATTAATAGCGCAACCTTAGATGTCTCCTTCTCCAGCTCCTCCAGGCTACTGTGGCTAGTTAGTTCTATAATCACTTAAGAAAAACATGCTCAGCATCAAGGTGAATTCCTTGAAACCCACAAATGATCCATTTAAAACCTAAAAGCTTGAGGGGAGAAGGATGCCAGGGAGATCCTGGCTAAAGTGGCTTTCTAGGCACTGGCAACCCCACCCACCCAGGCCCCCTTTCCCTTTAGAGTCACTGGAAGCTGATACAGTCAAAATTTGCAAAACAAAAGTCATATAAAATTATCTAAATGTCCTTAGATGCTTCAAGCCAAGTGAAGCAGTTGGCAAAATTGGGCAGACTGAGAAGCATCAGTTGCCAGTCTTAGACAAACCATTGTAAGACATGCTTTTAATTGTCTAATTTATATCCAGCACTATTCCAGGCAAAGTGTTCCATCTACCTGAGCAAACTGCTTCAAGGAGTCACTTAATGGCTTAAGACTTTAACACAGAACCTGCTACTGTACTCCAAACATACTCACATGGTCATGTATTTATTTCCCTACTACAAGATGTCTGAGTCTTAGAATAACCTCAGTGGGAAATTTTCAGCTGCCTGCATCAGTACCGACAAGAAGGTGTTAATTCCAAGTCTAAGTTTAATAAGGATGGTTGGACTAGATAACCTCTAAGATCCTTTCCAGTTTTAGCATTCTATGACAATGATTTGACAAAAGCCTTCCTGCAGTAACCAACTTCTGTGCTAAAAGCACTAGGATTCTTTAGGCTATGACATAATCTGCCAGAGTTGAAATCTTCATCCCTGAAAACATACCATACATACTCAGGTAACAAATACTTTCTTCTATCCCTGATGTTTTGATAGGAGTTGAAAATGTTATTTACTGAGAAGGGCTGTTGAGCTGGCTGGTAAAGCAAGTCTGGAGATTGCAATATTAATATCCCAGTATATATCTCCTTACAGAGTCGGTGACAGGTGCACATGTTCCTGTAGTGTCTGCTCTGAGCAGTATTTTCACTTCCACCAGCTCCCCTAAGCTGCTTGCAAGCAGCAGGACACATCCTTCTGAACTCTAGGGTTGTCCCTAGACCAGAACCCACAACCTTTCCAACCCCAAGGGGGCCTGTGGCACACACCACACATACTGTTCATAGAACAGGGAGCTTTTTAGAAATGGAACAGTTCCAGAGGTTACTATGAGCCAAATCCTTCATTGTGAGAGGACTCTAAGGCTCAAAGAGCTGAAGTGACTTGCTTCACAGCCACTTCACAAAGCAGCAGACCCTGATCCCCTCTTCTTCCTGGCCCAACAACATAAACCCCTACAATTTGCCATCTGCCCAAAAGGCCCCAAAGGGGCCTGCACTGTGTGAGCTGTGCATGTCACTTGCCCTTCTTGGGCCTGTTTCCTCCTAAGCTAAGTGGGCTCCTTCTGGCTTCTAAGAGTAGAACTCCAAGTACCTACAGCCAGGAGGAAGCTGATGGGCTGAACCTGTAGCTTCAAGACCTTAAGACTATAAAGAAAGTTTCCTCCTCAATGGCAGAGAAGTGCAACTCCTCAAACAGACCAATGCACATTGGGCAAACCACTGTATCAGATAGTTTCACAGGGGGTAGGAGGAGTTTAATAGAGTAGGGAGGAGAAGTTTCTGGCTTTTTCCATCAGAAATGATTTATATAAAAACAAAAAGCAACTTTCACTTTAAAAAAAAGGAAAATAAAAAGGAGCTCAAGAGTAAAATTCTGGTTGAATCCCTGTTTCCTCCCATTAAGGGCCCTGAAGGTTATTACAGAAACAGGATTCTGCTGGCTAAAGGGACAACAATGTGAGGAGAACTTTTAAAAACTCCTACAATTTAGTAAGTATTGGAGGACACAAAATATGTGGAAACCCAAAATATTACGGTACCTTTTCAACCTTTTCAACTTTGGTTGATAAGAACCTTGTGTGTTCAGTCATTTCAATCACCTACAACTCTTCGTGAACCCATTTGGGATTTTCTTGGCAAAGATACTGAGGTAGTTTGCCATTTCTTTCTCCAGTTCATTTTACAAATGAAGAATTGAGGCAAACAGGATTAAGTGACTTACCCAGGGTCACACAGCTAGGAAGTGTCTGAGGCCACATTTGAACTGACTCCAGACCTGAAACTCTATCCACTGTACCACCTAGCTGCCTACTGCTGTGAAAAGTAGCAGGAAGTGAAGATCCATAGTTTGGACTAGAGAAAGCAGACAAGGATTGAGCTTCTCAAAATTGTTGAGAGATGATCATGAGCTCACCGACAAGATGTAGCAAGCTATTTATCTAGTTACTAATAAGAGTTATATTCTCTATCTGCAGAGGGGGAAAGCAATTTTTTAAAGCCAATTTCTTTCAGTGTGTGACTATTAACAATTTCATCCCATATTTTTATCCTAAGGTGACTCTAAACCCAACTGTAGCGTGACTCTGCACACAAAGATCACAGGATGTCCTGATCTAGTCCACATTTTTATTATACAATAAAAATCAAAAGTAGGAGATGGGTTTGGGAGGAAAACACATTTATACAACACTTCAAGAACATTTTCTTGAACATTTTCTCAAAACAACCACATGTTAGGTGATTCAGGTATTTTTAGCCCCCATTTTAGAAACAGGGTACTGAGGCACACAGGGCCACACAGCTACTGTTAAAACTGACAGCATGAACACAGGACCTCCTGACTCCAAATAAAGCACCCTTTCCACCAAGGCTGGCTCTCTAACATTTGGTTTATGCCACTGAATAATTAATGACACTTCTTGGCCCAAGTAATAGTCTGCACTCAAGGTAGTAATTGGTGTCTGCACTAGTTTTCACTTTAGGCACCAAAAGCAGCACGCTGTAATGGAAAGCACACTGAGATTAGGAAATGGGTTCTAGTTCTGACACCCCTCATAACTAATCATGGAATCCTGGGCAAGTCACTCTCTGGGCCCCAGTTTCTTCATATTTAGAATGAAGAGGCTGACCTGAATCTTCACTTTCCACACTGTAATCAGACATTAACCACTACTGCCAAAGGTGATCAGTATTATTTTTCAACCTATTAGACAAAATCTACCTCTCAGAAAGATCTCCCTGTCTCTGCTAGTTCTGCCCTCTGTAAACCAATTGTAACAAGCCCAATAACTCTTCCACACAACAGCCCTCCAAAACTTGAAGAAAGCATGCCCCTAGCTAAGCCTTCTCTCCTCTTCTCCAAGATAAACGACCCTAGTACCTTCAAATGATTCTCCCATAACTTGATCCCTTGTCACCTCAAGGCATTATATTCACCCTATAATGAGCTGTCAAGAATAATACTTTCAGGGGGTGGTTAGGTGGTGCAGTGAATAGAGCACCAGCCCTGGAGTCAGCAGAACCCGAGTTCAAATACAGCCTCAGACACTTAACACTCAAAAAAAAAAAACTAGCCATGTGACCTTGGGCTAGTCACTTAACCCCAATTGCCCTACCTTCCCCCCTCCAAAAAAAAAGTTGAAAAAAAAAAAAAGAATACTACTTTCATAGAAATCGTCATTCCTTCAACAAACATTTATTAAGTTCCTGCTCTGTTAAGCACCAGAAATATTAAGTTGGGTAAAAAAAAATTATTTCTTGAAGCAATTTTTCTGTATGAAAATAGGCTTACTTTCCTCTACCTTGCTCCAAAATTTCCTCAATCTCTGCTTTATTACAGGGGATAAAGACATCCAGATAAAAGGAAGGATTAGAAGTCAGAGGACCTGGGTGCTCTTCCCAGCTGCATAACCTTAGGAGCTACTGAACCTCTTAGACCTGCAGTTTCTTCAGCTGTAAAATAAGGGGACACTTGTAAGATTCCATTCAACTTTAACAGCTCTGAGAGGCTTTAAAAGCCACATGTCCTCTCTGCTGGGATCCTTTGGATCTAGGAATTCCATCAAGAGCTGGCCCCACATTGTTCTCCAGGCAAATCTGTCTGGGAAAGCCTAGCTATACGTGATGCTGTAACTGCCAGCTTGAGGGGCCGGTGACTCACTGGCTTCTCTATAAGCTACAGAACCTAAGAGAGCTATCCCCTCTCAGCAGGCAGGAATACATTCACAGATGCTGATGAATTATCAACAGATAATAATAAATTTTTCCCCCAGATCCTGTCGAGTTTCAGTCATTCTGAACAATGGGTACAAACCTCTTTCTTAAAAGGAACCCAAGTGATCTCTGAATGTTCGAAGACAGAAATCGAAGTATTTGCAGGTGAGTGCAATGTCTTCTGTGTGATTATACCCTGTGTAGGGGGAACTATTTTAATTTCAATGGTATTAACTACAACAAAACCCAAAAGCAGGCTAATTAACTTTAGCATATATGATGAATTCTACATGTCAAATCAAACTTTATTTTTTTACAAATGTTACAACAACAAGGACAAAGAAAAGGAGAAGGAAACTGTTTTAGGAAGACATAACAATCACAAAGTTAAGTGAACTTTGAGATCTTATCCAACCCCCTTAATCTTGTTGCTCAGTTGCTTTGGTTGTGTCCAATTCTTTGTTACCTCATCTGGGGTTTCCTTGGCAGAGATACTGGAGTGGTCTGCCATTTCCTTCTCCAGCTCATTTTACAGATGAAGAAACTGAGAGAAATAGAGTTAGTAACTTACCCAGGGTCACACAGTCTAATAAGTATCTAAGGTTGCATTTGAACTCAGGTCTTCCTGACTCCTGGTGTTCTAATCATTATACCACCTAGCTGCCTTTAGTCTTACCAATGAATAAAAAATGGTTAAGGACCTGTAAGAAGAATTCTCACAAAATTCTTTTAAAAGGGAAAAGATAGCAGTAATTACGTCTCCCAAAAAATAAAGGCAAAGTATAGAGGATACAGTACTGGACTTGGAGTCAGAAAGACTAAGGTTCAAATCCTGCTCAGATTAATTGTGTAACTTAACCTCTCCTAGGCTCAGTTTGTTCACCTGTAAAATGAAATGAGGTTAAATTGGATGACCTCTAAGGTCTCTTCCAACTCTAAATCTATCATCCTCCGATCCATTAGACTGACATAATGATGACAGATACATAATATTAGAAGTCCTGGACTGAGGAAACAAGAGACAGTGTATGTAGTGTATAAAAGAAACCTGGAATATCTGAATTCAGTTCTGCTACTTGTGTCAACTTGGGCCTCAGTTTCCCATAAATGAGGGAATCAGATTAGAAGATCACTAAGGTCCCCTCATGCTTTAAAACCCATAACCATATGAAGAGGGAAAGGTCTAAATCCTGATGGCTTCACTTGTAGTCTCTTCGGCCTGAGATAAGACCCCAAGTTCTAGGCTAGACCTAAGACAAACTGCTTCCCACTATGGGGCTCATTTTTATGAATTTTGACAGGGGCAGATTGGCCTGGCTGACATCCTGAGATGTTAAGATCACCAGGGAGGCTTATCAAGTGTACTGATCAGCCAGGACAAGTCTGGAGATGCCGTTGACAAGGTTCTGCTATCACGTTCCCCCTAACTAAGACGTGTACAGCCCAGGAGTAGGGGTAAAAAAAGGTGTACAAAGGTGAAAGAGGTGAAAGTTGAATAAGGTACAATGTGCAGCAAGCTTGGTGCAAGCTCCCCTCTTAGGATCTGGAGACCGCTACCTCCTCCTAACCAGGAATATTATCAACCAACATATACTGACCAACTCGGGGCCTGAGACGGGCCGGAGAAGCAATGGTACAGGGAAAAGTGGGTTCAGGACACCTAGACCCCAAACCCCAGGCTCATCACTCATCAGCAGTGTGACCTGGGGCCTGTCATTTCCCTTCTCTGGGCCTCAGCTTCTCCTTCTTTACAAGGAGAAACCCTTCCAGCCCGGAGAGCTAAAGCCTGCTTCTTGCACACGAAGAAACACCAAACAGCCAGCGCAGAGACCCTCCACCCCTGCCCCCCAGGTCGTAAATACCGCGCCCCCCAACTCCCTGAACATGCGCACTAAGACCTAGCAGTGGCCCGAGGCAGTTCGTGCTCAAACTGCGCCTGCGTCTCTCAGCCTCAGGGCATGAGGCTATTTGGGGTTTGGGGTCACAGGGCTATTTAAGGTTTGCGCTGAATTGGTTATGGTCGGGGTTTTTTTGGTGTGTGGCAGGGGTCTTCTCGATCCTGAGGAGTCTCCGGGGTGCCCTCCTCGTCTCCTTGCCCTTCCTTCCCCTTATCCCCCTCCCCAGGAGATGGGTCTGTTTCTCCTTACCTCACAGTGCTTCATGGCTCCCTCTCACCCACGGGCCGCTGCCGCCTCCCAGCTCGCGACAACTACTGCTGAACGCCTCACTCCCCGGCTCACGCCCGGCCTAGGCGACCAACGACGCCCGCCCACCAGCCCCCTGCCCCTCCCCCTCCCACCTCGTGTGTGCGCCCGGCTGACCAATCAGCGCCAAGTGGGAAGAGACATGGGGGAGGGGAGGAGGGAAGCTCTCCCACCTTTGACCTAGCCCCACCGGGAGAGGCTTCGCTGGACCCCAGCTGGCTACCTCCTCGCGCCACCCTGCGGACCAATGAGCTTCCGTAACCGTTGGCCACTGAGGGGCAGCCCTTGCAGCCAATCAGGAGACGGAGTAGACTCTACCTTTGCCTCACCCCCACGCTTCCCTATGGAAACCGAAGGTAGCAACGGTTATTAAGGGCGGGGAAAGGAGCGGTTGAATGATAGGAGGGTGGGACGAGCCGAAGCTGGAGCAAAGATGGCGGGTGGGGGAACCCTAGTGCGGGAATGATAGGTGGGCATATCCAGACCTCCGCACCCCGGGCGGGGGGAATGTTCTTCTGACCCAAAGACCTGCCCCAGGAGGATAGGAGTGGACCGGCCTGGTGGGCTGAAGGAACGCGGGGGAGTGTAGTGCCCACTAGGCAGCAGGGGGCCTTACAGGCTGGGGGGGGGGGAAGGGCGCGGGAAGGGGAAGCCGCAGGGCCCCTCTCTCCCGTAGGTAATCATATACGTATATAATATATAATTTGTTCAATCTTGTCCGACTCTTTGTGACCCAATTTGAAGTTTTCTTGGCAAAGATACTGGAGTGGTTTGCCATTTCCTTCTCCGGCTCATTTTACAGATGAGGAAACTGAGGCAAACAGGGTTAAGTGACTTCCCCCATCACACAACTAGCAAGTGTCTGAAACCGGATTTGCACTCAGGAACTGAACTTTTCCTGACTTCAGACCTGGTACTCTATCCACTAAGCCACCTAGCTACCTCTACACAAATATATACGTATATATTTTTAAAATATATTCATCTGCCAGACTACCAGTATTCCCCAGTATAACTGGAAACTTCCTGAGGCCAAGATGAGGAAATCTGTTGTTTAAGAGATGATTGTTGCATGGGATTGAATGAAATCCTAGAGTCTTTCTTACCTGGACAGCCATGCCCTGAGCCATAATAGCAAGAATTGACCCCAACTTGGAAAACAATCCAGCAACCCTCTCTGTAGCAGTTTTTAAGCCAAAGGAGACAGCTGGGTAAAAAAGGAAAGGACACAGAACTTGGGGTCAAAAGACGGGATCCAGCCTGCCTATCTGTAAGACATGATCTTGAACAGGTCACTTTCTAAACCTCAAGCTTTTTTCATCTCATTTTGGAGCAGGAGTTGAATCAAATCTTTACAGTCTCTTCCAAACTCTAAATCCTAGGAACCCACAGTAAATTGGGTTCTCAACCCTTTTTAGTTCCCAAAGGTCAGTAGGAAATGGCTAACTCCTTCAGAGATAGGAGCCCCCCTCTTGGCACATTGTATTCTGGCAAGTTCTAGTGCAAAGAAAATGAAATTGGAGTCATGAAACTTGGATTCAAATCCTATCTCAGTTACTTATTAGCTGAGTCAAGCCTTCTCCATACCTACATTTCCTCATCTGTAAAATGTCCAGATGGGATTAGATGGGTGTCTGAAATCCCTTCCAATTCATATTATGTGATTCTGTGACTATATAACCTGTTTTGGGGTTTAGACTAGAGCTGAGATTGGCATCTCTTTCCTCTTAGGTTTAACCAAGTGGGGCCTGACCCAAGGACTGTTCAGAGGATCACACTTTTTCACCATTTTCCTTCTTTGTTCTCTCCCCCAACAACAGGTGTCCAGCTACCAATCAGCATTGAACTGCTCGCTTTCTGGTAGCTGAGTCAACCTGTTGCATCCAACCAAAAGCCTTTGCAACCTGGATTGAAGTCAAAGGCAGACACCTGGAATCAGCAAAGGTAACCCACTGATTTACATGGACATGGAAAAAGCTTCAAGGACATTCCAGGTCAATGAGTCATCTTGGTCTAGTCTGAAAACTGTGATTTTCCATTACCTTTTAGTTTGTTCTTATTGGGAAGCTACATGCCGTATATCAATTTATCACCCTTTTACTTATTTGCCTGGGAAAAAGAACCAATAAGTTTTCTGGGGTCACGTCCTAGTCCCTCAAAACCACTAATATCAAATAGAAGGAGAAGCAGTGTAGTGGATAGAAAGCTGGCCTTGGAGCCCAGAAGAACTGAGTTCAAGGTCTACCTGTGACACATATTGGATGTAGGACCCTGAGCAAGTCACTTAACTGCTTAGTGCCATAGGTAGTATGACAATAAGTTGGGAAGAAGGTGCTGACCATCAATAGGAAGAGAGAGTTTTCTCATCCAGGAATTCTCTATCCTAGTGAAATCACAGGTGCAATCCCTGTCCCTATCAAGTAGAAAGCACTGAGATTAAGAGAGATCGGAAGCAAAGTCATTTAATTTTGCTAAGCCTCAGTTTTTTCTTGTGTCTTCTATCAATATTTCAAAAGATCTACAGTTCCAATGGTGTAAGGGTAAGGACCTGTCTTATCAAAACATTTTAGCTCTTAGTTTGTTTCAGAGTAGGCATTTGGTGTTTCTTGAATCAAATTCAATCATAACTCCTCCATGCCTTAGTAATTGGTTTAACGAGTTGGTATGGTTTAAAAGAAAATCATTGGATACAACATGCAAACTTATCTACAAGCATCTCTGAACTCATATGATAGTCATTCAATAGGGACCCTTTCCAGCTTGGTGGGACCTGTCAGAGCTTGTGCTCCCTGACAGAGACTTTGAGAACCCAAGATGACTCACCTGCATGCCAAGATGAGAGAGTGCTGTAGGATTTTAGTAAAGATTTGAATCTGTAGAAAAGAAATAACATTAAGTCAAATCTTCCATTTATAATGGAAAGAGCACAGAATTTGGAGTCAAGAAACCTGCCTCTATCCCTGATTTCATGACTTTTTTTGACAAATCATTTAACCTCTGTGAGCTTTATTTTCTTCATCTGCAGAATGGTAATAACAATATATTAGCTACATCACAGATGTCTTAAAGAAAGAGCTATAGGGTGGCTAGGTGACGCGGTGAATAGTGCACTGGCCCTGGATTCAGGAACTCAGAACCTGAGTTCAGATATGGCCTCAGACACTTAACACAAAACTAATTGTGTGACCTTGGGCATGTCACTTAATCCCAACTGCCCAGCCTTCCCCCCTCCAAAAAAAGCAAAAAAGAAAGAGCTATGTTCTAATGTTTTTAAGTACTAAATACTTAACTTCTAAGTACTAATGTTTTTTAAAATTTTATTGATGTATTTCATTTTTGCTTTACCTACATTTCTTAACAAATCCCTCCTAACATTCAGAGAGCAAAAATTTTAAAGAAGGGGAAAACAGTTCAGCAAAACTAACATATTGAAAAGTCTAATGTTGTGTGTAGTGTTCCATGCCCAAAGCTCCCAAATCTCTGCAAAGACTAAGATGCTTTCCCATATCTCTTCTTTGCGGCTACATTTGGCCATTATAATTTCCCAGTTTCAGTTATTTTGTTGTTACCATTTATGTTGTTATAGTCAACATGCGTATTATTTTCCTGGTTCTGCTTACTTTGCATCAATTCACATGAGTCTTCCTTTCCATGCTTCTTTGTATTCATCATATTCATCTTTCTCATAATATTCTACTACATTCCCAAATCACGGTTTGGCTATTCCCCAGTCAGTGGGTGGCTGTTTCGTTTCCAGTTCATTGCCAGTACAGTGATATCATAAATATTTTGGTATAGATGGAACCTTTTTTTTTTTGTCACTGACCTCTCTGCTCTATGCCTAAGGGAATTGCCTCGAGGTGGGGCTGGGGGGCAATGGGGAGGAGGGCACAGTTAAGTGAGACAGTGAATAAAATGCTCAACCTGGAATTAGCAGGGCCTAAGTTCAAATCCAGCCTCAGATACTTAGTAGTTGTGTGACCCTGAGCATGTCACTTAACCTTTGTTTACCTCAGTCTCCTCATCTCTAAAACAGGGATAATAGCAACTATTTCCCATGATTGTTGTAAAGGATCAAATGAGATAATTGTAGAGCACATAGTAAGTGCCATACACATTATATATACATATATGTATGTATGTGTGTATGTGTGTATGTGGTGGTGGTGGTGGTGGTGATGAAGAAAATGATGATGATGATGATGATGTCATCTAGCAGCACAGTCTCTAGGTCAAAGTAACAAAAAATAATATTTTTATTACTTTCTTTGCATAATAAACCTCTTCACAGCTCCACAATAGTGCATTACACTGTGCCTATCTTTCCACAACCCCTTCAACTTTGACTTTTCCTGTCTTTTGTTATCTTTACCAATTTGCTGGGTGTAAGAAAACTTTAGAGTTGTTTTGATTTGCATTTCTCTTTTTAGTGATTTGGGTACATTATTTCATACGGCTATTAGTGGTTTACAATTCTTCTTTTGAGAACATTTTGTTAATATCTTTTGACCACTTATCTATTGAGGATTTTTTTTTTTAGGTATTTTAGGGGGAGTCCCAAAAATCTTATCACACTTTTAAACTAAGCTGCACTAAAACTTTTACAGATGACCCTGTACAGCTCAGATATTAGACCTTTGTCAGAGATATTTAATAAAAAGTTTTTTCCCCAATCAATCACTTTTATTCTAGTTGCATTAATTTTATTTACCTAGAAAAGTTTTCAATTTTGAGTAATCAGAATTATCTATTTTATCTTTTATGATTGTCTCTATACCTTATTAGAATTCTCACACTAGCCATTACTGTGAAAGGTTTCCAATCTGGTTCTCCTCTACTCTTTTTTTAGTATGGCCTTTAACAGTCAAATCCCATATCCATTTTGAATTTATTGTGGAATATGAAATAAGATATTAGTCTAAACCTAATTTCTTTCAGTTTCTTCCATTTTTCCCATTGACTCATGCTAAATAGAGAATCCTCCAGATAGTTTGAGTTTAGTAAACGCCAGATTATTGAGTTAAATTGTTTCTGACTCTTCCTTGTCTAATCTTCCATTGATACATTTTTCTACTTTTTTTCAGCCAGTACCAAGTAGTACTTTGTGGTTAGTGCTTTACTGTAATTTGAGGTCTGTTGGCAGGCAATAAACATTTGTTAAGCACTTGCTACTGTGCTAAATGCTGGGGATACATAGAAAGGCAAAAGACAGTCCCCTGCTTCCAAGGAGCTCAGCTCACAGTTTAATGGGGGAGATACAACATGCAAACAGTTATCTACAAATAAGCTATATACAGGATGAATTGCAGATAATCATTAAAGGGAAGGCACTAGAAGTGAGAGGGATTGGGAAAGACTGTGGAAGATGTGATTTTACCTGGAACCTGAAGTAAGCCAGGAGGCAGAGATGAAGAGTGAGAGAATACCAGGCTTGGGAGGACAGCCAGTAAAAATGCCTGAAGTCAGTGGATTAAAGAGTATATGGGAGGTGTAGGGTGTAATAAGAATGGAAGTGGGGGATAAAGGAGAAGGTTATAAAGGTCTTTGAACTCCAAATAGGATTTTATATTTGATCCTAGAGATGATAGAGAGAGCTACTGGAGTTGACTGAATAAAGAAGTGATGTGGTCAGACCTGTGCTTTTAGAACATAACTTTGGCAGCTGAATGAAGGATGGACTGGAGTAGGGAGAGACTTGAGGCAGGGAGACCAACCAGCAGGCTATTGTAATTTTCCTGGCATATGGTGATGAGAGCCTGTACAAGGATGGGGGAAATAATGTCAGAAGGCAAAATCAACGGACCTTTTAAATAATTGGATATAGGAGGTGAGAGAAAGAATGAGAAGTTGAGTATGATACCTAGTTTGTGAACTGTGTGACTGGAAGAATGTTTTTATTCCCAACAATAATAGAAAAATTAGGAAAAGGGGACAATTTAGAGGGGAAAGTAATAAGTTCTTTTTTGTACATGTTGAGTTTAAGATGGCTATGGAACTTCTAGTTAAAGATGTCAAATAGGCTGTTAGAGATGCAAGACTAGAGGTCGTAATAGAGGTTAGAGTTAGATAAATAGATTTGAGAATCATCAGCATAGAGATAGTGACTGAATCCATAGGAGATAATGAGGATCACCAAGTGAAGTAGTATAGAGAGAGAAGGTGGTCCAGGACAGAACCACTTAGGACATCCATAGTACATGGGAATGGTGTGGATACAGAACCAGCAAAGGAAACTGAGGGGGATCAGTCAAATGAGTAAGCCGAGAACCAAGAGAGAGGAATATCATGAAAACCTAGAGAAAAGAGAGCATCAGGGAGAAGAGATGATCACAGTATTGAGAGTTACATAGAGGTCAAGGAGAATGATGATTGAAAAAAGGCCATAAGATTTGGCAATTAAGAGATTGTTAGTAACTTTGGAGAGAGCAGTTTGAGTTAATCCCCCCATTCCTACTTTCTTCATTGTTTCACTTGACATTCTAGATCCTTTGTCAGTCATTCAAAAAGCAATTATTAAGGGATACAATTACTATATACCAGGCATTCTATTTGTTTCAGATACAAAAAAGGCAAAACAATCATTACCCTCAAAGAGCTCACATTCTGTGGGAGAAACAACATGAAAATAACTAGGTACATAAAAATACATGCAGAGTCCACTGAAGATAAGCTCAGAGGAGAAGACTGTGGGAGCTTGTGAATTTCCTGCAAAAGGTGGTGCTTGAGCTGAGTCTGGAAGGAAGCTAGGGATCCTGAGAGGAGGTGAGGAGAGGGAATAGCAAATGGGAGATGGAGTATTTTATGCTAGAAAGAGAAAGGAGACTAGTGTACCTACATGTCAGAGTGTGTGAAGAGGGAAGTAAAATATAAGAAGACTGGAAGATAGAAAGGAACAGGTATGAAGCACTCTAAATGCTAAACAGAAGACTTTATGTTTGATCCTGGAGGTAATAAGGAGCCACTAGAGTGTATCAGATAGTGAGGATAACATGGTCAGACTTTAGGAAAGTCACTTTGGCAGCTGAATAGAGCATGGATTGGAATAGGGAAAGTCTTGAGGCAAAGCAACCAATTGGAAGGCTATGCCAGTTTTATCCAAGTAAGAGGTCATGAGGATCCAAACTATGGTGCTGGCTGTGTGAGGGGAAATAAAGGGACACATATGATAGAGGTTTTGAATGTAGAAACGACAGAATTTGACAGCAGATTGGACATGTAGAGTGAGTAAGAGTGAGGAGTTAAGGATGAACCCAAGGTTTTGAACCTGAGTGACTAAGAAAATGGTAGTACCTAAAACATTAATAGGAAAATTTGAAATAAAAGAAAAATATATATATATATCCACATATATGTATGTATATGTGTATATATATATACATAGACACATATGTACATATATTAAAAATATACATGCTGAGTTTGAAATAACTGTGAGATATCCATTTCGAGATATACAGAAGGCTTGGATTCAGTTGAGATTGCAGTCCTTCCTGTAACACCTGCTGTCACTGTACAGATCTGGAAATCATCCTCAGAGAGATGGCTTTTGTTCAGACTTTGTCTCGCTCTGTAAAGAACTCCCTTAGTAGTTTGGTGGCCCTAAATCTATAAGGTAATAGAGACAGTGTCATCAGTTTTATTGTATTAGTGTGGATTTTGCACAAATGAATGAGAGCTGTCATCATTATCATCACTGACTGTGTGACTTTGAGAAAGTGACAGCCTCATATTAGGTTAGTTTGTGGATCAAGTGAAATGCTGTCAGAAAGAGCATTACTTAAAGCTCCATAGAAATGTTAGTTATTTGCTAATCCCTAATTCAAAGGGGTGATTTCAGGATCTAATATGATAAAGGTGAAAGCACTTTGAAGAATATAAAGCACAGTATACATCTAAAATGATAGTAGAAAGCATGGCAGAGCAAGTTGAAAGCTGGTGTTGGAGACATGAAAACCAAGGTTCAAGTTCTGTTTCTGTACATTCTGTTACTGTGACCTTGGGCAAGTTACCCAACCTCTTGGAGGGCCCCCTGGTGACTCAAAGACTATAAAAAGTGGAGCAATTGCTGATCTGCACTGATAATGGTAGTTCATCCACCGGTAGTAAAATCACAGGTAATATAAAATAGTAGTTGATATATATGTAGTGCTTCCATGGAGTCAACAACTCTCCTTAGCTGCTTTCCATCCACAGCTTAAACTGCTACTTTTCTGTAGCTCCGAGGGAATTCCTCTGCTCCCCTAGGCCTCAGATAGTTCCTCTCATCATTCCATAATCATTTAATAAGCACTTAACTTCAAGCCAGACACTGTATAGGTGCTAGGGCTGAAAATGCAAATGTGAGAAAATCTCTGTCTCCAAATAGTCTATAATTTGCTAGGAGGATGCAAGGTATTCAAAGATAAGTACATACAGGATATATGCAAAATAAATACACATGGGGAATGGGAAGAAGGCAACACTGAAACTGAGTCCCTAGAAGGGATCAAGGGGTTCCCAGGGGTGAAGGAAAGAAGTGAGAGACTCTCTCCCCTGGCATGAGGAAGAAACTCCAAAGGCAGTTGAGAACAGCAAGTAAACCATTCTGACTAGAGGGGAAGTCATGAGTTATCGGCCTGGGAAAAGAGACTTAAGTCAGTTTGTAAAGGGCTTTAGATGCTGAACAGTTTATATTTTGTCCTAAAAGCAATGGAGAGCCACTGAAGCTTCTTGAGCAGAAGAGTAGCATAGGCAGACCCGTGCTTTAGGAACATTAATTTGGCAGCTGTGTGGAAGATAGATTACAAAAGGCAGGTCAACAAGGAGGCTACTGCAATAGCCCGGGCTAGAGATGATGAGGAACTAAACCAGGGTGGTGGCGTATGAGTAGAGAGAAAGAAAAGGATGGAAAAGATGTTATGGAGATAAAAATGAGGAAGAAGTGTAGTGAGGAAGAGCAATAAGCTGAGGATAACTGACTCCAAGGTTGTGAACTTAAATGACTAGAAAGATTGTGGCACCCACAACAGAGAAATGCAGAAGAAGGGTTGGTTTGAGGGGAAAATTAATGAATCCTATTTTGAACGTGTTTTGATATTTGAGATGCCTACTGTTCCAAGCACTGGTAGACTATTGGTGATGTGGGATGGGAGCTCAGGAGGGAGTGACTTTGGAAATAGCAAAGATATGGAGTACTGGACCTGGAGTTAGGAAAACCTGAGTTTAAATCCTCCCTCGGACACTTTCTAGCTGTGTATTCATGGACAAACCACCTAATCTCTTTCAGCCTCAGGTTCATTATCTGTAAAACGAGATAATAATGGCACCTACCAAACAAATAAGAGAACATGTAAAGTACTGTGCAAACCATAAAAACAATATATAAATACTGTTATTTTATTTCTACATCTGTGAGTCATTTGCACAGAAATAATCATTGAACTCAGTCAATAAAGTCCCCCAAGAGGGAGAATGTAAAAAAAGCAATAATAGGGCCCAGGACAGAACTTTGAGTGATGACCCACGGTTGGTGGATATGAAATAAATGATGATTTATCTAAGGTCAATAAGAAGGAGCAGTCACACAGAATAACGAAGTGATAACAGTGTTAAGAAAACCAAGAGAGGAAAGAGTGTTTCCAGGGTAGTTAACAGTACTGTGTTTGAAAAGTCAGAAGGATGAGGAATGAGAAAAGGATATCAGATTTGGCAACTGAGATCTTTGCTAACTTTGGAGAGAGTAGTTTCAGTTGAATGATGAAGGAAGAAGTTCTTCTCCCTGCAAACACTGGGAATTGTCGTTCGTTGAGAGGGCGGGAGAAGAGTGGTACTGTGGGAAACTTAAAAAGAGAAGTTTTGGAACAGACACTGTTGGGAGTAGAATAGAGATTTAGTTAGAAAGGAGTAAAAGGATGACCATGCTTCAGTGAGGGCCCAAATGAGACTGGATAACATAAATTTGAAGTGGAACAAGTCAACATATTTGCATGATTTTCTCCTGTTTCATTCAGCAGCATATGAGGGGGATGGTGGGAGGAATAGTTCAGAGTTAGAGTTTGCTAAGGCATGAACAATGAAAGGACAAGAGGAAGAGGATTCAAGAATACAGGAAAGTATAATACTAAACTGGTTAACTATAGGGTCACAATTAGGATAGAAGAAAGTAAAGCCAAAGTAAGGGTAATGGTGAGTATGGAGGGGAATGAAGGTTTAGAGGTCATGGTGAGCCTAGGAGTGAGGCTTAAGGAGATAGGAGATTATGCTTAGATAAAAGAATTTCTAAATTTTTGTTCATAGAAGTGGAAATCTTTTGGGTAATGGCCAAATGAAGGGATTAACCATCTAATATGTTTGGCTGAGTGAATCTTTGGAGTTGAGATAGAAGAATTGGGAAGTGAGGGTATTTGAGGGAAATTGATGTACATGTTGAAATACTCCAGTAGAAGGGCAGGTGAGATGGAAAGAGATACAGAGAAAACAAGTATTGAACTCCTTGGGAAAGGAAAGAGAAGGACCTGGGGGTTGATCGATAACTGCCACCCAAATCTGGATTGGGTGATATATTTAGATAGAGTGAGTCTTAATGAAGCAGCAGATAGAGCCATTACCAAGGGATGGCAGCAGAGAGAGAATCTGAAAGTGGTAATTAGAAGCGAGGATCATTCCAGCTAACCTACCAGGTTAATTTCTAGGACAGAGAGATGAGAGAAGATAGAATTAGTACTGTAAAAGGTGGCCAAGGGTACAGTGTCTTCCAGAGGAAGCTAGGTCACCATGAGTGAGATATAGATAGATAGATAGATAGATAGATAGATAGATAGATAGATAGATAGATAGATACTTTATAAATGACAGCTTTATTATCAGTCATTCAAGGACAGTTTTGCTACACTTACTCTTGGAACAATCTATGAAGATTGAGAGGTCTCCTTTATATGACTATAAAAGTTATGAGACTAATTTAAAAAAAAAACCAGGACATCCAGAGAAAATATATTTTCTTGATATGACTATTCTCTCTACCAGAACAAATAGTTTTTGTAAGTTTCTATAACCAAAAAATCATCCCTTAGTAGCCAGCCTAATGAATGACTCCAAATTTAGCTAGTCTTGGAAACAGATATTTTTGCCAGGTCCATCTTAACTATTCAAGTCGGGCAGGATCTGACAGAGATGAGGATCTGCTAGCAGATCCTTCAAGAATTTAGGGTCATAACAACAGTACCAGAGGACCAATAATAAATCGTCCTACCCACTTTCTGGACGGAGGAGCGACAGACTTCAGATACAGAATGAGATACTTTTTGAGACACCTTGCCCTGGAGACAGAGTGGCCAAAGCAGACATTTGTTTTGATTGGCTACACATATTTACAAAAAAAAGTTTTTCCTTTTTTTCTCAATTGGCTTGGGGAGGAGGGCAGAACAATGAAAGGGAAGAGGGGATTAATAATAGAGTTCTTTTAAAAAAAAAAAAAGAAAAGAATAGAAGGAATCACATCAAACAGGACAGCTTTGAAAGTTACGTCTTGAACATTGTAACATTGAAAAATAAGCTCTGTCTACTCATAGAGATTCACATTTCTGTTCTACAGTGTATGTGGAAATGCTCATTTTATTTGGTGTTCAAATAAAATTTTAAAAAGAAAGGAAAAAAGTTACATTTAAAAGAATTTATGTATTGTACAGTGAAACATTTTTATTTTTGACCATTTTGGTTGAAAATCTTTGGAGAATGTACCACACACTCTTTTCCTTTGTAAACAGAGCACACCAAACATAATTTAACCTTTTTTCAATGACTCCAGATATGGTTATAAACATAAATTATTATACTTTGCTGATAGAAAACCATCGGGGCTTACTTAGATGTGCAGGACTTTTTGCTGATATACTATATGATCCCAGACTGCTGTGCTTTTCAAGTTTTCATGCCTGCTTTTCTGGTCCTGGTAATGGACGGTGTATTTGTCTATGACCAGACCTGCCAAGTTCAGAACAGCCCAAAACCAGAGTAGTTGCCGGGTGATGGGATTTTTGGTCACAGCTGTTCTCAAGGACTGTTGAAGTTATGGAGAGGTTTTAATCTGCATCAGTGGAGGCAGAACCCACGGTGATCAGTTTACAGATGCTTGTAATACTGAGATCTGCTTTTTACATATTTCCTCTGTCTTGCTGTCAGCTGCCTCTCCTTACTCTCTTTGTTAGCCAAATGCCCGACTCTTGTAGTTTCCCTCTCCCTTGCTACTTTCTGCTTGTCATAGGTTTATAAACCGGGTAATTATTCAGTCAACAAATATTTATCGAACGGTTGCTCTGTGCTAGAGACACAAAGAAAAAGTAAAACCAGTCTCTGCCCTCGGGTGTCTTATGTTCAAATGTAGGAGACACTTAAGGTGGCACAGGGGAAAGGTAGCCTTGGGAAAGTGTCTGCAGCTAGAGGAGACGAGGGAAGAAAGCCCTCTGAGGAAGGTGGTGGTGGAGCTGAGTGCTGAAGGAAGCCAGGGATTCCAAGAAGCTAAGGAGGAAGGCCAGCAGTGCAGAAGCTTAGAGACAGAGAGGCAGGATCTGAAGTGGTCCAGGATGACCAGGTGTGGGGTGTAGGGAAGGAAGTATAAGGCTGGAAAGACAGGAAAGGGCCAGGATTTGGAGTGCATTAAATGCCAGCAGGATGTTTATATTTGATCCTAGAAGAAATAGGGTGCCACTGGAATTTATGGAGCAGGAAAATGGTCAGACCTACGCTTTACAAAAATCACTTTGACAGTCTAGTGGAAAATGGATTGGGTAATATATTTGTGAGGAGAGACTTGAGACAGGAAGACCAGGCAAGGAACTACAGTGATGGCTGTGGGAGTGGAATGAATAGGACACACATGACATGCCATAAAGGTAACTACAAAAGCTAATTTGAGGGAGTAAGGGGGGAAACAGGGATTTTTCACCAGGTCTGTGTTCCTCTTTCTAATAATAATGCCACATCTTTGCCTTTCCTCACTAAAGGACTCCACCTGTGTTCCATCAGTTGTGAAGGTGCCAGTGCTGTGTAATTTCTACAAGATCCCACCATTCCTGAAAGACTTTGAGTCATGGTCTGGTGATAAACTTTGTATCTGTGATCTAAGAACAGTCTACCTCAGTTCAGAAAGCCTCATTGCCAGGAGGGTGGCCACAGCTAGTAGACTACTAGTTGACGAAAATGCAGAGTGATAGAATGGTCTGCATAAGAAACTATTCTTAGCAATACTGTCATGGGTCTTTTAAAGTTTTGGGAAACTACAAAGGGCTATAATTGAAAAAGCATAGTTCTTCATGTAATTTCACTTGAAAGAAAATAAACCCATTTGGTGGGTAAGGTGGGACTTTTCCACCTCATTTTCTAGATGGTGAGTTAATTAAATCCAGGCTTGACTGTTTTTCAGATTGTATGCTAGACTAGTCTCAGAACTATGTGAAGAGAAGGTGGAGTTAACAAGGGACAGGCCAAGGCTAGTAGTAAGGAAGGCCTGCTGTGTCAGGATTTGTGGAGAGGAGTTTCCCTAGCCCTAGTCTGACTTGTTCCAAAACCATGTGAAAACCGGCACGGGAGTAGCAATGGAAATTTCCCAACTAAAGATTCCTCTTAACTGTGCTTGTTCCCCTCTGCTATGAAATTCCCAGAGCAGCCATTTCCTCAGATACATCAATGACCTCCTGTGGGTGAAGGAAACAATTTGAGTCACCAGGATGTGAGTGTGTTCACTTCCCAATAAGTTCAGAACCTATGCCCTAGGGGCTCCCAGCATTTTGCTGCCTCCCTGGGAGTATTTCTAAGATAAGATAACCCTTCCCAAATGTGGAGCTAAGATTTGGTCCCAAGTTCATCCCTATTTGCTTTGAGCATTAGAGGTATGAGTAGGGAAGAAAGAAATGCAGATGGCAACAAAGCAAGACTGTGGCCTGCTTCAGCTTTACCTAATGTCTTCACCGAGGCAAAAGAACGGGATTATCCTTCCCTTTCCACATGCTCCTGGTAGTTACTTTTCTATTGTGATTTTTCCCTTCAATAAATGGGTACTTGTTTTATTTTTTTGCTATTATGAAAGAGCTACTAGAAATATTTTGGTATGTATAGATCCTTTTATTCTTTCTTTGATTGTTTTGGCTTAGTAATAGTAATGCTAAGTCATAGATATGAACATTTTGTTTCACATTTTCATCATCAGTGACTTGGCTTATACAGTTTGCAGACTGGATGACCCAAATCTGAAAGGTAAGGCTAACACACTGACTCAAAGATAATACAAGGTCCAAAGGGATTTTGACAGACCAGAGCATTAGGCTGTATCCAGGAGCAACGGCTCAGAAGTTGCAGAAAGGCAAATTTAGGCATGAATTAAAGAAAAAGCTTCCTAATAAATAGAGGAGTCACTAAGTAGAACCAAGTAACTTGGTGAGCTGATAGCTTCCCCTGATTGGCCTTCACGCAGAGAGTGGATGATTATTTGCTTGATGTTTGATATTACTTGTTTTTCAGCATTAGTTGGACTGGATGACCACTGTCATCCTTTCCAATTCTAAAATTCTGTGATTCCAGAAAGAGCAGTGGGTTTGGAGTTGGAAAAACTGGGGTCAAATCCAGTCTCTACGACTTACTACCTATTTGAACCACTGGCACATCACTTAACCAGTCCTCAGTTTCCTTATCTGTGTTTGTCAAACAAGAAATTTCCCTTCCCAATCTGAAGGTGATAAAAAGAAGTTCCCTTCCTACTCTAAAAGTCAATGATTCCTTTCATGGTTTGGAGATGATCCTAAGTTCTTAAAAGGTGATTCCAGTGGAACAGAAGTTGTAGCAAGTCCTACCAAGGAAGAAAGGCTTCTGTTATAGTCCTGTAACTGATTATATCTGAGGATTAAACTAGCTAAATGTAGAGAATATTAGCACTACCAGGTTATGAAATTTTTCAGCATTCAGGAAGACAGTCAACATTCAGAGGGGTCACAAATCTTTATCATGCATATTTTGTACCAGTCAATTCAGTTCAACAGATGTTAGGCACCTACTCTGTGCAAGGCTTTGTGCTGGGTACTGGGAATACATAGCTAACGAACAAGACATTCCTGCACTCAAAGAGCTTAAAATTGAATTGAAGGTGGAGCAGAAATAATTTACACCCCTAAAGGGAATACAGAGTGAATGTGAACATGGCACAGCTGGGGTGAGGGGAGGTCTACACGAAGTGCCATCAACAACACAGTTTCTCCACCTCTGGACAGGCAGATCAGGAAAGGGTGAAGAGGTAAGACCTAACTAGGCCTTCAAGAAAGAGAAAGATTTCAACAGGTGGGCATTGAAGTGACAGGTCAAGGGAGGGGGAAGAGCCAATTTCAGACATGAGCAAAGGTTTATTGAAATTTCCCTGAGGCAGGAAACTGCAGCATGAAGACAGGGAACAGCTTAGCAGTTCAGCTTGCCAAAAATAGTGTGCATGAAGGAGAAAGCAGCCATGTGGTGCAGTGGATAGAGCACTGGACTTGGAATCGAGAAGACTCATCTTTCTGAATTCAAATCCAGGCTCAGATACTTACTGTGACTCTGGGCAAGTCACTTAAGCCTGTTTGCCTCAGTTTCCTTATCTGTCAGATGAGCTTGAGAAGGAAATGGCAAACCGCTCACTATCTTTGTCAAGAAAACCCTAAATGGGATCATGAAAAGTCAGACACAACTGAACAACAACAATAAAAATGGAGAGTGAAATGAAATGATGCCATGAAATAATGCCACAAAGATAGCTTAGAACCAAAACTAAAAACTGTAAATGCCCAGCAAGTTTATACTTTATGCTAGAGGCAATGGAAAGCTTCTGAAGGCCAAAGCAGGGGAGTGACCTAAACTAGCCTGTGCTTTAAGGAGACTATCTGACAGCTGTATGAAGAAGAGAAAGGAATGACTGGCTAGAGATACAGACCAGAGAGGCATCTACTGCAACAGCTCGGACAAAAGGACTGAACCAGGGTAATAACAGAGAGCAAGTGTTTTGAAGTCTTCAAAATCTAAAGGGAGGAAGGAAACTATATCCAGCAAACTGGATACCATAGTGAGTAGCTGCTGTGTAAGAAGAGTAGTAGTAAATACATTGTCCCTGTCTGTTACAGCTGCTTTGGGATTTAGAGGCTTTCACAGAAGAGGAAACTAACTACTGCTAAAAGCAATAAACCTTTGATTACCAGAGTGTTTTAGTCTTAGGCATAATTTGAGATACCTGGGGAGGGGGGTGAGGGCCAAATGAGGTAGCCACATACCAGAGAAAAAAGATTCAAAACAAAAAATACAGCCAGGTCTCAGTAAGTAGAGTGAAGTGTGTGGAATGGTATTGGACCCACAAGTGCTGTGATCTTTAGTCATAGGAAAGGCATTAAGAATTTTATAAGAGGCTGCCCTTTGGATTAGTATAGCCAGATTACCCCAAGATATCTTCTTTCCTTGTAGTTCAGTATGAAGATGCCTGGGTTCCATCCCTCACACATGAATGCTGCTAGGTGATAAAGTATGGGGTAGGCGAAATTATAGGGAGGAATGAGGTCTCTAGGAGGTATGTCTGATTTTGCACCTGCCCCTGATGTCAAGCAAAGAGGCCAGGAATTGACTAGAGGAGCCCAGCTGAATATGACATAAAACTTGAAGTTGACAGCATGTGAGATTCAAGATAAGAAGATTCAGGATTCCAGAAAAGGAGAACTGGCAGTGGGGTACGGGAAGGAAGGGGTGCCAGTTAGGAGAAAGAGGTATACCCAAAGCACAGGCAAACTCTTATATACCAGTCTTAGGGGATCTCAGAGAGGACCAAAAACACTAGAAATTTTTCATTCTATCACAGAGACCCAGACGTTCACAAGAGAGGAAATCCAAGAAATGAGCCCTCAATAAAATCCTCAGTTGTATACACACAATTGCAAAACATGAGTAATAAAAGATCCTAATTCAAGGAGACATTTTTGACTTCATGGGTATTACTAAGACTTGGTGGGATGAGAGCCGTGACTCATAGTTTATGCAAATACACAGAGACTGGCAGGAATATGAAGCCTCAATCAGTCCCCAGTCCCTGAACCAAACACTGACACTGTGGGTCCCCTGTGTGAGCACTGTATTCCAAAGAAATAAGTATATAAGTAAAAAAGGGGAAGGAAGAAAGACATAGAACAGAATATTAAGAAAATATATTCATGAGGAAATCTAGGAACCAGAGGGAGAGAAGCATAGTAAAGAGCATTTGAGTGAAAAGCAGTAGTGGGGGGGGGGAAACAATATGACTATGCTAGAGAGTACTTCACTAGAGAAAAAGAAGAGATGCAACATTCGAGGTATAGCAGTGATGGGGGGCTTCCTTTAACCCATCTCTGGGTTAAATTTCACTCTCTGCCAAAAGCAGAGCATCTAATTATTTCTTGCTTCACCTTAATAATTTATCCTTCAAAAGGCACAACAGCCAACAGCAGAATAGAAAATTCTATTCTAGATCTATTCACCAAGGAAGAACTGGTTGTTATGATAGAAATGATGAGAACCTTAGGGTAAATGTCAACATTCAGCTTTAGGATTTGTAATAGAGAAGAAAGCTGAGCATAATTTGACATTCACTCTAGAATTTGGTAGGGCAGATTTCAGAGTTCAGAGACAGGATAAGTACATGTTATAACACCCTTCCCCCAGTAGAATGTAAACCCCCTGAGGGCAGGAATTATTTCATTTTTTTCTTTATATAACCCATTGTTCAGGGCCTCCCAGAGCTCTGGTCTCATTTAGAGTAGATCCAAACTTGAGGACTGACCCAAGAGAGTCATATTTTCTCTTTGGCTTTTTGCCTTCACCCAGAATTTATTCTGGGAAAATCTCCAAATATCACTTTGCTATAGATTGTGTAGCATCCCTCACATAAGCCCTCATGATAACAAATGTAAATCAGGTATAAGATGGCCTTTATTTCACCCCACAGAAATTGCAGATGACACAGCAGTCAGATTCACAGCAGTCTGGCCAAGATACTGAAAACACATAAAGCATTCATAATAACCTTTCTCTGAAGGCACTGAATTTGGATTGCCATCAGGACAATCCTTTAACATTTCAGTGGATCCCTAATTCTCCTGCAGTGCCCTTCATAGTTCTTCTAAGACATATCATGTCACCCTGTGGTTTGATCTTCCCCTAGAAGACAAACATGCTTTGGGTCTGCTAAACAAGCATTCCTTTTCCTGTTGTCTCATTGGACCTGCACTGTATAAATAAATCATTATAATACTAGGGGGTAACAAGGTTTCTTTGCCTCCCTTTCCACCCACCCCTCCTTCTGTGATTTGCCTTTAAGCCTTCTTTGGCTGCAGGGGCCACATAAGCAACTCTCTTCTTTCCCTAAAAAGGAATAACTCCTCTCTCTAGCAGACCAGATCCCATACGTTTTTAGAAATAAATTTATTATTAATTCATCTTTTAAAATTTTTTTAATTTTTTTAAATTTTGAGCCCTAATTTCTCTCCCTTCCTCCTGCTCCTCTCCATCCATTGAGAAGATAAGAAATGTGACATTATAAATGTGAAATCATTAAAAACTTATTTCCAAATTAGTCATGTTGGGAAAAAAAGGCAAGAAAAATAAAGTGAAAAAAATTATGCCTCAATCTGCATTCAGACTCCATCAGTTCTCTCTCTGGAGATTTTTAATCATAAGTCCTTCAGAACTGTCTTGGATCATTTGTGTTGATCAGAAAACTAAGTTATTCCGAGTTGATCATCATACAATGTTTTACTGTGTACAATATTCTCCTGGTTCTGCTCACTTTATTTTGCATCAGTTCATATAAGTCTAACCAGGTTTTTCTGAAACCGTCCTGCTGATCATCATCACAATAGTATTCCATCGCATTCATATACCACAACTTGTTGAGCCATTCCCCAGTTAATAAATATCCCCTCAATTTTCAATTCTTTGCCACTCCAAAAAGAGCCACTGTAAATGTTTTTTGTAGCTATAGGTCCTTTTCCTTTTTCTTTGATCTTTTTGGGCTACAGGCCTAGTAATGGTATTGCTGGATCAAAGGGTATGCACAGTTTGATAGCCCTTTAGGCGTGTTCCCAATCGCTCTCCAGAATGGTTGGATCAGTTCACAACTCTACCAACAGTGCAATAGTGTTCCAATTTTTCCACATTCCCTCTAACATTTATCATTTTCCTTTTTTGTTGTTAGCCGATCTGATAGGTGTTAGATGGTACCTCAGAATTGTTTTAATTTGTACTTCTCTAATTAGTGGTGATAGAGTATTTTTAACTATGACTATGAATAGCTTTGATTTCTTCTTCTGAAAAACTACCAGTTCATGTCCTTTGCAGGTCTCCATACTTTTGAACTTGTGTTTACTCATAAGGCAAACCTCAAGAGTATCACTGTCACAAAATGCTCCCTTCTCTGACTAGAAAGCTAGATTATAGAATCATGCTGCCTAGGCAATAAAAAAATCTGCCATCTTCTACATAGGACATTGGGATTCAGGAATATTGTGTGTCTACTGCCAAATGCTTCTGCATGAACTTCATCGGCTGCCTATCTTGGGCTGGGAAAGACTTTTCTTAGACACTCTCAGACAGAGAGAGCAGAAATCTGTAAGTCAGTACATAACAACCACGTGTTTCTAACCCAGACCTGCACAACTTATAAACTTCTTCAGCGCAGATAGGTCAGACTAGAGACAGACTGACGATGGTTGATTGCTGTGAGTCACGTGACAAACAGGAGCGTGCACAGTGGCAACCCTACCTTTTTCACAGGCTGATGAAAATTCTTTGGGCCGCAAGCAGCCTGAAGGATATATGTTGTGCAGGCCTGTTCTAACCCATGGTAGCTATTATGGGGAGCAGTTGTTGTGCCTTTGTGGAAGCCAGGCTTTTTCCCTTTGCAGGTGGTCTCTATCACTGCACTGATCCATCTTCTGAATGAGAAGGGTTAAGAAAAAAAAAAATCAAGTCAAAAGAGCAGCAAACAACACATTGCTGTCATTTTTAGATCTTTAAAAAAAAAAAAAAAGATGGCTTCTCTAACAAGAATCCATCCTCCTGCGTCCCAGCCAGCCAGTCATCTTGAGGTCAGCCTCAGTCCCAGAAATCCAATCAGGAGTATTCTCTCTGTCGTCTCAACAAGTCACCAAAGGAAATGCCCAGTCTCCATGGTGAGCTGCTGATCTGCCCTCCAACAAAGGCTCATCTTATTTGAGCTCATTAGATCCATCAGGGGACTTTCCTGATCAACACCCATTATACTATATCCCTAGCAATTAAAATTAGTACTTTCCACATTGTAGGTGTTGTTGGATGGCGGAAGCATCAGAACTAATTGAGGGAGATAGGAGCCACCTGTGCCAGAGGAACCAACTCCCTCTCCCCCACCCCACACACACACACCATACCCTCTGACTCAAAGTGAAAGCAGCCTACCAGGGAAGACCTTCTGCTAAGGAGATCTACCAGTAGCAATACTGTGCAGCACACCAGCCCTGCTTGCAGCGTGAGCCTGCACCCATCATTGAGGGGAGCAACTCTTGAGAAGAAGAAACCCAACACCCCTGCCACCATCAATAGCCATCATCAAACAGGAAAGCCCCCAAAAGCCTATGAAAGAGCAGCACCGCCTGCACCCCTCACCATGGACCCTTCTTCCAATTCAAGGGATAGATAACACCATGGAGATGCAACCTAGCAACTACCTCTGCAGATGCTGCAGTCCTCACCTCCTCAGCACCCACAACTACTGAAGAACCACAAAATAAATTTCTCACCACCAGAATTCTTGGAATCTTCACGTGGTTTAATGTTACTGGTCCTTCCCATCTAATCTGCAGCTAAAAACTCCCATGTGTGTCATTTCCTCCTAGAATGTGAGCTCCTTAAGAGCAGAGATTGCCTCGATTTTCTGCTTAAATAGAAGATATCCACAGTACTTACTGCTTTGCACATAGTAAGTACTAAATAAATGCTTTTTCATTCATTGAATTGTTTATTTAAATGGACTAAAATGCTGAAGGGAAAGTCAGCCCAGGAAGATTGGGGAGCTCTCCAGAAATTCTAAAATCACAAAGAAAAGGAACTCAAATGAGAAGGTAAGGGTGGAATTGTCTATATAGAGAGTTCACCAACCAACTTAGATTTTAAAAGCAAACATACTAAACAATCAAGCAAGAGCAGGTAGCAGGCAGGATGAATACAAGAGCATGGCATGGTCCTGTAAAAAAGAAACTGGTAGGAAAAGAAAAAACCAAAAAGGAGTTTTAAAGCTATGGAGAGGAGGGAGAATGTGAGAGAAGATGGAGGAAACGTGAAGAGATACAGCCACTGCTTGGAATGGATAGAGTGAAGATAACTGATGGAGAGAAGAAAGAGCTGGCTGTTCATCTCTTATTTGGGTTCTGTTTTATTTCCAAAGGAAAAGCTGCCCTTGAATTCAAGTCACTTGACTAAGATTGCCCTGCATCCTAGGATTTTCAGAGAACTGATAGATATGATCTTTAAAAGATCATGTAAAACTAGAGGTACTGGAGTGGAGGCCAGCTGTCTAAATTTAAAAAAAAAATAGAAGACAATAAAGATTGCTGTATAATTCTAGAATATATTATTAAAGAGATACTAAATTAAAAATGTGGGAAAGGAAAAAAAATCACAAAGTCTTGATGAAGAGTAGGATATGCCAGATTAACCTCGTGTGATTTTTTTGATAGACTTACTAGACTGATAGATTGAGGAATGCTATAGATATAGGTAGCCTAGATTTTAGCAAAGCATTTGACAAAGTCTCTGTTGTTATTCAGATCAAAAAGATATGAATTAAACAGTAAATTCTTAGCTTCTGAGCTGGAAGGGATCATAGAGTCACAGATCTAGATCAGGAAAGGACTCCACAGGTCATCTTGTGCAGTCCCCTCTCTCTTTGCAAATGAGGAAACTGAGACCTAGAGAAGTAAATCAACTTGCCCAAAGTCATACACGTGGTAGGTGATAGAATTGGGATTCAAGCCATTATCTTTTGATGCCAGGTCCAGCCCCTCTCCGTGTGCCTTTTCCCAACAATTAAGGGACTTAAGAACAGGTTGAATGGCCAGAACAAAATAATTATCATTAATGACTTAGTGTTAGCTTAGAACAAAGACACTTGTTGATGGCCCCCAGGATCTGTACTTGGTTTTGTGCTTGGATAAAGGTATTGACAATATGTTTATCCGGTTTGCAGATGACATAATGCCAAAAGTGATAACTAACCAGTGAGTAACACAGGACTCAAATAGATTTTGACAGTCTGAATCAAATTGGACTAAATCAAAGAAAACTAAATTTGATAAGAGGTGGAATGGGAGCAACTAGGTAGTACAATGGATAGAGCTCTGGGCCTGGAGTATTACCCTGGGCAAGTCATCTAACCATGTTTGCCTCAGTTTCCTCATCTGTAAAATGAGCTGGAGAAGGAAATGGCCGACTACTCCAGTATCTTTGCCAAGAAAATCCCGGATGGGGTCACATGAACTCGATGTGACTGATTCACTAAACAACAACAAAGAGGAGGAATCTAAGCACCTTATAAATATCTCACTTAATTCTTACAACAACCCTGGGAGGTGGGTGCTGTTATAATCTTGACTTTAGAATTGAGGAAACTGAGTCAGACAGGTTAAATGACTTGCCCAGGGTCACATAGCTAGTTAAGTATCTGAGGCCAAGCACTCTGCTACTGTGCCACCTAGTTGCCTCTATCAAATAAGATTTCATTAAAATCTCATTCTTGCATTCAAGTACAAAATAGGGGAGGTTTGTCTAGGTAATAGTTCATCTTTTAAAAAATTTGGGGATTTTAGTGCACCAAAAGCTTAATATGAATCAGCAGCATACCTGCCACCAAGAAAGCTAATGCAGTTAGTTAATGCAGTTCATAAAGAGAGTCATAGTAATGATTTGCTGCACTCTGTCCTGGTCACACCACACCACATCAAATATTTTACATTCTGTTTTAGGCACCATATTTTAGGACAGAGGTTAAGAAACTGTTAAGTGACTAGAAGAAGGTGATCAGGATGGCAATGAGTCTCTACTCCTGATTGTCTAAGGAGCACATGAGGATTTAGATGTGTTTATCCTGAAGAAAAGACTGTGGGAGAACTTGATAGCTGTCCTCAAGTGTTCATAAGGCTTTCCTGTGGAGAGAAATTAGACTTGTTCTCTTGGCTCCAGAGGGCAGAAATAGGAAATGAGTGAAATTTACAGAGGCACATTTGGGCTCCATAGAAGCAAAAACTTCCTAACAATTAGAGCCATCCAGATGAGTGGTACCAAATACCTCCAGAGGTAATGGATTCTGCTGACTGGAGGGGATTCCTAATAAAGTCAGACCCATGGTCTCTCAGTTATTTATCAATACTAAGATTCTTTGGGGGGCGGAGCCAAGATGGTGGTGTAGCAGCAGCAACATATCGCAGCTCTCACATAGCCACCCCAAAATACCCATAAAATAGGACTCTAAACCAATCCTAGAACTCCAAAACGCACACAAAGATACTTCCCACTAAAGTCAGCTCGGCTACAAGGAACCATATCAGCACTGCGAACAGAAACCAGTCTGGCCTGAAGCTGCGGCTGTGCCCTGGGGGCGGCTAGGCGGGAGGAGCCTCTCAGGTGAGCAGATTAGCACCAGCTGTGAGTGGGGATTGTGAAAGGGGGAGATAAGCAGTCCAGCCGAAAGGCCTCCAGAGTGGAAAAGCGAAAGGCAGAGGTTTTGCACCCGCCTCTGCGTTGCAGCTTCCCACCCGCGGCCTGCAGATAGCAGGGGGACTGAGCGATTGTTCTCAGGCCAAGAGCTCTCGTGTTGAGCAGCCTGGATCTGGATCGCCATCTTGGGCCTCGGTTCTGGAGTCTTCACTATCCAGTCAGCTGGAAGTAAATA
>CM053587.1:296928676-296963446 GCA_028646515.1 Pseudochirops corinnae
GAAGTATCCTTGTGTGCGTTTTGGAGTTCTAGGATTGGTTTAGAGTCCTATTTTATGGGTGTTTTGGGGTGGCTATGTGAGAGCTGCAATATGTTGCTGCTGCTACGCCGCCATCTTGGCTCCGCCCCTAAATCTGCTTTCTGTAGTTATCTTAGAGGCATTATGCCATTTTAGTTTCATTTTCTCAGTTCCCTGCCCATTTCATTCAAAGACTCAGTGACTTAGCATGCTCTGAGTTTATTGTATTTACATAGTGTCTTTGGGATTTGTGTGTATAGGATGGGCATTTCGTGTGATCTTTGGGGTACTGCAGTAATGTAAGAGCCTAAATTGGCCTGAGCACTGTTTTCTTTAAACCTATAGAAAGGCATTATTATAATATATAAAAGTGCTATAAAGTCCAGCAAGGGAATATAATGTCTCAGTTGTTCATCAAGTTGGAGCTATACTCAGTCCAAAAGTCAAGTGGTTTTCAATCAGTAAATAAGCCTTTTAAAGCATCTTCTCTATGTGACAGGCACTGTGCTAGGTGGTAGGGTAAAACAGACACTGTCTTAAAAGAATTTAGATTTTATCAGACGAAGTAGCATATAAACATAGAAGTATATAAAGATAAATGTAAAGTCATTTTCTTTTTGGCAGGAGGAGGGGAGGCATTAGCAACTAGGGGAATCAGGAAAAGCTCCATATAGATATAAGAAGGTGATTCTTAGGATTCTAAGAGTAGATGTGAGGAGGGATCATATTTCAAGCATGGGGATCAACCTTACAGAAATAGCAACTAGGACAATTTTGCTGAACTCAAGTGTATATGAAGGAAAGGGATGGGTAATGAATCTAGAAAGGTAGCTTGGAGTCAGGCTGTAAAAAGCTTTTATTGCAAAATGCTAGAGTGGAGTTAGTATTTGATCCTATAGGTAATAGGGAGCTTTTGGAGTTTATTAAGCAGGAGAGTAACCTGTGGCCTGAGTTTTAAGAATATCAATTTGGTAGATGTCTGGAGGATGGACTGAGTGGAGAGAGGTCAGGAAGTGAGATCAATTAAGAGGCTAGTTTAATAATCTAGGTGAGGTAATAAGGGCTTGAACCAGGAAGGTGGTCATTGAGAGAAGAGGAGGGAATGAATTGAAAAGACTCAGCAACTGATTGGATATAGTGTGAGGTGAGGGAAAGTGAGGAGTTGAGTATGACTCAACGGCCATGAATCTTGTTGACGGAAAGGATAATGGTGCCCTTGATCATTAGCCAACCAACATTTATTAAATTTATTACATGCCTACTATGTGTCAGGCCTGTGTTAAGCACTGGGATACAAAGGGAGACAAAAGACAGTCTGCTTAAAATCTAATTGGGGGAGACAACATTGAAAGAAACTATGTACAAAGAGGTCACATATTGGATAAAGTGGAGATAATCAACAGAGGGAAGGCACCAATAGAAATAGGGAAGTTCAGGAGACAGATGAATTTTCAGGGAAATATGGATTCTAGGGGTGGCTAGGTGGCACGGTAAATAGAGCACTGGCCTTGGAGTCAGAAGGACCTGTCAAATACGACCTCAGACACTTAACACTTACTAGCCATGTGACCTTGCACAAGTCACTTAACCCAATTGCCCTGCCTTCCTCCCTACAAAAAAGCAAAAAAAAAAAAAATGGATTCTATTTGGGGAATATTGAATTTGAGATGACTACAGGACATCCATTTTGAAATATCCAATAGGCAGTTGGTGCTGGAGGGTTAGAACTCAGGAAACTTGAAACTAAAGCTGTGTATAAAAGATCTGGGAATCATCTGCATAGAGATGATAATTGAATCCATAAGAGCTGATGAGATTACTAAGAAAGAGTGTAGAGAGAGAAAGGAAAAAGGACCAAAACAGAGCACTTGGGGTACACATACACCTAGGGTATGGGATATAGATGTTTCTGCTACAAAGGATCCTGAGAAGAAATAGCAGATTAGTAGAACCAGGAGAAACCAGAAACTAACTGGAATAGGAGGTGATAGCCAAGTGTTAATTAAACACTGTAGAAAGGTCAGGAAAAATGAAGAAAGAAAAGGCCATTGGAGTTAGCAGGAAAGAGATCACTGGTAAGTTTGGATAGAACAATTTCAGTCCATTGAGTGGGTCTGAAGCCTAGATACAAGGGACTGAGAAGTGAATGGAAGGTGAGAAAGTGTAGGCAGCTTTTTTCTAGTATTTTGTTTGTAAAAGAGAGGATAAAGCTTGAAGACATCATAGGGACAAATGAAAATTTTTTAATGACAAGGGAATTTAGGCTTGTTCATAGGGAGCAGGGAAGGAGCCAGTGGACAGGGAGAGACTGAAAATTAGAGAAGTAGAGAAAATGATTGAAGGAGCAAAATCTCAGAGGAGAATGGGGGTGTGGTGGGGGATGGAATCTAGACCATAAATACAAGGGTTGGTTTTGGCAAGGGGAAGAGGCATTTCTTCCTTTGAGACTTGAGCAAAGGAGGAGAGAACAGAGGATAACGTTGAGAGTATTTGAGGTATAGAATTGGGAAAGAGAGGTAGTTCATGATGGATGGCCTCATTTTTTTTCCCCCCTAGCAAGTGTGAGATGAACTTCTCTTTTGAAAAGGGATGGAGAAGAGGGTCGGGGAAGTGACTTGTTTTTGCTTTTTTTTTTGGAGGGGGGAAGGTAGGGCCATTAGGGTTAAGTGACGGGGAGGTGACTTGAAGATAGGAGAGGTTTGGAATGGTGCCGTGCATTTGACAGACAGTCAATCAAAGAAGAATAAGAAGATTGCCATATAACAGTGAGGTCCTTGAGATTAGATAACATGAATTTGTATCGGACCCAGTCAGCATAGTCATGTGACTTTTTCTAACTGCATTTAGCTGTCTAAAAGTGGAATGTGTGTTTCAAAAGGGATGTGTTGAAAGAATAAAATGTTATTCCTGTAGTTGAACAAGAACTAAGCTGAGCAGGCATAGCTAACTGACTTGGTAAGACACAATGTATCCCACATTTGCTTTGCAGTCAAGTCCTCAAAAGACATAGCTTTTTGAGATTTTTTTCACAGCTCAATTTGGGAACCATGTTCTACTGAACATGATCAGACCCACTCGACTATCTGGAGGAAGAAGGATCAGGGACATCTTCAAAGACTCTTTTAGAACTCAGAGGTCTTCTTTCAGACACCTTTTAACAACACTGCACTAGGTAGAGAACTAGGGGATTAGTTCCTCAGGCTGATTCATTTCAGATGGGTCTGAGTATGCTAGAGGGAACTGATTTCTTTGAGAACAGAAATTATAGACCCAAAGTTAAAACCCTTAGTTTTATAATGAACTTGACAAAGTGGATGGAGAAATGCTTTACAAGTTGGCAAAGTAGGAAGTATGGGAGGAAGGTCTGGAGTTCTTTGGAGGGACTAAGAAGACATACCAGTGGGATAACCATTCATTCTTGTGATTTCAAGATGTCTGAATGGCTACATATTCCAACTAAAATGCATCCCATATTGTTCCTCATTTTGTTGAATAAATTTCAGATATATTGTCATGGTCTGAAAAAGAAGAGGGTTATCGGCTCCCTCATCCTCTTCTTCCCACAAGAAGCCTTCCCTGTAAATCCCTTTCTCTTTGTAATCTGATTGCCAAACTCCCTAAACTGAGGCTACTCCAGAGGTAATTTCCAAATAGTGTTGGCCAGGAACTCTCCCTCCTCTGTCTGGAAAGCTAGATTCCAGGATCACACTGCTCAAGACGTCCCCTTTCTCTTGATAGAAGGGTAAGTTCTAGGATATCAGACTTGGAGTTACCTATAACACAATCCCCAAGTCTAGTGTTTCCAAGGAAATCTCTCTTCTCTGGTTAGTAGACTGGATTCTAGGATTTTGCTACTAGGAGACTCAAATCCCTCATCCTCCATACAGAAAGCTAAGGATTCCGTAACTTTGTCCATGATCTTCCCTTTTGGGCCATGTGGACGTGTCAACTCTGCTTCTGCTATGTGCTTCTGTCCCAAGATAGCCATTATGGGTCTCTGGGGGAAGAAATCTGTGAACATAGATGGGCTTTCACTTTGCTACCAGGTCCCAGTCTAGTATAGGAGATGAAATATTGTTAAAATATTAAATTGACTATATTTGTACTTTTTAGTTCACTGCCCCCACCTTCTCAGATTCACTCTGCTCTCTTCCCTCAACATCCATAGATTCAGACACTACGTTTATGATCACATAATCTTAATAATATGGAAATAGAATACAAAAGAAAACACATAGAAGTTATTTTAGCTACTTCTTCCTGGTTTGGTAGTGTGCTGAAAAAGCTCCTCATACTCCTTGCTCATATTTGAATTGAGAAAGGGCATTCATTCCTCAATCTCCACCTCATAGATTTAAAAAGAAGGAACCAGAACTCCTCCCATGCTAGTTTTTATCTTTGATTTCCTTGGGGTACATGCTCAGTAGTAGTATATCTGAATCAAGGTAGATGAATACTTGAGTAACTTTTCTCCATTAATTCTGAAGTTGCTTTTTAGAATAGTTGCACTAATTCCCATAGTATGCTGTTCACACAGAGTGTGTCTGACTTCGTCCAGTCTCTCTTCACCACTGGCTATTTTCCTCTTTTATAATCATTGCCAATATAAGATAAAACCTTAGAGTTGTTTTAATTTGCATTTTTAATTATTCTTATTATTAGTGATTTAGAGATTTTTTCCACATGGCTATGATTTTTGCCTTTCTTTTTTTTTTTTAAACAGGTCATATACCTTGACTACTTAGCTATTGTGAAATAACTCTTGGTTTTACATAGTTATGTCAATCCCTTATACATCTGGCAAATCCAAATTTTATCAGATATATTTGGTGCAATGAATTTTTTTCACTCTTTAACCTGCAAAAGCTAAGTTTAAATAATCAAAATTGCATATTTTAAAATTTTGACTATTTCCTCCATCCAATGGTTAAGAAATCTTCAATATACATAATGCAAAAATAATAATTAAAATGAATTCTTTTTCCAATTCTGCTGATTTCAGCTCAGCAGAAAGTTTTTTTAAAAATATAAACCCATTCCTCCTATTTTATGTAGTTCTACTTAATGGATAGTATCATACATTAATTTCTTATTCATGTTTGGATATTTTAGTCTTGGTTTCTAATCAGTGTAAGAAACAGGAAGGTCAGTTGACAGGGCAATAGAATATAAGAAAGGGAGTAAAGGATAATAAGGCTGGAAAAATAGATTGGTGTTAGATTGTGAAATGCTTTGAAGGCCAACCAGAGGAATTTATATTTGATCTGAGAGGTAATAGGAAATCACTGGAGTTTATTGAGAAGGGATGGCAATTGCATGGTATGATCCTTATTTTAAGAAAATCACGTTGGTAGCTATCTGGAGGATGCATTGGAGTGTTGATTATGGAGTAGAGAGAAGGGGATGGATGTGAGAGATGTGGAGATAGAAAAAATAATATTTTGCAATTGTTTGAATATATGGGGCTACTCAGAGCGAGGAGATGGGGATTGCAAGGAGGTTTCAAACCAGGGTGACTGGAAAGATGGTGGTGCTCTCTACTAGAAAAGAGGAAATTTGGAAGTTTGGTGGACTTTGGGGAAAAGATAATGTAACAGGATCTGCATGCAGATTACAACCCATTCATGTCATCCTATGCAAATTATGTGGTCTCATGCAAAATGAAAAGGGGAAGACAAGGTCACTGACCCAAACTGCAGAGCCCACCCTTTGAGGAATGTCTTCTGGAGCAATAAGGAGATCTGGGGGGCCAAGAAAGGGTATGTTGAGGGTGGGGATTTTCCAAGTAGTACTGTTGTTAGAGTTGTCTGGTTATAATTAGGTTATATAAGTGGGCTATAATCCAAACCCAGGATGTTTTGAGTGTGGCTACATTTGCAGGAGATGGTGACTGTAGATTGTTGGAGAAAATGCTAAGCACTTGTGTAAGGGGCTTAGGGAGTTAGTTCCAGGGCTTATCTGGAGAGAAAAGTTGGACTAAGGAGACTTTGGGGAGGTGGAAGAGAAAGACTGGGAAAAAGCAGACTTTCATGGGAAGCTGGTCACATCATGTTTTTGGACTTGCTTGAAGTTCTAGAGGTTACTAGAATGAACCTTCTTTGGATGAGAGTTCTTTCTTGGTTTGAGCTGAGATATTATCTCATTCTCAGTTGGAAAACTCATTAACTCTTGTCTATTTTTCTGGCATGTTATAATCTACAGAATTTGTCCAGTTTCTGTCTGTTGTTTTGCTTGGATAAATGGTTTTACTCACTATTGGCTATCTGTGACCAGTGTTTGGTAGGAAGGAAATGAGTTGGTGAATCTCAGCTAAGGGCTATGATCCCTCCTTCTTTTTTTTTTTTTAAATTTTTTTGGAGGGGCTCAATCCCTATTAAGAGTGACCAGGGAAGTAGCTTTTCTTCTGAACTTTTAAACACTCTTCCTCTAGATTGGGCTAGAACTATGTGAGAGGGGCAGAGAGATATAAATCTAGCCCAATATCCCTCTCAGAGATTGGAGAAAAAATTATCTGGCCTTGTGGCTTTCCTGGGGACTGCCTGTCCCTACCCCCAAACTCCAGCTAGAATCTAGACACTGCCCTTGACTCCTCCACAGAAATGAGCCAAGTCTCTGTTTATCTCTATCTATGCTACCCACAAGCTATCTTTTTACCCTGTGGGGCCAATATCTATTTCATAAAGGGGTGGGTTTGGAGTTTGCATGGTGGTAGGAGGGGGTGGAGTGAGGCAGTATTGAGCTGTGATGAGTGAAGGGCAAATGTAGCAGTGTTGGAGATGTCTCATGATTGATAGGGGAATGAGATCGACCCATACCCCCACCCACTACTGGTTCATTACAAGCCCCTTGGGAGCATGCCATGGCATCTGAGAAGGTGTTAGTGCCCATTCTAGAGACCATTGCTCAAGATGAATTTTGTTAATATTTTGTCTGGTAGTATAAAGTAGCCCTTTGGTATAGGTATATTTGATAGGTATAGTAGTAAATCTGTGAATTAATGTAGGTGGTGTCATAATTTTAATTGTATTGATATGGCCTTGATAGAATAAACGAGTTGTCAAATGATTGAGAGAAAGAATAAACAATGAGTTCTCAAACAATCTCAAACAATTAAAATGGCTTCATTTCTGTAAAAAGTGTTTTATAGTATTTATATATACAGTTATATTATAGCATATTATATATGGTATATCATATATATGTATAATAAAATATTATAGTATTTACATAAATTTTGAATGTCTCCTGGAAGCTTAACTGCCAAATATTTATTGCCATTTATAGTTATTTTTAATGGAATCTTTCTTTCTCTGTGTTCCTTTGGGGTTTTGTTAATGATATACAGAAAAGCTGATGCTGTTTGTAGATTTTCCACTACATCACATTGCCTCCTCATCTGCCTCACCTGCTCATTTTACAAAGGAGGAAGCTGAAACCCAGACAGAGGACCCAGAAGTGACTCTTGTTGGGTAAATTTTTGAGGGGATTTTTGTTTAGGTACAGGTTGGACTAGCGGCTCTTCATATTCTTTCTAACTCAGAATCTTTGATCATAAGACTTAGAGCTAGAAGGTCCTTAGCCTGCAGCTAGTCCAATTCCCTTATTTTGTATGAATACATCTTCCTCCACTCTTTCCTCCATCACCCATGATTCACACAGAGAGGGGACCTTTCTCCAATGGTGCCATGATCCTCAAAAACCTTCACTTGATCTGTCCATACTCACTAGCTTTTCTTCTAAATCTCCTTTCCCTTTTGTGGCTAAACAAAGACTGTCCATTTCCTTTCCTCTCACTTTATTAACTTTTGCAGTCTGGTTTCTGACCTCACCATTCATTTGAAACAGTTCTCTCTGAAACTGTCAGATTTCTTAATTGACAAACCTAATGGCTTTTTCTCAGTCCTCATTCTTCCTGACCTCTCTGTTGCCTTTGATTCTGATAGTTCTCCTCTTCTCCTTGATATTTTCTTTTCATGACACCATTGGGTCTCCTGGTTCTCCTCCTATCATCTATTTTATCACTCTTCTCTGTTCCTTTTGCTAGATCTTCATTTTTGCTGGATCCACTAATTGTGGGGGTCCCTCAAGTCTCTGCCCTCTTTTCATTGTACATTATGTCACTTGGTCTCATTAACTCCCATAGTTTCAATGATCATCTCTACCCCGATGATTCTTAGATTTATTTGTCCAGCACTAATCTTTTTCCTGACCTCCAAGAGTTTTTGGATCTTCAGCTGCCTATTAGACATCTTGTACTGGATATCCTACAGATATCTTAAATGCAACATATATAAAACTGAACTTATTATCTTCTCTCCCACCTAACCCTCACCTTTTCTTAACTTTCCTATTACTGTCAAGGGGACCACCAACCTTCCAATAACCCAAGCTCACAACCTAGGCTTTATCCTTGACTCCCCATTCTCTCTCATGGCCCATATCCAATCTGTGGTCAAGCCTTATTGTTTCAACTTTCTTAACATCTTTTTTATATGATACATTTTCTCCTCTGACCCTTCAACTACTCTGGTGCAGGCCATCATCAACTCACACCTCGATTATTGCAATAGCCTGATGCTTGGTCTCCCTTCCATAAGTCTCTTCTTTCTCCAGTCCATTCTACTCTCAGCTGTGATCTTTCTAAAGGGCAGGTCTGACTATGGTATTCCCCTTCTCCCCCATTCAATAAACTCCTGTGGTTCCCTATTACCTCTAGGATAAAATGTAAAATTCTGTTTGGTTTTTTAAAGCCCTTTATAACCTTGTTTTTTCCTCTCTTTCTAGTCTTTCTACCCTTTACTCTCTTCCCCAAGACCTTTGCCATCCAGGGCCCCTGGGCCCCTTTGCTGATCCTTGCAAATGACATTCCATTTCACAGCTCTGCACATTTTCATTGGCTGTCTCCCACACCTTAAATGCTTTTCCTCCTCATCACCTCCTGGCTTCCTTGGTTTTCCACAAGTCTCAGCAGAAGACCCCCTTTCTGCAGGAAGTATTTTCCAGTCTTCCTTCATCTTAGAGCCTTTCCAGTTTATCCTGTGCATATCTTGCTTGTACGTAGTGTTGACCCATTAGATTATGAGTTCCGTGAGAGCAAGGATTTTTTTGTTTTGTCTTTTCTTGTACCCCTAGTGTTCAGTACAGTCCTGGTACATAAGGTACTTAAGAAATGCCAACTGATTGACTACCTGACATAGGGGAGGACAGTGAATCCCAGACAGTTGAAGTGCCTTGCTTGAGGCCACGCAGATAGTAAAAAGAAGAGCTGGGGTTCAACTCAGGTCCTATGACTACAGATGTTCAGCCCTGGGTTCCCCAGTTTTCCCCTGGGGTCCCATGTCTTGAGTACCTACACTGAGAATGGCTGTCAGGGGGCTGGATTTGCATGTTCTTGCCTCCAGTGACAAAGAGGGAACTGAGACAAGGTGGGTCTTAGCATGTGGTTATATGGGAGCCGGAAGGGGAGGGTAAGGCCCGAGTCTAGATGACTGAAGGATAGAGCAGCAGAGGTGTCCTGGCTCTTTTCCTCCCTGGTTGTGGGCAGTGATGTCTTTCACTGGTATGTATAGAAATTTCTCATTCAGAGGATGAGCAGGTATGATTTTCAGGCAGGTTTTGCCTGGAGGTTGGGGGACATGGTGTTTGTGGTAGGTGCCATAGTTTGGGGTGCATGATGCCTTCATCTGAAATGGAGTCACGGGGCAAAGTAGGGATCTGGGAGTGAGTACTAGGGAGACATGTTTGGAGTGGAAGCTGGGCGTGACAAAGGGTCACATGAGAGTTTGGGGGCCTTGTTATATCCCAGCTCAGCCCTCACATCTGCCCTGGCTGTCAGGGTGGCAATATGCATGAGTGGAAACTTATTTTTTTTTTCTGGAAGGAGTAACTGAAGGCTCAGAAGATGATTATGAGAACATGGCCCCCTCCAAAGAGGACCTTCCTCCCAAGCCAGGGACCAGGAAGTTTCCAGGCCCAGGTGGAAGATTTGGATGGCTGAGGGGTGAGAAATGCAGGAATACAAGAAGGATCTCTCCCCATCCCCATCTCCACCCCCTCCCCCCAAATGTCAGCAAATCAGATAATTTAGTCTTGTGAGGGACCTTAGAAATCAACAATTTTACAAATGAGGAAAAATGTCTAGAGAGGGGAAGAAACTTGCTCCAAGGTCAAAATTAGGAGCTATCAGAGTTGGGATCTGATTCCAAGCCCAGATTGCTTCCTCTTCCATTTTGTGGCCAGCCCTGAGCTAACCAGAGGGTAGGAGAAGAAATCGCTGTGGGCTAGGGCTGCATGTATCCCCAGGGAGGCAGTTATACCCAGGGCCCCCTCTCTGGCCCTGGCTCCTCTGTTCCCTGCTTCTTCCCAAACTTCACACTGCTGGGCATATCCCCCGGAGGTCTGGTTCTAGGTCCTTGGTCTTGGGGCCCCGGCAGCCTTGCAGAGAGAGCTTAAGGCCTTTCAGAGCGCTGGCCTCGGGCAGTGGTGTCAAACTCAGACAGAAGAGGGGGCAGTAATCTGTACATAAGGATTCCTGTGGGCCACATATTGACATTTTAAAATTAAAATGTAATGTTATTTGTTTCTTATTAACTTTTTATTTATTTTGCCAAGTATTTCCTATTTTAGTCTGATTGAGCCACCCCATGTTTGATACTGCTGGTTTAGGAAATAGAAAATTCCACCGTGGGGGATCCAGGGAATGGAGAAGAAAGAAAACAATTAGGGACATAGACCAAACCAGATTGGTTCATAGAGTTAGAGTTGAAAGAGACCCTAGGAGCCCACAAATCCAACCCCTCATTTTACAGATGAGGAAACAGACTGAAAGAGGTTAAGCGACTTGTCTAGGATCACACAGCTGGTACGTGTCTGAGGCAGAGTTTCAATTCAAGTCTTCTTGATTTTAAGCCTAGGGCTTTAGCTACTGCTCCACCTGGATGCCTCTTAAATGATAAACCAACAGCTTTTCTGCTTTCTCGCCTAGGTTCAATAGCTCCCCCAAGACCTCCCCGAGCAGGTGAGCTGATTTGGGAAGTTTTTTGGGGGTGGGGTGGGGTTCATCAGCCTTTGGATCCAGAGGCTAAGTGACGGAAGGTAAGTAGAAGGGGGCTGGCCCTGGTTTCTTGGTTCCCAAAGAGAGAACTAGAAACTGGGCTATATGATCCCTTCATATGACCAGAGAATAAAAAAAATTCAGTTAGAAGGTACCCCTGTGGTTATTCAAGTCAACCCACACTGCAAAAAGACTTACCATCAAAACACACTGGATAAAAATTGTCATTTAGTCTCTTGAAGACCTCAAATGGAGGATTTTTATCTTGAAGAAGAGAAAATTTACTGGAGACATGATCGTTGTGTTCAAGAATTTGAAGGCTGTCATGTGGAAGAGGGAATAGGATTCTGCTTAGCCTCAGAGGACAAAACCAGGAGCAATGGTTAGAGGTTGCAGAGAAGATCTTGGTTTCATATAAAAAAGTACTTTTTGCCAATGACAGCTATTAAAAAATGAGACAGACAGCTTCAGTGAGTGATCAGTTTCCCATCACTGGAGGTCTTCAAGAGGTGGTTGGATGGCTTCTTGTAAAGGATATTGTTTATGTGTGGATTAGACTCGATGTGGTCGGAGTGCCTTTCAGCTCAGAGATTTTGTTATTCTCTGTCTCTCTCTTGCCCAGGGAAGAAAACAGTGAAACCAGCACTTCCCAGCAAGTCCCCACAAGCAACAGGTGAGATCTTGACACACCCTTTCCCCATCGCCTCTCCTGCTTAAGGTTTTCTCCCCAGTAACTCTTCTCTCTTCTTTCTAGATTTGGGCCCTTCCATTGTGCCCTGTCCCCCACCTCCCCAGATGGGTAAGTAGCAGGCAGGATCTGTGTGGGAATAAGCATCAGAAACATCCCTGAGGCCTTTACTTGCCCCCCTTCCCACAACCCCTAGGCTCTTCCCTGACCTCACTCTAGAGCCCTCTCTTCCCTGTGTTCTGCCATTCTGATCAAGAAGCAGCATATTATACTCATTGTAGCCCTGGCTTTGGAATCATGAAAACCTGGGTTCAAATCCTTTCTCAAATACTAGCTGTGTGACCATGGGCAAATAACCTCTCTGGGCCTCAGTTTTCTCATCTATAAAATGAAGAGATTGGACTTTCTAGTTGGAAATCTGTGATTAAAGACAGGGAGAGAGCAGGAGGGTTTTAGGGTAGCTTTGCTTACCTGGGGGACATGGTTACCTCAGTGAACTCTCTCTTCCACAGGCTTGCATCTGAACTCCCCTGCCTGTCAGCCCCCCCAGATGGGTGAGTCCTGATTCCCTGGCTGGTTCTCTACTCTCTTCCATAGCCAGAAGGCCTGGGAACTGGAGCCCCTGACTCTCCCCAACATTTATGAGACTCAGGGGTTCTAGAGACCAATTGCAATGTTCTTAGCTATCGACTATTACCTGGAACACAGTATGGGGGCTTAGTAAATATTTATTGAATGAAGGAGTGACCAAACGAATTAGGCAAAGCTGACTTAGCTAAAAGAACAAGGCAAGATGTAGAACCAAGAAAGGGAGAGTTCTTGTCAATACCCTTTTCTGCCAAATTATTGTTCCCCAGAAAGAGATAAACAAGGGTTCCCTTCTGCTTGGGAAGGATATACTATAATTGGAGCATCCTGAGTCATTGGTCCAGGACCTCCCTCTGCCAAACTCTCATTTCTTCCCATGTTAAAAAAAATTATGCCTTAAAATGATACTCATTTATTTATTTTTAAAAATTTTTTTGCTACTCATTTCTTCTCACCAAATCCACTGGATTTTCTTTTGTAGCAAAGAAAAATGATTAAGTCTGACAAACCTACAAAGCGACTACCTCTGACAATGTAGCCTAAATCTTGTAACTGTAGGTACACTTCTCTCTCTCTCTCTCGAGAGGAAGGATGTATGTCATGTCATCTGTTTTCTAGAACCAGAATGGTTCATTGCATTTCATTTGAGTCCATCTGTCTTGAGGTGATGTTTTCATTGTGCATGCCCTTCTCTTGTTTCTATCAAATGTCTGGGTTCTGATGTCTTATCCATATCACAATTAAGGGCCTTTTAAACTGGGGCACAGGTTTTCCTCATTTGTAAATAAGTTCTTAACATTTTTTTGGGTGTGTCATGGGCCCCTTTGGTGCTTAGTGAAACCTAGGGATCCCTTCTCACATAATGTATTTAAAAAAATAATTGAGGGAAGTGTCAAATTTCAGCTAGAGGTTAGTGAAAAAAAAAAGATGTAATTTTTCTTATCCAAGTGCACAGATCCACTGAAATCTCTCTGTTAGGGGACCATGGTTAGATGTTCTCTAAGGCCTCTTCCATCTCTGGAATAAATACGATCCTGTGATTCCTTCCTTCTCCTTTCAGTAAAGACCTGAGGAATCATTTCTCCCCTTGACCTCAAGCTTTGGTGTCTTTTACTTTTCACAGCTGCTCCCAATCTGCAGCCCATCCAGGGGTTTCAACTCAGCCAGATGCCCCAGCCCAGCCATATGTTCCAGCCCAGTCAAGGGATACAGTTCTCCCAGGTACCTCAGCTCAGCCAAGGGTTCCAGCTTATGCAGGTGCCCGAATCCAGCCAGAAAAGAAGGATCCCCCAGCTAACTCGGAAGGAGAAAATGGCAGTGTGTCTTTGTATGCTGGTGGGGATAGCGTTGCTCCTGGGGGTGACAAGCCTTGCTGTAACCTTGATGAAGTGTGAGTATGATTTGTAACATGAACATGGAGAGCTGACTGAATGCAATCCAAGGGAGCTGGTCTCATTCTGGAGAACAGGGAACGATGTAAGAGTCAAGGGACATAGAGAATATTAATAATAGCAACAACTCATATTTTTATAATGGTTTGTGGCTTACAAAATGTTTTTTCCCCCAATAGTTTTGTGCAAATGCCATTATCCCAGTTTTATAGATATGGAAACTGAGGCTCAGAAACAAAATATGTTTTAAGGGAAAGAGGATTAGATATAGAGTCATAAGATCTAGGCTTGAATCTTGGATCTTCTACTTACTATATGTGTGACTTTGGTTAAATCATTTAATCATCCTAAACCTCAATTTCCCCAGATGTAAAATGAAGGCATTGTCTATCATGATCTCTAAAGTCTCTTATGGCTCCAAATTGTAGGATCCTATGATATTTTCATCATAGAATTACAGACCCTGTCCTGTTCAGCACTTTTATAAGTGACTTGGATGAAGGCATGCTGGCATGCTTACTGATTTGCAGGTGAAACAAAACTAGGAAGGGACAGCTAATTCACAGGATACCAGAGTTGAGATATAAAATTATCCTATAGGGTACAGTGATTCGCAACCTGTGGGTTATGTTCAATTTGTAACAATGAAAATACATCCTGCATATCAGATATTTACATTATGATTCATAACAGTAGCAAAATTACAGTTATGAAGTAGCAACAAAAATAATTTTATGGTCACCACAACATGAGGAACTGTATTAAAGGGGTCGTGGCATTAGGAAGGTTGAGAACCACTGGGTTAGAACAATAGGCCAAACTGAATGAGATCACTTTCATCATGGATAAATATAAAATTCCATACATGGATTCAAGAAATTAGCCTCACAAATAGAGGATGGGGGAGTTACAGTTGGATAATAGGTTTTTGTTTTTGTTTTTTGGAAAAAGATCTGGGGGTTTTAGTAGACAGCAAGTTTAATATGAGTCTTCATGTATGATTTGGTAGTCAAAAATGCCAATTTTTGAGGTGAGGGGTATAGAAAAAGAAGATGATAGTTCTACTATCCTCTGCCTGGTCCTATTTGGAATGCTGTGTTTAGTTTGGGGCACCTTATTTTAGGAAAGACACTAATAAGCTAGCATAGGGATTCTTAAACTTGTGTGTGTGTGTGTGTGTGTGTGAGAGAGAGAGAAAGAGAGAGAGAGAAAGAGAGAGCGAGCAGGAAATAAGATTGCAAATGGGAACCTGGAAGTCTTGTACAAACTGTCCCAAAAACTGAAAGAGCATAATTTACAAACTGTATTATATATTGAACAAAATTCAGATACTAGTAATATGTGCTGAATCAGCAGAAGACATCTCAGTTGCTACTGTCAGTTGAAAAGATTAACATCAGTTCTGGATCATTTTCTTATTGATCCTATTTACAAATAATTGTTCTTTGTCCTGTAACTATTTTTGTCCCGTAACTACATGACCCTGTCTCAGAACTTGGTTCAGAGTTGGTTAAGAATTCAGTTGCTCTGTAATAGGTTAAGTTTAAGAACCTAGCTCTCCTGCTAATCACTCAAATTTAAGTGACCTTGAGGATGTGTGTGAATCCAAGAGTTAAGCCTGATATCTTTACACCTCATGGGTAACATCCACCAAAAATGAACCAATAATATATCAAGAAGGAAGCACCCAAAATAAACAAATAAATAAATAAGTAAATGAATGAATAAGTAAAGAAATAAATAAGTCAAGCAGATTTCTTTAGAGAAATGGAGAGGCTTACGGTAACAATAGAAAATAAGACCAACTCATAGCTACCATAAAACATATTGCTACTATAAAATATTGGAAGGTCATTTGTAAGGACCTTGTCAGGAGTGGTGAAGACTTTACATGAAAATGATAAAAGAAAAATGGGTAGCATAACTTCAGGTTGCAAACAGGAAAATATACATGGCACTACGCTGAGCATGGGGCATACAAAGACATTAAGGAAACAATCCCTTCCCTCAAGAGGCTTACATTCTATAGGCAGAGATATGCATACATGTAGAAATATACAAAATAGATATCAGGTGATATATAAATATAAGTAAACATATACAAGGTAAACATATATAAAGTAGATACCAGGTGACTATTTTGTAGGCAGTGGTGGTGAGAGGCAGCACTAGCAGTGAGGAGAGAACAGAATAGGCTTACTGAAGAAAGCGATGCTTGAACTAAGCTTTGAAGGAAACTAGGGATTCTAAGAAGTGAATGTGAAGAGAGAGTTCATTACTGGCATGGGGGCAGCTGATGTAAAGTTATGGAGATGGGAGATAATGCACCATGTTGGAGGAACACAGAGAAGGTAAGTCTGAATAGAGTATAGTATGTGAAGGGATGTAACATGTAACAGGATTGGAAAATTAGGTTGGAGCTAGGTTGTGAAGGGCTTTAGATACCAAGCTGAAGAATCTATATTTGGCTCTAGATATAATAAGAAGCTGTTGGAATTTATTGGGCAGGAGAATGAGACGATTGAAGACATGCACTCTAGGAATATCACTTTGGCAGCAATGTGGATGATAGATGGGAAAGACTCAAGACAGGGATACCAAGGTGTTGGCTATTGCAGTAGTCCAGGTGAGAGATAATAAACTGGGATGGTGGCTGTGTGGCTGAAGAGAAGATGACAGAATGGGAAAGACGTTACAGAAGTGGGATCAAGAAAACTTGGCAACTGACTAGTTATAAGCATGAAGGAATGGAAAGAGTTGAGGTAACCCTGAGGCTCTGAACATGAATGACTGGAAAGATGGAAGTGGCCTCACCAGAAATAGGATACTTCCCTCCTGGTTGCCTCTAGCCCATAACCATTTAGGATTTCAGATTGTCTAAGAAACTTAACTTCGTCCTTCTCTTCTATCCCCTGGCTCTTGGCTGGATGGTTTGTCATTAAGTGGGAAGGAAGTTCAGTTGTGCCATTACTCACCTTGACCTTAATATGTCTCCCTTCCTCCAATCTCTCCTCTTCTAGGCTCTCTTGCACAGAGTAGTCAGTCAATTTACAAGCATTTACTAAATGCCTACTATGTGCCACAGCTAAGCACTGGGGATGCAAAGAAAAACAAAAGATAGTCTTTGCTCTCAAAGAACTGATAGTCTAATATGGGAGACAATATGAGATATATACAGATAAATTGGAGGTAAACAACCAAGGGAAGGCCTTAGTAGTGACCCCTTCTGACCACATCCTCCCACTGCTCTCCTTGACTTGTGGAACAAAGGCCAGACTCTTTAGTGTGGCACTTAAGTCTCTCCGCAATTTGTACTTCCCTTCCTCAATCTTAACTTCTTGCCTTTCCCTATTAGAACATTCTATTCCAATCAGACTAATTTATTGATTGAATCCTTAAAAAGCTATGCTCATATTCACATCTATGTTTTTGCTGAACTCATTTTCCCTTTTTTTCTGCTCATGTGGATGTCTGTCTTACAATGCCCAGTTAAAAACAAACACAAGGGGCACCTATGTGGTACAGTAGATAGAATGCTGGCACTGGAGTCAAGACCCTGAGTTTAAAATCTGGCCTCAGATCCTTAACTGGCTGTGTGACCCTGGGCAAATCACTTAATGCCAGTTGCCTAAAAAAGAAAAAAAAAATCAAAGCTCAGTCAAAGTAACTTTTAGTTATCATCAAATATTTTTCTAGTACTTACTATATGTCAGACATTTGTGTAAGCACTAGGGATAAAAAGAAAGGAAAAAAAATCAGTCTCTGTTCTCAAGGAGCTTACATCTTAATGAGAAAGACGATATACAAATGTCTATGTACATACAAGATTAATACGGTAGATAGAAGATGACTTCAGAGAGGAAAGGCATGAGGTGGTGATGGTGGGGAAGAGAGAGGAGCCTTGAGAGGCCACTAAGGGGGCCAGAGGAGATGGCAGATGAAGGTGAGGATGGAGAGCATCTCCTCGGCTGCCTCCTACGTGGTGTTTGATACATGTCAGATGCTTAATAAATATGTATTCAACTTGCCGTCGAATTATTTTTTCTTCAATCTGACTATGAGTTCCTTGAGATCAGGGACTGTCTTTTTTTCCTCCTTGGCCTTATTGTAACCTAGAGCCTTGAGCATAAGAGATGCCCAAACATGTTAAGCAGAGAGTATGTGTAAAGCCCTGTGATGGCAATGGGAAAAGATAAGGTTAAATATTATCAAGTACTTACCCTCATGGAGTTTTCAATCTAACAAAGGCACAAGCAGAAATAGCTATACTATACAATATTACATGTTAAGTGCCATTGAGAAGGGCAAAACAAAGTAGATTTGTGTGTGTAGGGGCCTTCATTATCGTTCAGCAGCATCCTGGAGGCTCCTTGGAGGAGATAGCATTTGAATTGACCTTTAAAGGAGCACTGCCAGTTAAACAAGTGAGGAATGGGAAGGAGGAAACTATTAACAAAGGTGTGGAAGTGGGCGAGTGTAGGGTGTATTTGGGGGACAGAGAGTAGTCCAGTTTGGCTGGTGTACAGCCTGTGTACTCCATGAGAAAGGAAAGGAAGGAAATAAACATTTTTAAAGTGCCTAATACGCACCATGGACAGCTAGGTGATACAATGGATAAAGCACTGAGATTGGAAATTAGGAAGATTCATCTTCATGAGTTCAAATCCAGCTTTAGACACTTCCTACTTGTGTGACTCTGGGTATGTCACTTCACTCTGTTTGCCTCAGTTCTGCATCTATAAAATGAGCTGAAGAAGGAAATGGCAAAACATTGCAATATCTTTGCCAAGAAAACCCTAAAATTGGGTCATGAAGAGTCAGACATGGCTGAAACAACTAAACAAAAACAAATACGTAGAATGTACCATGCACCCTGGTAAGTGGTTTATAAACATTGTCTCATACGATCCTCACAACAACCTTGGGACAGCTAAAAAGGCAGACTGGGCACCAGACTATGTAAATCCCAGAGCAGTCTTGCAAAGCAAGAGGGAATCATTGAAGGATATTAGGAAGAGGAGTAACTTGACCTCATTTAAGTGTAAGGAAGATTATTCCAGGGGCATTATAAAGGACGGATTGGAGGTGGAAGAGAGTGAAGGTAGGAAGAACTATAAGGAAGTGTGGTTGGGTTCAATTCCTGGTTACAACTTTGGGTTATAGGAGGTTGTTATATAGTTGGGTGGTTGTGAAGGTTAGTAACTAGGGTTGGGACTTTGAGGAGAGGAGGGGATAGAAATGAGAAGAGAATTCACAGGACTTTGTATCTGATTGGACATGAAAATAAGGGAAGGAGAAAAACAAAAGCTAACATCCATACTTAAGAAGTGGGAGACTTGGTGAATGACTTTCCCTTCCACAGAACTGGAGAGGACTGAGGGACAAACAAGGTTAGGAGAAGGAAGGAAGAGAGGAAGGAAGGAAGGAATGAAGGAAGGAAGAAAATAAGGAAGGAAGGAAGAAAGAAAGGAAGAAAGGAAGGAAGAAAGGAAGGAAGGAAGGAAGGGAGGAAGGAAGGGAGGGAGGAAGGAAGGAAAAGAGGAAAAGAGGAAGGAAGGAAAGGAGGAAGGAAGGAAGGAAAAGAGGAAAGGAAGAAGGAAGGAAGGAAGGAAGAAAGGAAGAAAGGAAGGAAGAAAAGAAAAGGAAGAAAGGAAGGAAAAGAGGAAAGGAGGAAGGAAGGAAAAGAGGAAAGGAGGAAGGAAGGAAGGGAGGGAGGAAGAAAAGAAGGAAGGAAGGAAGGGAGGGAGGAAGCAAGAAAAAAACATTTGTTAAGTGCTTACTATGCACTAGGCACTGTGCTAAGCACTTTACAAATGTTATTTCATTTGATCATCAACGACAGCTCAGGGGATTGATATTATTATTTTCTCCATTTTGCAGTTGAGGAAACTGAGGCAAACAGAGGTCAGGTGACTTGCTCAGGGTCACAGCTAGTAAGTATGTGAGGTTGGATTTGAACTTAGGTCTTCCTGACTCCAGGTCCAGCACTCTATCCACTTTTTCCTAGAGGGAAAGATCATGGGCTCAGTTTGAGATATGTTGAGGTTGGGGTGCCAGTGGGTGGGACATCCAGGGGAAGGTGTCCTGTAGGCAGTTGAAAATAGGTATGGAACTCAGATAAGAGGAAAGCACTGGTGGTGGTGATTTTTGAAGGCACTTCCATAGAGGTGATAGTTGAAACTGAAGGGGGTCAACATTCAGAAGCTGTTGTTTGGTCTCCAGCACTGAAGGTGCTGATGCAAATGAGGCAGGACCAAGAGGAGATACAGGCCTACTCTCTTGAATGGTAAGGCTTAAATCCTGTATCCCCTCTCAAGCAGTCTACTTCTCCTTATTTAATCAGAAAAGAAGTCAAATCACAATGAGGGATAAATGGCCACAACAGCGAAGGGAAGAAGGTGGGGAGCTGTAAAGTCTTATTCTTGGGTTTAGAAAATCAACTAGACAAGTTGAGAGTTGGAAAGAAATGATTAGATTGAAGTTTGTCTGAAAAAGATTTAGGGGAAGGGCTTAGTGGATTTCAAGCTACTTATGACTTAGCAACCAGAAAAGGTCATGTGCCCTTGGGCTGCAATAGAGAGGCATGGTTCAGTGCTGTGTTCAGTTCTAGGGGTGCTACAGTTTAGGAAGGATGTTGATAAGGTGGTGAATGTCCAGAGGGCAGCCGGGATGGTTAGTGAAGAGGATGAAGTCCCCACCATATGAGAATCGTTTGATGATGCTAGGGATGAATATCTTGGAAAAGAGAAGATCTGGGTGAGACATGAATGAGAATAGTCTTCAAGCATTTGAATGTCTGTAATATACAATATGAATTAGGCTCATTCTGTAGACCCCAGGGGATAGAAACAGGGGTAGGGGGTAGAAGTTGCTAAGAGAGAACTTTAGGCATAATGTCAAGAAAAGTTTGTAACAACTAGAAATCTCCAAAAGTAGAATGGGCTGCCTTGGATTCCTTTACCTTTCTTAGGAGGGGAGGGGAGGCCTTCTTCAAACAGAAGCCAGATGTCATGCATGTTAGAATGGGGATTCTTTTCATGTATGGGTTAGACCACAGGTGGGGAACCTGTGACCTCAAAACCATGAGTGGGCCTCTAGGTCCTCAAGTTTTACAGAACAAATCCTTTTAATAAAAGGATTTGTTCTGTAAAACTTGAGCTCGGTCAAAAGGCCACACCCAAGGACCTAGAAGGCCACATATGGCCTTGAGGTAACAAGTTCCCCAGTCCTGGGTTAGACCAAATGATCAGTGAGATCTCTTTCAATTCCAACATTCTGTGCTTCTGGGATTTATTATTACTCTCGCCAGAGAAGCTGTGAGGATCAAGTGAGATTATGGATATAAACTCTATAGTGCTATAGGGATGAAGGTGCTTATTATTATACAAAAGGATAAAAAGCCATGAAAGTGAGCAGTTGAGTTTGGAGGAGCTGGATGGAGGTCTCTTGTCTTTTGTGGGGAGGGCAAAAAGGAAATGCAAAGTTCTAGGTATGAAATCTGCTCACCAGGGTGTGTCCATATTTTCAGCGACTGGACCGAGAGATCTGACTGGACTAAGGAAGTACATTGATCAAATCCAAGATGACACCAACCGAACCATAACTGAGCTTCGAGATTTAATTGGTGAGGAAAGACTGCTGAGATTGGGTGAAGGGAAAAGGTGGGAGCATGACAGCATTGTGATATAGAAGAAAGAATGCTGGATTAGGGGTCAGAGGCTCTGGGTTTGGGTTCAGTCTATTATTTAGCAGCTGGGTGACCTTGGACAGGGTCCTTTTCCCTCTCTGTAAAATAAGGCAATTGGACAAACTCATCTTTAAGGTCCCTTCTGGCTCTAAGTCCTCTGGTGCTGTTACTGGTACCACCTTGGCTGGGGTTCAAGAATGGCCTACAAGTGACATTGTTGAGGTTTGGGGGTTTAGGAGTGTTTGAGATCCCAAAATACCAAAATGCTGGGTCCTGCCAAGTGAATTCTCAAGCCTTCTCTCAGCCAAAGTAAAACAAAGCTTATTAAAGATTCATCATATTGGGTAGATCCTTAAGGAGTCTGAGCATTTATATCTCTAATTCGAGCAGGTCAGATTAAACCTTTGTCAGGCTAGATAGAATCTGAGCGCCTTCATGGAGGCTAGAAGGATCTTATATAGAGAAGGACTGTAGGAGGGATCTAGGGGTGGTCTAGTAGTCTGGGGTGATGGGAGGAGGAGTCTAGGGAGGATCTTGATGGAACTGAGGTCTGACTCCAAGAACCAAGAGAATGAGATTTTGATGGTATCAAGGGTGAAAAACAGCTGGAGACAATCTGGAGTTAAATTACCATGGACAGCTGGGCTAGTTTAAGGGTAACAGATTTGGTCATGGATAGTTTCATAGGATCAATGGTGGGAGGTAGTTGAGGGCTACCTGGAGATAATAGACAATGGAGGGCTAGGCTAGATTAAGAGTAACAGAGATTCAGTCATATTGATAATAGAAGACTTTTGGCTTGTGGGGAATGTCAGATCAAGTGGGGAGATTCAAGGGGGTTCTCAGAGCCTATACCCCATCAACATCATCTTGTCCTCCAGATCGCAACAGAAAGTCCTGTCCTAAGGACTGGCCTTATTTTGGAGGAAGCTGCTACTTTTTCTCTACAATGACCAAGAGCTGGGATGCTGCCAATACATTTTGTGTGGAGAATTACTCTCATCTGGTCATCATCAACAGTGCTGAAGAACAGGTGAGCCATTCCAGGGGCTGGAAGAGGTGGGAAGGAGGATGTATCTTAGGCAGGAACCAGGCCTTTGGTCCTCAAGAGGCTTATATATAGATGTAGTAGAATAAACTCTGGATTGGGAGTCACAAGATGTGGATATGAGTCTTTGTTCTAACCTTTACTATTTGGGTGATTCTGGGCAAGTTACTTGATCTGAGTCTTGGGTTACTTACCTGTGAAATGGGTCTAATCATCCTCATGTAATGAATCCCCCAGGGTTATTGTGGGGAAAATGTCAACCTCAAAGCCTAGTAGAAATCAGCTGTCATTACCATAGGTCTTCCATCTCTCACTCCATGGGCCAATAGAATTCATGGTAGGGATGTTTCCTCAGTACCCAGCCTTCTGGTACTTTTCCTGAGTGAACTAAATGACACAGAGGACTGACTTTAACTCACAATTGACCTACTGATTCTAGGACAAATGGAAGAGAAGGCTGGATGGGAAGACCTCCTGTTCCTCCAGGGCACCCAGAGCTCTGCCCTTGGCTATTTTTTAAAATAGATTTTTATTGATATCTTTTGTTTTTACTTCATCCAAATTTCCCCTTCTATCTCTCTCCTCACCCAGAGAGCCATTCTTCATATCAAAGAATTTCTTTTTTAAGAAGGAAGAAGAGAAAAAAAAACTTCAGCAAAGCTGATCAATTGTCATGGTTAAAAAGGTTCAAGAGACATAGTTTCTGGATAATTTAATCACTTTATTAATAAGATCAGAAGGTTATTAATAAAAGCATGGTCATCTGTCGTCTCTCTCTGACCAAAGACGATCATGGCAGCAGACTCAGGGTTTATACACCCTTCCAGTAGGGACTGATGCCACCCTATCATCTTGTCACTCCCCGACAAAGAAAATATCTCTGTACCAGACCAGTCTTAGGCTATTTAGACCACAGGACCTGTCTCCACCCAAGTTTGAGTGGAACACCATGGACTTCCCCATCCTAGATTAAATTCCCACCCAGGAGAGTCTATGCAATCTCATTATGAGTGAAGTCCTTCAAGAAAAGGGAACTTAAAATGAGGCATTTAGAAGAGGAGAGCCTCTGAATCTCCTCAAGATATTGGTTATTAATTATTTCTAACACAGCACATTGAAAAACCTGAAGGTGCATACAATGTTCCATACTTGTGGACCTCCCCTCCTTCCCTTTTCTTGAAGGAGTGCTAAGTAGCAGAACCAGGATTCCAATTGAGGCCTTCTACACCCACACCCACACACCCACACACACCCACACACCCACACACCTTGTGTCACTTACTTCTTAATTGACCAGTCTTGAGCAATCTAATCAAAGAATTTCCCTCCACCTATACCTGTGTAGAGTACAATGGCTTTCCGCACTGTAGATTAAATTCCTTGTAAGGTTGGGTGGGATCTGAACAAGATTGAGGAGAGTGTTAATTCAGTCTCATTATCAGCTATGTCTTTCAGAGACTGAACAATCTATGAGCTTCTGAAAAAATCCTGTTCCTAATTCAATAATTGATTATTAAATTTTTCTCATTATCTTAAAATATAGTTACCAAAAGAGTTTTTAAAAAGATGCCATGGGCCCTGATGAAGCACTGCCTGTCTTTGAGAGCCCTTTGAGTTCTGACTATCTAGGATTCTATAAAAGCAATCTTTGTATCTTCTGGTTATAATGAAGCATATTCATTTCTAGTTATTGTCAAGAGACATGCTAGGAATACCCACAGAATCGCACAAGTTGTATGATCTGATGTAGTTGCTGTCTAGTAGGGCCTGTGAGCCATCATATAAGCAGAGGGATGAAAGGGAGTGGACAGGACAGAGCCAGGAGACCCTGGTAGTACTGAGTTCCTATGTTATTGGGAATCCAAAAATGACCTGGGAAGCTCTTTTCAAAAGCAGTGATGCTCAAGACAGAACTGATGGATGGAGGTGACTAGAGCAGCAAGAGGGGAGACTGGGCAATGTGGCTGATTCAGTGCTCTGGCTCTTGGCTCATCTGGAATTCTACTTTCAGAATTTTGTGATCGAGACCCGTAGCTCAACGCGGACCTACTGGCTGGGGCTGACTGACAGAAAAGTGGAAGGATTGTGGAAATGGTTGGATGGGTCCTGGCTTACTTTAAGGCAAGTTCCATCTGTCTCCAAGGTTTTCACCTCTTCTGCAGTGGGGCCACATTGCATGGGCAAATGAGTTTTGGGAATTGCATGTATGAGATAAGTGAATGCAAAGTGTATATAAAAGGACTTGGTATTTGCAAAGTTGATTATCTATCAATGTGTTGAGTAGGGAGTGCATTTCAGAGAGGGAGGATGCATCAGGTGCATGAGGGTTAGAGAGGACAGGACCGGCTCAGTTGATGGTTAGTCGTCCCATCTTGGCTAGGACGTAGGATGAATGAATGAAGGGGAGCGATGTGAAGAAAGCTTCTGAAATGAATTGGAGCCAGGTTGTGGCAGGCTTTAAACACCAGGATGAGGACACAGGTGGAAACAAAGTAGATACTTAGTAAATAAGGTTCATGGGATGGGACTAATCCTCTCAAGAGCAATAGGACAACCAAAACCTGGTCCCACCCCTCAGTACTCAGGGGAGTTCTGACAGTGATTTCCCCTAGAGAAAAGTATCTTTCCTAGAAGCAGTGAGTTTTGGGCCAATTAGGGGAGAAGAGGAGAAGGAAGAAGAACAAATTCATTTTAGAGAGAGGCAGATTTCCACTTGAACTAAGAGAAAACTTCCTAACAATGGGACTGCTCCAAAGTGGGATGAGTTATCTTGGTGGGTGTCATAGACCCCTTTGGCAGTCCGGTGAAGCCCCTGGACCCCAACAATGCATATCATCAAACTGCAAGGCTCTTGTTATTGTGGGGGTTACAGCTAGCATTTACGTAGCACTTTAAGATTTGCAAAGTGCTTTACGAATATTCATTTGAAAACTTACAACAACGCTGGGAGGTGGGGGATTTAATTTATTCTCATTTTACCAATGAGGAGACCGAAGAAGATAAATGTTAAGAGACTTGCCCAAGGTCACACAGCTAGGAAGTGTCTAAGGTTGGATTTGAACTCAGATCTTCCTGACTCCAGGTCTAGAACTTTTCTACCAGACTACCAACATACCTCTCAGGTGAGAGAGAATAAATAACTTGCGATAGGCTTATGCGGTTCACAGAGGAAGGAACAGGGATCTAGGAGGGGTAAGCTGGAGCAGATGATATAAGTAGCCATCAAGAAAATTTAGTTCTGAAGTTTAGAAAGGTGACATTGTGACTTGTCAGTGGATGAAAGGGTCACTGAACGTGAACACTTTTATTTTTTCAACTCTTTTCTCTTCTCTCTAGCTTCTGGAAACTAGGGGAGCCCAATAATATCTACAATGAGGATTGTGTCATCATGCTCTTAGATGGTCAATGGAATGATGTATCATGTTCCTTGAACACGTATTGGATTTGTGAGAGGAAATGTACTTGTTGATTCTCTCAGGTGGACCCAGGGCCTCCTCTTCTAAGATGATTGTTCGGAATTGGGGTAGAAACTTACCCTTTCAGAAAATGGGCCTGTCCCAAGTCTTTGCTTGTCAAGGGCCTCAGACTGCTGTAAGAAAGCTGTAGTACACTGATTTCCTTCTCACAACACCTGGTTCAGAGGTATCCAGCAAGAGGGAGGCCAGTTTAATTTCAAGGACCAGGATTTGTGTCTGAGTATTCTATAATGTGACAGTGAGCGGTGAGTTGAGCCCATCATGAGGTGGGTAGGGTCAAAGTAGGGGGTAGAGGATCAATTTGGGCCTTAGCACTTAGTCCCCATAATCTTGATGGCTTCATTGGTTCATTCAGCCGAAGACCATCACTAGTCCCAAGGGCTCTTAGAAGTTTGAGGTAGGGTTTTAGGGTCACTTCCAGGCAGATCAAGGGTTTGCTTTGGTCCAAGAATTATGAGTCCCTACTTCAACCACTATGAGCTGAGCTTCAAGGAAAGTTCTGTGTCACATAGGGTTTCCTGGATGAGGGAAAATATAAAACTGGACCAAGCCACTAAGTTGCTGTGACTTTTCTAGATTCATTCTGGAGGCCTGAGCAGAACTGACCAACCTGTGAGGGATAGATAAAGGAAGGCATCTCCTACCACACTGGATGGATTCTGGAATATCTTGAGTTAGGTTTATCCAGGCAAAGAAGCAGAATGGGAATCCATCATTGACCTTGTCCACAGGCCTGATCAACTCCTTCATATCTATGTCCCAGCTGCACAGAGTTAATCCCTTATGCCAGCTCCAGGAATATAGCCAACAGCCCCATCTGGCTTTAAAATCTAGACTTATTGGGATCATGTATTTAGAGCTGAAAGTTACCTTAGAGGCCATATAGTCTAACCTCTGATTCCATATATTTTGCACATAAGAAACCTGGGCCCAGTAAGAAGAAAGGACTTGTCCAAGGGCACTTAGAGGTAGGGTATCAAAGGTTTGGGATTGCTATCTAAGTAACAAGACCTGAGATTCCACTTGAGGTCCTCTGATTCTGAATTCAGAATTCTTCTCACTGACCCATGCTGCCTCATGGTCATATCCATAGCTGTATCTACTTGTCTCTCTAAGTATGTATACACTCCCCCCCATACATACATATATACACATGATATATATACTTTATATGTAAGTATATATTTTATATAAATATATAAAGTACATGCATACTTCACTGGATTGAAGTTTAACATTAAAAAACCCCAAAACTAAGATCCTGGCCACTTTCCCATCACTTTCTGGCTAATAGAGGGAGAAGAAATGGAAGCAGTATCAGGTTTTATTTTCTTGGGCTCAGAGATCACTGCAGATGTCAATTGTTTGCTTCTTGGAAGAAAAGCTATGGCAAATCTGGACAGCATACAAAAAAGCAGAGACATCAGTTTGCCAGCAAAGGTTTTTATATTCAAAGCTATGGTTTTTCCAGTAGAAATATATGGCTGTGAGAGCTGGATTTTAAGGAAAGCTGAGCACTGCAGAATTGATGCTTTTGAATTGTGGTTCTGGAGAAGATTTTTGAGAGTCCCTTGGAGAGCAAATCAGTCAATACTTTAAAGAAATTAATTCAGGCTATTTACTGGAAGATCAAATTCTGAAACTGAAACTGAAATTCTTTGGCCATATAATGAGAAGATAGGATTCATTTGAAAAGACCCCGACATTGGGAAAATTTGAAGGCAAAAGGAAAAGAGTGTGGCAGGGGATGAGATGGACATATAGTGTCATGGAAACGGCGATCATGAATTTGCACAGATGCCCAGAGACAGTGGAGGTTAGAAGGGCCTAGCGTGCTATGGTCCATGGGGTCATGAAGGACTGGACACGACTGGACAACAGCACATACATACTTCATTTATTTATACACATATATAATTTGTCAACAAAGGAAAAATAACAATAAAATTAAACTCTTTTGGCTTCAGATTTCTCTTCTTATTGTCATTATTTTGTGTATACATGTTTTTAGGCCTGTAACTCATGTGTACAGATGAATTTGTGTTAGCTTTTTTCATCTAACATGACTTCATGGGTACTTAGTGATGGGCTATGACTCTGTCCTTAGCACTTTATTCTACCTAAGGGCTGAGAAGGTTATCCTTGGCAATTGATCAATCCATAAACACTTATTTAATGCTAGTATGTGCCTGGCACTGTGCTAGGCACTAGGGATATACTTTTACTAAAGTAAAAGAATTCCTGACTTCAGGGAACTTACGTTCTATTTGGGATACAAAGATTTAACCATTTCCTTAATAATACATTCTAGAATTTTCTTCCAGAATTGATATTGACTTTGTGGCCTGTGGTTTATAGATGATTCTGTGTAGGCACAGGCTTCTATCATCGCCAGACCTGGCTGGCTTTGCTTTATGCTGGCCTTGACAACTATGGCAGTGACAGCTGATGAGGAAGAAGATGTGGTCACGGAAACTGGGGAAGTGAAAGAGTAGCAGCCCATGCGACCACCACCTGTGCTGCTATTACCTCCATTCCCTACTGTTTGTGGATAGGATGATAGGTTACTGCTGCTCCTAGTGACTGTCACACATTGTCCCTTGTTGGATGACAGTTGTTTGGGGGCATCTGAAGAATTCTGACAAGCTGCTCATAATCCTTACAGCAATTTTTTTTGGAGCTAAGGCTGTGGCCACCATGGAGCAGTTCTAATTTAACTCAAGTCTGGCCTGCACTATGGATGTCATTCCCCAAATTTTGAAGTGGCCATCTAGGAAATCCTCCACTTTCCATCAAGAGGGAGTCATGTTTTATCATGTGTTCACCAGGGCCAAGATGGGTCATTATGTAACCTATAGCCCAAGGCCCTTCAGTACCCTCCACTAAAACAGACTGGGTCTGATCTTAGGAGCTTACTTCAAAATGGGTCAGTTCTCCATTTTGGCTTGTTATGTCTCCACCCTGGAGTTTACTTTGCGGAAATCTTAAAATATAGCTCAAGTATGGCTTGAGCGAGCCTTTCCCATATATGAGTAATGGAGTCTCTTCAAGCTTCCATAAAGACACTTAAGATATCAAATGCACATCTGGCTCAAAAATGTCTTTATTTTATTTCACAGAAAATGAAAAAAGGTGCAACAAACTCACTATTACCTCCAGGAGCAAATATAAAGTCCTATTTGCCTTTTAAAGCATTTTATAACCTGGCCCTTTCCTACTTCTTCAGTCTTCTCATTCCTTACTCCCCTCCTCTTACTCTGTGATCCAGTAGCAATGATGTTCCTTGCACATGATGCTCCATTTCCTGACCAAGCATATTTTCTGGCTCTTCTCCATACCTGGAATACCCTTCCTCATCATCTTTGCTTCCTAGCTTCCTTCAAACCTCAGCTAAAGTCCCATGTTCTTTAAGAAGCCTTTCCCAGTCCTCCTTGGTCTTTGTGCTTTCCCTCTGAGATTACCTCCCATTGATACTGTATATGTCTTTTTTGTACATAGTTTCTGCATTATTCACACACACCACACACACACACACACACACATATAAAATCTTTGTGTCTTCAATGCTTGGCACAGTGTCTGGCACATAGTAGGGGCCTAAGAAGTTCTAATTAACTAATGGTAGGCTACACTGTTCTTAATGGCTGGTACAATGGTGGTTTCTTCTATACCCTTGAGCCTGAACTAGCTCATGATCTTGGAGGCAGCCCAAGTCTCTGAACCCCAAGCCAGTAATTCCCTGTGTCCTCAATGAACATGCTCACACTCTTCTTTGGGAGGTGCTTTTTAGATGTCTTCAAGTGAAGATACATGCCCTGTAATACTATTGAGTTGACCAGGGCCCTCATCAAATTGATAAGGAGCTTTTCTGATCACCCATTCCACCTTTTAAATACAACTAATCAGAGTCTAATTACCTTTCAGAGATTCAACTCATAGTGTTGTAGTTATTATGTATATTGTGTATACAGTTATATGCATATTCTGCTTACTTGAGTCTACATTGTTTTGGAGACTTAGGCTGTCTGCCTCCCTGATCTTTGACCAGTTCTGGCTCAGAGGTATGGAAGAACCCCCCACTGTGCCAGCCTCTCAAAACAGTACAATCCACCATTAGTCTATGAGCATTTATTAAGTACCTACTATGTGCTAGGCACTGTGCCAGGCATTGGGGATACAAAGAAAGACACTCCCCTCTCCCCCGCCCCCCCTACCCCCCTTTAGTCACTTCTCTCAAGCAACTCAAGCAAGTCTGATTGGAGAGACAAAATGCAAAAACTATGTACAAAGAAGGTGCTTAGACTAGGTTGATTACCATGGGAATAGCGAGTGGGAGGATGGACATGAGAGCTGCTATAGAGATGAAAATGATGATATATAATAACCCATTTCATTTGAGAAGTGAAGGAAAGGGAGGAGTTTATAGCCTCAAGATTTCAGATATGGAAGACTTAGGTGACGGGTGATGCCAAAATTAGGAATAGTGGAGTCAGATGGAAGATCAAGTTGAAGGGGAAAGATATTGGGCTAAATTTTGGCTATGATGAGTTCGAGGTACCAATGGGGCATGAAAGTCCTGTAGACAACTATGGTGCTAGCATGGAGCTCAGACCAAGAGGTCAGGACTAGAGATGGATATTTGAGAGTCATCTGCAGAGAGGCAATAGTTGAACAAGTGGGAGTAACCATTATCCTATACCTGCCCCTCCTCCAAACTCCTTTTCAGGTATGGCATATTTCAGAAAAGGCAGAGGTACCTGGCAGGTGAAGGGGGTTTCTTTAGAGTAGAGATAGCTTTTCGTGAGAAAGACTCAGCTCCCTAGCTCAAAGCTTTTTCAATCTGGACTATTGCCTCAGGCACAGAATGCAGCCCACGATGAAATGCTATGGAATGAATGCCTTTAGCTGTCAACAACTTGAAAAAGAACATGAGGTGAACATCTATCACATTCCTGGAGAGGCTCAACAATGTTTTTCTCCATCTTGGCTCCCTTGGCAGCAATCCCAGTTATGAAGGATGGCCAGATGAGGCCCCTGACCTCAGGGGATGAGGGAAAGCATGCAAAACAGGAACAGCTAGAATGACAAAGGAGGCCAGAAATGCTGCCATTGACTCCAAAGGGATCTGACCAACCTTGATGTTCATACTGATTTGTCATACCCATAATTGGTGCATTCAAAGATGCTGGGGGCCTGTTTATCTACACTGTTACATTTGTAAAAGCCTGCAGCTTCCTGTGTCTTTCAGGATATGAGATGGTGCTCATCCTAACCAAGGAGGGTCACGTAGGATCAGCCTGCATTTCTCAGTAGAGCTGGTTTCCTGGGACTCTGCTGCTCCATCTCCCTGGATCAGAATGAACATCTAGACCAGGTGGTGGGGAAGCAAATCAGCACATTTCCTCGTATATTTTCTGTGTACTTTATACATTACCAGTGGGCTGTATCCTATTAGACTGTAGGTGGCTCTTTAGATACAGTGCTGGGTGACTCAGGAAGACTGGAGTTCAAATCTGGCCTCTGACATTTACTCTCTGTTTGAGCAAATCGCTTAACCTCTGTGGATCTCAGTTTCTTCATCAGCAAAATGAGGATAATGTTGTGAGAATCAAATGAGATTATAATTGTAAAGTGCTTTGCATACTGCCTGGCATATAATAAGCACTCCATAAATGTTAGTTATCATCATTATTATTCATCATCATCATTATCCCATTTAGATTGTAAGCTCCTTGAGGGCAGGACTGTCTTTTGCCTCTTTTTGTATCCCCAGTGCTTAGCACAGTGCATTGCATATAGTAGGTTCTTAATAAATGTTGATTGATTGATTTGTAGAAACCTGATGTTTGAATCAAACCGAATTTGAGCTGTGCTTCTGTTCTTTTCAATCCTCTTATCTGTGTGGTGGAGCCAGCTTTTGCCTTGTTGTAATCTGGAAAAACCTCTGATTTTTCCAGCCCAATTTTACTTCTATTTAAGTCTGTCTGACAAATTATCTGTCTTTGCCACACTACCCTTATGCCTGGCACTGTCTACCTTCTATCTTTGTCCTTCTATCTTTACCATAGTTGTAATCTTTTATACCTTTAAGTTTCCAGACTAAAAGTTTTCATTTCCCTAGTGAATGGTATATCACCGCCTGTGACTGCAGAGGTGGTAAATTAATTCAGGCTCTCCTGAATGAGACATCACTGTTCTATAGAAAACTCCTGGGATTACCTGACCCTGAGCTGCCCTATTGCATGGAGTGAGCATGGTTCCTGGAAAAACTTGGTGTATTGATGTATCAGTTCCTGGGACAGCCCCTGTCAATGCCATAGTGAATTCCCTGTTTCTGTCTAAAGACTGAGGTGTCTGAGTATCCCTAGTATTATACCTGGTTGTACCTCTTCTCCTGGAAGTGTCAAATTTGGAAGTGTTAATCTTGATACAGTGAAGAATGTTGGTGGGCTTTCCCCACTGCAATTGTATTAGAGGCTACCCTATTAGAAGTCCCTGATATCCTAGTATATAGGCTCACAAAATGGGTGGTACCATCCCCTGGGGATGTGTGTGCTGGAATGAACCACAGAAGCAGTAGTAGCTTTGGGCACAACTGGGAGGGGAGGAGACATTGAATAAAATTAAGGGAGTAGTAAAGAGAAAAGGAAAGTAGAGAAGAAAATTTTGAAAAACTATTTGTACATGTTTCATCTGTTGTGTAACAGAGTTAAAGTCATTGTGATTACATTATTTTCCAAATAAACACACAAAATACGAATTATAACTGATCAATGGTCAAGTCCACTGACAAGTCTTAACAAGTAAGTATTGGCAGCCAAGTATGTAGCATATTGTCAGGAAGACTGGCATGTATCAGCAGGAATATGTGTGTGTAATGACTTGTTTACCATACAATACTATGTGGTTATATGACACAATATTGCACCATCAAAATTTCAACGCAGGAGAAAACCCATAGATTTACAATAAATTGTTAAATTTAAAGTGTATCATTTAAAATATTGTATTTTTTAAAAAATGAGTCATTTAGGGAGGTAGAGCCAAGATGGCAAAGTAGAAGCACAAACTTGGTGTGGGCTCTAGCTCCAATCACTTCCCATATATGTAAAAATGACTTGAAACAAACTTTAGAGCTACAGAACCCACAAAGTAACAGAGAGAAACAAATTTCCTGCTGAAGAAAGCCTGGCAGGCTGATGGGAAGGGACTATCACAGCATGCTAGGAGCTTAGAGCAGTCCCCTGTGAGCTGTGGTTCTGGCCCCAAGACAGCCCTGATCAGCAGTGGCCAGAGCAAACTTCAGGAGAGTGAATCACCAGCAGCTGTGGTGATTTCCAGACTCCTCAACCCATAAATACCAAAGACAAAGTAAAAGGTCAGTGTGGAACTCTGTTGGAACAGGAGGAATGGAAGAGTGTGGTCTGGCTCCTGCCCCCAGAGGTGAGAAGCAGCAGAGGCATGGTGGCTGTGCAACTGCAGCTGTATGGCTGCCTCAGGAGCTCCTGGCCTGCAGATTGTAAGGGGACCAAGTGACCATTTAGAGGGTAATCACTCTTGTTTTAACCTGCTTGCATCTGGATCGTGGTCTTGGGTGGTGGTCCTTGGGTGTGTGACTAGTGAGCCACAGCTTGTGGGGGCTGTAGAGAGGGCACCTTCCTAATAGCTCCAGAAGCTGCAAAACCCCCAGCAATTTGGGACATAGCTCTCTCCATTCTGGAAGCAGAGTTTTACCATGGCAAAGGGTGCAAACATCAAGTAATTGACTGACAATATGACCAAGCAGAGGAAGCACAAACAGACCATAGAATCCTTTTTTGGGGACAAAAAGGATCAATGCATAGAGTGGGAGGAAGACAGTGAAGTCAGAACTCCTGCATCAAAAACCTCCAAGAAAAATATGAATTGGTTATAGGCAACGGGAGGAGCTCAAGAAGGATTTTGAAAATTAAGTAAGAGAAGTAGAGGAAAATTTGGGAAGAAAAATGAGAATGATGCAAGAAAATCAGGAATAACAAGTCAACAGCCTGCTAAAGGAGACCCAAAAATACACTGAAGAAAATAACACCTTAAAAAAAATAGACTAACTCAAATGGCAAAAGAGGCCCAAAAAGCCAATGCCTTAAAAAGCCAAATTTGCCAGATGGAAAAGGAATTTCAAAAACTCACTGAAGAGAATAACTCCTTCAAAATTAGATTGGAACAATTGGAAGCTAATGAGTTTATGAGAAATTGAGGTACTATAAAACAGATCCAAACAGATGAAAAAAATAGAAGGCAATGTGAAATATCTCATTGGAAAAACTACTGACTTAGAAAATAGATCCAGGAGAGATAATTAAAAAATTATTGGACTACCTGAATACCATGATTAAAAAAAGAGCCTAGACACCATCTTTCAAGAAATTATCAAGCAAAATTGCCCTGATATTCTAGAACCAGAGGGCAAAATAGAAATGGAAAGAATTCATGGATTGCCTCTTGAAAAAGATCCCAGAAGAAAACTCCTAGGAATATTATAGTCAAATTCCAGAGTTCCCAGGTCAAGGAGAAAATACTGCAAGCAGTCAGAAAGAAATGATTTGAATATTGTGGAAACACAATCAGCATAACACAAGACCTAGCAGCTTCTACTTTAAGGAATCAAAGGGCTTGGAATATGATATTCTGGAGGTCAAAGGAGATAGGACTAAAACCAAGAATCACCTACCCAGCAAAACTGAGTATAATGCTACAGGGAAACTATGGTCATTCAATGAAATAGAGGATTTTCAAGCATTCTTGATGAAAAAACCAGAGCTGAACAGAAAATTTGACTTTC
>CM053587.1:296963946-296975473 GCA_028646515.1 Pseudochirops corinnae
ATATATGTATATATGTACAGGAGGTTGTATGTGTAATATAAATATGTATGTGAGTGTGTGCATATGTGTGTTCATGTATACATAGACAGAAGGCAGAGTAAAGAGATGATATCTAAAAAATAAAATAAGAGGTGAGAGAGGAATTTATTAGGAGAAAGAAAAAGGGAGAGAGAGAATAGGGTAAATTATCTCATATAAAAGAAGCAAGAGAAAACTGTTACAATGGAGAGGAAGAACAGGAAGGTAAAAGGGAATGAATTAACCTTATTCTAAGTGAATGTGGCCTAAGGACGGAATAACATTCGAACTCAATTGGGTATCTTACCCAATAGGAAAATAGAGGGGTAGGGGATAAGAGGGGAGATGATAGAAAGGAGGGCAGATTGGGGGAGAGGGTAGTTAGAAACAAACATTTTTGAAAAGGGGTAGGGTCAAGGGAGAAAATAGAGTAAGTAGGAAAGGTGGGATAGGATGGAGGGAAATAGAGTTAGTCTTTCACAATATAACTACCATGGAAATGATTTGGGTAACTACACATGTAAAACTATATTGAATTGCTTTTCATCCCAGTGGAGGTGGATGAGGAGGAAAGAAGGAAAAAATCTGGAACTTAAAGTTTTAAAAACAAATGTTTAAAAAAAATGTTGTTTTTTTTTTTTTTTACATGCAACTGGGAAATAAAATATACAGGCACTGGGGTATAGAAATACATCTTGCCCTACTAGAAAGTTAAGGGGGTGATGGGAGAGGATATTAGAGAGAACAGATTGGGAGAAGGGGTATTCAGTAGGCTCACTATTTTGAGGTGGGGAGTAGGGAAAAGATTGGGAGGTAAAATTGTAACTTGAAATCTTGTGGAATTGAATGTTGAAAACTAAAAATAAATAAATAAATGTATAAAAAAAAGAAATGAATCCTTTTAAAAAATTGTATTTTTTTTTTTGGAAATGATGCAAATAAAAAAAAAAAAACCCACAACATCAAAGGGTTAGAGAAAGTAGATTTCCAAAGGGAACTATGAGTCATTTTATTTTCTTTTGAAAAGGGGGTAGTAGGCCAGATAAATTTGGGAATCTCTGCATCTAGCATATTTCCTGTGTTACTGCTTTATATCTCTCAGTGATTCCTTGTATATCTGTAGTTAAGCCAAGTTGATCTCCATTAAGCATAACAAATTAAAGGGCCAATTAAAAAAGAAAAACACAGCACAGGATTGACCAACCCATCCTTCTTAGATGCTCCTTTAAGTCCTAGCAATGAATCTTAACTTACCTGAAATTTATGGCAAGCTCCACACTTCGGTATGAATCTTTACTCTGTCATACCAAGTATTAACCAATTTTAGTTAGTGTTTACACAAGAAATGCTGAAGCAGGTCTGAACAATGTCTATCTGCGATTGTGTTTTGTCTCTGACAGGGTCTGACACCTGCATTTCATCCTGCTGACTTCAGAAGGTTAGGGAAATGTCTTGAATATCACTAACTTCACCTTAACAAGCCATAATGGATTTGTCATCCATGAATTTATCTATCATATTCTTGAAGCAGCAAAATAATTCTAAATTTTAATTTTAACTCCTCATGAGCCTATCCTATACAACCTGGTCTATGATGGGCATGGGAGCTTCCAAACAATTGTATCCTTTACTGGTGCTCATTCTCTGCCAAAAAGCAGAGAGAGTGGGACTATTAATTTAAATGAACAAGAGGAAATAACTCATTGAATGACGAAAGGAGTCATATGTATACAGCTTTGATGAAAACCTGTCCTGAAGCCCCCAGCATTCTGAGAAAGAGTCTTTTTCCAGAGTAAAGGAAGCAAATTTGGCCTTCTCAAGGTTTCTCACATACTACACTCCATCTCCTATCTCGATGCCTCTGCATTGGTTGAACTGACCTCCAGGCCTGGAACGTACTCTCCACTCACCTCAAGGGCAACTCCCCGACACCAACCCTCTTACACTTGGGAGCCCCATTCTCATTACTTTAGAATCCTTTGTTTCCTTTAAAACTGAGCTCAGTTCTACATTCTACAGGAATGCTAGTGTTTTCTCTCTAATAATTACCTTATAGTATATATGTATACATATATGCACACACACATATATGTGAATATAAAAATATATGTGTATAGACACATGTATATGTATATATACATACACCTATACATAATGTGTACATGTATATATACAAAGAAATATTCTAATCAAGGTCTATGAATATAAGATTAAAGATAGGAATAAATGAATAATATATTAAAATTTTTTGACTTTTACACTTAATAGTAGTTTTTTTCCACCCAATTACAGGTAAAGATAGTTTCAACATTCATTTTTGTAAGATTTTGAGTAATTTTTCTTCCTCTTTCCCTCACCTCCCACCTCCCTGAGAGGGAAAGTAATCTGATATAGGTTTCCATACCTTGACTAACTTCTTAAAGAGCCCTATTCACTGAATGGGTGGTACCTCACTTAAAGCGAGAACCTGAAAAGACCTTAGCCTACAAGGGCCAGGGTCTCCCAATACATCCTGGGTCATCTCCAGTCATTGTGATAAATATCTGATCATTGGCCCCAGATGACTCTGGAGGAGAAAGTGAAGCTGGTGACCTTGCATAGCCCTCCCTCACTCAAATCGAAGTCAACTGCAAGTCATGTCATCATCTCCCTCATGTCATGGTCCTTTTCAGAAACAAACAAGAAACACAACAATCATGTTAACTTATTTCCATATCAATCATGTTGTGAAAGAAGAATCAGAACAAAAAGGAAAGACCATGAGAAAGAAAAAGCAAAAAACAAAAAAAGTGAAAATAGTATTCTTCGATATGTGTTCAGACTCTATAGTTCTTTCTCTGCGTGTGGATAACATTTTCCATCGTGAGTCTTTTGGAATTGTCTTGGAACATTGTATTGCTGACAAGAGCTAAATCAGTTATAGTTGATCATGGCATAATGTTGCTATGACTGTGTACAAAGTTCTCCTGGTTTGGCTCACTTCACTCAGCATCAGTAAGTCTTTCTAGGTTTTTCTGAAATCTGTCTGCTTGTCATTTCTTACAGCACAATAGTATTCCATTACATTCATATATCGCAACTTGTTCAGCCATTCCCCAGTTGATGGGCATCCCCACAATTTCCAATTCCTTTCTACCACAAAAAAAGCTGCTCTAAACATTTTTTGTATATGTGGGTCCTTTCTCCTTTTTTTTGACCTCTTGGATATAGACCTAGTAATGTTTTTTTGGATCAAAAGGGTATGCACAGTTTTATAGTCCTTGGGAAATAGTTCCAAATTGCTCTCCAGAATGGTTGGATCAGTTCACAACTCCACCAAAAATAGATTAGTGTTCCAATTTCCCCCCATCTTCTCCAACAATAAATGAATATTATAGCAGTGTTAAGGATGAAGCTTGCCCCTCTCTGCCAGCAATGCTTAAGAATGATACCCTTGCATATAGCCAGGCTCTTTGTAGTCCCATGGATGAGAGTAAAATGTGTGTTGCTAGGTGAAAGTCAACCAACCTTTTGGGAGCTCCCCAGGGATTTTTAAATTCTAACTTACTAATGGATTTATTACGTTATTGTAACACAAACCAGATTTGAAGGCAATCAAGATGTATATTCTTATATTTCCTCAAAAATTAATAAAATTTCAACATCTCTAATTAGTTAATTAATTTTGAATCCAGATCCCAGGTTATACTAATTAGATAAACTTTTCTCACAAACTTTCTCTCTTCTCTAAGTATCAGATCCTGGTCTCACAGGCAGACAAAACATCAACATCACTGATTTTATATTTATTAACAGAGAAACAAGCAATACAGAGAGGCATGGTGAAATATACCAACAATGTATCAGCTGTGGGAAAGGTCACAACCAGAGTTACTTGTATTTACTGAATACAACTGTTGACTCCTCTACAGATGCTGGAAGCATAGACTTGTTATTCAACATTCTCAGGAGGCAATCATGGTCTCCCAAGAGTTCTCCTCCAGACTCCTTCTCTATATGGTATTTTTTCTGCAGATTAAGAGTTACACATAATTCTCTCAAATCATCTGTCACCCCTTTCACAAACTCTAAGGATGAAAGTTAATTTCTTCTGCTTCTGTCTCACAAGCAGAATAGTGATTAACTTTCCATGGAATGACATTTATAAATCTTAATCTCAGTCTCTTTCAAGAATTTCAGTTTAAAATCCTTTATTGACCATAACACAATAAAAATTCTAATCAGTAAAGGACCTTTGAAAGATTCAAACATAAGCAGAGGCTAAATAATATAATCCTAAAAAACATATGGGTCAAAGAACAAATCACAGAAATAATAGATAATTTTATCAAATAAAATTTCAACAATGAGAGAACACCAAAACTTTTGGGATCCAGCCAAAGTATTCACTAGAGGAAAATATGTCTTTCTGATTACTTTAACCAATAAAAAAGAAAAGAAGAGAGTAAACTAGAAAGGCAACACAGTGTTAAAAATCCAGTTCAACAAAAATGGAGATTCTGAAAATTGAAGGAGATAAAAATTGAAAATCCATTGAACTCATAAAGAAAACTAAGAGATACAGGTTTTTTTTTTGAAAAATGACAACAACAAAAAACCAAAACCAAAACCAAAAACCAAACCCCAAGCAAACTAACAAAATGGAGAGACTACCAGCAAATTTGATAAAAATAATAGGAAAACCAAATTATCATTACTTAAAAATGAAAAAGAAGAAAGAATTCACGACAGAGGAAGAAGAAATTAAGTCAGCAGTTAGAAATTACTTTGCCATATTATATGCCAATAAAACTGATCATTTAAATGATGGTTTAAAATGAATATTTACAAAATACAAAAGAGTAAGAGGAACAAAATAAGAAATAGGGAATAAAAACAACCATTCTCAGATAAATAAATTGAATAGGTCATAAATGAACCCCTAAAGGAAAAAAAAAAGGCTTAGATGGATTTACAAGTAGTCTATCAAAATATTTGAAGAAACATTAAGTTCGATATCATATAGATTGTTTACACACATGCACACACACACAGAAGGACAGAGGGACAGAGAGAGAGAGAGAAAGAAAGAGGGGGGGAGAGAGAGAAAGAAAGAGAGAGGGAGAGAGAGAGAGGGAGAGAGAGAGGGAGAGAGGGAGAGAGAAGGGATCCTCCTATCAAATTCCTTTTATGAGAAAAATATGGTTCTAATATCCAAATCCTAAAGGAAGAGAAAGAAAATGACAAACAGGTCTCTAATGAATATTGAGACAAAAATCTTAAATAAAATAACAATAAAGAGTCTACACTAACATATTAAACATTATATACCATGATCAGTTTGGGTTTATACCAGAGATACAAGTTTGGTTCAATATTACAAAAACCACAAAAATAGTAGACTGTGTAAAAATAAAAATATTAAAAACACATGATTTGAATAGATGGAAAGAGAAGCCTGGGAAGATCTATATGAACTGGGGCACAGCCAAGAAAACAACAGACACAATAACTACAATGCAGATAAGCACAAGCACAAAACAATCAAAAGGGAACATTACCATATGGCAGAGAAGAAGCGTGTTTCCAAAGAAGAGATTTGAGAAGATGTGCAAATCTTCGAGTCTCTCTCCCCACTCCTTCGAACCTCTGGGAGGTTCCCACATGTATATTTGTATGAAAAAGCGTTAGACAAATACAAGACAAATTTACATTAAATAATAAAAAAAATAGGAATATGTAAATCTTCTCTTTTAGCAACCAAGAGCTGGCGTTACACAATGTTAGAGTGATATCAAGGCTAACTTCTTCCCCGCTCCTCTTATTTGCTTAATTAAACTGATGCTCACGCTTTATGTCTAAATCACGGACACATTTTGACCTTATCTTGGAATATGGTGTGAGATGTTGGTCTACGCCTAGTTTCCGCTAAACTGCTTTTCAGTTTTGTCAGAAATTTTTGTTAAATAAAGAGATTTTTACCCCCAAAGCTTGGGTCTTTGGGTTTATTGAACACTAGACGACTATGGCCATTTACTACTGTGTGTTGTTAGTCTGATCTATTCCACTGATTCACCAGAACCATTGCTTTGATGATTCTCACTTTGTAATGTTGTTTGAAATCTGGTACTGCTAGCTTGCCTTCCTTCATGTTTTTTCCATTGATTCCATTGATTTGCCTAACCAGGCCTGCACAACTTGTGGTCTGCTGGTAGTTCAGGGCCCTCTGGCCACTTGCAGTGTGCCAGAGGATTTCCCCTCCACACAAAGGATATTTTCCTCTACATTTTTTACTGGCCTCTTGAAATCCTTTGGCATACAGCAAAGTTGTGTAGGTCCCTTCTTAATCTTTTGTTCTTCTAAGATGAATTTTGTTATAATTTTTTTCTAGCTCTATAATATAATTCTTTGGTAGTCTGATTGGTACGACACTGAATAAGTAAATTAATTTGGATAGACTTGTCATTTTTATAATATTGGCTAGGTCTACCTATAAACAATTAACATTTCTCCAGTTGTTTAGATTTGTCTTTATTTGTGTCAAAAAGTGTTTTGTAATTGTGTTCTTATAATTCCTGGGTTTGTTTTGGCAGGTAGACTCCCATTTTCTATTGTCTGAGGTTATCTCAAATGGAATTTCTCTTTCTTCTCTGTGTTGTTGCTAACATATGAAAATGTTTTATATCCTTCAACTTTGTTAAAATTATTTGTTTTCAACTAGTTTTTTAGTTGATTTTGTAGGGTTCTAAATATACCCATCATCTGTAAAGGGGAATAGTTTTGTTTCTTCATTGCTTACTTTTATTCCTTAATTTTTTTTCTTATCTCATTGCTTTAAGCTAACATTTTGGGTACAATATTAAATAATAGTAGTGGCAGCTAGGTGGTGCAGTGAATAGAGCACAGGACCTGGAGTCAGGAGGACCTGAGTTCAAATGTGACCTCAGACACTTAACTAGCTATGTGACCTTGGGCAAGTCACTTAACCCCAATTGCCTTGCCTTCCCCTCTCCAAAAAAAAAAAATAGTGGTGATTGTGAACATCCTTGCTTAACATCAGCATCTTATTGGGAAGGCTTCTAAATTAACCTCATCATACAAACAATACTTGCTCTTGGTTGGCTTTTGTCTTGCCACTGGACTTTGATGACTGCAGGATAGAACAAGGCTGATGACTGCTCAGCTCTGCCTCACTTAAATCCAATTCACAAGCCAGTCAAGACACAACTCTCAAGATGCTCTTTGTCTTCTTTGAGAACAAAGAATTAATGACAACAATGCCAACAACAGATAGATGCAACTTATCATTTTAAGAAAGATTACCCCGCACCTTCCCCCCACTGACAAGTCAGGAAAGAAATAAGATGTTCGTTATACATAGGTAGCCCTACTAAACATATTTCCACCTCGTCCACATTATAAGGGGTGGGATAGGGAGAGGGGGGCAGGCAAGAACGATTTAAAACCCTGTGTGTTCCCTCCTTCTCTTCTCATTTTGGCTACGTTGCATGTCCCATGTGCAAAAGATTTTCAATTTCACGAAATGAAAATAATCTCTGCCTACCCTCCCTCTCCCTCCCCCGTCCTCAATTTCTCTCATTCAGGTCAGCAACTCTTCCCTTAATTCAAAGACCTGACAAGGTACATTTTTCAAAATTCCCTTCCCTTGGATCTAAGACAATTCCAAAAGACTCAGGGTGGAAAATGCTCTCCACATCCAAAGAAAGAACCTTGGAGTCTGAATGCAGATGGAAGCATACTATTTACTTCTCTCTTCTTTCCTTGTTTTGTTCTGCTTCTTCTTTCTCATACTTCCTCCCATTGGCTCTAATGCTTCTTGAATTCATGGTGAATGTGAAAAGATGTTTCATAGGAATGTCTAAGTAGAGCCTAAATCACATTGCACGCCATCTTGGGGAGGGGGGCAAAATTTAAAACTCAAAAATCTTATGGAGGTAAATGTTGAAAATTAAAAATAAATAAATTAACTATGAAAAAAAAAGAAAGATTACATGTATTCCTATGCCTTCTAGTGTTTCTAGTCTAGGAATAGGTGTTGTATTTTATTAAAAATTTTCCTGCATCTATTGGGATAATAATATGATTTTTTTCATTTTGCTTGTTTATATTGTGTGGTGTAACAGACCCCTAAGACCTCCTACCCAAATGTTATAAAACTTAGAGGCATCTCAAAGTAAGAACAGAAAGTATTTATTCAGTTCTCTCAATAAAAGGGTGTTACCTCCACTAGGGCATACTAGTGAAAGAAGGTGTGTTACAGAAGACAAAGCAAGGTTATATACTCTAGCATAAACAAAACCCTTCCCACCACTATCCTTTATTCCCATTGGCTGGGAGGTAGGCTTGCAATGTAGGCATGAAAACCCTCTCCAAAGACAAAGAACAAGGAAACAGGGTATAGCTAATCCAAACATACATGTCCTCATTTGGCAAATTTAATGCTGAGGTGGCAGCGGAGAGGGAAGGGTCATAAGTTAGGTAATTTCTAGGAAACTGAAACTTAGGCCTGTCCAGTCTTACCAAAGCTTATCTCTAGTTTTGAGACAGTCTCTCTCCCACCACTGTGAGGAGTCTTCACAGAGGGTATATCTCACTCAACATGGTGAATTTTGTTTATAGTTTTTCTAAATTGGACCAGTTCTGTATTACTGGTATAAATCTCAGTTGATTATATCTTTGTTATATATTGCTGTAATCCTCTTTCTAAAATTTTATTTAAAAAATTTGCATCAATATTCATTAAAGAAGTTGGTCTATGATTTTCTTTATCTGTTTTTCTTTCCCCTGGCTTAGGTATCAGAACCATATTTGTGTCATAAAAAGTCCTGGAATAGGACTCCTTTATCTATGTTTTCAAATAGTTATATTGTATTAGAATTACTCTTTAAGTATTTGTTAGAATTCACTTGTAATCTGATCCTGTGGATTTTTTCTTAGGGAGTTCATTTATGGTTTGTTTAATTTCTTTTTCTAAGATAGGGTTATTTAAGTATTCTATTTCCTCTTCTGTTAATCTGGGCAATTTATATTTTTACAGATATTCATCCATTTCACTTAGATTGTCCGTTTTATTGCCATACAGTTGGACAAAATAGCTCCCAATTGCTTTAATTTCACTTTTATTGGTGGTGTAGTCGCCGTATTTATTTTAGGTACTAGTAGTTTTCTTCTTAAGTCAAATTAACCAATGATTTATCTACTTTATTGTTTTTTTCCCCCACAAAAACAGCTTCTGGTTTTATTTATGAGTTTGACGGTTTTTATTTATTTTCTCTTTCAATTTTGTTCATCTCCTTTGGTTTTTAGGATTCCTGTTTTGGTGTTTATTTGGAGTTTTTAAATGTATTCTTTTTCCAGTTTTTTAAAATTCACTCCCAAGTCATTGATCTGCATTTTTTCTCTTTTTAAAAATTGATGTGACATTTAGACACATACATTCCCCCTAGGTGTTACTTTGGCTTCATCCCACAAAGACAAATGTTGTCTTATTGATGGGGTATGGGCTCTGGGGACACCCTTGAACTCTTCTTGAATCTTCCCACTGGATCTGGCATTCTCCTGAGACCAGAAGCCCTTCCACTATCACTATTGTCAAATCTCTGTTACACCTAACCTAGCCTAGCCCTCCATTGTCTGTTATCTCCAGCTGACCTTCAGATACTTCCTACTCTTTTTTTTTTTTGGAGAGGGGAAGGTAGGGCAATTGGGGTTAAGTGACTTCCCCAAGGTCTCACAGCTAGTAAGTGTTAAGTGTCTGAGTTCACATTTGAACTCAGATCCTCTTGACTCCAGGGCATGTGCTCTATTCACTGCACCACCTAGCTGCCCCCATATTTCCTACTCGTAATTACATTCTCTTGGTTCCAGGTGTCTGACCTCTGGTCATCCCAGCTACAGGCCTTTCCTATCAAGACCCTCCCTAAACCCCTCCTCTAGTCACCCCATACTGCTTGGCCACCCCTAGATCACTCCCACAGTTCTTCTGTATGTAAGATCCATCATGTCTACATGAAGGGCTCAGATTCATTCTGAAGAGATACAGGCTCTGGGAACCCCCTTGAACTCTGATTGAATCTTCCCATTTGATAGGGCATTTGCCTTAGGCCATAAACCTTTCCTTATAGCTAGGCCCAAATCTACATTACTAGCCTAGCCCTCCTTTGTCCAGCAACTTCCCACCCTTGATCTTCCCAAACCCTCCATTGTCTCATCTCCAGGTAGCCTCCAGCTATTCCCCACCCTTAATATCTCATTACTGGAGTCTGACCTCATTTGACTCTTCCTCAAAACCCTCCCCAAATTCCTCCTCTAGACCACCCCTCAATCCCTACCACAATCTTTCTGTATATAAGAAGCATTTTGCCTCCGTGAGGTTGCTGAGAATTATCTAGCTCAGACTCACTTGGTGTCAGATTAGTCTGGTCCGCTTGTCAATACAAGCTTCACGTATACTTGGGCTCTTTAAGAGTCTACCCATTAAGGCAAATCTTTAATAAACTTTGCTTTTCTTTGGCTGAGAGAAGACTTGAGTTGAATTCATTTGGCTGGACCTGGCATGTTGGTATTTTGGGATCTTGAGCACCCCTAAACCTTAAACCTCAACACTTTAGACCTTGAAAGATACCTCCAAGTCTCTGTGGTGGCTTAGGCACCATAAGCTCCATTGGGACCAAGTATGATCTGTCAGCCTCAACTTCCTCTCCTGATGGAAGAGTTTTTCATGTTGAATATGCTATGAAAGCAGTGGAAAACAGTAGGCAGTAGCAGGTCTGCTAGCAGGGGCTCCTTCTTTAGCAGACATAGCTAGAGAAGATGCCTCCAGCTTCAGATCTAATTATGGCTATAATATTCCACTAGAGCACTTTGCAGAGTAGTCATGTATGCACATGCTTACACACTCTACAATTCCATCAGACCTTTTGGTTGCAATTTCATGTTAGGGTCCTGTTGTCTGAACTATGGAGAACAATTCTACATGATTGACCCATCAGGTGTTCATATGGCTATTGGGAATGTGATCTTGGTAAAGAAGAGGGTATGAGAGAGATGGATTTCTAGGAAATCCTTGGAGGGTTCTTTTAGTCTGAAAGAATTACCAGGTCTAAGCAATCTTGGCAGTTTTGTAAAAGTTTATTATGCTTTTCAGCGGGCAGGAGAAGGTTAAGGATAGCCTGCAAAGTGCAGAGTTATAAAGTTTAGTGTTATACTTTGCAGCAGGCAGGGGGGATAGAAAGAGCCTGCAAAGTGCAGGAATTAGGGATACTGATTATATAGTAACAAAACCATAAATCTGATATCAATTATGCTAACTAGGTGTGCAAAGGCGGAGTTAGGGAGGAGTTTGGGAGTGATCAGTGTTTAAAGGAACATGCACTTTTCATATCAACTGCACATGTGTATTGCCCATAATTCACTGGGAGAAAATTGAGGGGGGCAAGGGGGAGGTGTGGTTTTTGCCTTGAAATGTCATAAAGTCAGCCAATGATCAAATTTGAATAAGAAGTACCCA
>CM053587.1:296975573-296989976 GCA_028646515.1 Pseudochirops corinnae
AAGTACCCAGCCTGTTAGCCATCCAAGTCCTTTTTGATAAGAGGGATGTTGGGAAGCTGGGCTAATTGGGGTTTCAGGATGAGTCTGTTTGTGAGGAGTTATCTTACTGATAATCCATTGAAGGATTCATAGTTTGCAGCTGGCCACTAGAACAAAGGAGGTATACATTTCTCTAACTAAGGAATGCTTTTGAAGGATTCATAGGTATGGCTTGTTATCATAGTTACAGAGTTAATGGTTTTAGGGAAAATGCTTTTAGGCTGGGGGCAGGGGAGAGACAGAGTTAATGCTTTATGGCTGGGGGGAAGTGTGACTTTTACAACTTAATTGCACAGGCTGATGTTACAGACTGATGTTACATACCTAGGTACCCGAACACAAGTAAGATTTTTACAGACTGAAGTTACAACAATGCTACAAAGTTATAAAGTCACCCCAAAATGTTACAGAGGCACCGCATCAGTAAAACCAGGCAAGCAGCAAAAACAGATAGAGAAACTCCAAATGAAAGAAATGACTTGTGATGTTGTTAAAGAAGTTGCAGAAAATAATCTATACAGTCCATGATGAAGTTAAAGACAAAGCTTTCAAACTGTAGCTCAGTTGGATTGGACAAATAACCAAAGGAAGGTATGAAATTGTTTCAAAAGATATAAGAGAAGCAGAGGAATCTTTGAAAGAAGATGATGAATCAGATGATGATTACGTGTAAAAATGAGTGCTATGATACTTTTTTTTAGAAGAAATGTTTTACATGTAAACTATAGAGAAGTAGCATCCTGCGGATTATTATCCCAGTGATGAATTACCATTTAATAAAAAATTTACCTTGTAACCACGAGTTCATGTGGTCTCTATGACAAAATCTCCACTTTGGTGGTGGGACGGGATGGGGGTGGGGTTTGTAAGGACTTTGCCCATTTTGTCTCACACTGTTAATACTAGACAGTCTACTTGAATCTCTGGCAGATTGACTCACAAGCGTACAATTAAAGATGAAATAATTCTTTAAAATAAAGAATTTGGATGCTCTGTCATTTGGTACATATATGTTTGATAGTGACATTATTTCATGATCTATGGTATCTATTTTTTTTTAAAGCAAAATGTAGTTATCCTGATTTTTAAAAACTAGGTCTAGTTTTGCTTTACTTGAAATCATGATTGCTATCTCCACTTTTTTAATGGAAGCATAATAGACTCTGCTTCAGCCCTTTATTTTAACTCTGTGTGTGTCTTTCTGTTTCAAGTGTGTTTCTTGTAAATGGTATATTGTTGGATTCTGATTTCTAATTGATTCTGCTATCCATTTCCCTTTTATGGATGAGTTAATCACATTCACAGTTTTGATTACTAATTGTGAATTTCTCTTCTTATTTTCTTCTGTTATCCTTCTTTCTCTTTTTTTATCCTGTTTCTCCTCCAAAGTCTATTTTGCTTCTGACTACTTCCTCTTTCTCTTTTCCCCTTCCCTTCCTACTTCTCTGTTGAGTAAGATAGATTTCTATACTCAACTGAACATTTATATATATTCTTTCCTCTTTGAACCAATTCTGATGAAAGTGAAGTTCAAGAAAGTCTTCTATTTCATTAAATATCTAGTTTTCCCCTGAAGGATTATACTCAGTTTTGCTGGGTAGGTTATTTTTGGTTGTAATGTTATCTCCTTTACCTTTTGAAATATCAGATTCCAAGCCTCCTCCAGTCCCCACTCCTTTAACATGGAAGTTGCTAAATCTTGTGTGATCCTTATTCCGGCTCCATGGTATTTACATGATTTCTTTTGGTCTGCTTGCAATATTTTCTCCTTGATCTGGGAGCTCTAGATTTCGACTATAATATTCCTAGAGCAGTGGTTCTCAACTTGTGGGTTATGTTCAATTTGTAACAATGAAAATACATCCTGCATATCAGATATTTACATTATGATTCATAACAGTAGCAAAATTACAGTCATGAAGTAGCAACAAAAATAATTTTTTGGTTGGGGGTCACCACAACATGAGGAACTGTATTAAAGGGTCACAGCATCAGGAAGGTTGAGAACCATTGTCCTAGAGGTTTCCATTTTGGAAACATTTTCAGGAGGTGATCAATGGATTCTTTCAATTTTTATCTTTTAAGGTATCAGGACTATTTTCTTCTATAACTTCTCCAAGTATAATATGGTTCTAAGCACATATAATAGGCATTGAATAAATACATGTTGGCTCATTGAAAGAATAGGGGATATGAAGGATCTCCTGATGAATGTATTTTATTTTCTCAGAGAAACAAACAAACATGAGGCAAAGTTCTTTACTGAGATGGAGTATGAAATAGATGGAATAGGAGGATTAAGGCAAGGAGAGAAGGTCTGGAACAGTCCCTAAGGGGGAGCACAAAATTGGGTCTATCAGAAAAAAATGAAAGATTTGGCAAGTAGCAACCAGCACCCAATTGAGATTAGATGATTGAAATTTGTAGGAGAGCCAGGGTGTGTTGGCATGTTTGTGTGACTTCCTCTAGCAGTTGTAGGCACTATGCAAGGGTTGGTCATACAATGTGAGCATTTATCCCTCAGAAGTTGGCAAATGCTGCCAAACAGGGCTTGATTTATTGTTTTGTTGATTGTATAGGCTTGAGAAAATGTTAACAAAGTAGATTAAACTTAAAAATGTTCCCAGTAGACATTTTAAATGCCCCTGCCCCCACCCAAATCTGGTTGTTAAATATTTACCAGTGTATACCTCTTTATATCCTCACTTAGCTCTTGTGACAAGAAGATCCAACCTATAAGACTGTGAAGATACAGTTGGATAAATAGGAGAATTAAGATAGAGCAGAGTCATAAAAAACCCATAGATAAGAGATCATCTAGAAGGACCCATTGAGTCAGGGTGGAGGTTTGGCAAGATATGAGTATAATCCTTTTGACCTGGCTGCCTCCTCCCTCTGCCCTTCTCTCATTGGTGAGTTCAAGGGGTTTCCCAGAGCCTGTACCCCATCAAGAGGATTCAGACTGAGTCACTCTGACTCCAAATCAACATCGTATTGACTGTGTAGTCAAAATAAAGATGATGGTGCTTATCCCATATGGAGCAATGGAGCTGGACTTTCATAAAAGGATAGATTTAATCCCATCACTGAAGGTAGGTTTAAAAAGCAAATAATTTGCCTAACTATAGGGAGTTAGGAAGTTTTATTCTCTTCAGCCTCTCCCTTTCCTTGGCCCAAGTTCTTCTAGGTTTTGTCCAGGGTTTGGGGGGGGGAGAGGGGAACCTCTCATTTGCATATATTACATTTTTGTTATTTGTTTTTGATCATGTTGGACTTTTTGTGAGCCCATTTGAGGAAGGGCACAGAAGGGCATTGTCTCTTCCTTAAATTGATCAGAATATTCTTTACTCTTCTTCACCCCACTTCTTCATGAAGCCAGGCTGATGGCAGTCCAGGAGTTTATCAATGAACGTGTTTTCCCTTCCCATAACGACTGGGAAGTTTTTCAGTTTTGATGCTTTCTTCCTAGTTCTAGAAGAGACAAAAAACAAGATGAAGGGATATACACACAGGTTTAGGGAGAAGAGCCTAAAGCTGAGAGAACGACTTGTCCTCTGGTTTCAGCAAGTCAGACCGCAAGCACAAGTGAAATGATACACAGGCAGAAAAGTGTCAGGAACCCTTTTGTCTAGTCCTGGTTCGATAGAAGAAGAATATCTAAAATTCGAGATAGTTAGATGGCACAGCTGATAGAACACTGGTAAGAAAAACCTGAGTTCAAATCTAGCCTCAGACATTTACTAATTGTGTGACCCTGGGCAAGGCACTTAATCTCTTTCTGTGGTAGATTTCCTATCTGTTGTTATTCAGTTGTGTCTGGCTCTTCATGACCCCATTTGAGGTTTTCTCTGCAAAGATATTGGAGTGGTTTGCAATTTCCTTCTCAGATGAGGAAACTGAGGCAAACAAGATTAAGTTGCTTGCCCAGGGTAGCACAGCTAATGTCTGAGGCTGGATTTGAACTCAGGTCCTCCTGATTCCAGGACCAGTGCTGTATCCATTGTACCACCTAACTGCCCCAATTCATTATTATCACTAGGCATACAGATGTAACCCAGGATTCCAGGGATGGTGGTGCCTTGTCTTTTTTTTTTTTTAATCTCCACTCAGGATTGCAGAGGCAAGGAAGAGAGAAAATGCTGCCTTAACATAGCATAATGCTCTTTATGAAAGATGGAGCTATTAACGGAGCCCATATCAGGGTCAAGTCAACCAATGACCCAGTGATCCTGACCCCAGAATGCCCTATGAGAAGACAGAGAGAGGACAGGGGGTTAAGTAACAAAGGCATCTTATTAAAAGGGCAGTGGATTTTCTTACTGTGTGGGTCTGGGTGGAGCCAGAGACAACCTTGCTTGACAGCAAGAAGGACTCATATGCAGACTGTGTTTGCCTGTTTGTCATGAACCATTTTTTGTACTGTTCTTGAACCTGGAAAGTCAAAGGAGTCTCTGGGTCAGTTCACCATGTGCAATGAGGGAGAGGAAAAGGAGAAGTGGAAAGGGATCTCACCTGATGATTGAGGAGACAGTACACCAGGAAAATGAAGACTCCCTGCAGGCTGTTAGTGATAGTGAAGAGATAAGCCATGATCCTAGAAGCTGGGCCAATCTGCAGAATGCCCAGACACCAGGTGCAGCCCAAGATGCACAACTGAGCCAGGGCTTTAAATGTCAGCAACCTAAATAGGAGTGCAAGACAAGAATCTGTTATGTGTTCTGAGAGCATCTGCCTCTCAGCCCCCTTGGCAGCAATTCCAGTTTCTGCCTGAGTCTTATGATAAGTTCCATAGACTGAGTTTCTTAGCCATAAATTCCATGGGACAAGTCCTTGGATGGGGAACTGAATTTTAGTCTTCACTCTCAATGGCCGCTATGTGGTGTTGTAGTGCACGGACGTTGGGCTTGGAGTCAGGAAGACTAGACTCATTTTTGTGAGCTCAAATCTGTCCTCAGACACTTCCTAGCTGTGTGACCCTAGGCAAGTCACTTAATCCCATTTGCCTCAGTTTCCTCATCTGTAAAAATGAACTGGAGAAGGAAATGGCAAACCACTCCAGTATCTTTGACAAGAAAACTCCAAAAGGGGTCACAGAGAGTTGGACATGATTGAAAAATACTCAGTGTCTTTCTCACAAAAGTGGGCCTGAGCAATGTCTTCCTGGGACAGTGTTCTGCTCTGGGTAGGGATTGACTTAGAGCAATGCAGAATACTGTCTTGCATCTTCCAAAAGCCTGACTTCTCCTTAATAAACATTTACGGATCTGTCTGTCATTCAGTTGGCACATTTTGAGTGGTTCTCAAAACGATCATATAAATTTCTTTTTTCAGTGGAAAACCTTGTCTACCTGTTGCTCGGGGCTGGGGATTCTGATTGAAATAAGGTCAAGTCTCCAGAGTCATAATGAAGGCATGAAGACTAGAGTTCTCTTTCAGGGTACTAGAGGCAAATGCAGCTCATCAACAGCTTAGAAACAATAGAGCTTTAGTACTTAGCTGGCAAGAATAATTAATAAAAATAGGAAACTACCAGATGCTACGTGATGTACTGAGTATAGATAGAGTACTGGGCTTGAAATCAGAAAGGCCTGAGTTCAAATGTGACTTCAGATACTTTCTAGCTATGTGACTTTTGGCCAGTCACTTAACCTCCATCTGCCTCAGAGAGTTGGTCTGATGATCAAATGAAATCATATTTGTTAAGCACTCAGCACAGTGCCTGGCACATAGCAGGTCCTTGATAAATTCTTGTTTCCATCTCTGTTTCTTCCTGTTGGCAGTCAAAGGAAGCCCTTTGAAGCTTCTCCCTAGCCTGGCTTACTCTTCTCCCACTCCTCTGACCTATCCAGGGTGTGTTTCATCCTGCTTGCCCCAGGTGCTACATGCCTTGACTTTTTTTTTTAAACCCAAGTAGGGAGCAGCATTTAGGAGTCTCCATACTATGTTCTCTTATCTTTTGAATTTTTGTAGTAAATTAACTTCAGAAGTGAGTGTGCTTTCCGATTTTTTTTTTGTCCTGTAAAACTAGGGTGGAAGTAAAGAACTTAGTGAATAAAAAAGATGTCAACCACCTTTGGAAACTTTCTTAGCCTTTAAACTAGGATGAGATTAAATATGAGCTGAATTTTGACACCTTATGAAATATTATAAGGCAACTAGGGGGCACAGTGGATAGTGACAGACACTTGCTAGCTATGTGACCCTGGGCAAGGCACTGGACCCTGTTTCCTCAAATGTAAAATGAACTGGAGAAGGAAATGGCAGACCACTCCACTCTCTTTGCCAAGAAAATCTCAAATGGGCTCACAAAAATCTGACATGATCAAAAAACAAATAACAAAAATGTAATATATGCAAATGAGAGGTTCCCCTCCCCCCAAACCCTGGACAAAACCTAGAAGAACTTGGGCCAAAGAAAGGGAGAGGCTGAAGAGAATAAAACTTCCTAACTCCCTATATATAGGCAAATTATTTGTTTCTTAAACCTACCTTCAGTGATGGGATTAAATCTATCTTTTTATGAAGATGCAACTCCATTGCTCCATATGGGATGAGCACCATCATCTTTATTTTGACTACATAGTCAATACAATGTTGATTTGGAGTCAGAGTGACTCAGTTTGAATCCCCTGGAAGGGATGCAGGCTTTGGGAAACCCCTAGAACTCTGACTGAATCTTCCCATTTGACTAGGCATTTCCCTGAGTCTGTAAACTAGGCCTAAATCTCTTACTCTTAACCTAGCCTAGCCCTCCATTGTCCAGCTACTTCCTACCCTTGATCCTATCAAAATATCTATACCCAAATCTGTTACCCTTAAACTAGCCCAGCTCTCCATTGTCTGTCATCTCCAGGTAGCCCTCAGCTGTTTCCCACCCTGAATCCCATTCCTGGAGTCTGACTTCAGTTCCATCAAGACCCTCCTCAAACTCATCCTCTAGACCACCCCTAAATCCTCCCACACTCTTTCTGAATTTAAGATCCATCTTGCTCCACAATGGGGCTGAGAATTCAATCTAGTGCAGGCTCATTCTGTGTCAGATTATTCTGGCCCGCTTGTCAATACAAGCATCACAGATACTTAGGCTCTTTAAGAATCTACCCAATAAACTTTGCTTTGCTTTGGCTGAGAGAAGGCTTGAGTCGAATTCATTTGGTAGGAACCAGCGTGTTGATATTTTGGCGTCTTGAGCACCCCTAAATCCTAAACCTCAACACTCTTTCTATTATTTACTACCTGTATGGCCCAGGTTAAGTCATTTATTCTCCTTGGGTCTCCGTTCCCTCATTTTTTAAAGAGGTAGTTTGGACTTCATGCTCCATAATGCCCCTGCCAGGTCTGAATCTGTGATCCTGAGTCTGTGAAGTGCACTTAGATTTGACATTGAACCCAACCAAGAAACATGGCTTTGACTTTCAGAGGCTTCCCAGGGATGAAGGATCTTTTTGCTTCATCTCACCTTGTGTCCTGGAGAGTGGAAACCTCATTGTTGAGGGAGGAAAGTTTGCTTTGCAAAATCCAAAGGATCAGGAGAATAAAAATGAAGTTTACCTGTGGATATAATAAAAAATTCATTTGCCCTAGTGTTTCATCTGGAACTGTTAAGGTTTGGGGTTTAGGGGTGCTCGAGACCCCAAAATATTGACACTCTGGGTCTTGCTCAATGCATTTGGCTCAAGTCTTCTCTCATCCAAAGTAAAGCAAAGTGTATCAAAGATTTGTCATAATGGGTAGACTCTTAAGGAGCCTAAGTATTTGTGAACTTGTATTGAGGAAGTAGGCCAGAACAATCTGATACAGACTGAAAAATATATATATTATATATTTTATATACAGAAAAAACTGTGGGAGGGATCTAGGGGTGGTCTAGAGGAGGAGTTTGGGGAGGGTGTTGAGGAGGAGTCTAAGGAGGATCTTGATGGAACTGAGGTCAGACTCCAGGAATGGGATTAAAAGTAGGAAATAGCTGAAGGCTTCCTGGAGATGACAGACACACACACACATGCTTATAGGTATGCTTCTGCATCTCTATATGACCATCGCCACCTCCTGACCACCCAGGATCATTGATCCTTGCTCCTGATGCCTTGCTCAGCCCCTCTAGTTTCCTGGGGATCCCTCTGTCTAGTGGCTAGAATTACATTGTAATGCATTCACTTACACAGAATATGGTACAGACTGGTCCAAGAAAAGCCCAGAGAAATCCCTTATTTGGCTGGAGCCAGCAGCTAAGACAAAGAAAGAAGAGTAATTGGTAAGCCCTGGTGGCTGAGCACATTGACATTGATGGGTATAAAATCTTTCTTAAGGTAGGGTGAGACGGAGACTTTTCCAACTTGGGCAGAGAGTTTGGGTAATGTGAAAAGAATCCTGGGCTAAGTTGTCAGGTATACCTACTGATGCCAACAAAAACCATTTAACTATCTGGGGTCTGATGCAGTGCTGCAGATGTTCATGTATATAGTCATATCACAATCCTCCCTTGACACTCAGTTTCTTCATCTGTTAAATGGGATAATAATATCAGTGGTAGACACCTCACAGGGCTGTGAAGTCCAGATGAGATGAATAATGGAAAGTCTTTCCTAAACTTGAAAGTGCTACATAAATGCCAGTAATGTGAACACATATTTGTTCCTATGATTTTTGTCACTGTGGGAGCTACTGGTGTGGGGACTCCTTCGAACAGTACAGATCATGATAATTTATACTGAGTTTATATTGACTTGGAATCAGCAAAATCTGAATTCAAAGCCTGCCTTGGACACATTCTAGCTGGATGTTCCTGGGCAAGTTGGTTGATCATTGTCCTTTGTTTTCAAAGAGGACCAAAATGACATCACTATGCTAGAGTCATGTTTCAATGTGTTTGACTGTGGCTGATCAGACCAATATGAGCTTGTAATGTTCTATTACAGGTCAGGTATAAATAGTTCATGTAAACATTTGGGGTGGAATCTCTAAATCTGTGCATCTTGCATTTCTTTTGAGCTGTTTCAATTCTGCTTTGCTCATAGAGCACAGCACCTTCTCTGATGTGAGAATGCCATGCTGAGCTGTCCTGTGCCAGTGTCTCTCATGTCACACAATTAATTCCAAAGTTCTTAAGAGAGACCTTGAAAGTGTCCTTGTATTGTTTCTTTTGACCTCCATGTGAACACTTGCTCTGTGTAAGTTCTTCATACTTAACCTTTCAGCTTCCATTTAGGCATCTGTGAAATGGGGACAATATTAACAGCCACCTTAAATGGTTAATTTGGAGATCAATGAAATAATGCATGTAAAGCACCTTTCCAACTTTAAGATGTTCTAGAAATGCTAGTTGTTTTTATTATGAGATCCAAATGAGATAATCTGTACAAAGTGATTTGTAGACCTTAAGGTGCTGTATAAGTGGTAGATATTATTGTTTAATTTTTGTTGTTGTCTTAGGGAGTTGCTTGAAGCCAGAGAGGAGAAGTAGCTTGTCTGTCATTATGGGGCTGCTAAATGACAGGCCTTACTGATTCAAAGTCCAGTATTCCATCCACTAGGCAATGCTGCCTGCCCCTGGATCCTTGGGGTTCCTACACTGGCTAAATCATAGGTATAGGGAGATTGATTTTGCTGGTTAAAATACTGCAGCAAAACTGTATGGTGATCACAGATGTGCATAACAAAGATTTGGTTGGAACTTAGGATTTCACTGGTGTAGGGAGTTCTCAAGTGAGGACAATCCCTCAAATGGCACAGGTTGAACCTTCTTAGGAAATGTTGCTTGTGGAGAGTTGCTTAGGACACCATAAAGTTTAATGACTCGCCTAGTGTGAAGATTAGAAATACGTGCAGATTGCAAGTGGTTGTGTCGAGGCACAGGGAAGTGTTTGAGGCCCAGGAATCAGTTGGGTCACGTAGAGGTCAGAGCATACTGCACTGTCCCTGGCCAGGGGATACTGCATTGCTCAAGACTCTCTTGCATGGGGTTACCTGATGTTCCTGATTGGCGTCTCCATACCCTGGGGCCTTCATACCCTTGTAATTGCACTCCCCCTCTCACAATTCTGTTCAGCTGCGCTCTGTCATGTGTGGTATGTGGATCTGGGGTCTATATAAAACCTAAGCCTTGGAGATATCTTAGAAACCTGCCTTAAGATCTGGCTGTAAGGCTTCCCCATAGAAAGACCTTAATAAACCTTTTCTGTTTGGACCTCCGAGACGTGACTCTTCTGTTCTAAAAGGTACGCTAGCGTCAATTAAGTAGGGTAAGTAACCGGTTGCCCCTGCTGGCAAGTTAGGGTATTCTGAAAGAGAACCCTGACAGCCTGGGGACAGAGAGTCCGTCTGTGTCAGGCACACTCAAATGCAGGTTTTCCTGGCTTCAAGGTCAGCTCTCTATCTACTCTGCCAGATTCTTCTGTGTATAACAAAGACAGGAATTTGGATGAGGTTGATGAGAATACTGATCATGCCTCCCTAGTCTACTTTTGTTGTTGTTGTTGTTCTGTATTAAATTCTTTTATAGCTGAGGCAGGAAGGAGCTCAGGAACAAATAAGTCCAAACTTTAAATTGGTTATGAGTAACAGAAGGCTTTGATATCTTACGCAGGCATAAAAGTAAAAAGGGAAAGACCTAATCTTAGACCAAGGGCACTCTTCCTGGCTTTTGTTAATTGGATGTGGTGGTTGTAATTAAAGAACTGTCAGCCTGTTTCCATAAGGGAGAGGGTCTGGCCACTATACCCTAGCAGACTGAAGCACAGATGGCTTGGCTGGTCCTGAAGAGAAGCATCAAGAGGATAATAGTAAGGAGCAATATCTGATAGACACTGAGACAAGCAGAGCAACATGCCAGTGAAGACTATGTAACCTGAGACCAGTAGAGTCTAATAGAGCAGACTCCCTGTGCCCACTGAGCCCAGGTAGGCAGCACCAAACCAGTAAGAAGCAGGCCCAATGTGTGCCAGCAGAATCAGCAGACTCAGAGAAAAGCAGGCCAAGGGAGAGAAACTTGATAACATCACCAGAGGATATCCAGGATCCTGTAGCATTTTAGGTGTGAGTTCCTCCCACTGCTCAGCATATGTTCTTTACTGGTGGAAAATCCCATCTTCTACATGAAGTCTTTCTCAATCTCTCTTAATTCTAGTGCCTTCTTTCTGTTGATTATTTCCTATTTATCCTGTAGATAGCCTGCTTTGTATATATTTTCATGTTGTCCCCTCCACCCCAATTAGATTGTAAGCTCCTTGAGGGTAGGACTGTCTTTTGCCTTTTTTTGTAACTTTAGCACTTACCACAGTACCTGGTATGAAGTAAATTCCTAATAAATGTTTATTGATTGATTCCTAAGCCAAGTCACTCTTCACACTGACAATATGTATATTTGTATGATGGTATACCCTGTATTTATAGGGCAAAAGTTCTATTTCAGATCTTCCAATATCATTTCATTAACTGTGTTTGCTTTGAACTAATTGTGTCTGACTGACTAGAGAAAAAGTAAAGATTGATAGAGTTTGTGAGCTATCTTTTTGAACATCTAAGGACCCAAGGAATACCTTGAACCTGTGGCTACTATTTTTAGGACCTTGTGTGGAAGAGAGGAGTGCCACAGGTGTTATATCTAGTTGTATGCCTATATTTTTATTATGTCTCCAATATGCAATAGATTCATATACACTTATTTATATATTCATCTACATAATGTATATTTTTATGTGCATAAAAATTCCAAATTTGTGATAACTGGCCTATTGCTATGTCCTAGCTAATAGAGGTAACTCTATGTTTGACCACTTGTCTGTGTGTTGGGAAATTTCTATCTACCAATTATTGGTTTGATCTGCTGCATTTAGGCAAAGAACACAAGGACCTCCTCATCATAATAGATTTAGCAAACTTCATCCAGGACTGAATCATAATAATAATTATGTAGAAATAACAATTAAGTAGAATAATATTATTATTGTGCATCTTGCATTTCCTTTGAACTATAATACTAATAATAATTAGGTAGAAAATCAGAGACTCAAAAGTTCTGGACTCTCATACAGGGCACACATCACACTACCTGTACTGCCCCTAGGATGGCAGGACTGAGGACCAGCCTGCTTGCTTGCCTGTGAGTCATAAACCGCCTGACTCACACTCCTTTGAGCACCTGTGTCTCTTCTCAGTATCCTACCCACAATTCTTACTGTATTTAATATAACAGTCTCTACCAATAGGACTATAAGAAGACTTTTCAACTGCTTAAATTGCTGGGCTCATGTCTATGGACAGAGAGAGACTGTTCCACTGGATCAGAATTTCTATGTCATTTTCATAGTGAGTTTTACTTCTGTTGATAAATTAGGCAAACCACTTTATGCTTCAAACAAGGATTTCTTTGATTGTAGCCCACAAGATCCTGCATGAAAATCTAAGACTTCCACCATCACAGTAGTCTTTTAAAAGCATTCCCACCCCCATTTCCCTGAATGGGAGTACAGTTGGTAGGAGGTCTGTAACCCATGTGATAAGGTGGTTTTATGACCTAATTATCTCTGAAGCTTTCCTCAGATTTTCCTATTAAAGCTTAAAGATCTGTGGACCAAAGATAGTCACAGGAACTACATTAAGGTTTAATCAGGAAGCTTCTAGCTTGATATCTCAATTCAATTCAATTTGATTTTTTTTATTCAATAAGTCTTTGTTAATAGCTGACATGGGCAGCTAGGTGGTACGGTGGATAGAATGCCAGACCTGGAGTCAGGAAGACATCTTCTTGAGTTCAAATATGGCCAAAGACACTTGCTATCTGTGTGACTCTGGGCAAGTCACTTCACCCTGTTTGCCTCAGTTTCCTCATCTGTAAAATGAGCTGGAGAAGGAAATGGCAAACCGCTCCAGTATCTTTGCCAAGAAAACTCCAAATGGGGTCACAGAGAGTCAGACACAAATGAAAACAACTCAACAAAAATAGTCTACATGTTCAAGGTATTGTGCTAGGCACTGGGAATGCAGAGACAATTTATTCTCTCTTTCTTCCTATATAGTATTCTAACATCTTTAATGGATGACAGTACTCAGGGATGAATAAGCTCTACTTACTGGGAAGGAGTTCCATAAAGGTCTGCTCGTGATGCTGCAGAAATAGCTACAATCATAGCTGGAATTCCATAGCCCAGAGGATACATGACCTTCTTCAGGGATTGGCTTACTTTGGAGTAATTGACAACCATCAGGTTATGTGCAGTTAAAAAGAGATGCAAGCCTTCCAACAGCATCCATGTAAAAGAGGCCAGGTAGAAATAATGTAATAAACCAGCAATGATGGAACATAGGACCTGGCAGGGCAAGAATACAATGTCAGAAGAGTTTTTGGGCCTGGACTCAAGTCCTTGAAGAATCTCCCTTATACAGGAAGATTATGCCCTCCCTCAGGGTCCAGAGTCATTAGAAAAAATAAAAGAGAGAATGGGACATTGCAATGTTACAGGTAAGCAAGAATTTCAACATCTATTAGCTGCTCCCATTTCCTGGCATGTGTGTCTGGAATGGGGCAGGCAGGGGGTCAGTACTTTAGGATGCCATTAATACCTGATTCTTGGTTTGTTTAATTCCTGTGAGGAAGAGGAGATGGGCCAGGAAGAGGCAGAGTGAGAGCTGCAAATGGAGGGAGGTGCTCGTGTTCTTAATGGCTCGGCACAGGAGAAAGGTGAGGATGGCCAGAAAGAGACACAGCAGGGAGAGGCTCAGCCCCATGTAAGTGATCACTGTCAGCACACCGTCCTCCACCTATAGCCCAACAAAAGAGAAATGCCAATCATACTTTCTCATTCTTTGGTTCTGGAACTGGAGAGGTGTTGTGCCCATCCCATAAGTGCTTAATAAATACTTGTTAGCTTTACTTGACTTTGGTGTAAGGGAAGGGGAAAGTCCATCAAACTGTATGCCTGAATTTGAATCATGGCTTAGTCACTTATGAGCTGTGTGACTATTGGCAAGTGGCTAACCTCTCTGAGCTTTGGTATTATCATCTTTTAAACAGGAATTTCCAACACAACATGCTTGAGAGGTAGTCATCTAGCCTCTGTGACTCTCATGACTAAGAAAGCCTTCTCTCTCATTTACTCCCAATAACTAAGTCTCACTAAGTCTTGTCAATTCAGTCTCATCCACTTCTGGCCCCATCATCTGTATCCCCATCTACACCTGGTTTTGGTTCAAGTCCACTACCTAGATGGAGGCAACTTTTCTCCATTCTTTTTTTTTTTTTTAATTTTATTATAGTTTACATCATTCATTACCACAAGATTTTGAGTTACATATATTCTCCCCCTCCTTCCCCCACCCACCACCCCAAAACAGCCATCCCAGTATGTCCCCCCTCCCCCAGTCTAT
>CM053587.1:296990476-297027976 GCA_028646515.1 Pseudochirops corinnae
TCTCCCCCTTTCACAGTCCCCACTTGCAGCTGGTGCTAATCCGCTCACCTGAGAGGCTCTTCCTGCCCAGCTGCCTCCGGGGCACAGCTGCGGCTTGTGGCTTCAGGCCAGGCTGGTTTCGGTTCGCAGTGCTGATATGGTTCCTCGTAGCCAAGCTGACTTTAGTGGGAAGTATCTTTGTGTGCGTTTTGGAGTTCTAGGATTGGTTTAGAGTCCTATTTTATGGGTATTTTGGGGTGGCTATGTGAGAGCTGCGATATGTTGCTGCTGCTACACTGCCATCTTGGCTCCGCCCCCCAACTTTTCTCCATTCTTAAAATATCTTTAACACATCTCATCTTCCCCACTAACTACCGTCTTAGATTACTGTTTCTGAGCCAAACTCCTTGAAAAAGCTGTCTATAGTTATTCTTTACTCCCTCTCCTTTCAATTTCTTCTAACCCCTCTGCAAGCTGGCTTTTGACCTCATGAATAAAATGAGATTGCCTTCTCCAAGGTACTTTAGTTGCTAAATCTGTAGACTTTTTCCTAATGTTGATTCTTCTTAACCTTTCTACGGCATTTGATATAGCACATGATATGCTGTGCTGTAGACTTCCTTCTCCTTTTTGTGATATTGTCCATTGTTCCACTCCTGTGTGTTGGCCTGTGGCTTCTTATTCTCCTCTGCTACATCATCCATGTCATGTCTCTAACCATGATTGCCCCCAAGGCTCTGTCTTGGATCCTGTTCTCTTCTGTCTGCACTATTACATGGTTCCAAGGTTTGTCATATCTATATAGATGACTCCCAGATCTGTATATCCAGCCCTAGTTTCCCCTGAGCTACAGTCTCACATGCCCAATTGCCTATTGGGCATCTTGAATTGACTATCCTATAGGCATCTCAGACTCAAGATGTGCAAAACAGAACTCATCCTATTTCCCCTCAAACTCACTCCTCTTCTGAATTTCACTATTATTTTTGAGAGAACCACCTTCCAGCCTCCTAGGTTTGTGACATTAGTGTTAGCTTTGACTCCTCCTTCTCCTTCATCCCAATTGTCAAATCTGCCCATTTGACCTTAATGACAGCCCTCATTCGAGCCCTCATCATCTCCTACCTGGATGATTACGTGGCCTTCTGACTGGATGCCTGACTCAAGTTTTCCTCCATTCCAATCTATCCTCCACATGGCTGCTTAAGTGAATTTCCTAAAGTGTCTTAACAGTGACATCTGCCTACTACAAGAAGTTGATATAAATGCCTTTACTTGTTAGTCAAAGCTCTTCATAACTTGGCTCCATCCTTTCTTTCTAGCCTTATTGCACATCACTCCACACCCCAGCCAAACTGATCTTCTTGGTATGCTCATCTTTTGGCCTTGCATTGGCTGTCCTTCCTCCCCCCTTTCATACCTCCACCTCATTCCTTTTTCCCTTCTTCCTCTTGAAATCTCTAATTTGCTTTAAGACTCAGCTCACGTGGAACCTTGTGCACCAACCAGTGCCTTCCCCTCCCCCACTGCCCATTTTTTGTATGTGCCCTTTATATAGGTTGTCTCCCCTGTTAAAATGTAAACTTCCTGAGGGCAAAGGTTATTTTCTTTGTTTTGTATCCACAATGGCTAGCACAGTGCCAGGAGCTTAATCAATGCATCTTGATTTGATTGATTGATAGATTGAATAACCTGTATCTAGATTGCTCTAGAGACCTTTAAGCAAGAGTCTGATGAGCATTTGTTGGCTATGTTGTTGATGGGACTCTTTCTCAAGTGTAGGCAGGACTACAGTCAGATGGTCCCATTCAACTTTGAGCTTCTGTGATTCTGGGAGATGATCCTGGTGTCTTCAAGTCTATAACTATAACTAGAGGGGGCAAAAGGGACTTTGACCTAGAGTGCCAACATTGATGTGTGTTTTCTTCCTGGGGTAGAGTGGGGGGAGCACAGCATTTCTGCTACAAGGTTACTCTGCTCACTTTGCTTCATGGTCCTTTGGTGGCTCAGGGCACAAGTATCCTTGTGAGCCTTTACAGAGAGGTAACACTCTTTTGGTGCCCTGTGCTGTGACATCCTTGAGAGTAGGGATTGGTTTCCCCCCTCTCCTTCTATGTATCTCTAGTACTTACTATAGGAGCTAGCACACATTAAGTGCTTCATAAATGCTGACTGAGCCTATGGTCCTGCTCTGAACTTCCCTTCCACCTCAGCTGAATTTGCCCTAAGGACAGTTTTAACTAGATACAACTATAACAACAGGAAACATCTGGAAGTCAGTGCTATGTCAGAAAGACTTCCTGGGTGACTCAGCAATGGGCCATTTTTTCCTTTTGTCTCAGTACTTGTCTTACTATAGGAAGACAGTACAACCCAAGTTTAGTAACTAAGTAGTGAATCTTTTCCATCACGGCCACTAACAAAGGCATTCTGTTAAGATATGAAGGAGTTATAATCTTCATTGGTGCAGTATGATGGAAAGAGTATTCTATCTAGTGTCAGAAGATCTGGGTTCAAATCCTACCTCTGACGCTTACTACATGTATGAGTTTGGTTAAGTCATTGAACCTCCTCAGGTCTCAGTTTTCTCACCTTAAAATGAGGTTGGGCTATTCTATCCCTGAGGTTCCTTCTAGTTCTAAGATTGATTCTATGATTTCCATAATTGAGGTAAAAAACTTGAAGAACTCAAGTGTGAATAAATAAGGTGAGCTAGCCAGTGGCCATCTTTGTAACTAGTTTAGAGCAGAGATTCTTAATCTTTTTTTTGCATCATGAAGCCCTTTGATGGTCTGGTGAAGTCTATGGACCCCTTCTCAGAATGGTGGTTTATTGCCTGCATTCCTAATGGAAAAAAATGCTGAATTTCGGCTACAGGGCAGAAAATAATGATGTATTTTTTTTTTTTCCTCATCCATGTTCATGAACTCCTGAAACCTGTGCTCTACAGCAGGTTAAGAATGCCTGGTTTAGTTGGAAATAGGGAACTGGGGAGAAACCTCTGAAAGGAAAGAATGTTTGGAAAATAAGGTTTATGTCGAAAAGTAATTGCAATGTTGATGCTTCAGCCTGGAGAAAAGAAGACAAAGAAGTAACTTAATAACTTTTATAGGAAGCAGAGGAAGAATATTTACATTCTCCCAGCAGAATGAATATAAGTTCGTTAAAAGGAGGGAATGTTTCATATTTGTCCTTGTATCCTCAGCAATTAGAATAGAGACTGGAATTTAATAAATGCTTGTTGACTGAATCAAAATACACAGAGGATAGTGATCAGCCATCCCTAATTTAGAAAGACTGGAGAAAATATTAATGTGCAGCCTAGGAGATTTAGTTTGGTTAAACACACAGCAGGGATGATTAAATTTGGCATAGATTATTTAGGAAACCCATGGCATCATTTTCACTTAAGAAATGGACATTTTTCACTTGTTTGAAACAGTTTCATCTAAGGGTTACCTGGTAACAGAAGAAAAGAACCCATGACCTCATTCTCCATGGACTTTTCCCACTAGGAGTCCATGATTCTGCCTCCAGCAGATTTATTGGGAGGCTTTGGTTTGAATGGGCATGACATACACACCTGTGATTTGGGAGCCATCAGGACAGCAAAGGTAGACAAGTGAGTGCAGTTACAGCTGGTGTGTGTTTCACTGGACTTGGAGAGGTTGCAGTGGTCTTCAGACCAGACACCTCCTTCTTCTCCCAGAGCTTTCCAGTAGACACAGAGAGGCCTTTCTTCTGCCTTCTTTTTCTAGAACAGAGCAAGATGATTTTACTTCATTGGATCTGATTTGACAAATCTTTCCAAGATGCCATATAACTTTAAAAGAAACTGATTCGAGTGTATCAGCCTGGAACCAACTTTGCGCATAGTCCCTGGTCCACTTGGTTATCTCTTCCTTTTCTTCCTTCTCCTTATCATCATCATCATCATTATCAATAGGAATTCTTGTTACTTGACTTTTGGGAAATGGGGATTAGGTGAGGGGGTCAGCTTGCCCTTAGCTATATGTCACCAGTTTTGTTTGATTTCCAATTTTTGGTTACTCATTGCATGTTTCTTCCACTAGAACTCTTCTTTCATATCTTATCAGGTGTGGAGGTGACTGTGGGCAATAAATACACAGAAAGAGGAACATGAATCCTGGTAGGTCCAACCCAGTTAAAAAAAAACTTTGAGTATGGGCTCCATATGGTTAATAGAAGAAACAATGGACCAGTCACAAAGTAAGAATGAAGCACAACCGATGGGTAGCCTGTGCACTCCACTGGTATCCACACAATGTGAAGACAACATGAGGAGGGTTAGTAAGTTATTGGATGGAGCCTCTATAGTAAATTTATGGGAGACATAGATGAGAATCAAAAAGCATGGTCGGGAATGGAAAGTTTGTTATTTCCATTGCTGAAAGGGCTACCCACATTAGGGGGATCCAAGATCCATTGTGGGTATTGGCATATGCTTATTTCGTATAGTCTATGTTACAAAACAATCTGTTGATAACATTTTATAAACCTTGAATCAACTTTGTGCATAGTCCCTGGCCCACTTGGTCAGCAAAGTTGCCTTTTAATAACAACAAGAAGTGTTGGTTTGAATTCTTTCACTACTTGACACGTGGGGAACTGGGGTGGGGTGAATGAGCTTGCTGCCCTTAGCAGGGTATAATCAGTTTTTATTGATTTCTGGTTTTGGGTTTCTTGTTGCTTTTTTCTTCCATCAGAGTCCTCTCACACATCATCATGGTGCAGAGTAACAAATATGCAGAAGAAAGAGCATGAGGTCTGGCAGATCCAAGTAAGTTTTTCATTTATTTATTTATTTATTTTAAATTTTGAGTATGGGCTCCCTGGGAGATTGTGTGTCTGTTGTGGGAGGACCAAAATGGCTTCATTGGGAAAAATTCATCATTAGCCACTTGGTGCATAGAGGATGAATATTTTAGCCAACACTAGGTTAGGAAGATTGATAAAATAAGACAGTGTTTGTAAAGGGCTCTGCAAACCTTAAAGCAATTACTATTATTATTTATTAGGGCATGGTGAAGCGTTGTGTGAAGGTTATACAGGGACGGATGAAGGCATGAACCTCTGGGAGAATTTGCTTGGTGTTAGCAGAAAGATTACAATCTGGTCCACTCATGATGGATTTTAGACACAATAGAGAGTTCATTTTTCCTCTCCTACATCTTTATGGTATCTGTGAGGCTTCAAACATAACATCTTTAGAAGACAAACTTTATTATTCCTGTTTCTAATTTCATTCTGTGTTTTACACAGATAACTTAACACTGGCATGTAATACCAGGATTTCATCTTGGGATATTATGATTTCATCAGCGTGGGGAGTTCCTTTCCCAGAGGAAGTTTATCTCTGACTTAATAGATAAGTAAGTCCCAGGGAGTTGTCTTTGGCACAAAGAGGTGTTTTGGTCACACAGTTATGTTTGAGCCCTTCTTGCCTCTAAGCCCAGAATTCTATCCACTATTCCATGCCTACCCTATCACTTAAATGTAGCAATGACCACATAAACTCTGTGATTCATTCTCTAGTCTATGATATGTTATGATACTCTTATTTTTTGAATATTTTATTTTTTTACAATTACATGTGAATTTTTTTAAACATTTTTTTTAAATTTTGAGTTTCAAATTCTCTCTCCTTCCCTCCCTTTCCTCCACCCTCATTGAACAGGCAAGCAATTGGGTAGAGGTTGTACATATACAGTCATGCAAAGCATATTTCCACATTAATCATATTGTGAAAGAAAACGGACCAAAAAAGTTCCCAAGAAAAATAAAGTTAAAAGAAAAGTATGCTTCAATTGGCATTCAGACTTCATCAGTTCTTTCTCTGGAGGTGGATAGAATTTTTCATCATGTGTCCTACAGAATTTTTTTAGATCATTGTATTGCTAAGAATAGCTAAATCATTGACAGTTGATTATCATACAATATTATGATTACTGTGTACGATGTTCTCCTGGTTCTACTCACTTCACTTTGCATCAGTTCATGTTTTTTAAATGTGTTCTAGTTCTGTGCTAGATTCTAGGAATATAAATATAAAAGTGAAATAGTTCCTGTCCTGAGGTGTTTATAGTCTAGTTAGGGAAGACATGTATGTACATATAGAAGTATGTAGAAATAGAGAATAGATAGAGGTGATTTTGTGTGAAGGCACTAGCAGCTGGAATTATGAGGAAGGCTTTATGAGGAAGGCACTTTAACCAGTACTTGAAAGAAAATGAAGGGACCCTTGGGTAGAATTGATCAAGGAATTTCTTCTAGGCATGGAGGACAGTTAATGCAAAGACACAGAGGTTAGAGATGGAGGGTTGTGTTTGAGGAACAGTAAGAAATTCAGTTTGCCTGGGTTGTAGTACATGGGAAGAGGGAGAGATGTGTAATAAGCCTGGGAAGGTGTGTTGAGTCTAGGTTGTGAAGGCTTTAAAGGTCAAAAGGAGGAATTTGTATTTTATCATAGACATAATAGGGAACTACTAGTGTTTATTGAGGAGAGAAATGAAATTATCAGACTTATATCTTAGGAAAATTTCCTTAATATCTCTGTGGAGGATAGAATGGAATACAGAGAGATTCGAGGCAGGGAGACCAATTAGGAGGCTATTCTAATGATGCAGGTGAGAGTTAATTAGAGCTTAAATTAGAATTGAAGCTGAGTGAAAAGAGGGGAATAGATACAAGGCGTGCCTGGAGGTAGAATTGACAAGATTCATCAACTGAATGGATATAGATGGGATAAAGGAGAATGAGAAGGATATCACCAACGTTCCTAACATAGATAATGGTGGAGCTTTTGACAGACAGAGGGAAGTTTGAAAGAAGGGGTGGGTTTCAGGTTTAGACACAGTGGGTTTGAGGTACCTGAGGGACATCTAGGAGAGGGAGAGAGGGAGAAAGAAAGAATAGAGAACAAAGGCAGAACTTTGGGGTATATCCACAGTTAGGGAATGTGATATTGATGGCAAGCCAGCAAAGGAGCATGGGAAGGATCAGTCAGAAGGATAGGAGCAGGAGAGAGAGAGAGAGAGAGAGAGAGAGAAAGAGAGAGAAAGAGAGAGAGCGAGAGCAGTGTCATGAAAACCCAGAGAGAAGAAAGGATCCAGGAGGAGAGTAGGGTAGTGAACAGGGTCAAATGCTATAGATAGGTAGAGAAAGAAAAAGATTGATGATGAAGAAATCCTTGGTAATTTTGGAGAGAGCAATTTCAGTTGAATAATGAGGTGATAAACTAGGTTTAAAGGATTGAGAAGTGAGTTGGAGGTGAGGAAGTGGAAGTAACAATTTTTGATAGGAGTTTGGTTGAGAAAGGGAGGAGACGTTGAACAATAGCTCAAGGAGATGGTAGGATCTGGTGAGGGAACCAGTAAAAGATTTAAGCTTAGGGATGGGAGATGATGATGGGGCCAATCTATTAGAGAAGATAGGATCAAAGGTGCATATAAAAGGGCCAGCCATGGCAAGTTGAAGGGCCACTTCATCAGAGACTGGCACAAAGGAGAAGGCACTGGGGCAAGATATCAAGGGGATGTGAGATGAAGTATGGCAAAAGTCCTGTTTTCTCAGTAGAGCATGAGGCAAAGTCTTCAACTGTGAGGGTAATAGAGGTGGGAGGAAGAAGGGGGAGATTGATAACTAGATTTAAAGAGAGAAAAGAAGGTTGACAATTACCGTAGGGAGTGGGATAGAAAATCAGTTAGGGAAGAGTAAAAGGATTCCCTTTGAGCAGCATTTGTATAGGAGTGGGGGAGATCAATGGTGAGAGTAATACAGGATTGGGGTTTGGAAAGGTGTAAGTGATTGTAGGACAAAGGATGAGAGATGAGAGAGTATAGAGTAGTGTCCAGGTGAACTGGTTAACTGAATATGAGATCAGGAAGGGGGTAAAACGTAGCCAGAACAGGGATCATGGCCTGGGAAAGTACTGATGGGTAAAGAGATTGGAAGTCATGTTGAAGATTAAGATAGTAGTAAGATTGGGTTTAGTACTAAAGCATAGGGAATGATGTAATGATAGGAGATTATGATAGGGAACACTTATTGTTTTGAGAAAGATGGAGACCAGAAGACCCTTAACTAGGAATTTTTGTGTCTGGACATGTGGTCTGAAAATTATCCTCAGATGGTGAGCAGGCTGGATTGGGGGAAGAATTTAACAGAATGTGTGCCATCTGGTAGCATTTTATTTTTACTAATTTTTCTTAACTAATTAGATTTTAAGCTCTGATGTTTCTGAAATGCTGTCAGTACCCTATAAATTTGGACCCAAGGAGAAAGTGTCTGTGGCCCTTTCCTAGTTCTAATTCTGATGACAAGGATGTTTCCTAAACTTAAGTTTTATGGAAAATGTACAATGGAGGCCAAGCAGATTAATTGAGAAGGAGAAATTAAATGATTCTGTGATCCTGCACTTGTCCTAACACACCATTCTTTACTCTGAACTGGGCAGCTAGGTGGCACAGTGAATAGAGTCCTGGGCCTGGAGTCAGGAAGCCCTAAGTTCAAATATAGTCTCAGGCACTTACTGGCTGTGTGACCCTGGGCAAATCACTTAATCTCTCTCAGTCTCCATTTCCTCTACTCCAAACATGAGGATAATAACAGCATCTATCTGACAGGCTTATTGTGATGATTAAATGAAATATTATATAAAAGCACTTAGTACAGTGCTTGACACATAGTATGTGTATATAAAGGCTTATTCTCTTCCTTTCCCCTGAACTGATCAAGACTTTGGCAGGTGGGAGCATGGAAGTACATTCATTCAGAGTCAAGATAGTGGATTAGAGGCAACAACATAGCTGAACTCTCTCAACATTCCCCTCCAAACAATTATAAAATAATGCCTCAAATCAAATTTTGGAGGGCAGAGCCAACAAAAAGTCAGAGTGAGACATTTTTCTAGCCTAAGAAAACATATGAGGTTCACAGGACAGGTCACATTATGGCTGCAACAGCAGCTACAGCAGCAGCAGCTTTGAGAGCTCTCAAGCACCAAGAGAGTAAGAGCTTGGGGGGGAGGGCACACAATTGAACTGTAAGAGAATACATGGGACTCATTTCTGGCATTGGGTACAGCTGGCACTGATCAGCAAGTGTATTGCCCACACTAAGTTCTAGGTTGCAGTTCTAGAGCAGAGAGAAACACTTGTGGTTAGTCATAAGGGAGTAGGAGCCCTGGTCACAGTTTCAGGGCCAACAGGAGTGCTAGTGCTTGCAGTAGCAGGGGAAAAGGGGCCCTTCTTAGGTAAAGACCAGAGCACAGACCAGAATAGTATTGATCACACGTTTCCTCACATCACACCACTTTGGAAGCATTGAAAACTTGTAGATCCCTGGAACTAGTTCTGAAAACAGTAGCACAAAAAATCTTGAGACTTGGCACAGTGTCTGCCCACCCCTAGGTCAGGAGAGCCCAACTTTAGCTTAAAATTTAAAGTGAGGGAATAGTCTGGAAAATGAACAAACAAACAAACAAAAAAGAACTTAGTCGTAAAAAGCTACCACAGTGGTAGAAGTCACAAACTCAGAAGACAATAAGGCAAAAATGGCTATAATGAAAGAGTCAAAAAAAAATGCTAATTGGACACAAACCCAACAAGAATTACAGGAAGAAGTAAAGAAAAAGATAAGAGTGTAGAGGAATAATAAACAAGAGTGAGGCAAGAAAATCAAGAAAAGAGAATTCAACAGCTCGATAAAAGAGGCACAAAAATATTGGAGAAAATAACACTTTAAAAACAGATTTAACTTAACGACAAAAGAGGCACAAAAATTCACTGAAGGAATTCATTAAATTTCTTAAGAAGCAGAATAGTCCAAATGAAGATGAACGTACAAAAATTCACTAAAGAAAAAAACCTCCCGTCTCTTTCCCCAGGCATCTGTGTGTGAGTGACATCGTCTTTAAACCGCATGTGGCAATCCCTGAAGCACTGCCATGATGCCCAGGGAAGAGAGGGCTACCTGAAAATCCAATTACTTTCTCAAGATCATCCAACTTTTGGATGATTATCCAAAATGCTTCATTGTGGGAGCAGACAATGTGGGTTCCAAGTAGATGCAGCAGATCCGGATGTCCCTCTGTGGGAAGGCCGTAGTATTGATGGGAAAAAAACATCATGATGAGCAAAGCCATTCGTGGGCATCTGGAGAATAATCCTGCCCTGGAGAAACTGCTACCTCATATTTGGGAGAACATGGGTTTTGTGTTCACCAAGGAAGATCTGACTGAGATTAGGGATATGCTTCTGGCCAATAAGGTGCCAGCTACTGCCCATGCTGGTGCCATTGCCCCATGTGATGTCACTGTGCCAGCACAGAATACCAGTCTGGGTCCCAAGAAGACTTCCTTTTTCTATGCTCTGGGTATCACCACCAAGATTTCCAGGGGCACCACTGAAATCTTGAGTGATGTGCAGCTGATTAAGACCAGAGACAAAGTGGGTGCCAGTGAGGCAACCTTGTTGAACATGCTGAATGTCTTCCCATTCTCCTTTGGACTGATCATTCAGCAGGTGTTTGACAATGGCAGTATCTATAACCCTGAAGTGCTGGACATCATGGAGGAGAGTTTGCATCTTTGGTTCTTAGAGGGTGTCCGTAATGTTGCCAGCATCTGTCTGCAGATTGGCTACCCAACTGTTACATCAGTACCCCACTCAATCATCAATGAGTACAAGCAAGTCTTGGCTGTAGCTGTGGAGACTGACTACACCTTCCCACTTGCTGAAAAGGTGAAGGCCTTCTTGGCTGACCCATCAGCATTTGCAGTGGCTGCCCCTGTGGCCACTGCTCCAGCTGATGCTGCACCTGCTGCTGCTGCTCTGGCCAAGATGGAAGCCAAGGAAGAATTTGAGGAGTCTGATGAAGATATGGGATTTGGTCTCTTTGATTAACCCACAGGAAACGGCTATTTCAGCCAGTTTATTTGTGAAACAAAGAAATAAAAGTGCTCATTTATCTCAAAAGAAAAAAAAAAGAAAAAACCTCCCTAAAAAACAACATTGGCCAAATGGAAAAAGAGGTACAAAAGCTCATAAAGAAAATAATTCCTTTAAAATTAGAATTGGGCAAATGGAAACTATTGACTCTATGAAGCATCAAGAAACAATAAAACCAAGTCAAAAGAATGAAAAAAATACTAAAGAAATGAAATGTGAAATATTTCATCAGAAATACAACTAACCAGAAAAAATATATTGAAGAAAGAAAATTTAAGAATTTTTGGATTACCAGAAAGCTATGACCAAAAATGAACCTAGATATCACATTTCAAGAAATTATCAAAGTAAACTGCCCTGATACCTCAGATCCAGAGATAAAATAGAAATGGAAAGAATGCACCAATCACCTCCTGAAAGAGATTTCAAAATGAAAACTTCCAGGAATATCATAGTCAAATTCCAGAGCTCCCAGGTCAAGGAGAAAATATTACAATCAGTCAGAAAGAAACTGTTCAAATATTGGAGAGCCACAGTCAGGATAGCACAAGATTTAGTAGCTTCTACCTTAATGAATTGAAGGATTTTCCAGAGGGCAAATGAGTTAGGATTACAACCAAGACTCACCTATGCAGCAAAACTGAGTATGATTCTTTAGGAGAGAAAAATAGATATTTAATGAAATGAAAGACTTTCAAGCATTCCTGATGAAAAGAACAAAGCTGAATGGAAAAGTTGACATTCAAACACAAGACACAAGAGAAGCACAGAAAGGTAAACATAAAAGGAGGAATCATAAGGGTCTCAATAAGGTTAAACTGTTTAAAATCCTATATAGGAAGATGATTCATATAACTCCTAAGAACTTTATCATTATCAGGGTGGTTAAAGGGAATTTATATAGAAGACATGGGTGTTATTATGTTGGAATGATCTCAAAAAAAGAAAAAAAGAAAGGGCAAAAAAGAGGGATGCACTGGGAAAAGGAGAAAAGGGAGAGGTAGGATGAGGAAAATTTTCTTACATAAAAGTGTTATGCAAGGAAGAGTTTTTACAGTGGAGGGAAAAATGGGGGACAGTAGCAGGCAATGCTTAATCCTCACTTTTATTGGGAATGATTCAAAGAGGGAAGAATATATACATACATACATGCATATATACATACACATTCAGTTGTGTATAGAAATCTATCTTACCCAACAGGGAAATAAGAGGGGAAGGGAATAAAAGAAAAAGGCAGGAGATGATTAAAGGAAGGATGAATTAAGAGAGGCAGTGGTTAGAAGCAAAATTAACTTTTGAAAAAGGATAAGATGAAAAGAGAGAAGGAAGAATACACAGAAGAAATTGGAATAGAGGGAAATACACATTTAGTAATCATAACTGTAAATGTGAATGGGATAAGTTCACCCATAAAATGGGAGTGGATTAGAAACCAGAATCCAAGGTAAGTTGTTTATGAGAGTTGCACTTGAAACAGAAAGACACATACAGAGTTAAAATAAATGGATGGAGCAGAATAAAATAACTTTAGCTGAAGTAAAAAAGACAAGGGTAGCAATTATGGTTTCAGACAAAGCAAAAGCAAAAAGAGACCTATTTAAAAGTGATAACTGGGGAATCTACATTTTGCTGAAAGGTACCATAGACAATGAAGCAATATTAAAAATTTTTACAGAAGTTTCTCTGATAAAGACCTCATTTCTCAAATATATTGAGAATTGAATCAAATTGATAAAAATAAGGTCCATTTCCCAATTGATAAATAGTCAAATGATATGAATAGGTCATTTTTAGTATTTTAGTCAGTATTTATAGTCATATAAAAATATGCTATTGATTAGAGAAATGCAAATTAAAACAACTTTGAAGTACCATCTCACACCTATCAGAAATGATAAATGCTGGAGGGGATGAGGAAAAATAAATATACTAATAAATTGTTGGTGGAATAGTGAACTGATCCAACCATTCTGGGAAACAACTTGAAACTATGCTCAAAGGGTTATAAAACTTTCCATACCCATTCATTCATCAATACCACTGCCAAGTGTGTATCTCAAAGATATCTGAGAAAAAGGAAAAGGGCTTATACAGTATGTACAAAGATATTTATAGCAGCTCTTTTTGTGGTAGTGAAGAATGTGAAATCAAGAGGATGCTCATCAACTGGGAACTGGCTGAGCAAGTTGTTTTCCATAAAGTACTAATGTGCTGCAAGAAATGATGGGTGGGATAGTTTCAGAAAAATACATCAAGACTTCTGTAAACTGATGCAAAGTGAAGTGAGAACCAGGAGATCCTTGTGCATAGTAACAGCAAGGCTGTAATGATGATCAACCATGAAAGACTTGGCTGCTTTAATCAATACAATGATCCAAGATAATTCCAAAGGACTCAATGAAAAAATGCTATCCACCTCCAGTGAGAGAATTGATAATTCTGAATGCAAATTGAAGTAAAATTTTCTAATTTTTTTGGCTTTGTTTTGCAACATAGCTAATATAGGAATATATTTTGCATGATTTCACATGGATAATTGATATCATATTGCTTGCCTTCTCAGTGGGTGAGGGAGGAGGTAAGAGAGAGAAAGAGAATTTGGAACACAAAATTTAAAAAGAAAAGAATGTTAAAATAAATAAATAATGAATTTTAAAAAAAAGAAAAGGGAAGAATTCTGGCATGTAAAACCTATCTTCTTGAATGTCCATCCTGTACTCCTCCTGCTTTACACATTTCTCTGACCATGAGAAGGAGAAAGGAAGCCATTTATAAAGCACCTACTACATGGAAGCCCTGTGTTCAGCTTTTTGCAAATATTATCCCATTGAATCTTTTAACTGCCCTGCCCAGTTCCATGAATGTATTGCCTATGACCTGTGGATCATACCCACCTGAATATGCTTGAAACTCAGAAGAACAGAAAGAGAGGAGGATTCAGATTGCTGAGATCCTACAGCAGTACTGACTACTTGAGAGTTCAGGTAGATTCCATAATTCATCTTCCCATGGCTCTCCTCAAAAAAGGATGCATTTAAAATGGTCCCAAGGGAAAAATAGGAGAGAAAAGCAACTGCAACTGGACCTAAAAAAAAAACAACAACAAAGTCTGTGAAGGCAAAGGACTGATCCAATCCCACAATTTCCCAGCAAGTTCATTTCCTGGAGGTGGATTCTGTCTGCTCAATCACTCAATCAATGCATTATCAAAGACTTGCTTAATGTGATAGCCACTGTGCTAAACACTAGGGATACAAAGAAATGAAACAAACAGTCCCTGACCTCAAGCAACTTAGATTTTAATGGGGGAGCACACATATATATATGAAAACACACAAAATAAATAGAGTAGTGGTATGATAATCTTAGAGAAATTGACACGTGTCTGTGTGTGTGTGTGTGTGTGTGTGTGTGTGTGAGTGTGTGTGTGTGTGTGTGTGTGATAACCAGATAGGTCCTCTTGGAGGACATGGTGTTTGGGTTGAATCTTAAAGGAAGCCAGGGATTCTAAGAGTTAGAGGTTAGGAGGGAGAACATTCCAGGCATGGGGAAGAGCTAGTGAAAGACATGCACAGAATACAAAAGATGAAGTATCATGTGTAAAGAACAGCAAAGAGCCCAGTATGGCTGGATTGCAGAGAGCCTGAAGAGGAGTAGAATGTAAGAATAATGAAAACGTGGGAAAAGGCCAGGTTATAAAGAGTTTTAAATGCTAAACAAAGGGATTTATATTTGGTCCTGAAGGCAGTAGAGAGTAATGAAGTTTAAAGTTAAAAACAAGTTTAATGGAGTTTAATGAGGTAATAAAAGCGTTCTACAGTAGGAAAATTACTTTGTTATCTGAGTACAGGATGTATTGGAATAGAGGGAGACTTTAGACAGAGAGACTAATTAGTAAGCTGCTGGAAGAGTCCAGGCAAGAGGTGATGAGGACTGATACTTAGGTGATGGTTTTGTGAATGGAAAGAAGAGGACATGTGAGAGAGAAGGTTGTGAAGGTGGAAATGACAGGCTTTGGGAACTGACTGGACATGCCAGATGAGCAAGAGAGAGGATTTGAGGATGACACAGAGGTTGAGAAGTTGGGTGACTGGGATGATGGTGGTTCCCTAGGCAGTAAAAAGGATGATAAGCAAAAGTTTAGAGAAAAAGATAATGGGTTGTATTTTGGACATATTGAGTTTGAGATGCCTATAGGACATCTAGTTTGAAACATCCGACAAGCACTTGTGAAGAGAGAAAGACGAGGAATATACACACAGATCTGGTAATCGTCTACCGAGGCAGATGGTACTTGAATGCATAGTAACTGATGAAATCACAAAGTAAGAATAAAATAGAACAAAACGAAAAGAGGATCCAGGGCATAACCTTGAACAGTTAGTGCAGGTGATGTGATCAAAGACAGAACAAAAGAGACTCTGAAGGAGCAGTCAGACAAGAAGGAGAACCAGGAGAAAGCAGTGTTGTGAGAACTCAGAGAAGAGAGTATTCAGGAGGAGTGGGTGGTCAACTTTGTAAAATCCAGAGGTCAAGAAGAATGAGGATTGAGTAGAGGCCAGTAGAGTTGGCAAATAAGAGCTAGATCATTGATCATTTTGTAGAGAAAACAATTTTGACATAACAAGGTTGGAAGCCAGATCACAGTTTTCAAAGCAACTGAGGAAGTAGAGGCACTAATTGTTAACAGTTTTTTTCAAGGGGTTTCATTGAGAAGAAGTATGGCCTTGACTTTTTTTTCAGTAAAGTAAGAGACAAGGTCCTAAGCAGAGAAGGGAGTGGTTTGGGAAGCTTGAGTTTTGAATAGGGGTAGATGACTGGGGAGCCAATTAAGAAGCCTTCCTTGATGGAATGAAGGCCCAGGAGAAGTTGTCTAGTACAATTTTGTAGTGGACTTTGTCCACAAGGATTTGTGATTTCCTCTAGTTTTGGTCAGCAACATTTGAATTAGAGCAAAGGATGGTGGTAATAATTGACTGTTGAGGTTTGTTAAAGCATGATTAATGATAGGATAGGGAAGCAATTGATTCAAGAGTAGAGAACAGAACAGAGTTGTATTGGTTCACTTGAGGGAGCCAAGATTAGAAAAGGAGGTATAACCAGAGTAGGAGTGATGGCTTGGAGTAGTACTAAGAGATGGAGGCATTAGAGGTAATTATGAGGATACAGGGAAGGTTTGGGGGGAGAGAGGCATAGGGAGAGATAGAAAGATAAGAAATTATGATAAGAATCCAAAAGTTGTGAACATGGAAGCAAAATTTTTATAGGTGATGGCAAGATCAAGGGTCCAATTAATCCTGTGAATAGCAGAGGTGGAACTGCAGAGTTGGTCGTGGGAGTTGAGTTGTGGGGAGTTGTGAGATTGCAGAACTTGGAAGTTAGAGGGAATGTCAAAATGTATGTTGCAGTCTCCTAGAATGAAGGAAGAACATGGGGTGGAAAAGGAGACTGTCAGCTAGGCACCAAACTCAATGTGAAAGAAAGGGAGAATATCTTGGGAGTCAGTAGATAAGTTATCAGAATCTGAATTGGGTGATAAAGCTTGGATTGCATGAAACTCATAGCAGAGGCTACTGAGGGATGATGGTAAACAGGAGAGTCCAGATGTGTTAAGGGGAAGCAGAGAATATTAGAACTCTCCCATCATGACTGAATCAGAGTATATGAGTGAAAGCAACTATTACTGGAAAGGGTGGTCAGGGAAGCCAAGTCATCTGGAGTGAACTAGATCTCAATGAGTGCCCAAAGATCAAAAGAATGAGAAGGGGAGAAAGAAGAGGTTTAAGATGAAATTATTTCTGTTAATTGTGGAACACACCTTTCAGAAGGCACAGTAGAAGAGTGAGAGTTTATGGAGTGAGACTTTGGGCATAGAGTTGAGAGGATGGCAGTGAGAGGGCTGGGCTTGGGGCTTTGTTCTTCAGCATTTGTGGTTGAGTCTTGAAGGCACTTGAAGTGCCCCTACTTCCTCATTTGCTTTCAAATCTATGTGATCTGGCTTCCAACCTTGTTGCTCAACTGAAGTTGCTGTCTCTCCAAAATGATCAGTAATCTCTTAATTGCCAATCTAATGGCCTCTTCTTAATCCTCATGGTTCTTGAGCTCTGCTGGATTTGATACAGTTGACCACCTTCTCCTCCTAGATACTATCTGTTCTCTGAGTTATCATGATGCTGTTTTCTCCTGGTTCTTCTTGCCTGACTGCTCCTTCACATCTGTTCCATCTTCAGCCATGTCATACATATTCATTCTTTAAGACTGAGACTCTGAGAGGTCAAGTTAAGAGACCCACAAGCAAGAGATGCCCTCATGTTTCCTGAGTTCACCTGTGATAGTGTAATCTTTTCTTAGAATAGACTGGTCTAACAGTGGAAATACCAAGAATGACTAGACTGGTTTGGTCTATGTGAATCAAGATTAAAGGGGTTTTTTTGGGTAAAGATAGTGGGATCTAGTAGAATATCAGCCCCTTGAAGGCTGACTGTTTTATTATGTCTTTGGGTGTCAAGTATGAAGCATAGTGTGTTGCACATTGTTATTTAGCAGTGCAGGGAGCTTCTGGTGAGGAATATTAAATCATTTGCCCAGTATGTGGCAGAGAAAGGACTTGAATAGTCAGGTAGTCAGTCAATAAAAATTTGTTAATTGCCTATTATGTGTCAGGCATTGTGCTAAGTGCTGGGGTTACAAAGAAAAGCAAAAGACAATTTCTATTCTCAGAAAGCTCAGTCCAATGGGAGAAACTACATGAAAACAACTATATATAAGTAAAATATATATGAGATAAATGGGAGATAATCAACAGATGGAAGGCAGTAGAATTAAGGGAAACTAGAAAAGGTTTAAAGAAGGCCAGGGAAGCTAGAAGTAGTGATGAAGAGGTAGAACATTCTAGGCATGGAAGACAACTAGCGAAAATGCACAGAGTGGAAAGATGGAGTTTGTTGTGTGAGGAAGAACAAGGAGGCCAATGTGGAGTGTAAGGTGTAAGAAGACTTGGAAAGGTTGGTGGTAAGGTGTAGGTTATGAGGAGCTTTGAGTGCCAGAGAATTTTACATTTGGTCCTACAGGTCATGGGGAGACATTGGAGTTTATTGAGAAAGGGGGTTCAAATCTGATCAGACACTTACTAGCTATATGATCCTGGGCAAGTCACTTTACCATTTGCTTTAGCTGTCTCATCTGTGAAATGAGCTGGAGAAGGAAATGGCAAACCCTCCAGTCTTTGCAAGAAAAACCCAAAAGGGATCAAGAAGAGTAAAGAGTTACCAATCTGCATTGGTAGATGGAATGTAACACTAGGAGTTTCCCACACTGATGAAATTATAGATCAAGACAGCAACAGGACAATAATTTGGCTTTCATCAATCTAGTAAAATGTGCAAAAAATGATTAGGCTGATGGTGTTTGTAATGGAACTTGCCAAGAGGACAATTTGTCCTTGAAGTAAGGAAGATCTTGCTAACAATTAATGCTATCTCAAATGGTAAGGGGTGGCCAAGGATGTAACTTCCCTCATTGTAGGCCCCCAAACAGACACCCAATAATTATTTGCCACTGAGGTCTATGGCAGGAGGGAATTTTGTTTAGACAGATACAAGTTGATTGAGATAGCCTCCAAGTCTCCTTTTAAGTCAGATACTTGGGGATTCTTTGACATGGAAGGATTGTGTGGCATTCCCACCTGTTCTGGATGAGTACAGAGTACATGAAGTGAGTGTACCTTGAGTATTTGAACGGACGATGTTCATGCAGGAAATTTCCACTGAGTTATTCTGAGCTTGCAGTCTAATGTTCCCATTTTCCTGGGAGCAGTTGTTGATCACACGTGTTTCAAAAGCTGGGAACAACAATGGAACAAATGAGTCCACCTGCCTTGCCCACTTCTTAGCCCAGAAGGCATCACCATCTGAAGTACCCTAGCCCATTTCCTTGAATGAGCTCTGTCTGACTCCCAGGACATCATGTGAAATGACAGTGGATTTTGTCTTCTTTTGGTACCACTGACACTCAGGGGAGGGATTCAGTTGTCTGGGCCGGTGGCAGGAATGACTGAATGGCATAGTTTCCTTGTAATTTTAATGTAGATTTTATGAATCTGAGGGATCCACATCAGATATACATCTCCATTGTGCTTTTTTTTTTTTAAATTGATTTATTTACTTTTAGTTTACAAGATTCAGTTCCACAATCCCTTGAGTTTCAAATTTTCTCCCCCACCTCCACCCCCATGGCGGCTTGCAATCAAGTATAGGATCTGCAAATACTTTTACACTGGACATTAGTCTTCTGTTGTGCCTTTGATAGTGACTTTGTAGATGGTCAACCATCATTAAAGTTCAGCATTTTACTCAAGGGCTATAGCCCAGCACCATTTCAGCATTTTTCAATAGAATAAGCTCTCTACTTTGATTGAACACTGACAAAGCTCTCAATTGGAAGGAAGAGGAGACTCATACTATTTGGAAACAGGAGCAATGAATGGGTAGAAGTTTTATATTGGCTTGATATCAGGAAAACCTTCCTAGAAGAACTATCCAAAAGCATAATGGGATGTTTCAGAATTCTTCTACAAAAGTTGGGTGGTCCAAATATTTATCACTTGATCCGACAAGGTGATCCTAGCTTTTCTGAATTCAGCCAAGCTGGTCCCAGTAGAACTGTGACTAGGACTTCTAGCCCTTGAGGAAGATTAAGTCAAACAAAAGTGGATTTCTTTGCCCCACCCTGGTGAAAAGGACTGCCCTTCATCTACACAGTCCAGCCTGACTCCAGCAGTTTGGCTATGAATGCAACCTGATTTCTGATCCTCACCCTCAGCATTGAGTGAGGCAGATGGAATATGAGGAAGCAGGTAGGGAGAGGTACTGCCATGAGGGAAGGCATTCGTCATGGAGGGGTTGGGCAATGGAGTGAAGGTGATTTTGTTATATTGTACTGAGCTATAGAAAACTTTCACTGGAAGGAAGTGAAGTCCTGAAAGTAAACTACCCTTTCTCAAAATCCATTCATCCACAGTCAATTTTAAAAGCCTGTCAAACCAATCAATCAACAAAAATTTATTAAACACCTACTATGTGTTTGACAGACGTTTGCCAAAATCCACAGTTCGGCATGTGGGTCACTGAAAGCTGTGCATTTACCATAACAACCTGGTTCATTGACTTTTCTAATGGATGATTTGCTGTTTCATTGAGTGGACTGAATCCAGTGGTTGTTGGGATCCTGGAGACACAGCCACCTTTTGTTATAATGGTCTCTGCTGTACAAACTCACCCAGAACAGAGTTGTTTTGTGCCACCTGGATCTTAGGAGAACTGAGAGCATCCTCCAACACAGCCTGTTCTAGGTCCTGTAATAGTTCTGTCACTTGGATTCCAATTTCCTTTTTCTCAGAAGGCCAAGAATCATGAATAAGTGATTCAAGGTGTAAAGAATGATTCTCCAGCTGATGAAAAAAAATGAATAATCTCATTAGGTGAGAACACCTGTCTAAGGCATTGCTCTGAGACATCTACTAGGCTAGGAGGAAGGATGCTAGAGTGGGAATATTGGCCTTAGAATCAGGAAACTTGTGTTCAAATATTACCAATGATACTCAAAGACTTTGTGACTAGAGCATGTCAAGTAACCTTTCTGAGCTTTTTCCTTATCTGTAAAATGGGTACAATATCATGTGCCTTACAGAGTTGTTGTGTAGCTGAAATGAGATAATGTGTGGATAGCACTTTGGGAACCTTAAAATACTCTATTGTCAGTCATTATTAGATGTAGATGTTTGTGACATTTTGAGTCTTGTTGAGAGCCTCTGGGCACAAATACTCTTACCCTCTGTTCCAGTTACAAGATAAAGATGTTGAGAGCCTCTGGGCACAAACATTCTCACACTCTGCTCTAGCTACAAGATATAACATGTGGGGGTCCCAAGGTTGCTACCTGAGGGTCACAGCTAGTATGTGTTTACATGAGGATGTTCTCACAGAACCGCTTGCTCTGTGACACATAGCTACCACAGCTGGTTCGGCCCTCCCCCCATGGTCTGGATTGGACAGAGTCATCAGTGCATGAGGTGATCACGGGCAGTATTTTGATAGAGATTGGTACAGCCGCTGAATCATGCACTCTGCACGCTTTACTTTAATTTTTAAAGCTTTGTTCTTGGAGTGATTAAAGGGAGCCATTATTCATCTCTCTGACTCTTGCCTCATTATTTCAATGGATCTGAGAGACTAGCTGGTCTAATCTCTCCCAACTGAGCCAGCCGTGACAGACTCTCCTATTCCTGACCACATGCCACCTTTGCCTGATTCCTACTCTCTCCTTGAGTCCTCGTCTTTCTAGGATTCCATTTCTCTTCTCTGTCATCCCATTTATCTTTTTACTTAGTTCTATATCTTTACACCTGTCGCTCATCTCACCTTTAGCTGACCAGCATCTCTCCTCTCTCTGATTCTATCTCAAGAGAAGCAGCATGGTATGGTGGAAAGAACAGCACAGCTAGAGATAGAGGACCTTGGTTCATAGCCTGACTCTGACACTAAGTGATATGGGGCAACTCACTTCACTTCCTTGGGCTTTAGTGTCTTTGTCAGCCAAATAAGCAGGTTGAGCTAGAGGCGTCTTGATGCTTCTTCTGGTTCTGAATCAAAGATCTGTCTCAGTTTTACTCGATCCCATTTACTTTTCTCTTTATCTGGCTCCCTCTCTCCTCTCTCTGACCTCAGCAGCTTTACTTGCTTCCTATCTCACCGCTGCTTGACTCTGTCTTACTCAAAATATTTAGCCACAACTCACCTTGCTGCTGACTCCAGGATTCCCAGGAAAGGAGACATCTACAAGAGAGACAGGTAAGGCAGGACGATTAGGAAGACACTTGTTAAATGCAGGGCTTCTGCTAATCCCCCAAGGATTGTTTCAGGTTGACTTAAGATCATACTGTTTTGCCTTCAATAGTAAGGTGCTTCTGGATCCTGGGGTTTTGTAGTTACCTGGGGTGTTGATATATAGCCCAGAAGCATTACTCATTCACATCTGGGGTCTCAAAACCAGATGATATTTTTGTCTCCCAGATTGGCTTCAAATTTTCCTCTACTAGTTGACTCCTGGAAAGCCTGCCCTCATCCTCTAACTTCTCCATGACCAAGAAGCAAGGCCTCTCCCAGCAGTGATCATAATCTAAGTTTTCCCTTTCACTTCCATGGGGATGTGGGGATGCTGAGTGCATGACCTGGGCTTTGTCTCAGAGCAATAATTATCAATTATATCTTGTTTGACACTTTATACTATGGAATAATTTTTATATCCTTTCTCTTCCTTAACTCTACAACATCTTGTGAGGCAGACATCCATCTTACAGTTGAGAAAACTGAGATAGAGAAAGTGACTCAACTTCCACTCATTTTCTTCTCCTTTTTTTCCTTTTTTGAGGGGGAAGGCAGGGTGATTGGGGTTAAATGACTTGTCCGAGGTCACATGGCTAGTAAGTGTTAAGTGTCCAAGGTCAGATTTGAACTCAGGTCCTCCTGACTCCAGGGCCAGTGCTCTATTCACTGCACCACCTAACCACTCCATTCATTTTCTTCTTATAGAACCAGAGTTTCTCAGTTTTTAGAAACCTCAGACGACATCTAGTTTGAGCCCATTTCTGAATTAGTGTCCTTTCTATGACTTCCCTGATAAATGGTTGTCTATCCCCTGATTGAAAATCTCTGTTGAAATGCAACTCATGAAGCACAGATTGAAAATTAATTGGAAAATAAACAATCTAATCCTAAAGAAAGAGTGGGTCAAAGAAAAAATAAAAAATAATGATTCCATTAAAGATAATGACAACACTGAGACAATATACCAAAGTTTGTGGAATGCAGTCAAAGCAATACTTAGGAAAAAAAATGTACATCTCTAAACATTTACATCAATAAAAAAGAAAAAAAGAGAGAAAGAGAAAGGGTAGATCAATGAACTGAGCATGCAACTTAAAAAAACAACAAATTTAGATCCCCAATTAAGTACTAAAACAAAAATCCTGAAAATCAAAGGAGAGATTAATAAAACTGAAAGCAAAAATACCATTTGAATTAATGAATAAAACTAAGAGCTGGTTTTAGTAAAAAACTAAAAAAAGGCAAACCATTGATTAATTTGATTAAAAATTTAAAATTAACTTGATTGAAAAGAGATGAAAACCAAATTACCAAGCTCCTTCTTTGGAGGAGTAGTGCTGATGAATGATGATTGCTGACTGCATGTGTACTGGGCTTTTATGCCTTACACCTCTGAGAAGTTACATCAGCAATTTGTATTTTATTTCCCTGGATGAGTCAAGTCTGAAAAAGCATTTCATTGACTTAAGAAAGCTTAGCTACATGGAGTGAATTTCAAGCTGCGCAATAAGGACCAATGACATGATTTCCAATCAGACTGGTAGGGGTTCATTGCTACTACCACACCTTGGGAGGTAGTAGGTTGCCCTTCATTAAAGATCACACAAAGATAGATTAAAGATCACGCAAAGATTGAATGACCACTTCCTGGTGGTCATTTATGGGATATGTTGTACAGGTAGTTCTTACTCAGATATGGAAAGGATTAGATGACCTGTAGGATCATAAGATCAAAGACTTAGAATTGTATGATGACTTAGAGATCATTTAGCCCAACTTTTTGATTTAGTGGATGAGGAAACTGAGTCTGCCAAAAATTAGATAGTGTCAAAGTTGATATAGATAGTAAGTATCACAGTTGGTATTAGAATACAAGTCTAGTGACTTCAGATGCAGTACTCTATCCACTTCTCCATGTTGATTCCCCACGTCTATATCTTTCCTAAAACATAGTCTGCACAACTGAACACAATAGTACAGTATAGTTCCTCTGAGAGGTTTGAGGTCAAATGGCTCAGTGCCATTCATGCCAAGGTCACAGGCTCGGTCCCCTCAGTTGCCCCCTCAGTCAAGGGGGAGATCTTATTTGAAAGCCAATGTGCAAATAGAGTTGGTTCTGGATACAGGGAACCAAGGTATGTTCTCCTGATTACTATCTTTGGACAAATAATTTAAGGTCCCTGGGCCTCAGTTTCTTCATCTGTAAAGTGAAAGGGTTGGATCACATGACCTCTGAGTTCCTTCAATTCTTGATCGTTGATAGAGTGATACTATGATTTTGTGACTCAGAACTCAATAGTGACAGGTGACAAGTGCTGAATTTCTCTTTGCTGTCCATGGGTTGATCTCTTCACCTCAATCTTTTTATCAAAGACTCAAATGAAGGTATTTTTTTTTCAGGTGATTGGGAGCTGGAAAAGATAGTTAATATAATGGATGGCAGAATCAAAGCCAACATTGAAGACAAGGCCAAATGATGGACTCTTTTTGCCACTCATCCATTTGGGAATGACTCTTACTCTTTCATGTTTGGGGTAATTTCCTATAAATCTTGGATATCAGATCATATTAAAGAGATCTGATTAAACTTTTTTTTTCCCAAGTAAGAGTATCCCACTTTATCCTAATTATATTGCTTTTATTAGTGCTAAAAGACTTCAATTTAATGTAATAAAAATTATCTACATTATTTTTTGTTGCTAATTTCTCCTCTTAATGGTCAAGTGATTTATTGAAAAAAATTTAATGACTGATAATTGTAAGTGAGCCATTAAATTTCCCTATGATTTTTCCACTTTCAACCTTCACTGTGTGGTGGGGCATGAGGAATATAACTCGACAATATTGATCCTCCAAAAAATGGAGAAAATAGGGGGCAGTATTGGCATTTAGTACCAACTCTCCCTGGTCTGACCATGGAAAGACCATGCTGGGGTTTCATGAGAGCAGCCAACCCTCTCTGGTCTTATTGCTCCTGCTCTCATGAGAGTGCCTGGTCATGGCCTGATCATCGGGTCTCTGTGTCACCACCACAGCTCTTTGATTTTGTACCTGTTGCTTCTTTGCTCTGCATAGCACAGCTACAGCTTCAGACTGCAGCCACACTGGAAACAACCAGTCTTTCTGAAGCTTCTTTCCTCTAAAGTCTCCTGGATTGGCATGGAATGACAGACTGGAACATCTAATCCCTCTGCTCCTGGCCATGTGGATGGGAGGAATACAATAAAGAATTGGAATTCTTCCTTTATGCAAAGTCCATGTAAATGGATAGAGGGTAAATCTGCACTGGTGTGTGAGACAGAAAAAACCTTCCTTTTCTTTCAGTTTGTCTCATGGCTTCATCCCAATCTCAAATACCAAGATACTCAAACTTCACTACAATATTAATAGCTTACTATATTGTGCACTCTTCTTACACAACCCAACTTTGAAAAGGAGCAAGTTCCACTTTTCTCTGCCTCTTTTCTACACCAGAATATTTCTTTTTCCCTCCATTTTCTTTCCCCTCTTAAGACCTGCATATATCAGAACTAATTTACAATCAGTCAATCCATCAGTCAACAAGCTTTATTAAAGAGTTTACTAAATTCCAGACTCTGTGCTAAACTTAGGAGATACAAATGCAAACAAAAAAGAAAGACAGTCCTTGTCCTCAAGGAGCTTATGCTCTAATGGGGGAAAGATAACAAAGAAAAGGGAGATTCAAAGAGGGAAACTACCCAGAGTGGGGCATACTGGTATAATATAGAGAATGAGGGATGAGTGGTCTGGGTCCCTTTCCCCAAAACTGAGGTTCTGTGAAGAATTTACCAATGAGAAAAGAAGCTCAGTTTCCTTATCTGCTACATGAAAGTGTTGGGCTATGTGATGTCTACATTCTCCAACACTAAATTTATGATCCCACAAACCTGCAGGCCATCTAATCCTGTCCATATCTGAGCAAGAACTAACTGTACAATATACTGAGTAAGTGACCACCATTAAGTGGTCATTTAATCTTTGTGTGAAGACAGCTAATGAAAGGCAAGCTGCTACCTCCCAAGGTATGGTAGGAGTGACAGCTTCTACCAATCTGGTTGGAAATTATGGCATTTAGCCCTACTGAGTAACTTGAAATACTCCATGCATAGCCTAAACTTACTTAAAAGTCAACAAAATCATCTCTGAGACTTGATTCATCTAGAAGTTTAAACTGCCACCATGACTTCTCAGAGGTCTAAGACATAATAGTGTGGTGCTCAAGCAGTCAGGAATCCTCCTTCACCAGCAGATTCCTCTCTGTTCTGTGACTCACCACAACCGTCTGGGCAGATGCACATCCCTGGGGAAAACATGGTGGCAAGGGGAGCTGTATCCAACTGGAACAATGCTGCATCTTTGTTGAGTAGCCTTTCCATGCCATTATTGTTTGTTTACCACCATATGTTCTATAAGTGTCTCATTTCATTACATCTTTAGCAGGAGCTACTGAATGGACCTGAGATAAGCCTGGCTCTGAACACAGGGCCACCCGTTCTAGTTTTGGAAGGGGCTCACTGCTGTAGGGCTGATGGATCTGTTTTCTCCCTGGTACATTCCTATGCACAGCTTCAATTTTTTTTTTTTACTGCTTTTGCAAAGCCTGATTTGCTTGTGCACATATAACTTGCAAAGATCTTCAGCCAGGACAGACAAGAGAGATTCTACCATTGTAGTGGCATTGGTGTGGAGTAATAACTGTAAGCAGAGACTGAAAAAATGGTAATTTCTCTGAAACAGTGGGGATGGTGTGATCATTTCTTTCCATCCTCATATCTAAGAAGCTTTTTCAGCAACAAAAATCAATGCAACCAGAAAAATAAGTTTATTAAAAAGGAAAAACTTACTATGATTTACTTCTGATAAACAATATAAAATATCTTTCTGAGATATTTAGGGAATTCTTATTCTCTAGCAGTTTAATTTGAAGCTGTGTTTCTTCAACTTTCTTTACTTGAGAACTTTATTATTACAAAGGGAAATGCTCTTTCATTTGACAAGTAATCAGGGTTATCTGGCAGTTAGCTTCTGACTCCATTGCCTACCCCTTGAGATTCCTCCACTTTTCCTTCTTTCTTCTCTTGCTTCCTTTTCTTCCCTAGGACTTTGAGCAGAACCTCCATGGATAAAATAACTATTGTGTTCTTCCAAATTTCAAGTTGAGAATAGCCAGTAGTCTATTGTGGTCAGAGACTGGGGAATGTGCAAGTCTCAGAGTATAAGTAGGAATTTCACAGAATAATTTGGGGTACCCGCTTTGAGAAACATACAGTTAAAAGATGTGGAAAGTGAAAAGTTTCCTTTCACTTTCTCAAACTAGAATCTTGCTCTCTGTGCGTGTGTGTGTATGTGTGTGAAAATTGAGATCATTCATGTTGAGCTCCATCTTTTCCCCTTCTCTTCATCTCAAAATCTCTTGCAATCCTCCCTCACTCTCTGGTAATGAGATGTGTCTTGCAAGACTCTGTATCTACAGATAGCAAGAACAGAAACTCCCTGAGAAAGCTCCAATATGTAAGGAAACCCATAGAATGGAGGGAAAGCAACCAGTCAAGGTGGGCAGCAGAATTCAGAAACCGAAGTGTAGTGGCTTAGAGACCCCTAGCACTCTTTCTTGAGGTGCCATTGAGTTCTTTGAAGAGACAGCACTCTGAACTTCAAAAATAGAAGAGCAAGCTAACCTTTGGAGGTGGAGGGCATGTTGGATAGATTACTAAACAGGGGACACTAGCCACCATAAAGAATTCTTGCAAATTTAGAGATTTCTTGAAATCCAAACTAGAGAGTTTTGGTTTGGAGCAATAACTGTAAGTAGAGATGGGAAAAAAAATGGATTTTCCATAAATATTTTAAGAATACCTAAATAAATGGAGTAAGACATAAAACTATATAATAAAATCTCTAGGGAAAATTTTAGAACAGAAAGTGGCAAATCTTAATCAAGTATTGAACACCCTGAAAATTAGAAATAGACTATGCAGAAATCAATGATTCTGTGAGATGACAAGAAAGATTAGAACAAAGTCAAAAGATTGAAAGAATAGGAGAAAATAGAAGGTGTCTTCTATCAGAAACAATTGTCTTGGAAGAGAGTCAAGGAGAGTTAATTCAAGAATTGTCAGACTCCCTGCAAACTTGGATTAAAAAGAGAACCTTGACACTATATTTCAAGAAATTATGATAAAACTGTCCAGATCTAATGAGAGTGCAAAGTGAAAATAGAAAGAACCCACTGATCTCCTGAAAGAAATCTTTAAAGGAAAAATCCCAGGAATTTTATAGTCTAAATCCAAAGCTTCTACATCAAAGAAAAAATTCTCAAGCAGTCAGAAAAAAAAAAAAGTTTAAGTACCAAGGAATCACAGTCAGAATTGCATAAGACTTGGCAGTTTCTACTACAAAATAGAGTAGGTCTTGGAGTAAAGTATTTTAAATGGTGAAAGATATGTATTTACATTCAAGAATAACTTACCCTTCAAAACTGGGAATAGCCAGTAGTATCTGTCATGGAGGTCAGAGACTGGCGAATGTGCAAGTCTCAGAGTATATGTAGGAATTTCATGGAATAATTTGGGGAACTCCCTTTGAGAAACATACAATGAAAAGATATGAAAAGTTCACTTTCTCAGATTAGATAATATATAGATATAGATAATCCTACAGGGAGAAAAATGAATTTTTCTTGGAATAGAAGACTTTCAGGTAGTTCTAATGAAAAGATCAGAGCTAAGAAGGAACTTTGAAATGCAAGTATAAAATTTAGAAGAAATCTGGAAAGCAAAATGTATTTGAGCAGTTGGAAGGTGCTATGTGATGATGCAAAGCTAATATTCTAATAGGTAGAAGAAACCAGTATCCTTATAGAACCTTAATGTCTTCAAAAGATATTGAGAGAGTTATATAAGAAAAAGAGAGGATATCAAGCTGTATCCCTGAACCTCTGTTTAGGAGAAGGACTCTAGACCAACCATCCCTGACTCTGTAGACTGATCCACCTTGTCTCAGTTGCTTCTCGTATCTTCTCCTGGTTGCCCTGTTCTCCCTCTGTGAGTTCTTTTTAATACTTCCATTTTTTTGGGAAGGGTCCCAGACCAGCCATCCTTCACTATCTAGATTTAGGCACAATTCTTCCTGATTCTGTTCCCGTGGGCCCCTTCCCCTGCTAGTAAATTCTTCCTAGATTCTCCATTTTGAAGAAGGGCCTTAGTCCAGCCATCCCATTCTCCTAACTTAGCCACTAGGCCCCCAGCCAAGTACCTCCTTCTCTCTCACCCTTCTCTTCAGCTCATCTCGTAGTTGTTGTCTTCCCTCCCCGCCTATTACAACGCATTACAATTCCTGAGGGCAGAACTGTCATTTTTTTGCTTGTTTTTTTATTCCCATGGCTTAACACAGGGCCTGGCACATAGTTAGCTCTCAGTAAATACTTATTGACTTACTAATTGTAGCTTCATTCTGTTCTGAGGGCTTTAAGGAGGGAAAGCAAAAGCAACATAAAAGGAAGTTTTAGTGTAGAAAGGGGAAAGAGGTAGAACTACTTCTTTCGCAAAATTGGGTTGTGAGAAGAATATACAACATGGAAGAAATGTGAAGGAGGGCAGGCAACGGGGGAACTTCACTCTTCTGAGCCAGATAAAGGAATTTGGAATTCTCTCTGTCTCTCTCTGTCTCTGTTTCTCTCTCTCTCTCACACACACACACAGAGTTTGGTATAGAAATGAAAGAAACTCAATAGAGAAACAGGCAGGCATAGGAAAGAGAGTCTGGTTACAAGGGAGAACAACAACAGATAGAGAAGAGCCATAAACTAAATAAACTTCCTGATCATAAGGGAAAATTTAAAGTAAAGAAACAAACGAACAAAAAATTAGAGAACTAGAAATCAATAGGGTGCCTACCAATGGAAGAGTGACTGAACAAGTTGTGTAATGGAATATTTTCATGCCAAAAGAAATGATGAAAGAAATAACTTCTGGGGGCAGCTAGGTGGCACAGTGAATAGAGCACTGGCCCTGGAGTCAAGAGGACCTCAGTTCAAATCCAGCCTCAGACACTTAACACTTACTAGCTGTGTGACCTTGGGCAAGTCACTCAACCCCAATTGCCTTGCCCTCCCTCCTCAAAACAAACAAAGAGGCAAGTAGTATAGAATAGAGATTCATGGTTACTTAAAGAAAGCTTTTTTTGTGTTATACTTTGTGTATATGGAAATGATCATGTTTCTTTTGTTTTGTCTTTGATTTGTTCATTTCAAAATTAAAAGACATCTAGCAGGAAGTCAATCTTCATCAGTTTTCTTTATAATTTCCTTTGGAGTTTTTTGGTTTATTTTTTATTTTTTCCATAGACATTTTGTTATCAGTTTATCTGACTTCATAGGGTAGAACATTAGTACTTTGTAGCCTTCAGTCTCTTGGCATTTGAAACTGTGTGATGAAGCAATGAGAGATATTGGAAGGAAAGGAAAGAAAAGAGTCTATGTCTGGGTACACAAGCTCAAAATTATCCTTTGGTCTGTTCTCATGGGCTTTACCCAGATAAGGAATGAATCTCTTCATTCTCTTCCTCTTTTCCACCTGACCAGGAGCATTTCTTCTTTCCCTCCTTGCCCCAGTGTGACTAGAGAAAGACCTGTGAACCTTGAAAGGTTCAGAAGGTTTGGGACTTTCCATCAGCATCTTACCTAGTAGCATCCTCAGAATGGCTGATGGCCATGTCTGCATTGAGAATTGGGGGACAAAGTGATCATGCTGAGGAAAGGCAGTTTCTTGACTCTATGAGGAGCCCAACAGAAAACTACAGTATTCCAAAGGTGAATTTCATAAGGGTTCCATGAATGGGAGAAATCAGCAACCAGGAACAGTGAAATATCCCTTTACCACATGGACCTTTTGAGCTTGAGCAGACTTTTCTTTGGACTTTGTGTGCATTTGTGGGAGAGCCTGTAATGGATTTGGGAGAAAGATGTTTTGTGATAACTGTTCTTGTTGTACCACTTTAGTAAATATCTGTTTCTAGAAGACAATTAAATCTGATTGACTGATTTCAAATGCTCAGTGGGTGAAGCATACTTTTGGAGTCTTGTGAGGCATGGTTTAGAGAAAACATTCCTAAACCACTCTGGGTGTCATAGAATCCCATGGGGAGGAGAAGCAGCCCAGCTTCAGGGATTGGTTCTGCTAGTTTGATTCTAGGTCAGGAGAATGAACTTATGCTAGTGCTACGTTTATCTTAGATTGCATCCCTCCACATATGTGGGACACTGAGGACAACAGTGAGAATTTGGTCACAGGAATAAAATGGAGAGTAATAACTCTTCTGCTTTATGGTTTACCAAGCATGTTTACCACAGTCTTGTGAAGCACAACTATTATTATTTCCAAATCAGAGATGAGGAAACTAACAGATGATACTCTGATGAGAAGAGTCCTTGGCACATTTAGTTAACTCCATATTATACATACTTAGAACACACACGCACGCATACACACACGCACACACACACAATGTAACTTCAATGAAATGACAGGAGTTTTGTCCCAGGTTGTTGAGATCTGGATGATTCATACAATACTTGTATTCTACTATAGAAGCCATTAAGTAACTTAAGTAAAGACTTTTGGATAAGAGAGGGAATGTGGCCTAGTGGAGAGAGTGAAGATTCTCAGAGTGAAGAAGGCCTGGGTTCAAGTTTCCCCTCAGATAAAAACTGGCTCCATGAGTTTTCAAGGCCCCTGGTCTCTCAGTGCCTCAGACATCTCTCTGAGAGTACAGTTAGCAGGGAGAGAGAAATCACTGTCTAGTCCCCTCCAAAATATCCCTCCTCCCCCTGTCTTCTAAATATTGGGTCACATGAGGCAGAATTGCCAGACAGGTCAGGCTCCCGTGGCCTCAATTCCTTCTTCTGGGTTGTAGCTTGGAAAGAGATTTGAACCTCCCAGTCCTGAGTCAAAGTCTGGCCACAGCACTTGGATGAGGTTTCTTGAGCTGGGATGGACAGAATAGGGAGAAAGGGAGAGTTCCCAGGATATAGAGGTGGCACCTGTAGTAAGGAGCCAAGGGCACTGACCAGAGAGAGCCTGAGTCAGGGAGAGGGCTGGGGAAGGTCAGAGGGGGCCCATATGAGGAGGCAAAGGGCACAGGTCAGAGGTGGCCCATGTAGGGAGGGGTTTCTCTGCTTTCAGCTCAGCAGGAAGAGCCCTTCACTGACTCCCAGGGTAGACAAAGAATTCAGGAGACGTTTGTACCTTGACAGTCACTCACAGTGGCATTTGGGAATGTCCCCTCCCCAGAAGGAAGTGCATATCCAGAGTTACAGGTGCAGTAGTAACTTCCATATGTGTTAACACAGTCTGCATTCTGACCACAAGAGACACTAATGGGTGGTGCACATTCATTAATATCTGCAACATAAGGAAAGAAACACACATATTAGCACATGGCCAATTGGAATTTGTTTCATCTGACTATAGTATGCTCTTTGTTGCAGGTACTTTTTCTTTTCCAAAGGCTTTGGAGGAAATGGAAAAAAATGCTTTCTGGTTAAAAAGAAAACAAAAAAGGAAGAGAAGAAAAAGAGAAAAAAAAAAGCTCAATAAGGTGGTGGAGGGCGCGGGCTCAGGGACAGGGCTGAGCCTCACCCTGGAATTCTCTCTGGGAGCTTCCTGCTGCCATATCAGTGCAGACAGCTCTGCTCAGGCCTCTGACAGTGAAAGGGAGAAAGGATAGAGGAGGGTAACTTGAGGAAGCCGAGAGGGGGCTTTCTGAGGATGGGGGAGATCTGAGGAGCCAATGGCTAAGGAGAGGCTGGTGATTTGGAGGGGGAGGGGCAGGTCATGGTCTCCAGGGCCAGCTCCTGGAGAGAGGAGAGGGGGTGAGGTGGAGGGCACAAGTAACGGAGCTGATCTGGGCAAGGAAAAAGGCCATCTGTTCCCCAGAAACAGAGGAACAGGAGAAGAGGATGGGTCTGGGAGGTGTGATGTCCAGTAGGTGAGGGAGCTCTGGGGGGGGCAGCCTTGATCTCAGTAGAGTAGAAGGCCAGGTCCTCTGCTGAGACCCAGGGGCAGGGGGTCATGGACATGAGAGTTTTAAGGAGACAGGGCAAGGTTTTGAACTGCCCCATTGGAAGGGTAGAACTTTTAGGAGTACTACAGAGATGAAATTATGGAGAAATGAAAGTATTAAGCAGGATGCCCTGTAATCCCTGCTCCCTGAGAGGGAGATTAGTGTGGATCCCTTGAGCTCTGGTGTTCTGAGCTGCAAGAGGGTTAAGTCAGTGGAGTGTCCACACTAAGTCTGGCACCAGTATAGTGACTTCCTAGGAGGGGAGGGCTGCCAGGCTGCCTAAGGATATGGAAACTGGCCTAGGTTGGAAATGGAAGAGAAAAAAACTCTCCCGCCAATAAATCAGTGGTGGGATTGGGGCCCAGAGTATCTGCTGCACTTCCACACTGATGAGATGGGGAGATCAAGGAAGAATGAAAAAGAAAAGAAAAGAGACAGAAAGAGAGAGAGAGAAAGAGATAGAGAGAGAGAGAGAGAAGAAGGAAAGAAAGAAGAAATCAAGAAAGATAGGAAGGAAGGAGGGAGATAAGGAAGGAAGGAATGAAGAAAAGAAAGGAAATGAAAAGACAGAATAAAAGGACTTGTGGCAGATGCAGGATGTGCAATCACATGTTTAGAGCTTGAGGGACCATCTCAACCTCCTCCTTTTACAGACAAAGAAAGGAAAGCCCATAGTGGGGAAATGACTTGTCCAGGTTCACACAGTCAGTAAGTACAAAGATGGGCTTTGAGTCTTCTCTTCCGACTCTAGAGTTGATGCTCTTTCCATTGGGCATCCTGGACTCCCAGTGATAACACGACTGTCTTCACCAGCTACTTAGCCCCTGCCCTTTGGATAGTTGTTATACTTACAGCTACCATTCAGATGGTGCTTTCAGTTTATAAAGCACTCTACACTTATTATCTCATTGGATTCTCACAGCAACCTGAGAGTTAGGGGCTGTTACTATCTCCATTTTACAGCTTATGAAACTGAGGCAGGCAGAAGTCCAGTCACTTGCCCAGGGTCAGACACCATCTGAGGTTGGATTTGAATTCAGGTCTTTTTGGCTGCAGGTCATCTTTGGGGGAAATTGACCCAGGAAGCAGGCATCCTTTTAATTACAGGCTCCTAGAGCTGGGCAGCTGGGTGGCTCAGGGTATAGAGTGTTGGGTCTGCCTTCAGCAGGCCTCATCTTCCCCAGGTCAAATCCAGCCTTAGACTTCCTAGCTGTGTCACCCTGGTCAAATCATGCAACCATATTTGCCTCAGTTTCCTCATGTATAAAATAAGCTGGAGAAGGAAATGGTAAATCACTCCAGTATCTCTGCCAAGAAGACCCTAAATGCTGTGACAGAGTCAGATGCAACTGAGATGGTTGGTAGGGACCCTAGAGGTCATCTGTTCCAACACCAAATGGGGAAACTGAGTCCCAGAGAGGTTAAGTGCCCAAAGGTCATGAAGCTAGTTAGTGGTCATTGAATTTGGGGTTTAAGTCCTTCTCATGATTAAAATAGAACTTTCTTGAGAACAGGGGAAGGTCTTTTGTGTAACCAACATTTAGCAAATTGCTGGGTGTATGGCAAATACTTCATAAGTGCCTTCTCCTTCAGGTTGGCTGAGGGGTCCCTCAGGCTTCTCTCTGATGACCAGACCTTCTGCCCCTTGATGTGTAGTGAAGCGTGGCTCTGTGTGGTCTGAGACAGGCTCATCCATCTGGGGAGGAGGGAGACCCCATGTCATGTCTGCCCATCCCCCCAATCTCTGCCCCACAGGCTGAGGGCATCCCCTTTGCTTAGGTAGATTCTAATTATACAAACAAACTAGGAAATCCCAGAGCCTCCAGAAGTAGGAGAGAGAATGAAGTTCTCTCTATCAGTGCAGCCAGCTTCTGGCTTGGTGTGAGGGGCAGGGAGTGGACGGTGGGAGCAGGAAGGACAGGGCCCTCCATGGATCTTCTCAGTCCCACCTCCCTGGGGGAGTGGGTCCTGTGAGCATCTCTCTCCCTGTGATGCTCTATCAAGATGTGGCCCCGATGCCTGCTGGCCCTTAATAAACCACCTGGTCCTTCAGCTGAGCTCCCACAGCATCTGTTAGCAGTATAAGGTGATCAGGTACCTGATCTGTACAAGGACAGGAATGGGATGAGACAATGGCCAAGGCCTGTGCTTTCATCCAGGCTGGAACTTCTAGTTTCTCTGGTGTGTCCCCCAAAGGCTGTTGTCAGGGAAAGACCTGCAAAAAGGCTTCACATCTCCTTTGGAGAGTCAACTTCAAGCACATTTCCTCCAAGAAATGGGCTAACTTCGTCTCCCATCCCTAAACTTCCATATTTGTGGGAAAGAGAAATATGGCAGATGTAAACCAGAGGAGGGGGCTGGTCTGCTCAGCAGCTGCTGGAGAAGGGAGGCTCAGGCCTGAGTGGGGACCTGGCACATAGTGAGGAAGGGGGCCCACAGAGGCAACTTCTGCCCCTCCAGGAACCTCACTTTCCTCATCAGAGGAATAAAAATACCTCCAATATCTGCCTCAGTCAGTCAGTCCACAGACATTTATCAGGCACTTCCTATGTGTCAGGCAGTGTGCTAGGCACACTGGGGGTACAAAGAGATGCAAAAAGTCAGTGTCTGCAGTAGAAGACGTGCTCATAGTCTAATGGGGAGACAACATGCAAACCACAGTGACCAGACTAGATAAATGCAGTGTAAATGGGATGTGAAATCAGAGAGAAGGGAGGGCTGTGTAGCCCTGAAGTGCTGTGTAAATCCTGCCATTAGTTCTGAGGATCCCTCCTCCCCAGGCTGGAGGCCCCTGAGGTCTCTGTGAGGCTTAGCCCAGAGGGAGTCCTGCCCAGGAGGGAGCAGATGAGGGTGGGAAGAGAAAGGAAGGACACAAGAAAAGAAATGGCCCCTGTAATGGGGGACAGGGTAAGGTAAAGGCTATTGGATAAGAGAGGGAGTGGGGCCCAGTGGAGAGAGAGCCAGGCTCAGAGTGAAAAAGGCCTGGGTTCAAGTTTCCCCTCAGACACAAACTGGCTCCATGAGTCCCCAAGTCTCAGACACCTCTCTGAAAATACAGTTAGCAGGGCACTGGGAGAGAGAAACCTTTGTCTAGTGCCCTCCAAAGTATCCCTCCTCCCTCTGTCTCCTAAATATTGTTCCAAGGAGGCAGCAGTGCCAGGCAGGTCAGACTCCTGTGGCCTCCATGCCTTCTTCTGGGGAATAGCTTGGAAAAAGATTTGAATCTCCCAGCCCTGAGTCAAAGTCTGGCCACAGCACTTGGATGAGGTTTCCTGAGTGGGCCTGACCTGGGATGGACAGAATAGGGAAAAGGGGAGATTTACAAGGATTTGGAGGTGGCCCCTGTGGTGAGTAGCCGAGGGCACTGACCAGGGAGAGCCTGAATCAGGCAGGGGCCTGGGGAAGGTCACAGGGGGACCATGTGAAGAGGCAAAGACCAGAAGTGGTCCTTGCTGGGAGCAACTTCTGCTCTCAGCTCAGCAGAAAGAGCCTTTCAGTGACTCCCAGGGTAGACAAAGAATGCAGGAGATGTTTGTACCTTGACAGTCATTCATAGAGGCATTAGGGAATGTCTTCTTCCCAGAAGGAAGTGCATATCCGGGGACACAGGTGCAGTGGTAACTCCCATATGTATTAACACAGTCTGCGTTCTGACCACAAGAGACACTAATGGGTGGTGCACATTCATTAACATCTGCAACATAAGAAAAGAAAAAAGAAATAAAACATTTCTGTACGTGGCCAGTGCAGTACTTTGTCTCATCTGACTACAGCATGCTGTTTTTTCCAAGGGGGGGGGTGGGAGGAAGAGGAAAGAAATGCTTTTCGATGGAAAAAAAGAAATAGAAAGAGAAGAAAAAGAAAAGAAAAGCTCTGTAAGGTGGTGGAGGGCATGGGCTCAGGGGCAGGGCTGAGCCTCACCCCGGAATTCTCTCTGGGAGCTTCCTGCTGCCATATCAGTGCAGACAGCTCTGCTCAGGCCTCTGACAGTGAAGGGGAGAAAAGTTGGAGGAGGGTGACTTGAGGGGGCTTTCTGAGGATGGGGGAGATATGAAGAGCCAATGGCTAAGGAGAAGCTGGTGATTTGGAGGGGGAGGGGCAGGTCATGGTCTCCAGGGCCAGCTTCTGGAGGGAGGAGAGGGGGTGAGGTGGAGGGCACAAGTAAAGGGGCTGATCTGGGCAAGGAAAAGAACCATCTCTTCCCTAGGAACAGAGGAACAGGAGAAGAAGGTGGGTCTGGGAGGTGTGAAGAGGTGAGGAAGCTCTGGCGGGGCAGCCTTGATCTTCTAGATGGAGTAGGAGGCCAGGTCCTCTGCTGAGACCCAGGGGGCAGGGCGTCATGGGCATGGGGATTTTAAGGAGACAGGGCAAGGATATGAACTGCCACAATTGAAGGTTAGATGCTTTAGAAGTTTACAGAGAAGAAATTGTTGACAAATGAAAGGATTAGGCAGGTAGGATGGCCTATGATCCCTGCTACCTGTGGCTGAGGTGGATCGCTTGAGCTCTGGAGTTCTGAGTTATAGGAGTGTTAGAGTCAGTAGACTGTCCACAATAAGTCTGTCACAAGTATAGTGAGTTCC
>CM053587.1:297029671-297080163 GCA_028646515.1 Pseudochirops corinnae
CTCTCTGTCTCTCTCTCTGTCTCTGTCTCTGTCTCTGTCTCTGTCTCTGTCTCTCTCTCTCTCTCTCTCTCTCCTGAGAATTTTAAAGCACTTTACAAATTCAGATCTTCTAAGAGGGAAGCAGCATTGAATGATGGAGACAGTATTACACTAGCAGTGGGAGATCTGAGTTCTAACCCCAACTCTGTTCCTCTCTACCTGTGTGACCTGATTCTGGTCCCAGCATCACAGAAGTTCTGAGTTGGTAAGGGATTGCAGGTGTCCTCTCCTCTGCATACCTGTAATCCCTGCCACTGAGGGACATTAATGCTGGTAGGTCACTTGAGTTCAGAAGTTCTGAGCTATAGTATGGTTAAAGCTGATCAGGTGTCCACACTGTCTGGCACAGTCAAGGCAGGCCCCCAGGCTGCCCAAGGAGGGTGAACCATCCCAGGTCAGAAAATGGAACAAATTAAAGAATTTGTGCCCTTTGGTACTGAGAGTGGACTGTGAGTGGCCCCTGAACTTCTAGCCTGGGCAAGATAGAGACAAGAGAGAAAGAAAGAAATGAAGAGAAGGAAGGAAGGAAGGAAGGAAGAAAGAAAGAAAGAAAGAAAGAAAGAAAGAAAGAAAGAAAGAAAGAAAGAAAGAGAAGGGAGCAAGGAAGGGAGGGAGGAAGGAAGGAAAAACACTATTTATTCCAGCTGATGCCAACAACAAATCATTTAACCTGTCTCGGCTTCAGAAGAAAGAAAGAGGGAAGGGGGGAGGGGAGGAAGAAAAAGGAAGAAAGAAAAAGAAAGAAAGGGAGGAAGGAACGAAGGAAGAAAACAATTCTAGTTGAAGCCGGTAGCAAATCATTTATCCTCTCTGGGCTTGTTTCTATCTCTGTAAAATGGAGATAATACTACCTGTTCTGTCTACCTCACTCTGTTGAGGATAACCTGAATAATGCACATAAAGGACTTTTCCCATTTGTAAAATGTGAGGGTTGGGATCCTATTGGACAGTCCCTTCCACCTCTAGCAGTCTATGAATCTAAGGGAGAAGGTGTCCTGACCTTCCAGTCACTTGTGCCAACCACATTGGCTCTCCCTCCTGGCCCTGGCCCCAGAGAGATCATAATGACAACAATAGTCAGCATTTCTGTAGGACTTAGAGGTTGGCAAATTATCTTACAAATATAATTTCATTTGATCCTCATAGCAACCAACCTGGGAGGTAGGATTATCACCCCCATTTTATAGATGGAGAAATGGAGGCAAATAGATGTTAAGCTTCTTGTTCTGAATTTGAACTCAGGTCTTAACCCGAGTCTGGGTCTAGTGCTTTATCCACTGAACTACCTATTTACGCCATGTAATGGGGTCACATAGTCCTCCAGAAAAATACTAAAATGCTGAGACCCAGAGTGGGCTTTGAACCTGGAGCCTCTGACTCCGATTCCTGGATTGGTTCTCATCTGCCACACAAAACTGTGAACAGAACCCACGTGCTACAGAGGTGAGGAGATAGAGGGAAGGGGGAAGTCAAGAAGCTACAATGTGGTGAAGGCCTATGATGTGGGAAGGTGAGGGCTGCACAACTAACAGTCTAAACCAGTGGTTCTCAACCTTCCTAATGCTGCGACCCTTTAGTTGTATGTGGGCCTATCTGCATGTGGATGGACCCACTTGGAGACGGATAGAGGAACTGTGTCTCGGTTCCTAAGACCATTGGAAATATGTGTTTTCCTATGGTCTTGGGTGACCCCTGTGACCCCTGTGAAAGGGTCTTTCGACCCCAAAGGGGTCACGACCCACAGGTTGAGAACTACTGGTCTAAACTCTGGTTTCTAGGGTGTTTGACAATGCATTTTCCTTGACACAAGGTCACAGGTTACAAAGACCTGGCATTTTTGTCTCCATCTTACAGATGAGGAAAGGGAAGCTCAGAGGGGTACTGATTAGCTGAGTTGCAGCGACTGCTGGAAGATCCAGAATTTGAGAGCAGTTTCTTCCCACTTTCCCTCCATCCCATTAGCTCCAGGGATGGAGGCTGACCACAGATGGGATCTAGAGCTGGAAGGGGTCACAAAGAGATCTCCTAGGCACAGTCTTCCCTCATTTTACAGAGGAAGAAACTGAGGCCCAGGAGGGGAAAGAACTTTCCTAAGGCCATATGGCCAGTACATAGCAAGTCAGGATTTGAATCAAGGACCTCTAAGCACAAATCTGTTACTCTTCTCTTTTGCTTGCATTACACACCTCCAGTCACAGGGCTGTTTAGATCAGGGGTGCTTGGAACAAACGGGGGAATCACAATATGACCCATAAACTTCTGTATGTTTGTTCAGGAGTTATGAGATGATGAAGAGAGAAAAGGGAACTCTCAGTGAATGGCCTCATTCTTTTAGTTGAAATATGTGAGACAGTCAGATGGTGCAGTGGAAAAAGCACTGGACCTGGAGTCGAAGGCTTGAGTTCAAATCCAGTCCAATTACTAGCCATGTGATCCTGGGCAACGCACTTCTCTCTCAGCTTGTTTCCTTATATTTAAAGTAGAGATGATAATAATACCCAAACCAAACCAAAAACCTTCGGGATAATGAGAATAAAGTATTTGTAAAGCATTTTGCAAACTTTAAAATGCTAAATTAATGTGAGTTATTTTTCATTACTCTTGCCACCTTTTTTATTTAAATGAGAATGAAGTCAGATGGGAATAGTCCAGGGTTGGGATTTGGTAACGTGTGATCTGCAGTAAGAAAAGGGAACAGGAATAGTGTGGAGTTGAACTGGTTCACCAGGAAGTTGATATTGGGAAGGAAGGAGAGTATATGTAAAGCAGGGGTGATGTGAGATGGATGGGTTGGACGTCATGGTGAGGATGAAGAGCAGGGTTAGCTGAAATAAGGCATAAAAGTCTGATTGGCCAAAGGAAGTTTGGAATTCTTGAAACTGGAATTGGAACACGTATGGGTGATGGCAAGACCAAGGGTACAACCATCGTTATGTGCAGCTGAGGTGGAGCAGAGGAGGGAAGTCATGGGAAATGAGTAGAATAAGGAACTCGGAAGTCAAGAATAACAACATGTATTTTGAAGTCCCTTAGCGTGGGAATTTAGGTAGATGGAAATACTGTGAGTCAAGTATTTAAGGGTCAGTAGATAAACAGCTACAGAAAATGAACTGAATGATAAATTTGTATTGTATGAACCTCAAAAGAGGAGAGGTGGCTGAATGATGATGTAATGTGGGAGGGTAGGGAAATAGCAGTGGGGAGCAAAGATTACCTCGACTTCCCCACCATGACAAACGAGTCAGGGAATATGAGCTAAAGTGAAGCTAAGACTGCACCATCGAAGGGTTGGCCAACAGATGAAGGAAACCTGAGTTCAAAGTAAGGGACCGGAAGCAAGGGGAGATGGCAAAGACCAAGGGAATTCTCAAACTCGTTACTCCCTCCCCTCCAAGTTAAACATTGATTGTGATCGCTACTCCCCCTCTTTGCTTACCTGGAAGAAATAATGGAAATCTGATTGCCATGATGTTACGCAATCGCATCCAGCAGACTAGCCACTTGAAAAATCCTTATCCTGTGCTTTATTTCAGGCCTTTTAAATCTCACAGAATTTGATGTCTTCTGAGCCAACTGGTTTAGAAATTATGAGTAAGAAAACATGTATTTCTCTCTTCCCCTTATTTAATAAGCAATTTTGTAATCACGGATGCGCTTCCACAATTTGGTTGCCATTTTTGGATAGTGTCTTAAGTGTATTCATGATAACACTTCCTGGGCTGTGACCTATTTCCTATTGCTGATAAATGAACCATTGCTGAATATCTTTTTGAGCCTCAAAATGAGGAAATGACAGTTCTCTCTAGTTCCTTGGTGGGAGCTCCTGGAAGCTGTGAGTACTCCTTATGGTGGCGCTGTCCTGATTGGGATACAGGGCACAGCACTACCTGTGCCACAAACTCATGTTGTACTTCACACACACACACACACACACACACACACACGCACACACACACACTCACACACACACACGCATGTGCACGCCACTCATTCACTAAATAACGCTGTAGGGAAGCTTGATTGCTCTACTTCTAATCCAAGGAGAAAAGATATATAAAGTTCTTGTGCTGGTGGTCAGCCTTTTCTGAGCTTTAAAAAAAAAAACACGACAACCGAAACGACTCATATAGGCATTTGTTTTGTTTGTTTACACACATTAATAAGGGTTTTAAAAAAATCATTTTTCTTTCCTTCTCAATGGCTGAAGGAGGCAGAGGGAAAGAATATGGAACTGAAAGTTATCTAAATTAAATTAAAAAAAAAGAAAAACACCTTTTCTTCTGATCTTTCAAAGTGATAGAAGATTCACTGATATGAGGAACCATCACAATAATCTTGGTGTAATTTGGAGCTAAATTCCCAACCCTCCGGAAAGGTCGAGGTTTGCATTTGAGGGCACAAAACTCTACCTCCAGGGAATAAGTAAAGAAACTATTCTCCAGTTAGCTTGTTTTTCTTCTAATTACAGGCTATCCTATCTACTCTAAACAAACAAACCCAACACACACACACACACACACACACACACACGCTTTTACAAAATCCCAGACCCGAGCATTTCTTAAAAGTAGAAGTGTTAAGACATATGGTGACTTTTTCCCTCTTTTTCTGCAGTTAAAGATAATTATCTTGGGATTACGATTGCCAATGGTCTTCCTGTTCTCTAAGATAATGAGACAAGGAAGGGAGGGAAGGAAAACTTGCTTTTGCTGGAAAAATTGAAATCATACTCCTTAGCAAGAATTCAAGCAGTGGCATTTCTTAACATACATGCACGTTTCCTAAGTTCTATGAATCAGTTATGTTGCTGTTGTGACATGGGTGAATTTGGGCTGTATTTTTTCTTGTGGCCATGTTTGTGGAACAACATTATCCCCTTTCCTCACTACTAATGAGGGAAAAACAACCCCCTGTAACTTCCTGTTTTTTGGAAAGAGCTCTTTCTTTGCTTTCTATTAACTCAATGTTTATCTAAAATGCTAGGAAAAGAAACTATCTGGTGACTTCTGTTGCCTACAAACATGTTTTACTAGCAGTTAACTGAAAGTTGATTACCTACTAAGTGTTTTTAATCAGTGGATTTCTTAAATTTCCTTTGTATCCATATACACTTTATTCTTTATGTGATTTTGTCAGAAAAATCTTGTTTTACTTGTTATTTGTTGTCCTTATAGCATCCACAAAGCTGGAAGTATGTGATGTAATTGTGTAATGTAAATTTGTGTGAAGACTCTGTGAAGTAGGTAGCCAAAGCACTCTTATCCCCGTCTCCTGTTTTAACTTCTCTCTTTTTGGAGGGGGGAAGGCAAGGGAGTTGGGGTTAAATGGCTTGCCCTAGGTCACACAGTTAACCTGCTCTGACTTCTAATTGATTCTTGCTAACTAGGTGCGGATCTCTGTTATTTCCATAATGCTAAAGGGCCTAAAATGATGATCTGATCAATGTCCTTTCAGTTTGGTGCTCTGGGGGCAAACTCTAGTCTCGCATCCTAGTTATAGTCTTGCACATGAAACCATAACTCTTTCAAAGTGGGGTCAATTACCATGGGTATTTAAGCTTGTTGGATAAAGAGCTTTTTAAGCCTTAAAGTAGTAGAGAAAGGTAAGTTGTTATATAGTTTATGGAGTACCTGCCTTCACATATATGTTCCCATTTAGTCCTCATGATGACTCTGTGAAGTAGGTAGCCAAAGCACTTATCCCCACTTTATGGATGAGAAAACTGAGGTTCAGATACCAGAAGTCACTTGTCCAAGCTCACATAGCTAGTAAGTGTTATTTGAAACTGATCTTTCTGACTCCAAATCTAGGGCAATTTCCTCTCCCTACATGTGGCCTCCCGATATCAGATGACAATGAAATTAAGTTGATTTAGATCACATGCTTCCAGTTTTGTGGATGCTATAAGGACAACAAAAGAAAAATAGTTTCAACTGCCCACAGTGTAACTTGTTTTATGTCATGACATCAGAAGGAGAAAGGCATGATCTGTGACACATTGCAGCTGAAAGTGAGGATGTTACGGATTAGGTAACAAATGAGCCAATTTGCAAACCCCATTGTTTCAGAGAGGGCTTCCAAAGAAAGGGGCTAGCTGGGTTAAGAGCTCTCTGGGAAATTCTTCCACTTTTCTTCCATCCTCTCTCAGTGTCCCCATGCCAGTGATGCTCAAGACCCAGCTGATGAAGAACAAATCTCCCTCCCGACCTCAGTTCTGCTCCCTCCTTCCCTCACCTCTACCCCAGGCTCTCCTCTCCTTGATTGGCACGCCTCTTCTCCTGGGTCCTCTGAAGTATCTGCTCCATAAGAAACGAACTTCATTTTATAGTATTTTGTATTATTTATATTATATTGGTGTTATATTTTTATTTATGATATTGCACTATATTTATAGTCAACCTTACTTACAACTCTTACTCATTCTATCTCTTGGCACTTACTGATACCCAACTTTCTCCAGATGGCACTGCTTCCCTGGCCACCACTGCTAGTAGCCATACTTTCTATTGTACTCCCTATTCACTCCCAGTGAGCAATGAGAATACTCCTTGCTCCCCATTTCCTCTTCCAGATTCTACCACCATCACTCAGCCACCCCTTCTCCTTTGAGGTTCATATAATCTAATATTATCATCCAATCTGGATCCTGGTAACTGCTAGTTACCAACCCTTAGGATATTCTCTTTCATTTCTCAATGAGTTTAGTACCTTGCCCATTACATCCCTGTCCAACCCAACTATTGCCCATATACTAGGAGACATCAATATACCAGCTGATCTAACCCTAACTTCCTGATTCCTTCATCTACTCAACTCCCACAAAGTATTCTTCACTTCTCCTCTGCTAGATACAAAAATGGCTATGCCCTTGATCTTGCCACCATTCATAGGTGTTCCATTTTTATCTTCAAGAAGTCCAAAGTTCCATTATCTTAATATTTAACCACACTATCTCTTTTTATTCTTTACCACTCCTAAGTTTACTCTAGATTCTCACCATGACCTACAATCTCTCTTCCCCTCAGTACTTTTCCAGACCATCACCCTTACAATAATTATTCTCTTCCCACTTCCAAATTCTGATCTCTCGGCGATGTAGATGAACTCCTCACTAGCTTATGCCTTCAGATCCCTTGCTCCTTCTTTTGCCAATCACAACTTGCTAAACCCTAGACCTAGATGGCTCCCACCACCCACTTCTTTTATTCCTACTCATTTGTTGCTGAATGGAGCTGGAGGAAGTCATAAAACCATACTGATTGGATCCACAACAAATTTGTATTATCTGATTTCAACCGAGCCCTCACTGGATCAAGGCAATCCTAGTCTTCAATAATCAGTTCTCTTTTCTGTTCACCACATTGGCTGTTCCAAGCATTATCTTCTCTCCTCGAGTCTCTCATAGCACTGCCTCTTCTACCATTTCATCTGAGGAACTCACTTTATACTTCACAAAAAAATGAGGCTATTCACCAAGAGGTTCTTCTCATCTCCTTTCCCTCATCATACAACCCCTCTGACCCTGGACATCATTCTCCTCAATCTCTTCCGTCAGTATAGTCTCATAAAGAAATTGTCTTTTTTTCTTGTCAAGGCCAACCCCACTCTACTCAACCCTTAAAAAAGACCTCATTTGACCATAGCATCTCCCTTAGCTATTGGGCCATATTTCCCCTCTACATCTCAGTGAAACTCCTTGAAAATGTCATGTGTAACTGCTTTTACTTTCTCTTACTTTCTCCTAAACCCTCTCCAATCTAGAGTCTAACCTCCTCATTCAACTGAAACTGTACTTTTCAAGTTACCAATTACCTCTTTTTTTTTTATTCTGGAAAACTTTTTATTGTAGGTGGAATGGGACACAGTAAGTTAGATGATTCCAATTTTGTTGGCAACATCTAATGCATCATAGTCTGGAGCAAGACGGACATAGGCCTTCTTCTCTCCATCAGGCTGGATCAGTGTGTTGACCTTGGCTACATCAATGTCATACAGCTTCTTTACGGCCTGCTTGATCTGATGCTTGTTGACCTTGACGTCCACAATGAAGACTCGGGTGTTGTTGTCCTCAATCTCCTTTATAGCAGACTCAGTGGTCAAGGGAAACTTAATGATAGCATAGTGATCAAGCTTGTTTCTCCGAGGGGCACTTTTCTGAGGGTATTTGGGCTGCCTTCGAAGTCTTAGTGTCTTGGGTCGCTGGAAGATGGGGGATGTTCTGATCTTCTTTTTGTGGCTATAGACACCCTTCAGCACTGCCTTCTTGGCCTTCAAGGCCTTGGACTTGGCTTCTGTCTTGGGGGGGACAACGGCTTCCTTCTTCGCCTTCGGCGCCATCTTGGGGGAAAGGGTCTATCAATTACCTCTTAATTGCCAAATTGAAAAATGTCCTCTTGGCCTCACCCACCTGACCTCTCTGCAACAATTGTCACCAACCATCTTACATTACTTATACAAGGCAAAGCATGCATAAGTATGTATGTACATGCAGACACCCTTCATTTGAATATTGGACTTGTCTTCACGCAGTCCAGGATTGCACTTGGTACCTCTCCACCTCCCTTTCAAGTAATATCTTAGGAAGATTCCCTTAGACAAAATATGTCCCTTTGAGTCTATTCTAACACTTCACTCCAGAAATCCATCACTGAATATTTCAATTTCATATTTTTTTTGTTCCAGTTGTATATTTTTATTGATGTTTCCCAGTGCAAAAATTCCATCTTCCAATGGAGATTGTAACTCATCAGTCGTTTATATTCTTAAAGAGTTGCCTGGGGTCCTAAACTGTTAAAGTGATTTTCCTAAAATGTAGGTCTGATCATCTGACCATCTCCCATTTAATAAACTATAGTAGCTTCCTATTGCCTCTGGAAATATAAAACTCCTCTGGTTAGCCTTTGAAGCCTTTCGTGTCCTGTCCCACCCCAACCTTTCCAGGCTTATTACACCTTATTCCTGGACATATACTCTTTGATCCAGCCTCCTTCCTGTTCCTTGAACAAAGCATTCCGATCTCTCAAATCCAGGCTTCCATACCTGACATATTCTCTCTCCTTATCTGCCTCTTGACTTCCCTGGTTTCTTTCAAGTCCCAGCTAAAATCTCACCATAAACCATTAGTTCTTCCTGATGCCTCTTAATTCCCTCTGGAGATGATCTCCTCTTTATCCTATCTATAGCTTGGTACACACTTGTTTGCATTCTGTCTCTCCCAGTAGACCACAAGTTTCTTGAGAGCAGGACTATCTTTTACCCTTCTTTATATCTGAAGTGCTTAGCACGATGCCTGGCACACAGTAGGTACTTAACTGATGGACTGACGTACCCAAGGATTAAACAGCCAATATGTGTCAGAGGGAAGACCTGAACCCAGGGCTTTCTGACCCCACTGTGCTATGTTGTTTCTTATTTTACCATCAATTTCCTAAAATCCTGCTTTTGTCAGCTTTTCCCCAAGTGGACATTAATGCCTAGATTGTTACGGTGCTTGTTTGACTCTATCCTTTCCATATACTTAGTGGGAAAAGGCTGATACTTAGACCTTTCCAGTTAGTACCCTTCCTCCTCCACTGAAAAATTACTCTGTATTTATTTGCTTTGTATATATTTTGTCTGCTAGAGAAGGAAGTGGCAAACTACTCCAGTGTCTCTGCCAAGAAAACCCCAAATGTGGTCATGAAGAGTCAGATGCGACTTAACAGCATTATGTGGCAAGATGGGGTGATCTCCTTCCCCACCCTGTCCTAATTCTGCTCTCCCATCTTTTGAGACAACCTCCACAGCAGTAGTTGTGTATTGAGGTCTAGGAGTCTCTTGTCTTCTCGCTCTGGAGTAGTGTCCTTCCACCAATTTAGGGCACATTTTGCCCATCACCAAAATGGTTCACCTAGATGTGACCACTGTGCATACTACAGCTTCTTGGAGCCACAGGTAAGAGTTGGGTGAATCAAGAGGACAGCAAAAGTAGAAAGCAGACCTGAAAAGTGCTCAGCAGCCCTCGCACCAGAGGTACTAGTCTTTCCTGAAGACACCCTACGCCCTGGGCTTAGATTAAGGGGGGGCCAGATGTTGCAAACATAAAATGAACCAAAGAAGCCAGATACTTAAAAAATTCTAGTCACATATGATTCTTCCCCCAATTGCAATTATAAGCACTAAAGAATGAAATTCTGATTCTTTATGTTTGTTTTGAATATATGAAATATTTCCTAACGAGTCTCAAATTTTTATTTGTGACCTAATTACACATATCCTGGAGAAAAAAAAAATCTGTAATTTCAAAGTTATATCCTCACTTGTTTTCAATGTTTTTGCCTCCTTTTACTTTTTAATGCCAATGTTGAAAAAGCTGGTAAAATAGACAAAATTTGGAAGGAAAAAATGATGCCACTTCTGCCTGAAAGGCCATATTGCCCATGGCATCAGCAGACCCTGGGGGATCAGAGGAAAGAAAACTGACTCTCATCCTTAGTACATTCAGGAAGTAATGTCTTTTGGTAGATGTTTAGAGAATCAAGAGCTTGTTTCAGAAACATGCTTCATGCGGATCATTTCATGTGTACGATTTCTTTTAGAACCATAAATGTTGATGTCATGTTCTCAGCGATGTAAACACTTTCCACTATATGCACATCAGACCTGCAATTATCTGTGACACACTCTATTCTTAACTCTTCCCTGTTCATCTCCTCATTTGTCCAGTGGAGGGGGCAGGAGAGAGAGCAAGATCAGAAAGTAAATGCGTAACTTTTTCCTTCTAGTGGATGCACTAGGTCAGAGACAGAAAGACTTGGGCAAGGACTGTCTGATTTTGATTATTCACCTAACTAGCTCCCCAGAGGGTTATCTAGGAGATTAGCTAGATATTTAAATAGGAGACTAAAAAAAATAGGAAATGAACTATCTCTCTATGTATAAGTCCTACTGTTTCTTTCTCTACTCCATCCCTTTCCTGTGCAAATAATTCTAAGGTGAATGGGTGAATAAGAACAAATTGTTCTAAGGACCATGAAACAGGCTCTACAGAGTACTTAGACCTTGGTTGGACATTGAGTTCATCCACTTCATCCTGAGCCATCAGCAGTCATCTTGACTTTGTCTTGCCCATGGAGTGTAATGTTGCTGGAAGAGAGAATGAGACTGATGTCTTTGTGCAACTCTGTCTCAGTCAAATCAAAAGACATCACCCATACCATTCTCCCCCCAAATGTTCATATGGACTATTTGTATACAGCCCATGGTAGGGCATTTGGAGCTCATATTGGTCTGAACAGCCAGTCAGACACACTGTACCTTGACTCCAGCATAGTGATGTCATTTGGTCCTCTTTGAGAATGAAGGACAAGTTACCAACCAACCAAATAATTCTAAATCTTCCTTACCTCTCTTTTCCTAATTTTATGATTTTAAAATATTGTTATTGTAATAGTAGTATTAATTTACTGCAAATGCATAGCATTTCAGCTACATCGTATATTAAACAGGTTCTCATGGGCTTTTGTGGGAACCTAATCACCATTTGTTGATTGGTTTCTATGTTCCTAATTCCAAGCAACCAACTTAGAAATGAAATTTGGGACCATAATACAGCCATAAATTTATCAATCTCAGTAAAAACTTTGAAATTTACATTCTCTAGGCAATATTAAAGGAATAATTACAAATCAGTATTGTATTTATCAACCTGTATATAATAGTTTATGTTTACATGATTGAATAAAGCCCTAAATCTCATTAATTTGGCACCAAAAAAGCCTACCACCTTTAAATATATAATATTATAGTGTATATGGATATTAGTGAAAAATCCTTTATCTGGTATGAAATAAAGTAGAAAAAAAAAGAAATCTTATTTATTATTGCCTATGGTTGCAAAAACAAAGCATGATTTTAATGTTTTTAAACACCAGTTTCCTAAATATCCACAAGGGGGCACTGCTTCCCTATAAAAAAGGGCAGTGGAATTCACTCCAAGAGCCCAACACTTTCCAGAACGTAAAAATTCATGCAAGTAATAAGTGTTTATTGATTGGTTAATTGATAGTGAAATAGAAAGGAGGTTGAAATTTTGTTATTAATAGAGAATATTTGTTTAGTTAAATGCCTATTGAACATCTCTGGATGTCCCATAGATATCTTAATCCCACCATGTCCAAAACTGAATGCCCCCAAGTGCTCTTATCTTCCTCATTTCCTTACAGAGTTGGGAGATGGAATGTCTTGAGTGAGAAACAGCCAAGAGGCCAGGTACCACCATCTTCCCAGTCGCCCAGGCTTCCTAACTAGGTGTTGTTCTCCACTCCTCACTCTTTCCTTCTAAGCTTATATCTAATACACTGCTTTTATGCCTAATATCCATTCCTTCTATCTATTATGCTGCCACATCTTATTGATTTTATCTTCACAATATCTCTTGCATATACTTTTTACTCCTCTGGCACCATTGTGTATGTCCTCATCCCCTCATGCTTGGACTATTATAATAGCCTGCTGGTTGGTCTCCTTGCCTCAAGTCTCCTCTTCCTGTGGTTTACCCTCTACTCAACTGTCAGATTGATTGTCCCAAAGTGTCCCTGCTCTCCTCCAATTCAATAAATTCTGTGGCTCCCTATTAGTTCTAAGATCACATATGAAGTCTTCTGTTTGGTTTTAAAAGCCCTTCACAATCTGACTCCTTCCTATCTTTCGTGTCTTCTTGTACCTTACTCCTCTCAATGTACTCTGTGATACAATGACATTGGTCTCCTTGTGTTTCCTCACAAAGAAATTCCTTTCCCCAACTCTCTATTTTCAATGGCTATCCCCTGTGCCTGGATTGTTCTCACTCCTCATATCTGCCTTTTGGCTTCTTTTAAGTCTCAGCTAAAATCCCGCCTTGTGCAAGAAGCATTGACTAGCCTTCCCCTTTGCCCTCCATGCTAGAGATTATCTCTAATTTACACTTTATAAACCGCATCTGTGCAGAGTTGTTTACTGTTGTCTCCTCTTTAGAGGAGCTCCTTGAGGACAGAGAGTAATGTTGGCCTCTCTTTGTGTCTCCTGTGCTTGGCACAGAAGAAGCACTTAATTAATGCTTCTTGGGGCAGCCAGCTGGTGCAGTAGAGTGCTGGATCTGGAGTTGGGAAGTCTAGCCTCAGACTCCTGGGCTATGTGACCCTGGGCAAGTCACTTAACCCTGTTTGCTTCAGTTTCCTCATCTGTAAAATGAGTTGGAGAAGGAAATGTCAAACCACTCTAGTATCTTTGATAAGAAAACCTCAAAAAAGGATTATGAAGAGTTGGACACAACTGAAATGGCTGAACAACAACAAATGCTTCTTGACCTGAAATAAATATTTTTGGGACAGCAAGAATAACAACAATAAATAAAAGCTAGTATTTCTAAAGCCCTTTAAGGTTTGCAAAGTGCTTTACAAATATGATTTCATTTTACCCTCACAATGATCCTGGGAAGTAGGTGCTATTATTATTCCTATTCTACAGAGGAAGAGACTGAGTCTGAGGGAGGTTAAGTGACTTTCCCAGGGTCATACAACAAGTCAGTGTCTGAGGCTGAAAAATCAAAGAAACGAAGATGATGACTTTATAAGAAGCAGTAAAATTTAGTTGTCTTAGCATTTTGGTCAATAACTAAATTTTGCAGAAAAACAATCAGGTTATACCTTACGTCCTTGATTTCTCCCTGAGTCACACCCTACAAGAGTCAGTATGACGGCATGGATAGATGCAGAATAACTGAGCATAACTGATCAAGGAGAAAGAATATCATAGAATATACAATACATAACTTTAATCATATAGAATTTGAAAATTTTTGGACAAACGAAACAAATGTAGGTTAAAAGTAGAAGGGAAACAGGTAATCAGCGAAAACAAATCTTTGTACCAAGTTTCTCTGAGGAAGGTCTTATTTCCAAATTATATGAGCAATGGATTCAAATTTATAAGACTTAGTGTCTCTCCCCAGTTGTTACACGATCAAAGGATATGAAAAGACAGTATTCAAAGGAAGGAATTCAAATTGTCACAAACATGTTAAAGAATGTTCCAACTCACTGATGGTTGGAGAGATGCAAATTAAAGAAACTCAGAGGTTCCACTTCACACGTCTCAGAATGTCATAATTTTTTTTTTTAAAAAGGAAAGTGACCATTGTTGGAGGGGCTGGCAAAAAAGCAGGCAAATAAATGCACTATTGGTGGATCTTTGAACTGGTCTAACCATTCTGCAAAGCAATTTGGAATTATACCTCAAAAATGACTAAACTATACTTATTTTTTGAATCAGTAATATCCTTACAAGGAGTATGCCCCAAATAGAGTAAAGAAAGAGCTATAGGCTTCTGGCCTCGTCTCAGGGCTGGTGGCAGCAATGCTGGAACAGGCGGTGGAGACCCAAGAAAATGTCTGGTAATGAGGATTGGTTTCAGAGTTTCCAGATTCCTAGCTTTGCTCAGATGTTGAAAAAGAACTTGCCGGTTGAACCTTCTTCAACAACAATGAATCCTCCTCCAGGATATTCAGCATCAGAGGATCACAATGTGTTGAATTTACTTTCTGAGATTACAGAGATCACAGAAGCAATGTTTTCCAAAATAGTCCTGCCTAATCGAAATACTGCCCATCATCCAAAGAAGATTCCCAAGGAATTCATGAAGTACAAACGTGGAGAGATCCATCCAATGTCAGCCTTCCATCAGTTTGCACAGAAGCAGCATGTGCAACTTGACCTTAAGGAAACTATCACAACAGGTGATGTTATGCGTCCTTATTTTGCCTTTTGTGCTGTGGTGGATGGTGTGCAATGTAAAACTGGCCTGGGACGGAATAAAAAGCAGTCTCGATTCAATGCAGCCAAGCTGGCCCTTGATGAGCTTTTGCAGTTGGATGATCCTGAACCGAGGAATGTAGAAATCTCAGCTCTCTAGGCTTGACCATTTTGGCCTCCAGTCCCTCAAGAAACCTAGACAGAGCTCCCAAAACAATGATGTTTTCTCTTTCCTGAATGATTCCCCATGATGATCCATATTGACCTGATTTTCCAGAATGGTAAAGTTGTGAGTTATGAGAAACAATGATGGAAAGTCAGAAACTACAGAAAAGCAACCAGAAAACTTTGGCTGTAAGATGCACCAAAAACCGTGGGAAAAAAGCTTTAGGTACCTGCAAGCTGTTGTCCCACCAAAGACTTGTTGCAATAAATGAACATACACTTGTTTTACTATTTTTTCATGTGTATGTAGATCTTTTATGATTAATAAAATGCAAACAATAAAAAGAAGAAAAAAAGAAAGAGCTATAGGACCCACATGTGCAAAAATATTTATAGCAATTCTTTTTGAAGTAATGAAGAACTGGAAACTAAGCAAACTGCATCAATTGGGCAGTGGTTGAAATGATGGTATATGAATATACTGGAATATTATTAAGTCATAAGGAATGATCAAAGCTGTGTTCAGAAAGACTTGGGAAGACGCATGAACAGATGCATAGCAAAGTAAGCAGAACCAGGAGAATAACTTTTACAATAACAACATTGAAAAGACAAACGACTTAGAAAAACTTAAAAACTATGATCAATTCAAGGATCAGCCACAGTTTCAGAGTGCACATGGTGATGTGTACTACCTGCTTTCTTAAAGAGGCGATGGATCGAGGACGTTGCTGTTGTTTGGTTATTTCAGTCAGGTTCAACTCTTTGTGACCCCATCTGGGACTTTCTTGGTGAAGATACTGACTTTGTTTGCCACTTTCTTCTCCAGTTCATTTAACAGATGAGGAAGTGAGGCAAGCAGGGTTAAGTGACTTGCCACACCCGTAAGTGCCCTCATTGCGGCATTCTATTGTTTTTCCTATTTCTTGATTGATAAATATAGCCTGGGATACTCTTGCATCATTGTGTCTGCCTTTTTTGAATCCCTATTGTTGAAGTTTAGGGGGCCTGGGGCCCCGAAATAGTGACATGTGGGTCCTGCCCGAATGACTTCAATCCAAGTCTTTTTTCAGTCAAAAACAAGGTTTATTAAAACATCAATAGAAGGTGGGTGCAATTCTAAAAATCCATCATATTGCCCAGACTCTTAAGGAATCTAAGCATTGGCTAGACTCTGAAGGAATCTGAGCATTTGTTTGACTAATGCAAGCGGGCCAGATTGAATCTGAGCATCTTAATGGAGGCCAAGATGGATCTTATATACAGAAATACTGATGGAGGGATCTAGGAGTGGCCAAGTAGTACAGGGTCACTGGAAGAAGGGGTCTAGGAAGGAACTGCATGGTAGTGGCCAGTAGACTGGGGTGATTTGGAGGTAACAGAGAAGGATTGGGAATACCAGGGACCTGGACCATGTGACTGAGGGAAAATGAGGTCTAGGTAGGATCGAGGGTGGGAATTAGTGTGATTGGGTGATCCAGAGATAGCAGAGAATTGGGAGATTGGGCATTGGCCACAATGAGAGGATTATTGGAATGGGTAGATGCCTCAAGTGAACACCAGATACTTGACCATGTGGGAAAGTTCAAGGAGAATTGGGAGGGGTGTTTCCAGAACCTGTACCCCATCATCATGAGCCCATGCAAATTCAGAGGACAAGCAAGAGGGAAGGGGGATGATATGGCTGAAAAATTCCCAGGTCTAGACTCAGAAAACCTCTGTTCAGATCTGTCCTTTCTTACAAACTACCTGCGTGGACTTGAGCGAGTCATCTAAACTTCCTTAGCCTCAGTTTCCTTTTCCATAAAATGGAAAGGTTGACCCTCAAAAGGATCTTTGCATTCCTTTCCAGCTCTTGATCCATCATACTAAGACAGATGAGACCCTCAAATCACTGTATCATAAAAGACCTGTCCAGGATAGAGTGGATACTAATTCCTCATTTATAAAAGGATGAAGTAAAATGTGTGTACTGTGAGACTTCAGCAAAAGCTGAAAGTCTGTAGAGGTTAAAGGTAGAGACCTTGAATGGTAAAGGTTTTAGATTCAAAATAGACATTCCCCAACCTAGAAATAGTACAAGGCTTAGATTCCGTAATTGCCAATAAAAAGACCTGTAAGACAAATATGTCTGCAAAGTACAGACTGCATTCACACAGATGTTCCTAGATATTCATCTATGTAAGATTCCTGAAGACATAGAAGAGGAGAAAAAAAAATACTGATCACCTTAAGGGAACATGATATTCTTGACAGAAGAAAGGCACTTTTGAAGGAGGAAGTATTTGTCAAAAAGGAGAAGCAAATACTCTCCCATCCCTTGCCAGGAAGTGATAAACAACTCAAAAGAAGAGCCAGAGACTTCTGTTAATCCTAAGTTAAGGGTCATTGCCCTGACTGAGTTTTGTAGCACTCCAGATGGAAAGAACACAGTGCCCAGTCAGTGACTAAAAATAGAAAGAGACTGCAGATACCCACTGGAGACTGAAACTGATGGATTGACAGGAAAGGATCTGAGAAGGGCCTGAGAAGGGCCCAGGGGCAGAAACCTGCCCAACCTAACCTGGCAGTAGCTACCTAGTAGCTCAATATCCTGCCTAGCCCATTTTAGGAATTTCAGAACCTGGTAAGGAGACAGCAGAATCATTAAATAATCTGCTCAGCTCAGGCCAGCCCAGGAGCAGACTGACTCAGCAGAGCCACTGTAGACACCATGCTCTGAAAGGAGCCAGCCTATATGAATAGAGAAGTAAACTTCATGAAGAACCTCAGAAGAGAGAAAAGACATTGAACTCTACAGGTCCCAGAGTTATGAGTTGCCTTGGCTACATGCATCTCCTGTATGTGTTGTTGACTACTATTACACTTTGAGTTTCTGCCTACTCTTTTCCCTTCCTGCATTCAAGGTGCATTTTTGGTAAACCGTGCTCCCAGTATTGCAGGAAGAGAGAATGACTTGTCATTACTATTATTGTTATGTTGCTTGAATAAATCCATTTACAAAAGATATGTTTCTTGGTTAGTTATTAAGAGAAAACACACTGGTGGGGGCTCGTGAGCTAGTCTTTCAGAGGATAGCTGCCCACAAAATTACCTCTAGAATCCTGCAAAGTAGTAAAGAAAATAGAAAGTAGGAAGTAATAACAACTATCTCTCTAGGGGCCCAATCAGCCAATGGCAGTGTAAGTGGGACAAATGAGCCTTGAGGGATATCACAAAGATAAAAGGAATATGACTTTAAGTTATGGCCCTTTAGGGGACTTCTAGGTGGAGTTGTGATACCATAGCAGGAGGAAAGGATATCTACTAGGAGATCTGTTCACTGACTAAATTTAAGGGAAAAAATATTGCACTATAATTAGCTCTTGTCCATAGCCTACCGTTACCTATGAGATGCCTTGAACCCTGTTTAGTGATTGGACTGGGTCAACTGGCAAGCTTTTTTGCTTCCCCACTTACCTTTGTCACTGCTTTTTGTCCTTCTGCTTTTCCTACACCATGTGTTCCATAGGAATTTAAGAGGGGATATTTCCTTTCACAGAATATTGGTTAAGAGATAAAGGAAGAACGAGTTGAGATAGTGATGTTTGTCTCAGTGGGAAAAAGGAGAAAATATCTACTTTAATTTCCTTTATATAAAACTACAATTATCTTTATTTTGCTTATTGTATAGTCTTGGACAGAATTGCCCGGATCCCTGAGAGACTATGTAGCTTGCCCATGTTCATGCAGCCAGTATATGTCAGAGCCAGGAATTAAACCTGGCTCAGAGGCTAGTTTTCTATTTTTTCCTTTTATGGTGTTACATGCAAGAATTAATTAAAAATAGTATTTAATATAGAAGTATGAGATAAATGGGAAGTAAATAATGACATTCTGAATAATGAATAAGAAAAGAACACATCAAAGAAAGAATGAACAACTATATGAAAGAGAATAATGTTGAAACAATATGCTAAACTTTTAGTGATATAGCAAAAGCCATTCTTAGTGAGAAATTTATTTCTTTGAAAAGAAACTTTAGGACTTCCAAGAGCTAACATGATGGAGTAAGCAGGAAATCACCTAAACTCTTACATATTCACCTCTAGACAACTATTAAATAGCGCCTCCAAATGCATTCTGGAAGGACAACAAAAAGACAGGGTGAAACAATTTTCTAACCTAAGACAACTTGAGAGGTCAGCAGGAAAGGTTTGTTGCACTTCAGTAAAAGGGGAGCACAGCACAGGGTAGGCAGTGTTGGTAAGCCAGCAGCATGCCCTGCCTCAACAAGCCAGTGGGAAGCCCTGAGCCCCAGTGCAGGTCAATGACCAAAGTACCGCAGTCCCCTTACAGCAGCTGACAAATCACTAACCTCCACTCCCATGAAGCCCTACCACCCCTTGCACCACCCCATGGCCTCAGCACAGCACTAGGTGAACCACCAACCAGACTCCTATAACACTGCACAGCCCCATCAACTCCCCCATCTCAGCACAGCACCAGGCAAATGACATATGCCAGGTCTCCTGTGGGGCTCAGTACAACAGAAGGTGAGCTGCCAAATATTTGAGGCACCATGGCAGCACCAGCCACCCCCACCCCCACCTCAGAGCAGCATCAAGTGAACTGCCAGACCTCTTTCTCAACTCTTTCACTCTTTCTCTTACCTCCCCCCTTTCCTCCCCTCCCACATCCCCCTCCCCTCCTCTCCTGTCTTAAATCGGAGAGAAGTGAGGCAGTAGCAACACAAAGTCCTTGGGAATCATGATGGAGTATAACATAGTTGGGCACCATATGCCTAATTTCAAGTGTCCCTCTGTTTCTTTATTGAATTCAAGTATCCAAGCTGTCTCTTTATTGGATATATGTCTTTGTTCCTAATCCTAGTCTTCAAAAAAGTCCTTGTTCTGATACTTTCTGATAAAGAATTCTTCTGGAGAAATTGGATTCTGTGGATAAGTTTTTGAGAAGTCACTTCTTAGAGAGAATCTGGCTGTGCTATGATTCAAAGAGTGAGGCCCACAAGATATATAGGAAACACAGGAATCTGACCACTGTTGCTGACATCATTCAATGATATAGGGATAGGAGGGCACATCATCATGTCTAGCCCTGCTCCATCCAGATCATAAAAGTGGGAAAAAAATGCTGCAACAATTAGTGTTTGCTTGCGGTCAAACAGTTATACTGCTCCAAGATCAAGTTTCCTATGCCCCACAGAGTTTTGTGTGACAAGCATAGACCATGTTGCACAGCCAAGAGGATTGATACATTCTGCTAAATTCAGAGAAAGGACATATATTTTACTTGATTTGCTTAAATAAAATTTTCATTTTGAAAAATAGAATGATAGCACTATGTCATCATTGGTTCTTATTACTTGAATAAATTTACCTTCCTAGGTTTCTCTTGATTTTTTTGTTTGCATTTCAACGTTTTTACTCTTCTCTGGCAATTTATCTATCTGAAATACTTGAAGGTACTCTTTCACTACAAGTCCATTTTATCCCCTGCAGGGTTATTCTCAGATTTTTAAGGTAAGTTGTTTTTGGTAAGCCTGTATCTATTAATTTTTGGAATATTGCATTCCAATATCTCCTCTCTTTTAGTGTAGACATTGCTTGGTTTTATGTGATTCTTACTGTGGAATTTGTTGAGAAAAGAACTGATGTATCAAAGGACACTCTCGACTGAACTAGAAGAGAATTGAATGAGGTTGCAATGGGCTGGGGAGAAACAAGGCTGTTTGGAATAGTATCAATGAACCTTTGGTTTAGACTTGGAAGGCACATTTAGAGGTCATCTAGTCCAACCCCTTCATTTTACAGATGGAGAAGTTAAGGTCAGAGTGATGAAGTGAATTGCCTCTGGTCACAGAGGTAGTAAGGAGTGAATCTGGATTATTTTGACTTTGATCCTCTTCCTCCAAAGTCCGTATCATTTTCATTCTTCTGGGAGATAATATGAGAATGACCACAGCTAATATGATCTCCCCAGTCTTGATCTCATGTCTTGTAATTTTAAACCCAATATCTGTTCTATTGTGATATACTGTATATCAAGGAGGAGGGGGGAAGAAATGTAGTTTGGAGGGATGAATCCTATTCCCTTCCTTTCCATTCTATTGCATTCTATTCTCTTTCCATTCCATTCTGTTCTATTCTATCCTATCTCATTGCATTATTCCATTTTATTCTATTCCCATTCTATTCAATTTCATTTCATTCCATTCTATTTCATTTCATTATTCCATTTTATTCTATTTCCATTCTATTCTTTTTCATTCCATTATTTTCTATTCCATTCCATTTTATTTTTTTCTGTTCTATTCCATTCCATTCCATTCCAAACTACTCCATTCTGTTCTGTTCCATGGTATTCCATTAAATTCTATTCTGTTTCTTTTCATTTCATCCTATTTTATTCCATTCTGTTTGATTTAATTTGATTCTGTTCTGTTCTATTCTATTCTATTCCACTCCATTGCATTGCATTACATTCCATTGTTCTATTCTATTACATTTCATTCTATTTCCATTCTATCCTTTTTCATTCCATTCTATTCTATTTGATTTCATTCTATTTCCATTCCATCGCATCCCATCCCATTCCATCCCATCCTGTCCCATCCCATTCCATGGCATTGCTTTGCATTGCATTGCATCTCATCCCATTCCATCCCATCCCATTCCATCCCCTTCTATCCCATTCCATTCCATTCCATTCCATTCTGTTCTGTTCTATTTTGTTCTGTTCTATTCTATTCTATTAATTCTATTCCATTCAGTTCCATTCCATTCTATTTCACTCCATTTTATTCCATTCTATTTCATTCCATTCTGCTCTATCCTGTTCTATGTCATTCTGTTCCACTCCATTGCATTCCATTTAATTCTATTCTATTCCATTTTATTCTATTTCCATTCCATTCTATTTCTATTCTTTTCTATTCCATTTGGTTTCCATTTCATTCCATTCCACTCCACTCCACTCCACTCCATTCCATTCCATTCCATTCCATTCCATTCCATTCCATTCCATTCCATTCCATTCCGTTTCATTCTATTTCTATTCTATCCCATTCCATCCCCTTCTATTCTATCCCATCCCATTCTATTATATTCTGTTCTTTTCTGTTTTATTGTATTCTAATTTTGAACCCCTACCCTATGGGGACTACAAAGATGAATGAGTTGCAGCCCTTGCTTTTCAGAAGCTCTAAGTCTAGGAGGAGGATGTAACATCCTTACATGCATGTACACATACACATATACAGACTATTCTATAAAGGATAGTGTGGTGAGTGTGGCAAAGGGGCAGAAAATGCTATGTTCTTTGGGAAGCAGCAGATAGACTTTGGATTTGAAATCCAGGATCTGGGTTTAAGGTCTTCCTCTGACTTTTCCTGTGTGATCCAAGGCACTCATACTATCTCTCTAAGCTTCAATTTCCCCTGCTGTAAAATGGAGTTCACTGCTTATGCTGCTTACCTCAATCAGTTGCTTTAAGGAAAATGCTTTTAAGACATAAAGTGCTACAGAAATGTAGTCTATTGTTACTTGAACTTAGAGGAGGAAGAAGTGCTCCCAGCTTGCAGAACTGGCCAGACAGGCAGAGGTTTGGGATGCACTTCCTCATCCCTGTTCATTCTGGGACGTGAAGCCATTGATTAAAACAACAACATTGACAACAATTTCAAAAGGAAGAGGAAATTTACTCTTCTATAAAAGTGCACCAGAAAAATGAGAAATTCAAAGTCAAGTCTTCATTTAATGATAGACATCTCCAGGTTCTTATCACTTCTCCTTCTCCTAATTGATCTTCCTGCTCTCCCTTCTCATCTTCTAGCCTCATTCTTCACACAGTTGCCAAAACAACTTTTTAAAAGCATACATATGACAATGTCACTCCCTTGATCAAGAAGCTTGTGGGAGCTCTCTATTGCTTCTAGGATAAAATACAGCTTAGCATGCATAGCCCTGCGTAGTCTGGCTCCAGCCTATCTTTTTAGGCTTACATCTTTTATATTCCAGTACAAGTGGTCTGCTAGCTGTTTTCCAAACTCTGCACTAAATCTTCTGCATCTGTGCCTTTGTAAAGGCTGTCCTCCAGGTCCAAAATACACTCCTTATTTATCTCTACCTCCTAGAAACCTTTCTTTATTCCCCTACTTGCTAGTGACATCTTACTAAAGTCACTTTGTATTGATTTTCTGTGTATACCCATTTATGTATATATTGCACCCCTTGGCTAGATGATAAGCTCCTTGAGGGCGGGTACTATTTTCACTTTTGTCTTTGTGTCTCAAAATCCTAGCAAGTATCTGGTACATAGTAGGCACTTAATATTTCCCCTTAGGCTTAACTCAATTCTTAGCTCCTACAGGAAGAATTTTCTGATCCCCTTAGATGTTATTGTTCATTCTATCCTCAGAATATTCTTTCATCTATCAAGCTATGAAAATCTCTTATTTCCCAAGAGAATGGAAGCTTATTGAGGGCAGGATTGTTTTAAATTTTGTCTTTGCATCCTTAGTAATCAACACAGTACTTGGTAATAGTAATAGGTACTTTCTAAACGTTTGTTCATGCATTTATTGAAGACATGGATGATACCTAATGAGGAAAAATTGGAGATTCCTCAAGAAAAGAAAATCAAAATATCAGGAGTGAAGTACTGAGGAGAGCTTGTTGTTTAGTCACTTTTCAGTTATGTCTGACTCTTTGTGACCCTTTTTCAGGGTTTTCTTGGCAAAGATACTGGAGTAGCTTGCCATTTTCTTTTCCAATTCATGTTACAGATGAGGAATCTGAGGTAAACAGAATTAAGTGACTTGCCCAGGGTCACACAGCTAATTTCAGAGGCCAAATCTGAATTCGTGTCTTCCTGACTCCAGGCTTGGCACTCTATCCACTGTACCACCTAGCTGCCCTGAAGCAGGCTTGGGGAAATGAACTATTCTCTCCTGTTTTTCCTGTGACTACATAGTTATACTCAATAGTTGACAATCTGTATCTTCACAGAGAAGATGATTTGGTCACCAATTCAGTGAAATTATAGGCCAATGTATTAATTTTTTAAAATAAATTTTTTATAACTTTTATTTTTACATTGTTTAAATTTCTTCCATTATCCCTTCTCTCTTCCAGAAAGCATTCCCATATAATAAAGAATTTTTTAAAGAAAAAAAGACAGAGAGAAAAAGTATTCAAAACCAATTGTTAAAATGAAAATATATGAAGTGTCCACACCCATCGGTCTCCCACTTCTGTACAGGAGTAGGGCGGTGGTGGCAGGTCTTCTTATATCTCTTTTTAGGGGACAAGATTTTTCTTTGTAATTCTACAACATTCACTTTCAATTGTTTTGTGGAAATTTTTTTCATAATATTGTTGTAATCACTGCCTGTATTGTTTTCTTGGCTCTACTTACTTCAATCTCCATCATTCCATGCTTCTCAATAGTTACGACAGCCATTATTTCTCACAAGAGAGTACTGATGTGTTAGAGGCTGGAGTAATCATTCAGGATGAAGAGATTCTTGGGGCATAATAGAGGTGTCCAGAAGAGTGCAGTGTAGTGCCAGAAACAAGATATATTTTCAGACTCTAAATCCAGTTTTCTTTCCACTATGACACACTTTCACTCCAATGATAAAATAGACATTCTGTGCCAGTATTTTAATAATTATTTTAGTTACAAATTTTAAAATAATACTTCTGGATCTTGCTCAATGATTCAGTGTACTTGTTTTTCTCCATATGAATGTAATTTATATAGGACTATACTGATCTAATCATCTAATTACGTAGTAATTTTATCCTATAATAACTTAATTTAAAAAATCACTTTAGTATGCCTGGCTGTGGTGTAGTGGATTGGGAGTAGGAAAGACCTGGATTCAAAACCTATTGTAGATTTGCTGTATCACCTTGAGAAAGTCACTTTAAGCTCTCTTTGCCTCACTTTCCTGATTTGTAGAATCAGGGAGTTGGACTAGATGGATCTTTAAGGTCCCTTTGATCTCCAGGGTTGTGAATCTGCAATTGAAATTGAGAGAAATGATCATTAAATAACTAATTGTTAATATTGAGGGAAACCCAGAACTTTTCCCTTTCATTTTTGATAACTAGCAATTTGGTTTTTTCTTTCCTTTTTGAAAATCAATTTAACCAATGGGTTATCTATTTTATTGTTTTTTTCCCCGCAAAACCAGCCTCTAATTCTATTTATTAGTTAAATGGTTTTCCTACTTTTAATTTAATTAATCTCTCCTTTGATTTTCAGGATTTTCAATTTGGTGTTTAATTGGGAATTTTAAATTTATTATTTAGTATTTTTTTTTAGTTGCATGACCAATTCATTGATCTGCTTTTTCTCTGTTTCATTGATTTTTCATTTATTTATTCATTCATTCATTCATTTATCTATCTATCTATCATTTATCTATCTATCTATCCATCTATCTATTCATTCATTCATTTATTTATTTTTGCTTTTTGGAGGGCAATTGGGCATTAAGTGACTTGTCCGAAGTCAGAGGGCTAGTAAGTGTGTCAAGCGTCTGAGGCTGGATTTGAACTCAGGTCCTCCTGACTCCAGGGCTGGTGCTGTATTCACTGTGCCACCTAGCCACCCCCAATTTATTTTATTGATCTTATGTATTTTATTTAATTGATCATTTATTTTAATTGATCTAATTAGAAATATGATTTTTTCCCTTAAGTATAACTTTAGCTGCATCCCACAAATTTTGGTATATTGTCTTGTTGTCATTTTCTTTAATGCAATTATCAATTGTTTCTATGATTTGTTCTTTGATGCTTGTTTTTTAGGATTAGAGTAACTGATTTCCAGTTAATTTTTAATCATTTTCATCGTCCATTATTGGATTATTTTTTTATTGTATTATGATCCAAAAAGGATAAGTTTACTATTTCTGCTTTTCTGCAGTTGGTTGTGAGGTTTTTATGTCCTAATACATGACTGATTTTTATGTACGTGGCATATACCACTGAGGAAAAGGTATATTCCTTTCTATTCCCATTCAAATTTTCTCCAGTGACCTATCATATTTAATTTTTCAGAATTTTATTCACCTCCTTTACTTCTTTCTTGTTTATTCTTTGGTCAGATTTATCTAGTTCTGAGAGGGGAAAGTTGAGGTCTCCCACTAGTATAGTTTTATTATCAATTTCCTCCTGTAGTTCATTCAACTTCCTCAAAAATTTGGATGCTATACCATTTCATGCATATATGCTAGGTATTGATGTGACCGCATTGTTTATGGTACCTTTCAGCAAGTTATAGTTTCCTTTTTTATCTCTTTTAATAAAATTTATTTTTGCTTTTGCATTGTCTGAGATCATGATTGCTACCCCTGCTTCCTTGCTTCAGCCGAAGCATAACAGATTTTGCTCAAGTCCCTTACCTTTACCCTGCATGTATCTTTCTACTTTAAATGTGTTTCTTGTAAACAACATATTGTAGGATTCTGGTTTTTAATCAATTCTGCTACCCCCTTCTGGTATATGGGTGAGCTCACCCCATTCACATTTATAGTTATGACAACTAATTGTGTGCTTCCCTCCATGCTATTTTTTGTTTGTTTGCTTCTCTCTCTTACCCCCCTCCCCTTTTCCTCCTCACAAATGTTTTACTTCTGATAACCACCTTGTCTGATATAGTCTTCCTTTTATCAGTTTCCCTTCTTTTATCCCTGTCCCTTTTTATTTACTTATAGGGCAAGATAGATTTCTATATTCAATTGAGTGTGTGTATTATTCCCTCTTTGAGCCAATTATGATAAGAGTAAGATTTAGGCTTTGCTTGCCACCTACCTCTCCATCTTCTCCTTCCTTATAATAGCTTTTCCATGCCTCTTTCATGTGCTATAGTTTACCCCATTCAACCTCTCCCCTCCCTCTAGTACAACTTTTCTCCCTCCTTTATTTTCCTTTTTTGGGTATCATCCCATCAAAGTCACCTTATATACACACTCTCTGTCTACATATATTCCTTCTAATTGCTTGTCTAGTAACAAAACTGTTAAGAGTTGCAAATATTATCTTGCCATATAGAAATATAAACAGTTTAACCTTATTGAATTTCATATATTTTCTCTTTCTTATTTTTTTTTTAACCTTATGTTTCCCTTCTGTTTTGTATTTGGAGGTTAAATTTTTTATTCACTTCTTGTCTTTTAATTAGAAATGCTTGAAAGTTATCTATTTTGTTAAATGTCAATTTTTGGTGCCCCCCCCCCCCAATATTATATTAAATTTTTCTGGCTAGGTGATTCTTGGTTATAATGCTAAGCCCTTTGCTTTTGGCATATCATATTCTAAGCTCTCTGGTTTTTCAGTGTGGAACCTGCCAAATCCTTTGTAATCCTGACGGTAGCTCCATGATATTTGGATTGTTTCTTTTTGGCTGCTTACAATCTTTTCTTCTTGATCTGTGAGTTCTGGAATTTGTCTATGATATTTCTGGGAGTTTTCATTTTGGGATGTCTTTCAGGTGATAATCAGTGGATTCTTTCAATTTCTATTTTGCCCTCTGGTTCTAATATGTCAGGGCAGTTTTCTTTGAAAATTTCTTGAAAGGTGCTGTCTAGGATTTTTTTTTTTTAAATCATGGCTTGCAGGTGGTCCAGTAATTCTTATATAATCTCTCTTGGATCTATTTTCTAGGTCAGTTGCTTTTCCAATAAGAAATTTCACATTTTCTTCTATTTTATTTTTTACTTTTTTGTTTTTGCTTTATAGTATCTTGAGTTATTAGTTTCCATTTGTTCCATTCTAATTTTTAGGGAATTATTTTCTTCAGTGAGTTTCTGTACTTCCTTTTCCATTTAGCTAATTCTGTTTTTTTAAGGAGTTATTTTCCTCAGTAAATTTTAAAAATATCTTTTTCCATGCTATTGACTCTTTTTTCATGATTCTCCTGCATTATTCTCATTTCTTTTCCCAATTTTTCATCTATTTCTCTAATTTGCTTTGAAAAAATCTTTTTAAAGCTCTTCCAGGAATTTTTTTGGATCTGAGACTAGATTACACTTTTCTTTGAGGCATCCCATGCAACCATTTTGACACTATTGTCCTCTCCTAAGTTTATGCATTGGTTTTCCCTATCACCATAGTATCTTTCTATATATAGTCAGGCTCTTTTAAATTTTATTTTTGTTCATTTTTTTCTGTCTTTTTCTTTTATGATTTGGTGTTTTTATGTGAGAGTTGAATTCTGGTCCTGCACTGTCCCAAACTTTTAATGCTGGGGCTCTGGGTCTTCCTATTGGCTTTCACTGGGCTTCATGGCTTAGCTGATTGCTTTCTCTGGAGGACAGACTTCCCTTCTGGCTTGTATTGGGGTGTGGGGCCTCACTTGGTGTGGTGTTTAGCTGCTAGCCTTTCTGATGACTGTCCTTGGGAGAGAGATCTTGTTCCTGGTCTGCCCCAGGGATGAGGTCCTGCTGCTACATTGCTATGGAAATGGGTTATCTCTTCCGATAGGCCCCAGGAGTGGAGTCTTGCTGTTGGCCAGCCCTGGAGCAGGGCTTCACCACTCATCAGCAATGTGATTAATGTCTTGCTGGTGACTTGTGCTGAAGATGGAGTCACTGGGGTGGGAGTGTGCTGTGCCACACAGACTATTCACTTGTCTGGGGGTCTTCTGGTTTGCAGGAGGGTGGCACCTTGCTGTTGGATTGCTCCAGGCATGGATCCATGCTGCAGGGCCCCTGCTGTGAGGTTGGCTGCCGCTACTGCTGCTCTTGGATCTGCTCCCCTCCCACCCCAATGAGAGACCTTTCCTTACTGTGCTGGTAAGTGGCTTCCCTGCTCCTAGGTCAATTCTGAGGTGCTTTTCTAGTTGTTTGGTGGGGAATCTGGGAGGTTTTCAGAGGGCCCCTTCTTCACTCCACCATCTTGGCAGTGGAAGTGCTAAGTAGTCTCACCTCACCATTCTGGTTGCCATCTTCAGGATACACATCAGAGATGACCAGAATTGAGGTGAGTTGACAAGTTGGTTCATTCCAAATAATGATTCTATAGCCCTTTGTAGATATAGACTCACAAAGAGATCATGACTTGATGCAATGAATTGAAAAATAATGATGGCATGGGATTGGGGAGAGGTGTGTGTGGTATCTTGCAATGCATAAATTCCCTCATCTCCATGTCCATCATTTAAGTTTCACTCTAGAATTAAAATTAAACTAAAACATCATCTTCAGAACATCATGTAGATCTCAAAACACTTTCCTCTTGTTAGCCCTGCTAATGTACTATTTCCATTACATTAGTGAAGAGGAGCCCTGTAAACTATTACTCAACCTCCCCCACCCACTCATACACTTGAGAAACATCAGAGTAAGATAAAAGGAGTTATAGTTCCCTCTTATTTTTCAGACAGCAGCTACCAGGGACCATGGCTGAGAGTTGGTTCTTGCTTCTTTGGGGTAAGTGGCAAATGACGTCTCTTCAATACACATTGCCTTATTTGTGATCTAATCATTAGAATGCTTCCATGGACTTCCTGATAAATAGAATTGTACACAACAATAGGTATTTCTCTAGTAGTTTAAGGTTTACAAAATGCTTCCCTGGGAACCACCATAATTGGCAGGCACTGTGAATGATATTATTGTGCAGAAGGGAAAACTGGTACCCAGAGAGGAGAAGACTTTGTCTGGGGTCACCCAGCTGGTGACAGTGCCAAGACATCATATTAGAATATTATGGGTTCTCTGGACTCACACCTCTTCTTTACAGAGGAAGAAGGTTTAGAAGGAGGTTTGGAAAAGGCAGGGAACTGCCCAGCACTGCCCAGCTAAGAAATGTCAATGCCAAAATAAAATATTAGAGGTCATTTTGCCCAATCTCTTCATTTGACAGATGAGAAAATTGAGGCCCAGAAGGTTGAAGGAATTTGCCCAAGCAATCATGCTACATGCTCAAAAAATTTGTTACCTTATAATGACTGAGCTGACGCTGAAGAACAGAAAATGTCCCTTCTTTTCAGGATATGGTTCTGAAAACAAATATGCTGTCAAATGCAGTTCACACTTTGCTTAATTTTGTTGAGTTGCTATCTCTCTTTCCTTCTATATATCGGTCTCTATGTGTCTCTGTCCTTCTCTTCCCCCTCCCTATTTCTGTCTCTTTTTCATTCATGTAAGGTATGGCTCCTTGGAAAGGGGTAGGGGTAGGGCTATATTTTGAAATAGAAGTGATGAAAAAAAAATCAATAAAAATTTTAGAAGTGAAAAAAAAACCCAGTCTATTAGCCTTATTGGCATTCAACCCCCATTTTTTTTTTTTTTTTTTTTTTTTTTGCTGCATTGCAAGGATGTGAGTCTTCTGTTCCTGTGCTCTCTTTCATGCAACTCTGTGTTAACCAAGAATGCTGGAAAGACAATGTGATGCCATAATAGGTTAATGTTGTTGGACAGACTAAGGCTTAAATAATCCAATTCTTCACACTGATCCTTCCTCCATTGCTCATGGCATCAGGCAGAACTGACTTCTATGTGACAAACTTTCAGAATAGTCAACCAATTAACAAGCGTCTATTAACAATCTGCTATGTGCTGGGGTGGAGCTGGGGGGACAGGTAGAGGGCATAGTGGGTAGAGCATCAGGCCTGGCATCGGGAAGACTCATCTTCCTGAATTTAAATCTGGTTGCAGACACTTACTAGCTATGTGACCCTAGGCAAGTCACTTAGCTCTGTTTGCCTTAGTTTCTTCATCTGTAAAATGAACTAGAGAGCCAACGGCAAATCACTCCAGTATCTTTGCCAAGAAAACCCCAAATGGAGTGACAGAGAGTCAGACACAAGTGAAATGACTGAACAGCATGTGCCAGGAGCTCTGCTAAATGCTGGGGGCATAAATACACCATTAAAATATTCCTTGGCTTCAAGGAGCTTACAGTTTACCTGAGGGGAACAACACGTACATGTATACATAAATATGACACATATACAAAGTAAATACAAGTCAGTTTCACTGGGGAGCTTGGAGGATCGAGAAAGCCACCTGGAGGAGATAATGCTTAAAATGGGTTTTGAAGGAATGTAGGGCTGCTAAGAGTCTTCAGTGAGGAGTGAGAGCATTCCAGGCATGGCTCAAAGCCCATGCAAGGGTACAGAGAAATGAATTGCTTATGAGGAAGAGTATAGAGACCAGTTTGGCTGTACCATGGAGTGTGTGAAAGGGAGTAATGTATAACAAGTCTAAGAAAGTAAGTTGGAACCAGATTATGAATGGCTTTTAACAATAAATTGCCAAGTAGGTGCTTTAACCCAGAGGTATATGGAGCCACTTTGATAGCTGTGTGGGGGATGGATTGAAGAGGGTAGAGACCTCAAGTTGTGAGACCAATGAAAAGGCCATTGTGTGAGTAGAGAGAAGTGGATGAATTATGAATGATATTGTAGAAGAGGGGTAGTATACTGGAACAAGCTCAAACTGGTTCAAAAGAGCTGATTGTTAAATTTTCAGTGTGCATTCATACTTTGAAAATCAACAAATGCTATAAATCAGGGCTTGGTTTATCATTTTGTTAATTGTTCAGATTATAAAAAATGATGGAAAAATGCTAATTATGAAGACTATGTGTCCTGTAGGCAATTTCCCCTCTTGAGAACTGGTTGTTAAACATTTATCAGCATGTTGCTGAAGATGAGACAGATTTGTTGATTGATTAGGTAGAAGGGGCACCGGGGAGTGAGGAGTCTAGCATGATATCAAAGTTTTGATTGGGTAACTGTTTCTTCATGTCACACATAAATTATATTTCCATCTTCCTTTGAATGCTAGGTCCAGTAGGAAGTATTTATGCCATTAGAAAAGACAAATGAAGGCAGCAGCAAGACTGTTTCTGAGATGTGTGTCCACTTTCCTTCAACCCCAATATGTGGAATAACATATTCAGTGAGTTAGAGGCATTAGATGTTTAAAGTGAAGATCTACAGTCTTTGGAAATGGGAAATGGGTTGATTATTGTCCAACATTGGCATCAACAGATGTTCACTGAGCACCTACTTATGTATCTTATGCATTGAGGTAGATATGCTCTCCTCTAGAAAGACCAAGTTAAAAAACGAAGGGATTAGACTAAATCAGAGGTTCTTATAAGATTTTCTAAATATGTTTTAAAAATATTATTGATTTCATTGCATTTCATTGCCATTGGATTCCTTTGTTAATCCTATGCTCTAAAAAATTTATGTATTTAAAAATATTCTTCTGAGATGGGGTCCCTAGGCTTCACCAGACTGACTATCAAAGGAGGGGGCACCAAGAAGATTAAGAAGTTCTGGTCTAGGTGAACACTCTAGCTCCTTCTAACTCTGACACTGTTATTCTGTGATACCATCCCCTGCCCGTGGGGTGTACTACATAGAGTCTTCTAATCTCTAAAACTAAAAATAGTTTAATGGGAAGAGGCCTGGACTTGAGTCTATCTCTTCTCTGGTCTCAGTTTCTACTTGTGTACAATGAGGCATCTGGGCCTAAACTCCCTTCCAGTTGGAAGAGTCCATAGACTGATGACTCGAGTGGTGTATGGTGTAGTAAGTAAAGCACTGGATTTGGAGTCAGGGAGATCTGGGTTTTAGTCACTTCAGTTGCGTGACTTTGGGAAAGTCTCTTGACTTCTCTGTACCTCAGTTGCATCATCTGCAAAATGAGGAGGTGGGACTTAATGACCTCTAAGGTTCCTTTCAATTCTTATGACTAAAATTTAGAAGAGAGGGAAAAACTTATGACTAAAATGTTAGAATCAGCTGTCCATAAAAGACACTTCAACAAGGGAAACTATATGTGATATATAGTGGAAAGAGTAATGCCCTTGGGGGTAGGTGTTAGGAGTCCTGGTTTCAGTCCTTCAGTTTTATCTCTGACACATACTCATTGTGTAACCAAGGACAAGTCCCTTGACCTTCAGAAACCTCAGTTTCCTTATCTATAAAGTGGGCATAATATTGCCTGTATTCCCTTTTCCTCCAGGTTGTTGTAGAGATCAAAAGAGATGATATGATAACAATAGAGTCATAAGAATTAGGACTGAAAGGTCCCTTAGTGATTGTCTCTTCCACACAGTATTCTTTCTTCCTGCTCCCATTGCTTAGATGGGGAAACTGAAGCCTGGGGAAGGGAAGTGATTCGCTCATTGTCACATAGGTAGTATTTGGCAAAACTGGGATTTGAACCCAAGGACATGACCTGCCTCACAGGGTTGCTATGAAGAAAACATCTGAGCAAGTTCTAATGCCCCAGAGAAATGAGAGCTGATGTTAGCAAATGCCCATTCAAGGTGCTGGAAAGTGCTTCAGGGGCTCCAGGGGCTCATCCCTGGGTTGGCACCTCACTGCCAGCACCCACCTCAGCTGATTATCTCCAATTTAATCTGTCTATGTCTCATTTGTACATTATTGTCTGCACGTTTTCTTCCTCATTTGTCTATGAGCTATTTTTCTTTTGCCTTTCTTTGTAGCTCCAGCACTTAGCACAGTGCCTGGAACATCATAAGTGCTTATTGACTTGAGAGTGGAAACCTCCCTACAGAGGTACAGATCACAATCAGCCATGCCTTCTCTCCTATATGATCATTTGGTTGGACTGTGGATTGTGTGAAAAGGAGTAATATGTAAGATGTGAAAGGTAGACAAGAGCCAGAAGGGCTTTAAGTAACAAACAGCATAGTAAGAATTCCATACTAGAGGTAATTGGGAGCCACTGAAGATTTTCGAGCAGGGGAGTGACATGATCCAATCTGTACTTTAGAAATGTCGATTTTGGTGGCCCATCGATGTTTGGGTGGTAGATTGGGAAAGGGAAAGATTGGATATAAGGAGACCAATTAGAGGGCGACCATAGCCCATATGAACAGTGGTGAGAGACTGAGAGAAGATGTTTATAAGAAGGAGAATCAACAAAACTTGGCAACTGTTTGGGGAAGTGGGTGGTAATGGAGAGTGGGTGGTTGAGGAAGGCTTCTGGCTTTCAAACCTCAGTGACTTGAAGGCTAGTGGTTTCCTCAACAGAAATAGGGAAGTTGGGAAGCAGGAGAATGAGGAGGGAGGGTAAAGGAAAGGACAGTGAGTTCTGTTTTAGATATGCTGAGTGATGGGACATGCAAGTGGAAGTGTCTGGCAGGCAACTGATGAAGATGGCCTGGAACTCCGGGGAGAGATGAGGGCTGTGCAGGGAGAGCTGGGAGTCATTTGTACGGAAATGATAATTGAGCAGATAGGAAGGGCTGAGATCATAAAGGGAGAGGATGGAGAAAGAGGAAAGTAGAAGACCCAGAACAGGGTTCTGGGAGTACGTAGACTTCTAGGGGTAAGCAATGGTCCTGAAAAGGAGACTCAGGAGAATTGGTCTGAGAAGTATGAGGAGAACTAGGTGACAGCAGGGTCTTAAAAACTCAGAATGAAGAAAGAATCTGGAAGGAAGGTGTGGTCAACAGGGTCAAATGCAATTGAGGTCAAGAAGGATGAAGACTGAGAAAAGGCCATTTGATGATGGTAAGAAGAATAGCAACCACATTCCTCTTTTCCTACAACCTTAATCCTTTACCCTTAACCTTAATTCAAGAATGAAGGGTGACAACCAACCATCCAAGACTGAGTCTCCCTATTTTATCTATTGAAGGTTCAGTGACAATGTATAAGTCAGATCCTAATATCGATTGGCAGAGAAAATTTGACTTGCTCTGTTTCTGACCTGGGCTGGTTTACCAGCCTTCTGAACCCCATCTTTCAGGGGTTCAGCATATTGGTGCTCGACTTTCTGTGAACACCTGCTGCAGCTTATAACTCCTTAACTTAAGTGGTCCACCAGCCTTATCTTCTCCAGTAGCAGGGATTAAACACACCTGTTGACTCTCTCTTTAAATATCTTCTAACTTGTAGAACTTCTAACTATGTAGAACTCATACTTCATCAATGGCTCCCTATTACTTCTAGAGTACATTATCTTCAGTCTGGCATTTAAAGACCTCCACCTCCTTTCTCTCTTCCAGGTCTTTCCCATTGTAGAGATCTTCCTGCATTTTCTGTTATAGTCAAACTGGCCTAAAATATTCCCATGTAAGATTCCATCTCCTACCTCCATGTCTTTGTACAGGAGGTCCTCCTTGTTCGGGCAATACTACCTCCTTATCTCCACATTCTAGAAGTCCTGCCTCCATTCAACCATAGGAACCAACTTCTCTGAGAGTCCTTCCCTGATTCACCAGTGACTGCTCTCTGGCTCCCAAAATTGCTTTATATTACATTCTGTAAAGAAAGTTAGCATGGCTTTGGGGAGAGAGAGTGGACCCAGAGCCAGGAAGACCTGGGCTCAGGTGCTGCCCCTAAGGCAAGAACCTGAGTGCTCTAAGGCAACTTTCTGCTACTGTAAATTGCAGAGAGGTGTTGACCAGCATTAGTATGGAGAGTTTCCTCATTCAGGAATTCCCTCGTATCAATGACATCATAGGGCTGTCTCTATTCCTACTTTATATGTATTAGGCATACAGAGTTACGTATACATGCTGTGTCCCTGCGGGAATATGATTGTTTTTGTTGTTGTTAGGGTACGTCCAACTCTATGTGACCCAATGGACTTGGTTCATGGCGTTTTCTTGGCAGAGATAATGGAATGGTTTGGCATTTCCTTTCCCTATTTTACAGATGAGGAACTGAGACAAAAAGGGGTTAAGTGACTTGCCCAGGGTCACACAGCTCAAAAGTGGCTGACATCATATTTGAACTCAGATCTTCCTGCCTTCAAATCCTGTGCTCTGTGAACTGCACAACATAGCTGCTACCATTATATCCTTACTATCTAACAAAATACATGGTACATTGTAGGTGGCTAATAAGTGCTTATTGAATAGTGGTCAGAGTTTGGAGGCAGAATATCTGGGATTCAATCTCATTTGTACTGCTTACTACCTATGACTTCGGGTAAGTCATTTCTTTCCAGGACTTAGTTTCCTCATTGGTGAAATGAAAAGGTTAGCCTAGATGATTTCTACCTGCTTTTCAATTTTATAATCCCATTATGATGACAGCTCACTTTTCTATTTTATTTTAAAATTTACAAAATACTTTCTATTGTTATGAGCATTATTACTCACATTTCACAGAATGGATAACTGAGGCCCACAGATTTCTTCATGGTTATAGAGCTAGTGTGGGAGCTGGGTTCTAGATTCAAGTTCCCAATGCCAGATACACTGCTGTATCCACTCTACTCTGTGAATTTTCTATTACCCTGCCTGTAACCTTTACTTAGAGCTCATTGCTGGAGGATGTGGACGAGGGGATTGTTTCCTGATTTCAGTGGTCAGTGAGGTCCTTGTTTCCCTATATCAGATAGAACGTGTTGACTCTGTGGGGTTAAAGGTAATTATCCTTCTTACTCTTCCCTCGCCCCAAGAAAACCAACTAGCTTCTTCTTAATTGGCTGCTGGCACCACAGTTACTTCACAAGATTGTAGATTTAGGACACTGAAGACAGGAAGCTATAGAAGGAGAGAGACTGATTGGAAGAGTCCCTCACAGCATTGATATTAGAGGAATCTAAGGTATGGAAAGTAGACCTCCATGGCCTTCCCCAGGCCACTGCTCCTTGGCAGGCCATGGAGCACTTCTGTAACCCATGGATTTTTCTCTCCAGGGGATCCCTCATTTTTGTGTTGGTGGAATCTCTGAGAACACAGGTTTACAACATGCAAGCCATCTGACTTTTAAAAAGTTGTTCCCTATATCCAGGGCATCCCTCTGACCAGTCTCTTTTCTCCTGTCCTCAGCATTCTAAGCATTTCAGCTGTGTGGAAGAAACCTCAGAAACCATTTTTTCCAATGCCTTTGTTTTAGGGATTGAGGAATTATAGGAATTGAGACTCAAAGAGGGGGAAAAACTTGCCCGATGTCATACAAGCAGGAAGTAGAAGAATCAGGATTCAAACCCAGGTCCTCGGACATTGAATCCTTCATTCATGAGGCTTGCCTTCCTCTTAAGCAGAGGTGGTCACACCATAGGGGTCACTTTTGGGGAAAGTTTTTGATGATGATCATCCAGAGGAGATAGAGGAGGCTGGTGATAGGCCTTCATTCAGTTCACGCCTTGTGGGAATCAACTGAAAGAATTGGAGATGTTTATCTTGGAGAATAGAAACCTCAGGCGTGACATGACAAGTGTCTTCACGTAGTTGAAGGGCTAGCCTGAGGAAAAGGCTATACCTATTCTGCTAGGCCTCAAAGGGGGTGAATTGAGACAGGCAGGGACAGAATTTGATAAGAGACAAATTAAGGATTCTTAGAAGGAAATCCCTAATGATTAGGGGAAGTGTGGTTCAAAGGAAAAACCACTGGCTCTTTAGGCAGAGGGCAGGTTTGGAATTCTGCGCTGTCATTTGCTGGCTGTGTGACCCCAGGCCAGTTTCTTAGCCTCTCTGGACCTCTGATTTCTCATCTGTAAAATTAAGGGGCTAGACTAGAGTAGGGAAAGGAATGAGCATTTGCTAAGCACCTCCTACATGCCAGGCACCGTGCTAAGCATTTTATAAATATCTCATTTGCTTATCTAATTAGGACTTGATGACATGACAGGTCTCTTCTACCTCTAAATCTATGGACCTTTAATCCTAATTAGACTTACAAAGGGGAATGGATAGCTTTGGGAAGTATTCAGTTATTCTATACTGGAGAGCATAGAGCAGAGGCTGGGTGACTGTCTGCATGACCTGTAATAGATGGGATTCTTGTTCCTGTAGGCATTGGATTAGAGGTCCTCCAAGGTCTGTTTCATCTTTAAAATTCTATGATGTTGTGATTTGGGGATACAATGGCATGTCCTGGGCATGCATGTGGCTTTGGACCTCATTCCAGCTTTCCTACTGGTATCCACTTCTACCTCTCTCTCTTCCAGGGCTCTTCATCCTGCTGGCAACCGCCTCAGCCCAGAAACAGGAAGGTAAGTCTGCTGAGAACTGGCCCCATTCAGTACCAGACCCAGGGGATGGGGTCCTTGACCAGGAAAAAGAGTTTATTCCATAGGATGGGCCACAGACTCTGTCTCTTTTATGAAATGAGACAAGCAACCGCTGTTATCTTTAGCAGACTCCACTATACTCAGATCTCTTCCCATCTTGGACAAATTTTGCCCTTTCATAAAATAAGGGAGTTGGATCATGTGATCTTTAAATACCTTCCACCTCTGACATGCCATGTCCTCTGTTCTAAGGACCCTCACAGCCCTGACATTAGAGGAGTCTAAGGTATGGAAAGTGGACCTTCATGACCTTCCCCAGGCCACTGCTCTTTGGCAGGCCATGGAGCACTTCTCTAATCCATGGATTTTTTCTCTCTGGGGGATCCCTCATTTTTGTTTTGGTGATATCTCTGAGAATACAAGTTTACAATATGGAAGCCATCTGCCTTTTAAATAGTTGTTCCCTACACCCAGGCGACCCCTCTGACCAGTCTCTCTTCTCCTGTAGTTTCCTGTCCTCAGTGTCCTAAGCTTTCCAGATGTGTCAATGGCACCTTCTGTACCTGCCAGGATGGATATACTTCTGAGTCGGGGAACAGATTCTTCACTGATCCTAAAGAAAGATGCATAGGTAAAGAGGACTCTGGGAAAGGTGGATTTCTAATCAGAAGTTTCTGGGGTAGAGGGAATTGATGGGTAGTAGGCATGGGAAATTTAGAAACAGGGATCTTTGCATTGGCAATGATATACAACGAAAAGGATAAGGTGATGGAGAGGGGAAACTCAGCTCATCCAGGAGCAGGAGAAAGGTCAAATATGGGATTCCCAAGATGGAGCCCAGGAAACCTCTGACTCACTCACGAGTCACAGAATCATAGAATTTCAGAGTTAGAAGGGACCTTGGGGCCGTCTGGTCCAACCCATACTGGCTGATGAATCAAATGTGACTGCAAAGTGGTTGGGCATCCAACATCAGGGCAGGAGGAAGCCACTGCCTTCTGAGTCAGCCTACTTGACTTTTGGCTGGCTATTAGGAAGTTTTTGCCTGACATCAACTATACATTTGCTTCTTCCTAACTTCCATCCATCTATTTCTTCCCCCGAGGACAAACAGAACCAATCTATTACCTCTTTTACATTATAGCCTTTTAAGTACTTGAAAATAGCTGTGATGTCTCCCCTGAGCCTTCTCTTCTCCATACTAAAATCCTTCCTTCCATGAACTGGTCCTCATATGGCATGGATTCAAGACGCTTTAGTATCCTGATTGCCTTCCTCTGGATACTCTCCAGTTTATCAGTGCACTTCAAAATCTGTAGAGCTTAGAAGGGAATACAGCTCTTCTGATGTCATGTCATAAGGGCAGTGTATAGTGGGACTACCACCTTCTTATTCCTAGAGGCCAAAACCCAAGATCACACTGACTTGTTGGACACCTTATCACACTGTTGACTCACGCTGAGCTTGGGGTCTTTTGAAATTCTCATCATTTTCCGACAAACTGCTGTCTAACTATGTAGCTAGCCATTGCACTTGGGAAGTGGATTTTTTGAAACCTGAGTAAGGCTTTAGATTTTTCCTTATTAAATTTCATCTTAATAGTTTCATTCCAAAGCTCTAGACTAAAGATGTCAGATTCACAGGCAGAGGGCTTACAGAGCCACAAAACTCGGAAGGCAACAGGAGCCAGATTAAAATGTAATTGGGAAGTATTTAATGAAATAGATTAAAATACGACACAACATAGGTAATGTTGAAGTTGGTATGCTCTACAGGAAACTGTTTTTACTTTCATTTGATACCACTACTCTGGAATGTAATGGTGTTTTGGGATCCTGTCTGTGTTATTGAAAACAGTCCTCTGAACTTTGTATACTTAGGAAACTTGACAGATAAGTCACCTACTCATGACTCTATCTATTGACAGAAGTATTGATCAGCATGGATCCCATCATAGAGTCCCGGGGCATTCCACTGGAGATGGCCTTCTGAATTGCTGTTGAACCATTAACAGTTAGTCTTTGAGTCCCACCATTCACAGAGCTCCATACATATCGATTTGTCAGGCAGCATAGCCCCTGACCTATCTAATCATGTATTTCCCTCAATGAGCATCTCTCTATTGACAGATACTTTATCGGGATTCATTGCTCAGTGCTTGTATACTCCCATTTCCTTTTACTCTCTCCATGCTAGTGATTCTGAACCCCCAACTACTGATGAACAAATACCATTTCCCAACCCTAGCTCCCCTCTCTCTCAAGGCCACTTCCCCATTCCTCCTCCTCCTCCATGTCCCTTCCATTATGCTTTCTAGAAGGCCTGCTTTTTCATTTTAAAACTCTTAAACCTCTTTCTTTCTTGATTCTTTCCATATTCTGGAACTCACTGAGATCCAATGCCTTCATGATGGCACTGTTTCCCTGGCTATATGTTATAGCACTGGCTACACTTTTTTGAATACATAGATATGGCCATGCTACCCTCTTTTTAATTCAACAAACTCCAGTGGCTCCCTATTTTTTCCAAAATAAATATAAAGTTCTCTCTTTAGCAGTTAGACAGTATAGTGGATAAGGTGATGAACTTGAAATCAAGAAGACCTAGATTCAAATCCTGCCTCAGGCACTTACTAGTTATGTGACCCTGGGCAAGCCACTTAGCCTTGGTTGGTTTGTTTCCTCATGTGCAAAATGGGTGTAATAATAGCACTCATTTCTCAGGGTTGTTGTGAGGATCAAATGAGACAATATTTGTAAAGTATATTGCAAACCTTAAAACTATTACTTAGCTATCATGAGATCAATGAGATTATAATTATAAAGCACTTAGTACAGTGCCTGGTATATAGCATTTAAAATACTTTCCAACACGGCCCTTTCCAATAACCCTTTCCAACCTTTCCAGTTGATCAGGATGTGGATTAGTTCATTTTTTCTAGTATTTTGTGACTTAGTCATTTAGAGGATCAGACTATACTTCTCCCCCTACTCTACCACTTTAGCTGTCCTCTCCATTGTCTTTTAAATACTACCGATGATCTCCTAGTAATCATGATGTATAGTCAATTCTTCCTGTACCCAAGGATGTAGTTTGTCTGGACCAAGAGATCACACACACACACACACACACACACACACACACTATATACATGTATATGTATATTATATATGTATGCATACGTATGTATACGTGTGTATATATATATATATATACATATATACACACACACACACACGTATACATATCTATCTCAAAGACAGCTAAGAGATCTCTTATCTTGGCTATCAGGTTTCTGTTAGCCATATTTGAACAAATATTTCAAGTGTACAAAGATCATTCTCCCTGAGAGAGAAACAGAAAAAAAAAAAGACTTGAGCAGCCCTTACTGTTGTAAATTATTACTGTTCCACCCACTTTGAAGAATGGTCCTATCCCTTCTTTGAGACTCTTCTTTCTTCCCAAGGTAGCTTTAAAATAGTCTTTGTTATTGTCAGCTGAAACTCATTCTGAGTATTGGCCCTCCTAATACTGCCCTTTCAGGATTGTGCCAAACTTTTCCATTCATCTTTAGTTACTTTCTCGTATTTCCTTATTTTATACATTCCTTTTAAAAATCTGAATTGATTGGCTAATTTTCTGTGCATCTGTAGTAGCTTCTTCAGATAGTTCCTGTTTTCTACATTATTGAAATTGTTTCTTCTCGTGTCTTTAAGGTTTAATTTTGGAAAATTTTCCATTTATCTTCAGCTGACTTCCTCCATAGCATTTTAGTTGATGGGATCCTAACCATTCTTCGATTGCTTTTTAACCTAATGGTCCACACCGGATTTGCAAATGAGCTTTGGGGTATGAATGACAGAGATGTCAGTTGTCATCTTTTGGGGATTTGTTCACAAAATCAAGTTCATTTGTGTGATATCTGGTATCTCTGCTTTCTCTAGTTATATATTGCCCTAGGTCCCAGTTCAGTCTCTGCACTGGAAGGCTCAGAGCATCATCCTCTTAGCTAGAATGTGATGGCTAGCTAAAATCTGGAGTACACATACAACTATGTCTAGTATTCCTTTTCTTCTCTATTACCATTTCAAAGAGAAAATGGTCATTTCCCACAAGGACCCTGTACTTTGCAAAGCAACAAAGGATTCCTTCCTGTTGAGGAGAATTAGGATGAAAACTGATTTTCCCTTGTTGGTTCCTCCATTTTTAAGAGAAACAGAGACAGAGAGGGATTCAAGCAGATTTCAGGTTAATTGCAGACCCCATCATACCTCTGTGCTAGGTATGTGACTTGCTTCCTGAATTCTGCATCTCTTTCTGGCTAGGAAGAATTGGAATTACTCCAATGACAGAATTGCTTTTGTTTTTCCTCCACTTATCTTCACCCAAATGCATTCCATTATGCTTCTCCCTTCAAGTTCCTGGATTTGAGCACATAAATTTTAATGTACCTGCCTCATCACTGTTTCTTTTGAATGATGTATGCCTAGCCAGAACTACATTCCAATCATGAGTTTCATTCCCAGGTCTTAGTGATGCCCATAAAATCAGATTGGCCTCCTTGAATTCAGACCTATAATTTATCTTGCATAGTGGCTAAAGTGTGTGCATTTTATATAGAAATTTGAGGTCATAGGCTTTTCTACTGGCTTTTTTTTTCTTGGATTTTTATCTCCTTTGAACTTCTGATGGTCTCAGCAGCAATTCTTCATCCTAATTCATAGCTCTCTTTGGTATTTTGCTTGGTAGATACACTTAGTTTAATTTTATTGTACCTTTTTATGCCTGAATTTGTTATAATCATTGTGCATATTCTTTTGTGATTCTCCTTTCTTCCTTCTGCATTAGTCCATACAAATCTTTTTCATATGTCTCTGAACTCCAACTTGGAACTGTCATTTCTTCTGAAGCAAAAATATTCCATTACATTCACACAACACAGTTGGTATAACCATCCTCCAATTTATGAGCAGTCACTTTATTTATAATTCTTTCCTGTCACAGAAATTCCTGCTCTGAATATTCTGGCTATGTATGACCTTTCTTGCTCTTTGATTTCCCTGAGATATGTACGTTTGGCAGATGAGAATTTTCTAGCAGTGTATTAGTGCATCTGTCTTCCCATAGCCCCATCAACATGGCCTATTTTTACATTTTCATCATATCTGGCAATTCACTGGGTATAAGGAAAACCACAGAATTACTTTAATTTGCATTTTTGTGATGAATTATTTAAAAGTCTTTCCTATGGCTTTTAATAGTTTGCAATTCTTTCGAGAAATCTGTAGGAATTCTTTGACTACTTATCTATAGGAAAATAATTCTTGGTTTTATATATTTGCATTCATTCCTTGAAACTGGGGAGATTTGATACAAATCTTTCCCCCAATCAATTCTTTTCCTTATTATCTGAACTGTATTTTGTTCAAGCAAAAGCTTTTTGCTTTCATGTAATTAAATTTATCTGTTTCTTAAACTTCTATGACCCCCTTTATCCCTTATTTTATTAAGAATTTTCCATTTAGCTATTTGTGAAAGATACCTCCATCAATTTTCCTCCAAATTTTAAATAGGATCACCTTTTTATATTTAGGTCATGTATCCACTTGAAGGGACAGCTATGTCATATGGTGGATAGAATCTGAGGGCTTGGAGTTAATGAAGATTCTTCTTCATGAGTTCAAATCTGGCCTCAGACACTTACTAGTTGTGTGACCCTGGGCAAGTCACTTAACCCTATTTGACTCAGTTTACTCCTCTGTAAACTGATCTGGAGAAGGAAATGGCAAACCAATCTTTGCTAAGAAAACCCCCAATGGGCTCACAAAGAGTTGAACACAACTGAAAAATGGCTGAACAGAAACAGAAATCCTTCTTGAAACTTACAGTAGATTACAGTATGATATTAGTCAAATATAAGACATATTCAATTGTGAAGTTGTACTGGCTACATCCAGAATATGGGCTGGACTGAGAATTGGAATGATGAATGGGAACTTTAAGTGTTTAAGTTTTCTGATAACATGTCATGAGGCTTTTACTTTATGTAGGGGATCACTGTTTCCATCCTGTGGATTCAACTTTAATTATTATATATTTGGGGTTTATTTCTTTCTTTTGAGGTTTTTTGAGGTTAGAGAATCTGCCATCTTACTGGTCACATGACTCCATTCTTACTGAATAGTGACACTTTTTTACTCTATATCTTTACCCTCTTTAACTCCTTTTTTGGGAGGTCGTTAGTCCCTTTCTTCACTTTCTATCTCTATCTTTTTTTGTTCCTTTTACTGCCTTTTGTCATCCCTTAACAACTTGACAATTTCAACTGACTTTCCCTTCTCTCAGGAAATTCTTTTTGTTCTACCAACTTGTGTTACCGAAATGTTCTTAGTTATCTATCTTCTCGTTGGGTCCTTTTCTCCTTCAGATGGAGGACTCCTCTTCCTTCTGCTGGAATATTTCTCTTTCAATTGTTCTTTACACTCTCCCAAATTCTCCAACTTTCCTACCCCCAAGTTCAGTCTCTTCTTTATCTATTCAGTTCCCTCCAAACCATTTTCACAACTTCCTTTTCCTTTTTAATCAGCTCGAGTCTATCATCTTCAATCTCTTCTGCCACAGAACTTTCTCCTTTGGGTTAAGGTGATAGTAAGTCAAGTGTTTATAATGAGAACTTTTTCCAGATTTAAAAGCAAGAACTTAGGCCTACAGATAAAAAGGGGGAAACTAATTAGATGTGGAAACCTAGAGGAAACGATGTTCTGATCACTTGGTGATCCTGAAATATCTGGGATTGAATGTGCTCCTGGATTTTGGAGCAGACAATAGCAAGATCATTCAGGGACCATTTACCTCCTTTCCAATAGTAAACTTACTGGACGCGTAATGTTGGTATCATCTTTGAATTTCCCCTCTCTTTCGACTCTCCTCTCTCACTCCCTTTCTGTACCCATATTCAATCAGTTGCCATGTCTTATTAATTCTGTTTTTGCAACATCATTGTCTTCTGTCTTTTCTACACTCACATATCCACCACTGTAGTTTGGGACCTCATCACTTCTTTTAAAGGTATCTTTGTCTCAAATATCTCTCCTCTTCGTCAATCATCTGCACAGTGGCAAATTATATTCCTAAAGCACAAGGATAGTCATGTTCCTTTCCTACTCCGGAAGCTTAAATGGCTCCCTATCACCTCTAGGATACAGGACAAGCTTCTCTGTCTGGTATTTAAAGCCCTCCACAATTTTATTTCCAAACTGTCTTTCCAGACTGGTTTCACAATACTGCCCTTCACACACTCTGGGTTCCAGTCCAATTGGCCTCCTCTTTACTTTCTGTATATGACATGCCTTCCATTTTCTACCTTTGGGCCTTTTTGTAGCATTGCCCCTATGTTTGGAAGACATTTCCTCCTCATCCTTGTCTCTTGACTCTCTAGCTTCACTCAAGGCTCACCTCAGATGCTATCACATGAGACCTCTCCAGCTTTGTATTTTCTTTGTATACATTTTATATCAACTCACTTGTGTGTATGTAGTTTCCACCCAGGGACATATAAGCCTCTTATAGGCAGGATTGTTGTTTTTTTGTCTTTGGACCTGACACATAAGCAAAAGTTTCATAAATTCTGGTTGAATGTATTGAGTGAATGAATGAATGAATAAATGCAAATGGATAGACTGATAGATGGATAGATGAAGGAATGGATGGATAAAGAGAGGGATAGAAGAATGGATGGATAGATAGGAGGATAGATGGATGGAGGAAGGGATCGACAAATGAATGGATGGAATGATAACATATTCCCTCGTATGTTGCAGATATTAACGAATGTAATGACCCTGACATATGTGGGAAGAATGGAGTGTGTATCAATACAGATGGAGATTATAAATGTAGCTGTTACAGCAGATACTACGTAATCCATGCATTCCTTAGTTTTTTCAGATCCTGTCCAGGTAAGGGCCTCTTTGTTTTCTTTATTAGTGCATCAGGAAAATGTGACCAGTCTCAAGATTTATAAGACACTAGATGTGGTTTAGAGGGAAGGCTGCCTCAGAGAGTAAGGAGGTCTGACAAGGAGTCAGACTGCTCCATGGGGCAACTAAGTGGCATGGTGGCTTGGAGTTGGGAAGACATGTTCAGATTCAGCGTTAGATACCTATTAGCAGTGTAATCCTGAGCACATCACTTAACTCTCTCAGTCTTAGTTGCTCATCTGTAAAAGGGGATAATAATAGTACCTCAAATAAGGGAATATTTGTAAAGTACTTTGTGAATCTTAAGGCACTATGTAAGTGTTACCAATTACTTAGCTATTATTTGTAAGAAATGAAACAAGCTTGATAGAAGGGCAATAGGGAATATCCCACCCTAAAAGTATATAGAAGTGAGCAACCAGTATGGAGAAAGGCTTCAGTAGTATGCCATGAGGGTAGACTAAAGAAACTGGGGATGTTTGGAGTAGAAAAGAAAAGACTCGGGGGCAGCTAGGTGGCACTGTGGATAGAGCACCAGCCCTCGAATCAGGAGGACCTGAGTTCAAATGTGGCCTCAGACATTTAACACTTACTAGCCGTGTGACCTTGGGCAAGTCACTTAACTCCAATTGCCCTGCTTCCCTCCTCCAAAAAGCAAAAAAAAGGAAGAAGACGCAGGGGCTATGTGATGAAAACTGTATGCAACTAACTATGCATGGGATAGTGGATAGAATGTTGAACTAGAAGACTTAGATTTGAATCCTATGTTAGATAGTTACTAGCTGTGTAATGCTGGACAAGTCACAATCTCTCTTGGCTTCCCTTTGTTTAGATGTAAAATGAATAGGTTGGATTCAATGACCTCAAAGGTCTTCTCCAGCTCTAAATCTATAATCGTGAGTATTTGAAGAGCTGGCTCAAGGGAAAGGAGCAGAACAAGGCATAAGGTAGTTGAAGTTGCAAAGACGAAAACTTAGCTAATATAAGGAAAGACCTTGCAACAGTTGATGCTGTCCTCCCTTGAGGGCTTTAGGTGGTGGCCACTTAATGGTCACTGTTTGGGACTGTTGGGAGGGAGATTCCTCTTTTAGTTGTGGGTTGGACTAGATGACCTTGACTCCTCCCCAATGCTGAGATTCGGTAACTAATAACCTTCTCACTCTTTTCCTTTCGAAAAAGACACATTGTCTTCTGGAGGCAGCGATCAGGTGAGTAGAGGAAATGTGGCCTGAGAAATAGCCCCCCAAATGTCTGTTAAACGCCCACCAGGACAGACACAGCAGGGAACACTGACTAGGACATCACAAGTTGTATTTTCTTTTTCTTTTTTTTCCTTTTTTGAAGGGGGAAGCTAGGGCAATTGGGATTAAGTGATTCACCCAAGGTCACATGGCTAGTTTTTTGTGTTAAATGTCTGAGTCCGGATTTGAACACAGGTCCTCCTGACTCCAGGGCCAGTGCTCTATTCACTGCGCCACCTAGCCATCCCCCACAATTTGTATTTTCAAAGAGCCACAGGGTGCATACTGGGCAAATGGGCACAATGAGGTGTCCAGAGAAAAGCTTATTTCAGGTAGAGAGACAGAGAGGGAGAGAAGGAGAGAAAAATAGAGGAGAAAGTAAGGAGAGGAGAAAGAGAGGAGAAGAGAGGAGTTAGGAGAGAGAGGAGAAGAGGAAAAAAGAGAAAGGGTGAGAGAGAGAGAGAGAGAGAACTTCCATACACACAGCTGAGGCCCAAAAGAGAATTTTATATTGAATGGTGAATTTCAATTCTTGATTAAAAAACACCCTATATAATAGATTATATTAGCTGCTTTCAAAAACTATCCTTTTTCTCTGTGCTTCTTTCTGAACATCTTTCCTTTCTTTTCTCTGCTTTTTAAAATGGTTCTTTTTTGTTTTTGACATCACTATTGCCAAACCCACTCTACTCTCACCCCTGCCAAAAACTGAGCAAAGCAAAGTGAAAAAAAAAACTACTTGTAACAAATAATCATTGCTAAGCAAAATGAACACACACAGTGGTTGTGTCCAAAAATGTTTCTATATTTGTACCTTCTCTTTCAGGAGGTAACAAAGCTGCATCACTGTCGATGGTCTGGAGACATTGATCAGTTCTTAAGGCTTTGAAAGTTATTTTTCTTTACAATGTTGCTGTTCCTATGTGAATTGTACTTCTAGTTTTGTTTACTTCACTCTGCATCACGTCATAATACCCAGGATTCTCTGAAATCATCTTTTTTTTCTCTCTCTCTCACTTTTATGATGCAGTAACATTCCATTAATTCACATACCACAATTTTTTTTCAGTCATTCCCCAATAGTTTAAGCAAAAATCTATGGTAACCCCTTAAATTCTAGCTTTTCTCCCCCCCCCCTTATTAACCCTTTCAATTCCTCCTTTAGGATCAAGAAGTGTCCTTTGCTTGTAAAGGACTATTTCTGATCCTTCTACACTGCCCCCTCCATTTCCATTTGTTTTCCTGTTGAGTTTGATGTATTTCTACATCAAGTTGCTGTTGATGGTGTTGGTGATGGTGGTGTGTGTGTTCAGTCCTCCTTTGTCCATTTCAGATCAGAGTGGTATGCATCTGATGCACTCTCCCCTCCCCCATTCCTTCCTTCTCCTGTACTACAATGATGAGAATAGGAAGTTTGTTTCACCCCTTACTTTCTCCTTTCTACACTAGTCTCTTCTCATTCCATCCTTCAAACCCTTATTACAAAACCAATCCTCCCTGCTTCAGCACCTCCCCCTTAGGGATTTGTTCTGGGAAGTTTAGATTTAGTCAGAGGGCTTCACTTGAGGACCTAGAGAACTACATGTCGCCTTGAGGCCACAGTTTCCCCATCCCAGGATTAGATGATTCCAAAAGCATCTTCCAAAGCTCAATGATCCTATAAGGAGAAGTGCTATGGGGTAGGTGTATTAGCCTTACACTTCTAAAATTTCCTTCAGCCTTCCCTCAGGTGGCTTCTACCTATAACTGCACTGTTCTGTCTCATGTCTTCCTGATGTGAAGAGGCTTCATAGAATCATTTTATTTCATTCAGGTGATAGAGAGAGAAAGAGAAAGGGAATGGGGGAAGGAAGAGAGACAGAGAAGAGAGAGATAGAAAGACAGAGAAAGAGAGACAGAAAGATAGAGACAGAGAGAGACAGAGACAGAGACAGAGATAGGAGCAGAGAGAGAAGAGAGAGGTTTCTTAACCCATTATGGTGACCATCATTTTAGACTTCCTGGGTGCCAGTTCTTAGGTAACTATATAGGTGTTTTATTGTTTTTTTTTTTTCTCAAATGGTGCCACAGATTTCTGAAAATATTCCAGATATCTTTAATGACATACAATTCAGTGGAAACAAAAGTGCCATTGCCCTCTCAGCCACCAGTATGCTTCAAAACATGGAAATAACGGTATTAGAAGGTGCATTGAAGCCTAACAACAGAGTACAAGCACCAGACAAGTTCATAGGTAAGAGAAAGCCATCCAGATTCCTTCAGCAGAGCTTTCCACTTCTTCTAAGAGCCCTGTGAGAACAGGGGCCACAATTCTGCCTTTTTTTGCACCCCTAGTAGTCAGCACACTGGCCTGACACATAGTGAATGTCCAATACATGCTTTTCATTTGACTGACACTTGGACCACAAAGGCAGGATCTGTTACCTGATGATCCTCAGAGCATTTTCAGCTTGAGTCTGCTGGCATGAGCTTCTAGAACCCAGGCTTACTTTAAAACCATGAAGATGTATCAGAGGAGGCCTCTATGGAGAAGTAAAACCTCTCTCCACCATTAAGCCCTTTCAATGGCCTTTGCTTATCTATTTCAACAGTTCTGGGATCTGTGATTTCATCAGGGCAGTCAGCCAGTCAACTCTACAGTCAGATCTATAGATTCAGTTTATACTTTCCCTTCCACAAGTATAGGGTTTTCATGGTTAAAAAGGGGCAGCTAGGTGGCACAGTGGAAAGAGTGCTGGACCTGGAGTCAGGAAGACTCCTCTTCCTGAATTCAAAAAAATCTGGTCTCAAATTAGCTGTGTGACTTTGGACAACTCACTTAACCTTGTTTGCCTCAGTTTCCTCATCTGGAAAATGAATTGGAGAAGGAAATGGCAAACCACTCCGGTATCTTTGCCATGAAAACCTCAAATGGGGTCACAGAGAGCTGGACATGACTGAAACAACTGAGCAATAACAAAAAAATGGTTTAAAAATCATGTGATTTGTGGCCAAATTTTGATATTAATTTCTCTGAACTTAAGCAGACTGATTTGGAGATAAGAGGCAACAGGATGTTTCTTCATCTCTTGGGTATTTCTAAACTGACAAAGTGTGGAGGTTGATGTCATTGGTTTTTTTTTTTAAACTTTTATTTATTTTAGTTTACATCTTTCATTTCCATGAGATTTTGAGTTACAAATTTTCTCCCCATCTTTCCCCTACCCACCACCCCAAAACAGCCATCCCCTTGTATGACCCCTCCCCCAATCTATTCTCTCCTCTAACTTTCCAGTAGGGCAGGATGGATCTCCCTACCACAGTGCCTGTGCATCTTAAGTCCCA